>JAIEZT010000107.1:9232756-9241383 GCA_019594935.1 Periophthalmus modestus
TTTTGTTAACTGTCTGATTATTTTGTTTTAGACACTTTAAAGTGATGCCCAAAAAATGAAATGGCATGAGCAATGAATACATTCATTAATGTAATCAATAAATAACCTACAAAAGCCACCCAAAGGCTCACCCAGAACCCACTCAAAAACCCAACCCAAAAGTTTAATAAAGCCTCAGACAGAGCAGAGCCTACAGTTAGAATAACACCCTCTGGGAATGATGATGACATCAACTGTAAAGTATCTATACACTCGGCCTAACTGTCTTTGTCTTCTGTCTTTTACACAATCCACTGAGCACTGAAGGGTGATTATTGAGTGTAGTAGCAGCTAGCAGGATGTGCTTCATCTTTTAATGCTTCATCCATGTAGGCTACGTGATGTAGGCCTAGCCTGTGTAGTTAGTGTCCGCAGTCTGCCTCTTCCTAAATGATCAAAGTACAGTTTTTTATGTTACTTAGCCTATAGGGCCTATATATCCTAGGTGCGCTCACACTAGCCCAATCGAAACACTAGCCCAATCGAAACATGCACGGAAAGCCCCTAAAGTGCGGTACGTTTGTCCAGCGTGCAAACGAACCCTGCCTAGGCACGGCTCGTATCGAACTCTAGCTCAGTTGGAGGAGGTGGGCCAAAGAACTTCACATTTGCTCGTCTACGCGCACCCGCACGACTTTAGTATACTTGCCATGTCAGATGCGCTGATGCTACTCATACGATTAAAATAGTGAATAAACTCCGCTCCAAAACATATGGCGAATTTGCGCTTATCTTTAATAAGGACTGTGAAGAGAGGCAAAAGTTTTGCACCCTCTCGATTCCGACTGTCCCCATTCCTTATTAGCAAGTAGCGGAGGAGAAGCTTTTTCAATGTATATGGAATCTGTATATGGTTTAAAAGCTTTTTGAACCATATACAGACGGACCTAGGCCCACCTGGGTAAACAAGAGGCACCGTCACTGTGGGCCGCGTAGGCTCGAGGTCGGTCGCGTTCACACTCGCTCCAGAATGCGAGTGGAGCAGCTCCAAGACCTCCTAAATTCGAAATCCTTTGCAAGAATTTCAAAGATTTTTTTATTTTTATTTTCAAAATGGCCACTTCATTAAGAGCTCACACCCTGAGACTGAGAAAAAACAGTAGACCCAAGCAGTAGACCCAAGAAAATGTCACCGGCCCTGAGCCGGAGGATCCGATTGGCGGTCCGTCAAGGCACGAGATGATCCTCGACCCAAATTAAGCTTGCACCAAACATGGGACATTGAAAGGTGGAAGAAAAGTTTTATTTTCTAATGAGAAAAAAATGTGACCTTGACAGCCCTGATGGCTTCCAACATTACTGGCAAGACAAGGAGATCCCACTTGAGATTCTACACGGCACAGTGGAGGGGGCATCATCATGATCTGGGGGGCTTTTTGCTTCAGTGGAACAATGGAGCTTCAGGTTGTGTAGAGGCATCAAACGGCAGCTGGTTATGTGGAGATGTTGCCACATGACTGATGGCCTTCGTCTCTGTGGTAATGACTGGGTTTTTCAACAGGACAACGCTGCAGGTCACGATGTCCGCCTGACAAAAGACTTCTTCTAGAGAAATAACATCACTCTTTTGAAGCAACCTGCACCACGTAGGATGTAAATCAGCACTGCTCTAAATCCACTGAGAGCATTTGGCAAGGGAAGTTTACAAAAATGGACCAGTTTGAGACAGTGGATGCCCTCTGTGAAGCCATCTTCACCACTTGGAGAAACATTCCTACTAGCCTCCTGGAAACACTAGCATCAAACATGCCAAAACGAATTTTTGAGGTGTTTTAACAAGAATGGTGCCATTTCAAAATAAAATTTGCTTAGTCCGTATGAAATAGTTCTAATAGTATAAAATAAAAAGCAAGCTCGTTTTGTGTAGTTTTTTATCCTTATTCTGGTTTCCCCGTTTTCAATGGATTGATGTCAGTAAATTTCTTATCATTTCGCACCACCCTGTTTGAAAAGAGCGAGTCTTTCGTCCTGTAGTCTGAGGCAAACCCTTTAGCTCCTTTAGCATTGGTCTTCCTTTAATTATAACCTCCTGCTTCGACCGAAAGTCCAGTTTAGAAAACTGCTTGAGCTTTAATATATAATCTTCCTCCATTTAAAAAGTAGAGCCAGACATGAAAGGTTTGCTAAACTTGATTTGCTTACTCTATATTGCAGCTTGCTGTCACTATTCTGCGGCCCCTATTCTGCAGGAGTTGCAAGAATCCCTGGACTCACGAGTGCCCCCTACCATGAGAACTCGTGCCTCACCCGCCGCCTTTTCACAACTGCTTAAAGCAGCAGCTGTCACTGCTGAGCTTACAGTACAGTCAGTCCATGTGAGGCCACGAACGGCTGGTGCCTCTTCACTCGTCTCTTCTTAGTATTTCAACTGTAAACGTAAATTTTCAGCGATTTTGAATAAAAAATAATTAAAATTGCGAAGTTAAATAGAAAACTTTATAGTACAAATCATTGGATCAATATAACCATTTATTTTAGTTTTTCTCTGTGGTGACTGACTGCACGTCTCTGCAGGAGTGTATGTCCTGATGATACTGCACCCAGTTTGAAGTACAATGATATAAACCCTAGGACAAGTTTGTTAAAGTATGAGGTCTAGATTTTGAACATCTGCATATTTTGATTCAAAACAGCAGCATTCATGATGGAGATAGGGTGGCTGATGAAAACCCTTGGACAAATTTGTTAAAAGTATGAAATAGATTTTGGACATGTGCATATTTTGATTCAAAGTGGCCACCTTCACACTGGAGATAAGAGCCATGTCTCAATTTGACGGTTGCACACTTCGTCGGCTGCATTTGAAGGGCACTTACGTCACTTTCGGCGACCGCGACAAGGCCTGTCCCCTTTTATGCACCCCACGAATGCAGCTGGCAAATGTGCCCTGCGTTTCTAGCGTTTCCATGGAGATCAGCCGTGAACGAAAGCGCGTATCCGAGCACAATTGGTGCGCTGCCATATCCCATCATGTGCCGTCTTCTACAGGAGAAACAAACAAGTATATTTTTCTTAAAGTTATGTAATACTAGCTACAATTGGGGAAAAAAAATCATTTACATTTACATTATATTTGCATATTGATATATTTAAAGGGAAAGATTAATTCCTTACTTTATTCACATCTAAACAGAAAATAAACACCTGCAAAGACGATAGCTTGATTTCTCTTCAATTAAATAATAAAGAATTAAAGAGATAAAACTGTCATTATGTCGGTGTGCATTTTACACGCTTAGGTCATGAGTCAGCAGCTGTATAGCTTATTGGTCAGCAGTCGTCACGGTTGTCTAGGCAACGTAACGTAAGCAACGTAAGTGACATAATGTAAGTGACGTAACGTAAGCGGCGTAACGTAAGCGGCGTAACGTAAGCGGCGTAACGTAAGCGGCGTAACGTAAGTGGCGTAATATAATTGCACAGACAGCCATTGAAGTACGCTTTGCGGCGTAGGCCTGTCCCATTTCAGCACAGCCTTTGCGGTCGACAGAGGCTACATGGAGAAGCACCCTTCGTCGGCTGGGTATTTTGAATGGTACTTCGAAGTGTGCAACTGTCGAATTAAGAGTGTGGTCCCCACAGAATTTTTTGCTCAGGGTCACTTAAAGAATTAGTGTACCAAATTTCGTTCGTGTTCGAATTCGTATTATGATAAACAAGATTTTTTTTTTTTACTTCTCATTGACTTTTCTGAGGCATGGCCATGCAAATAGTGGATGTAGACAAGGTGTGGTCTTCATTGGCATTTTTGTTTACAATGACATACAGGGTCTGTTTACCAAATTTTATTTGTCTATGACATACTACATTTTTCTGCCCCATTTTAACTTTGCAAGGGACACTGGGGAGACATTGCTAAAGATAGAAGTTTAATTCACACATCATTCTGTCCAGGTCATCAAAACAAGCAAACGCTACATTGGTTCATTCCAGATCTGACATTTTTTGCAAGAGTTTGCAAGAGATTTTTAAACTTTTGTAAATCTCGGGTTTGATTCAATCTGGCTGACTTCCTATAGGGTTTAGGGTGAGGCCATAATATAATTTTTTACATGTCCTGATGAAGTTTCATTTGTCTATAATAACATTATCTGGGCTGGGCTCCCATTGGTGCAATGCAAATCGATTTTGAGGGTGGCACTTCTAAGCAGTCTTTCATTTTTTTTTTTTTTTTTTTTAGGATCTTGAGTGCAATTAGAGTGCACTGAACTGTCATTTTTAATAACACTTGTCTATACATTATTGTTTACTCCTTGATATTTGCAACTTTTTTTCATAATGGTACAAATACAATAGGACACTTACTTGTCCTCCTTGCACATTAATGCTCAGGCCCTAAAAAGGTAAAACATGTAATAAAATTGAATTCAAAATGTAATTAAATTATGCAATAGTTATGATCTGACAAATAAAAATAAATGACAACACAATTATTTTATTACATTTTTTTTAAAACTGACAGAAAAATCCCTTCCTTGAGCATTAATTGTCCTTAAATTTTGAAGTTTTTCTGTGTTGATGACATAGGAAGAGGATTTTAAAATTTAGTGCTACTTTCTGTACTTGTGTGTAATTTTTCCATAAACTGCCACTTTACTAAATATTTACCACAGGTACTTTCCCACCAAACCAAGTAGAATTACAAAAATATAGTAATCTGTCCTATGCACTTGATGATAACAATGATAAGGCCTTTGTCTGAAATGATGGCAACACCTTTCAGAATGTGCATGCTAACTTCTCCTTTAGTACCTACTCCACAGTACTGTCACTGGAGCTGTTTTTCACTAGACTACTTTATGGAATTGGCCTCTCTTGCTGAACCACTTGTTACAGGAGCTGTTATCTTTGTTGAAGAAGGACAAACTTTAACTTTAAAATGTGCCAAGTATGTGCGCACATGTTGTGTCTTTTCTTTATAAATAAATGAAAAAATACAATAGAGGGAAAAGTCTCGCTGGTGAGTGGAAGATCTGACCCCTGCAGTGAAGTGCAGGAGTTATGGTCCAAACATTTGTGAAGCCAGCTTGACACTTTGCACACCTTAGTCTTTTTTAAAATGCCCCCAAAATTAAATGAATCCATGGAGAGTGATCCAAGTGCAGTTAAAAACTCTTTACTGAGTACTCACATTATTTAGGACATATAAAGACATACTTAATAGGGAAGTTTATAGATAAAAGGCGACAGAATGTCAAAAAATTGTTTGGCTTCACTCCCCATGGTGCATCTTTAACCTCTTAAATAAGCAGCCATAGGAGCACAAACTTATGCAACAAAAAACATTACTAAGACAAAATTTATGATTAACATTAACGATAATTAGCATTGGCATTGAGAAAAAGCACTCAAAAAACATTAAGAACAAATTCTTTAACCATGTTTGCTGTCCTGAAGGGAGAGGAAATAATTATTTTTCCTGAAAATATGGACAAATCACAAACACAGTCCCATATCTAAAATGCCCACTCAAATAAAAAAACAGCCCGCCACACACATTTTCACAAAGTCTCAACAAAGACATGAAATGGTAGGAAATTATTCTGTAGCAAAAAGAGAGATTTTGTTCAGTGACCCCTCAGTGACCTAGGTCTGCAAGATGGGCCCCCTCAGGTAGCGGGGTGGATGTTTGCTCCGTTAGAGATGAGGCCCCGAGGGGGTGTCATTGTGAAAAGACAAAAGCAAGGTTAAAGTGCCTGAGATGGTTCCTCACTCTAGACCAGAGTCCAGACCAGAGATCTGCAGCAGCAGGTTGTGTACTGTTTCTCAGAGTCCATCATATAGCATCATGGGCTCATTCAAACAAACAATCCAGTTGCACCTTGAAATGGAAAAGTATATACTGAAAGAAGTTTTTGGTGGGATGAATGTAGTTGTTCTGTAATGTGCAATAAGAAGAGGTGATTGGTATGATCCACTGTTAAAGTGAACCATTGGCAACGCAGACTACTCATGATAGCCGCCAAAGAGGGTCTAGCTTTCTTCGGCTCCAGGTCTACTTAAAGGAGAGGCTACTATGCACTGCAAACAAGATGATTGGATAAGACATTATTTTGTCCACTTAAAGAGGCACGATATAAACTGTATCTGGTGGAAGGCCAGATAGGGGTCTGATAGACTCATTTTTCACACCAACCGAGGACTAAATTGCCCACTTGGATGCAAGAGTTCTGTTGTAGCCACCACGTTCAACCATCGGTGCCTAGTATGAAAGTAATGTGTGTGTGGCGTAATTGATGGCGGGACGAGGTTAATGGCGGTAGATTGGCATTACTCACTTCCATCAGTCTGTTCCAGGGCAGCTGTGGCTACAATAGTATCTACATCCACCACACCGAATGTGGAAGGTGCATGAATGACTAACATGACGCTTTGAGAGGTTTCAGCAAGCCTACACAGCATTATAATACGTGTAAGGCATTATTATGTATAAAACTAAAAAAATTTCTCCATGGAGGACAAGTCAAGTTATGGGTCAGATCTTGTGTGGAGAGGACTATGGAGCATGCACTGTTTATCTATGTATTTTTAGATACAAAGCACTTGTAATTGAATAAATATAACATAAGTTACTGTGGAACATTATAAGCAAAGACAATAACATCTCCATGGAGACAGACAGGTGGCAACCCCCCCCATCAGAGGAGAAGAGAAAGTAGGAGCAGGAGCGAGGGAGGAGGCAGGAGGAGGGAGTGTGCACAGCAAAAGAAGGACAAACCAGAGTGTTCAGTGTGTAAAACTGGTTTTTTCTTTTTGTGTGGGGGTAGGGGGCCCCCGAGGGAAGGGGACCCGCACCATATTCATAGCAGCCAGAGGAGCAGAGCCATGGGAGCACAGGCTAGAGGAGCACGAGCCAGAGGAGCAGAGCCAGAAAACCAGTGTCAGAGGGACTAGAGGCACAGAGCGGTGAGGAGCAGAGCCATGGAAACAGGGCTAGAGGAGCAGAGCCACAGGACCCAGAGCCAGAGGATGTCAAAACAGGAGAGCATGAGGAGTAGACACAGAGGAGCAAAGCAAAGGGGACACAGAGCAAAGGGGAGACAGAGCCAGGAGGGCGAGCGGAGCCAGAGGAGTAGAGCCAGAGGAGCAGACAAGAATAAAATGAGAAGAAGCAAGTCCAGAGGGAGAGAGCAGAAGCACACCGAGGAGCAGACAGGAGCAGAGCAAGAGGAGCAGCAGACAGGAGCAGAGCAAGAGGAGCAAGCTTGAGGAGCATATCCATGGGAGCAGAGCCAGAGGAGCAGAGCCAGACAAATAGAGAGGATTAGAGGCAGGGAGGAGCAGAGCCAGAGGAGAAGTAGGGCCAGAGGAGCAGACAAGAATCGAGAACGAGAGAGGAGCAAGCCAGAGGAGCAGAGCCAGAGGAGCAGGACAGTTGCAGAGCAAGAGGAGACCAAAGCTTGAGGGAGCAGACACCATCCATGGGAGCAGAGCCAGAGAGCAGAGCCCAAACAAGTATGAGAGGATTTAGAGGCAGAGGAGCAGAGCAAGAGGAGTAGAGCCAGAGGAGCAGACAGACAAACAGAGCCAGAGGAGGAATACAGGAGCAGAGCCGGAGGAGCAGAGCCAGTGGTCAGAGCAAATGGCTGCTGTCAGGGTGTCAGGAGAGTGCACGTGACCACGCTGCAACGCACACTACCACACACACACACACCCCACACACACAGCCCACACACACACACACACACACACACGCGGCTGCGCACAAACACCACACATATACACACACACCACACCACAGAGATACACTACACACACACACACCCACCACACACACACACTCAACACACTCAATACACACAGAAATAGTTCTAACAGTTTAAAAAATGAAACGACTGATTTGTGAGAGTGACTGCCTGACGCGCACACGCAAAACGCACACTCACACACCCACACGCACACGCGCCTAGACTCTGTGCATACATCAGAGCAAGTCTGGACAGCCTGCCTTAGCACACTGATGCACCGCAAGCATCATATCCCTCCGCGCTACTCTGCCTCACTGGGATCAGGACACAAAATGAGCCCGTGTGTGTGGGTCCAGCACGGCTTTACAGTGTAACTTTTATGTTGCAACAGACGTTTCCAGTACGATGTAAAATTAATATTTTATTTTTTATACAAGAGGACTATATGCTGAATCCCCATACCCTGAAATGCCTACGGCAGATCTCTCTTTCAAACGTGCTGTACCATAGAAATGAAACACTACTGTAGCGGCATATTGAAATCATAAGTTCTGGATCAGACCAGTGACACGGGTGTATAGAGCAGAGTACTGGGAGAGGTTTGGGGGTCTATTTGACGGTTCACTGGGAGAGATGGCATGGGGCGGATGTCCCTACAGTGCTGGTGGATGTAGTCCGGCGCGGCTCTGGTTGATGTGTCGGCGCGGCGGCTCCATCAGCTCTGCTTCTCATGTGACCCGCTACGCTCCAATTAGAGACGAATTAAAGCCTTTTCGGATGCTCTGAGGGTCTCCTGTCCAACCGGGGAGATGCTGCAGGAAGGACAGACAAAGCCCACAGATCAACTTTGAGTGCGGACAAGATCGAGAGAGGACGAGGTAAGGTACAGTGCAACTGTTC
>JAIEZT010000107.1:9241483-9336223 GCA_019594935.1 Periophthalmus modestus
ATGGTGTGGTATGATATGGCTTGGTCCCCTGGTTGAGTGTTTGAGTCTGGGACTGGTCTGGGCGATGATATGGTTGTGTCTCGTTCTGGTAGGATGATGGTCTGGTGATGGTTTGCTATGGTCTGGTTCTGATTGATATGGTCTGGTTATGGTAGGGTAGTGGTATGGTTAAGGTTTGGTATGGTCTGGTGTGGTCTGGTATGGTCTGGTATGGGTCGGAGGACATATGGTTTTACGTCCTTAAAGATTACCTGTAAGACAAAATTATGGTCCCACGGGAGCGCTGTTGACATGGAAGTTGCTCACCCAGTCTGGACTCTACAAGGAATTCAGTCTGCAGACTCTCCAGGAATCGCAGAAAGCCTCATACACCAGCTGGGCACAAGACGGCGATCGGTAGGGGGTCATTTCACAATTGTACATGTTACATCTTAGATTATGTATGTATTATGGAGGAGTCAGTGTATAGACAGTTAAATCTTTTTACAATGGGCCTAGATTTTCTGTTAAAAGAGCACTGAAATACAATAGATTTAACATAAAGATGAAATACCCCTCAATAACGACAAAAGAAAGACGGGAATGTGGCAGAGTACCTGGACGGTAGTGTTGCCAGGTATTTGCTTCCATTGTGGGCTCAGTCTCCTCGGGTCAACTGTCAGGGTCTTCACTTGGGGGCAGTTCCGGAATTAGTCTTCACCGAATCGGGACACAGGGTACAAAATATGGGTTAGTGACCAACAAGGTTGGTGGCTAGTGACCTACTCTGCTTCTAGTTTTATTAACTGGAAATCTGTAATCGAAAAATGGGATATACATTTGATGTGATGTCTGAGTTTGGAGGACATCTGTAATTTTAGGTTTTTATAGCGGTGTGTTATATTGAAGGTGTGTAAATATATCCATATTTACTATTTTTGTTTTGTTATTTTTGTTTTTTTTTTTATCTATTTTTTGGTCATACTTTTTATTTTGCTCCAGCATCCATATTTTTGAGTGTTTTTTTTTTTTCGGGTTAAGATGGGCGGGATCTATGCTATGGTAAAATAATATACATTTTAAGAGCAAGAAAAAACAAAAAGAAATTCTGTCAACAGGACAAAAAGTGTTGTGTGAAGAGATTTCGTCTGCTCATCCAAGCCGCTTCTTCAGTAATGGTCATACTGCTTGGTGAGGTGGGGCATCATAATGGATAATTGAGGGAATTATACAGATGATAATACCTTTGTGTCATAATGCTGTTTTTGTATATTAAAATTATGTACAAACATAGGAGTCGTGTAACGAATAAAGGATCGATCACGTTCTGGTTTTATCGTTGTAACAGAGTGGTTAAGGTCTAATCTAGTGTCTTTCAACTATACACTACAGTACTGTGATCGCTGTGACAGTTACTATATATATACAAGGATAGATAAGATAAAGATAATGTGTTGTGTTACCATCTTACATAGCCTCGGGGGGGGTGTGGGAGAACTAGGTGGGCGGTGCAGGGAGGGGGTGGCAGAAAGGGGCACTCTCTGCTGAGTGGGCTACACTCTCACACAGGCTCATTGAGAGCATGACTCTTTGAATTCACTTTGCCCTGGCAGGTCAGCCACACAGGTCCAAGAAGTCACAAACGCACACGGACACTGCTGCACGTCTTACAAGGGACACGTCATGGAGCTCTGCCACCGTGGCATCTGGGACAAGAGCCGAAAAGAGGAGGGGAACCAGCACAACAAACGACAGAAGGGAGGAGGAAGGAGACACAAACACCACCAGTCGAGTAGAAATGAGATGAGGGGAGTGAGTCGGGGACTCACCAATGACTCATCTTCATGAAGGTGGCGGGCAGTGAATAGTATGACATCATATCCAATATAGGTGCGTATCATATAATTGACAAAAAGCGTGAACCGGACACACCCTTACCTCTATAAGACAGCACTCTATTCTGAAATCAAAATAGTGCATTCCTGTTAGCTCTCCGACGACAGGGAGCAGCTGTACGGGTGTGGGCTGGCACAAATATATATCACAGCTGTACCTCTGTCAATTGTACCATCTGTACATACTGACTACTGCACCATTTAAACTCTGACCACTGTAACTAGCTGTACTTTTTTTTTTGCGACAACTGTAAAGATGTTCTACTTCATCTTAACAGTTTTTACTCTGTCGACCAGATAACACATCTACAATCGGACTACTCTGACACACTGTCACAGCTGTAATCTGACTACCTGTCAATAGCTGTACCCTGAACACTGTACACAGCTGTAATGTGGGACTACTCTTATATCTCTACTCCTATCCCATAAAACTGCGTTATACTAATGCTGTTCATATACACAGTGATGCTGGTTATTGTCGTAGTAAACACACTGTCGCATGTGGGGGGAGATGACCGTTGAGAGTTGAACCAGAGCACTGCTCTTGACAGAGGACAAGGAGTGGGCCTCATGCACAGATGACTCAGACAAAACAAATTTTTTAACCGAGTTAACAAAAAAATATCATATGTAATGTGCATCTCACTGAGCGTACTATGTGGTTATTCCTAAGAATGTACCCCCAGAGTTATGTTCGCAAATTATCTGAGTAATGATTAATGTCTGGCATTGGTTACATCTGGCACAAGACACCAGATAAATGTTGTGTGATGATGTCATATGAAACCAGTCCTGTTTGTATTCTGATGACACATTTCCTTCCCCAGTGCTTTCGTATGTCCATGTGCTCAAGAGCAGCTCAGGTCCAAATTACAAGCTGAAGTGTGACCAGTCCAGTTCACATACTGTTAGAGCCCAGTGACAGCACCTAGAGTGGGGCTGTCCTCCTACTCAGACACCTGGGCCTGTGTCCTTGCACTCTTCCTTCCTCTGCTTGCAACTACTACAAGTCCCTATCATAACAGAGCACACCACTGTCCCTAACTCTAACAGAGCAAACAACTGTCACTAATCCTAACAAGGAAACATAAAACACACTGCCCCTATACCTTAACAGAGAAAAACTCAGGCACACTATCCCTAACAGGGATACATTCAGGCACACTGTCCTAACCCTAACAGAGAGCACACACTGTTCTTACCCTAACAGAGAACACGCTCTGCCTTAACCCTAACATAGAAATATCAGACACACGGTCTCTACCCTTACAGAGCACACACTGTCTTTAACCTTCAAAGCAGCGCGCAGTGTACCTAACCCTAAACCATACTGTCCTAACTTTTAACAAATAAACATCAGGCACACTGTCCTTATACTAACAGAGAAAACATCAGGCACACTGTCCTGTCAGAGCACTCTTTGTCCCAATCTACAGCAGATCAAAATAACCCAAATATAGGTGCAAAAGGGGGCTACCAGCAATATCTAGTAATTTAGCATTAGCACTGATATAGTTACCAATAAAACTTGTGCTTGTGAGTAATCGGTGGAGGAGGCCATAGTTTGTCATCGCTGCTGATTTACAACAAGTGAGTCCACACCCAAACACATGTCTAATATTTTCCTGGTTGTTTCTTATCCCAGGCAGTTGAACACCTCTCCTATCCAGTACCTAATGCAAATTTGGACAGCGCTATTACATGCAGCAAGTATGTACCAGCTTCTCCAGATGTGTTATTGGGATCTTTGCGATTCAGGACACCTCAAACTGTAGATCCCAGGTTTGGATGCCTTTTAATAAATTGGTTTAAATTGGGACTAGGCCAGTTATTGGCTTTCTTGGTGTGGCATGTGTAAAGCTGCTGACTCATTACTGCCTCAAGACCTAGAAGTGTGCTTATTGCAGTGTGTTTCATTAGTACAAGTTGATTATAAAAGAGTTTCTTGGGATTATCAAGCTGTGAGCAATATTACCCTCCTCGGTCCCTTCTGAATTCTCTCTCTCTGGATGGCTCAGCAAAGACTATGTTATCCATTTTAAAGGATCACAGTGGTGAGAGGTCCGCTACCTTCTTGTCCCCATGGAATATGTTACTGCTTTGACTGTAATGTTACTCAGTATCCTTTCTCCCTTCAATGTATCATAATGTATTCAGTGGGTTTTTTATTGCTCAAAAACCCTGCATCTTACTCACTATGTTTACATGCACACTTACAAAACCGGATAACTGGCCTAGTCCAATTTAAACTGATTTATCAAAATGCCCCCATGAACTCCGGGAACTATGGTGAGATATTGTAAATCGAATCTCAAAAATGCCTATAACACATCTGGAGAAGCTGACACGTACCGGATACCTGTTACATATAACCGCTTTACATTAGGTGTACACAATGAGGGGCATTCAACAGCACGAGGCAAGAAACAGCCAGGAAAAAATATTAGACATGTGTTTGGACATTTACTCACAAACTACAGCCTCTATACCCAAGCACTTGTTTTGGTCTCCTATGTTCAAGTGAAAGTATAAACTACCGCACCTTCAATGTGTTTATTTGTACTGCAGAGAACAATGCAGATCGTAGCATGTCTGAAAATCAAACGTCTCGTACCCCCTGTTCGCACCTTTCCGGGTCTTTGACCTGAGAGTGATCAGACAGGTTTTGGGGCAAATGCAGTTGAATTTGGTTGTGGCACCAACAAGATGCGTGCCCCACCACCCATTGGGGTCTGCATGTTCTTGATAGTGTCTCAATCAAACATTTCCAGATAGTTGGATTGGAAGGGAAGGACAATTTTGTGGCCACCAAGTTCACCAGATATCACACTTCTGGATTTCTTTTCTGTGGGGCTATGTTAAAGATATTGTGCATCGAACAAAGATACAGAACATTACTGAACTAAAGCTAAAGATAGCAGATGCAATTGCAAACCACTGATGAGGCTATGCTACAGCAAAACATGGCAAGAAATCAAGTACCATCTTGATGTTCTTTGTGCGACTAATGGTGCACAGATAGAGGAGTATTAAATGGAAAACCATCAAGTACAACCATCAAGTCTTATCAACTGCATTGTAGTATTGTTTTTTTGTTTTTTGTTTTTTTATTGTTAAAGAGACTTTATGGACACCCTGTACCACTAAGTGGCATAAATTCATTCAATATATATCATTTATTTGTGATATTTTCAGAATCAATATATTTGCACTTGAAAATTTTTTTTATGTTATTGCGATAGGCCTATTAATAATAATAATAATAATTGCCTTACATTTGTAATGCGCTTTATCAAAGACTCTCAAAGCGCTACACTGAAGTCATTATTCGTTCACTCCACACTTGGTGATGGTAAGCTACTATTGTAGCCACAGCTGCCCTGGGGTAGACTGACGGAAGCGAGGCTGCCAGTTTGCGCCAATCGGCCCCTCCGGACCACCACCGATCATTCACACACACACCACTTTCATACTAGGCAATGTGGGTGAAGTGTCTTGCCTAAGGACACAACGACAGAACTTGTGGTCCGAGCTGGACTCGATCCTCCGAACCTTCGGGTGGGGAGACCAATGCTCTAACCACTGAGCCACTGTCGCCCCAAATATATGCCATACTAGGAACATCCCAGGCAAAAAACAAGCGGCAGATGACGGACCATCATCACAACTTGAGATCGACGAGGTACAACACAAAAATATGCTACGGCAAGGGGGAGCCAGGACGCCAGGTCAGAGGGGAGTTAACATCAACTCCCATCCGGAGATTGGGTACAAAGCCCCAATAAGCATTACGCTGAGCGAGGCAGCGACTGACCTGAAAGATAAGATCATGGCCCGAATGAACCACAAGGCAACCCCGACACCACCTGCAGTGACTAAGTGAAGTACCATCTGACAGGAGATGCACTGTCCCCACTGCTGTTCTGCATAGGTCTGAACCCCCTCAGCCAAATCATCAACACACTGGCTATGGATACGACTCAGTCACTCCTATACACATGGATGACATCAAGCTGTACACTAAGAATGAGCGAGACATCGACTCACTGATCCACACCACCAGGATCTACAGCCACAGTGGAATGTCATTCGGGCTGAGAAGTGTAGCCGGATGGTGACAAAGAGAGAGAAAGGCAGTCCACACAGAAGGGGTCTCACTCCCAGAAGGAACAATAGCAGACATTGAGGACAGTTACAAGTACCTTGGTATCCCACAAGCAAATGGCTACCTGACCTTGAAGAGGAAACAAGGAAAGCAGCCACGGCCAAAATACCTCAGACGAGTAAGGCAAGTCCTAAGGAGTCAGCTCAATGGCAAGAATAAGACCCAGGCAATAAGCAGCTACGCCCTGCCAGTAATCAGATACCCAGCAGGAATCATAAGCTGGCCAAAGGAGGAGATACAGACCACAGATGTTAAGACCCGGAAAGTCCTGACCATGCATGGCGTGTTCCATCCCAAATCCAGCACCCTGAGACTGTACGCTAGTCATAGGAAGGAGGCCGAGGACTATGGAGTGTGAGAGCCACTGTCCAGGATGAAACATCCAAGATCCACAAGTACATCCAGGACAAGGCCCCAACAGATGACGTGCTCAGCGAATGTCTCAGACAGTGGAGTGCAGAGGGAAGAGGAGCTGGAGGAACCATCATGGAAGGACAAGCCCCTGCATGGGATGTACCACCGGAACATAACTGAAGTGGCTGATATCAAGAAATCCTACCAATGGCTTGAGAAAGCTGGACTGAAGGACAGCACAGAGGCACTCATCCTGTCTGCACAAGGGCAGGCCTAGAGCATAAGAGTGATAGAGGCCCAGATCTACCACACCAGACAAGACCCCATGGTGTAGGCTGTGCAAAGAGGCCCCTGAGACAATCCAGCACATAACTGCGGGGTGGTATAAGATGCTGGCAGGAAAAGCATACATGGAGTGGGAAAACCAAGTGGCGGGCATAGTGTACAGAAACATCTGTACAGAGTATGGACTGGAAAACCCCAAGGTCAAGGTGGGAAACACCTCCAAAGGTAGTGGAGAATGATCGAGCCAAGATCCTGTGGGACTTCCAGATACAGACTGACAGAATGGTGATGGCGAACCAACCAAACAACACAAACTACAAAACTAGTGGGTAGTGTGTAAATATGAGCATATTTTTAAAACAGTTGACAAGTAAGAAGCCCCATAAAAGGCTTTATAGTGACTGTCAAAACCCAAATGTATTTATTGGACTACTTCTTTGTCTTGTAAATAGAAGAGCTCATAGTTCTTTCTGATGAACAATGGCCTGAGAATTAAAAGACAAGGATGTAAACTTAATCAACATGGACCTCATATTTTTTATGAATAAAATGTATGTTATTTGATGCATGTTTATTTTAAAGTTGCACATAATACATTCCTGGTGGGAGATCCGTCACCTTCTTGTCTCCATGGAGATTGATTGTCTACATTATTTCACAGTATTGCATTAAACGTGCATTTATTCCATTACAGGTGTTTTGTATTGTAAATAAATATCTATGTATATAATGCCACAGTGCAGCAGGCTCACTTCTCCAGTGATCCAACTGTTGGCTGTATGTCTCCATAGAGGTAAACAATGCCATATTGTTAGAACATTCCAGGCAAAGCAAGAATGAAAAGAAAGAGTGAGGCATAGAGAGAGGGCAGGTAGACAGACAAGGAGAGTGGGAGACAAGGACAGAGGGAGGGGTGAGGTGAGTGACAAGAAGAGAGTTGGAAAGAGTTAAGGTTAAGGTTAGGCAAGTAGTGACTATGGTTAAAGTTGGAATCAGTCTCCAGGAAATTCATGGAAGGCAATGTTATGTTACGAACGCAACAATCTGATTACTGGTATCAGATACTGCAAAATTCAATGGGTCAGATATTGGCTTTCCAAATATCAGTTCAGCCGATAACCTGTTTGTACATATACATTCATACATTAAGACTACTAGTCATAGCACAGCAATGTCTCATAATGTTTGAACTTTTATTTATACATCTTCATTAATTTTGTTTCAAGGAAATAAATGCTGTGTTTCAGTCACTGGTATCATCTTGATATTGTGTATCAACAGATACTTACAGCCAAAGTATCAGAAGTGAAGAAAAGCTGCATAGTAATGTGTGTGAGTGGTGTATGTGTGGTGTGTGTGTGTGTGTGTGGTGTGTGTGTGTGTGTGTGGTGTGTGATGTGTGGTGTGTGTGTGAGGAAGAAAAGAGAGAGAGTGTGTGGATTAGTCTGCGGCTAATCTCTGCTAAAATAACCACCAGGCTAGAATACTCCCTCTCAGCCCTCTACTCACTACATCAGCTATACTCAGAGAACAGAGTGCCATCACATGAAAGATTTAATTTCTCAAAAGTAGAAGAAAAAAGTTGCTAAATTAAGAGTGTATAAGCAATTGTAAAACTGTTTGCATGTAACATCTTGTACTATATATGTAAATGTATTTGAAAGGACAAATCAATAAAGAAAGGGCAAAATCTGGCCGCCCAAACAGTATGTAGAATGATGTACATTCAGTGCTCAGTGTTCCCCACTTTGATGTCATGAGGGTGGTGCCCTCTACAGGATGCCTATGCATCTCAATCATATTTTTTATTATACTCATAACATTATGATAATGATCATAATGATATTTTTGCAGTCCATTGCAACTGTGCTAATGATGAGGTTCAAGATATTTGAGCAAAAATGTTATCTTGCCCCAGTACAGCCTCTTGAAGGCAAAATTAGTTTGCTGTGTACTGTCTGTTATCTAATTTATAAAGTGTTTTATTGTCTAATAATCGGAAGTGCACGTAGCATATAAAAATCATTCACTCGTGGTGAATATTAGAATGCTCAGAATGCCTATGGTAGGTGAGGAATAACTTTGGACAGCACTTCAATGTACTTTTCAACTCACAAATCTACTCTTGTTTGGAAAATCAGTTTTAGTCTTTAATGATTTGAACATTGTCTGCTCTGACCTTTTAGACAAAAACCCTCTCGCCCACTGGTTGAGAGCACAACACACTAACTGACTACAACACTGACTCATGTGATGATGGAGACAGGAGCAAGAAAATACAGAGACACAGACCAGAGGGAGGGGTCGCCTCAGAGGGATAGCATCTAACAGGGTAAATTTCTCTGGACACGGGTGTCCTCTGGAAGTTCTGACCAAGAACTACAGTCACACAACCGTCACACAAAACGTCAAATAATCCAGTCACTAGATTTTAAGGAAACTGTATTTACCCTGTTGCACTATAATAACTGAACAAATAGGTTTCCAGAGCTCTTAGCTCTGCAGATAGAGTACAGGACACATACATGTTTTTTTCATCCTCAGTATATGGACAGGCCATTGCCTCATGTGAAAGCTCAGAACCTCCAGAATTCACTCACTGAGCTGCAGAGGCTGCACTAGCACTGATTAGTGATTGGCTGCAGGTGTTTGGGGCTTTGGTAGTGATGATTCACAATCAGACGGAGTCCTTTTTAGGTTTAAACCAACGGATTTCAGCATGGAAACTGGCAACTCAAAATGAGCGACTCGTGCTGGCTTTCTGATTGGAACTACAAACAGGTCTTACCAGGTCTAAAAATGGACCTAGACAAGGGACTAACCCGATTAGAACAAGACCAAACCCAAATTTAGTAGGACCCAAGCTAGGCGCCAAAACCAAGCAGAAAAAAAATATGAACACACCCTAACTAAGTTATAGGGACTATCCATGGCTATGCAAAATATCTAAATGAAAAAAAAAAAAAATTCCTGAACCAAGTCAACTTCCAAAAAGTCATTCATCAAAATGAAATTGTTTATTTTAGACCAAGACAGAACCTCTTTTCCTTGGCTACATGGGACATAGGCACATTTTGGTCCACCTAAATATGTAACTTTTCTGATGTAGGATCTATAACCTGCCTGTCTCCATGTAGAAGTTATTGATTTGCCTGGAATTAAACATGGATCATTAAAAATGTATTTCTTGCATTTATTAAATTCAGAAATAAAAATGTTTCTAGCAAAACTTGCATTCTTATATGACCCTGTAACTTGGTGTGGTGGCGTCTCTCCTGATTAGCTCCAATGTGCTGCTTATTTTTTCCTTATCTGCTATATCAGGCTTTGGACACTATCAATTTGTATTTCACATTTTACAGCCTAAAATGTGGCCTATGTATGAAAAAACTGTGCCAACAAAATTCTACAATTTCCACCAGAGAGTTTAAAGACAAGTTCACAGGTCTAAAACAATAGCATTATCTTAGATGCTGGGGTTACACATCTTGAATATGCACCAATTGCACTTTGCAAGACTTGAATCAAATACAGTCATTTGATTTGTCCTTCTGTTGGACAAAAAAGTTGCAGCTGGGCCACCGTTTATCTGTGTGACACGTGTACATACATTTGCATGAGATACTATATTTATGATCGCTGTCAAGGCTATCTCTGAAAATATGAATGTGCATCACTCCAACAGCAGAACGACATGTCTCCAGCAAATGTCCCATTAGCCTGACCATGAGGAGACCTACAGAAGCTCCAGCACACATCTACAGGAGATCCAGAGCTACAGGACCTCCAGCACTTGCCTACAGGAGAGCTCCAGAACTACACTAGCTCAAGCACACACCTACAGGAGCTCCAGGGCTACAGGAGCTTCAGCACATACCTGCAGGGCCTCCAGCACACACCTACAGGAGCTCTGGCACATACCCCTACAGGAGTTCCCTCACCCACCTACAGCACACACCTACAGAAGTTCCAGCACACACTTACAGAAGCTCCAGCACACAGCTACTGAAGCTCCAGCACACACCAATAGCAAAAACCTACAGGAGCTTCAGCGCACACCTACAGGAGCCCCAGCACACACCTATAGAAGCTCCAGCACACAAGTACTGAAGCTCCAGCACACACCTACAGTACACACCTATAGAAGCTCCAGCACACACTTAGAGAAGCTCCAGCACACACCTACAGCACACAACTGCAGAAGCTCCAGCACACACCTACAGCACACACCTACAGAAGCTCCAGCACACACTTACAGAAGCTCCAGCACACAACTACTGAAGCTCCAGCACACACCTACAGCACACACCTACAGACGCCCCAGCACACAACAACAGAAGTTCCAGCACACACCTAGAGCAAAAACCTACAGGAGCTCCAGCACACAGCTACAGCAGCCCCAGCACACACCTACAGAAGATCCAGCACACACCTACAGCACACATCTGCAGAAGCTCCAGCACACAACTACTGAAGCTCCAGCACCCACCCACAGCAAAAACCTACAGGAGCTCCAGCACACACCTACAGCAGCCTGAGCACACACCTACAGGAGCCCCAGCACACACCTACAGAAGATCCAGCACACACCTATAGCACACAAACTACAGAAGCTCCAGCGCACACCTACAGCAAAAACCTACAGGAGCTCCAGCACACAGCTACAGCAGCCCCAGCACACACCTACAGGAGCCCCAGCACACACCTACAGAAGATCCAGCACACACCTATAGCACACACCTGCAGAAGCTCCAGCACACAACTACAGCACACTCCTACAGAAGCTCCAGCACACACTTACAGAAGCTCCAGCACACACTTACAGAAGCTCCAGCACACAACTACAGAAGCTCCAGCACACACCTACAGCACACCCCTACAGAAGCTCCAGCACACACTTACAGAAGCTCCAGCACACACCTACAGGAGCCCCAGCACACACCTACAGAAGATCCAGCACACACCTACAGCACACACCTGCAGAAGCTCCAGCACACAACTACAGCACACCCCTACAGAAGCTCCAGCACACACTTACAGAAGCTCCAGCACACAACTACAGAAGCTCCAGTGCACATTTACAGAAGCTCCAGCACACAACTACAGAAGATCCAGCACACACCCACAGAAGCTGCAGCACACAAACTCAGAAGCTCCAGCACACAACTACTGAAACTCCAGCACACAGCCTTAGGGTGTAGCCAAGGGCCTTGAAGTGCTGCTACTACAACTTTGTAAGTCTGAAGATCAATTATTTAGACTGATGGTGCAGAGGTGAGTAGTACTAAAAGAATGTGGTTATGCCACCACTTTTGACAATGACTTGCTGATGGGCAGACTGAATGATACAAACAAAATACCAGTTTTTAATGTCTGCTCCTCTTAAGTTATAAGGCTAATTCCTTTGTACTTAAAACTGCAATTCTAAATGTGTTACCACAAATAGTTTATTGCTATTGCAATAGTGCTAAGTTTACATCACTTAACGGTTGGTAGGGCAGAACAATTTTGGGAAAATGTTATTTTTTCGCAAGCCTTATCATTCAGTATGTGATGTCAGTTCACAATTTACACATCAAATCCAACCAATATGAGAATCCCATGTATTTCAGAACATAAAAATAAACATCTTGTACCTTGTACATTTTCAAAAGTGACAAAAAAGCAAATAGTAGACAGAGATTGGAGAACTATAAGGAAACAACCAGGGTTGCCAGATTTTTAGAGAGCAACAAGCAAACCATGACTGTGAAAATAAAAGTTCAAAAACAGTGTTACAAGCGCCACAAAAAAACACCTCAAACAGAAGCAAATAGAAGCTAAATAAATGCTCTTTACATCATGCAATGGTTTTACTGAATGGCTGTATATTTTGTTGTGGAATTAATCTGTAAAAAAGCCAACCAAACAGAGTGTTTTGCTAGCTTTGAGCCCAGAGCTGTGGTTTCACAAATTTATATAGTCTATGTGGCACAACCCTCCCCAAAACTTTTGTTTAGCTGACCATTTGGCTAGATTTCGGTACCCCATAGGGATCACACCTCTAATTAACATTAAGGTACATGCCAGACTGATCTAACAGTGTGTCAAAGTATCCTTTGATGTAGACGAAGGTGAGTATTCTGAGATCATGAGAAGCAAAGATAAATTTTGAAAAATTTCAACCACAATCTCAATATATTGTGCCACAGCTTTATAATTAGCATATTTTAACATCATAACAGTGTTAAAGTGAATATTACCATAGACTGTATAGGGAGAGGGTACAAATATAGCATTTTCAAAACAATAAAAAACATTTAAATACGTGTTAGCTGTTAACACCCCATAGAAGTCTAACACAGGGGGTATTACACTTGTAGTTTACACTTAAAAAAATCTTTTTATAACGGGGAAAAGTGCCACTTAGAACAAGCCCATTAAACACAACCTGCAACTTTCAAAAATGTACAAGGAACTTTTCAAAAACAGAAGCCCAAGGACAATTACGGAAACAAGTACAGCTGCAAATGTACAATAGTCACTGTGTCATGGTGCTTTTGCACTGCAATTGATACTTGCACACTGGGGTGTTCTACATGCATCTATATGGAGGAATGTTCAGCAGTTACCATGGAGACACAATGAACACATTAGCAAACACTGTCATAAAAGTTTTAAGATCTGAAAACTCAAGAAAAAATATAAAATGGATTTAAACAACACATTATCAGGAGCCTGTGATCAATACAAGCATTCGTGGTCCTGTTTGGATGTTGGATTTTCAACAAAAACAGAGAGAGTGACTACCTGAAAAACTGTTTGCTAATGCTAGCTATGACTGTAATGTTATTTGTGAGAGACTTGTTTAACTGCACAAATCAGTTCAACTGTTGTATTTTCCTCTAAACCAGCTCTTTCTGGTCAGATTGTGTTAAAAGCTCAAATTAAAATCTAACCAAGCTTCAGACAGAGCCGAGCCTACAATTAGCATCACACTCCCAAGTAATGTTGATGACATTAGCTGCAGAGTATCAATACAAGCAGAAAAAAAATTAAATAAACAGATTATTTTTAAAATTCATTAGGTTTACTTGCTTAGAGTAAAGATCAAGATGTTGTTTTTCTCTTCTAAAATAGCAACTACTCAGGAGATTGTGTTCACGTTCTAGAATTCAATGATGTCATATTTCAGACAGAGGGTGGGGTTTATATAAGTCTATGGGAGATTCACTGTTTTTAAAGAAATCTCCAAAATTATGATCCACAAATGTTGAACCTTATCATTATGTTAATTTAAAGCTTCTTTGGGGTTGAACAGTGGCACCACTATAAGCTATTGTGAAAAAATATTTTTGCTTTTGTTTATTTATACTGATATAGAAGACGTTGAACATGGTGTCAGTTTTTATTGTGAATAGGCCCAATAATTAAACCAGCTCAACAAATCTGCAATCTGACAGCTAAAACTACAATTTCCACCATATAATTTTGACCTGTCCTCCAGCTTTGTTTAAAACTATAGAGATTCTACAATGTTGTGATGTCACGTGAACACCTAGCTGGTCGATCCGCTTATCATGCATGTATTTAAGTTGATGCATCTAACGATAGTGCTCAAGGGAAGCAACCCAGACACAGGGGAATAGAACCACTGCCTCACACAATCTAAACGTATAAAGGACACAAATAGTAGTCTTAATAGCCTTAATAGTCTTATCCTCGTGTAATGGTGTACTAGCGGTGGTGATATTAGCGTGCTGTGTGAGTTAGCAGATCAGATGGCAGAGTACAGTCACAGGAATAGCCTAGCGCCACAGCCTGGTCATGTGATGCGGTGGGCGCTGCGTTGTCCTGCTTGCACTGTGGAGTCTGTTTGTTTGTTTATTAGGATCGATTACCTTGACAATGGCCACTCTTCCTGGCATCCTCATGTACATTTATGTATGTGTGTGTGTGTGTGTGTGTGTGTGTGTATATAAATATATATATATATATATATATATATATATATATATATATGCACACTTCATATATATGTATGTATCTCTTGATCTCTTCAAGGCTCCTTACGATAAGATGTAAGATTCTGTGCAATGCTCAGCCCACAAGCCTATGTCACCCATGTTTACAGACGACAATTCTCCAAACATATATAAAAGCATGAAACAAAACTGTACACATGAACTACTTTTCTTTAGTGGGATCCACGCTGATTGTGTTGTGATAGTGTTCTAAAGGGGGAGTGACTTAGCATGGAGAGCAAAGGAAGGGGAAACTCAGAGCGTCAAAAAAGAAAGTGCAACATGTTAAAACACATTGTTTTTGGCAAATAAATGCATTTTCAAAACATGAAAATATAACATGGTGATCTAAATGTGTTATGTATTAGCAAATAATACCCTATAGAAGTAAAATATCCCCACTTAATGATAGAATCCAGTTGACAATGCACATTTTGGACCAGTCCAGGAGCCTCAATATTGAAAGAAGAGATTTTTTAAAATGTAAAAACATTTCTTACCTGAAGAAATGCAGTCTCTGTGGTTTGCTAAATGTGACCATACAAATTGAGAGCTTGATTTGAGTTTAATCTTACAATATAGTGGGACATTTAAAAAGAAAAAGTTTGGAGTGATGAAGTCAGAATAAGAATCAGAAGAAGTTTTATTGCCATTGTCAGTGAGCAAAGCTCACAGACTAGGAACTTAATTCGGTGATAAAGTGCACATAGAACACGCACAAAAAAAACACACTGAATAAATACAAATACAAATACAAAGTGTCCACTCTTATCCAAGAGGTCTCTTCAGTTCTGACAGGGACATGAATGGACACTGTAAGACACTGTATCTATCAGAAGAGATATATAAATGTTTATTGTATGTAAGATTTAGATTTGAATTCCATAAACATGATCTTACTGTGTTGCCAGATATGAGGCAGATATTTTCAAATGAATTATTGCTCTTACTGGTAACAATTCTAATGCAGATGCTTTCTTAATTACAAAAACAGTGGATGTCATGACCCATTTTTGGTGTTTTGGCTATTTATAATTATACGATCAGAAAGCAGAATGAGGCTCACATGAGTCTTACCTAAACCCCAGCACCTGCAGCCAATCATTCATCAAGTCAAGTCAAATTTATTTATAAAGCACATTTATGAACAACCACAGCTGCCCAAAATGCTGTACAAAGGCATTATTAGGGGAATCTTATAAAACTTAACATGCAAAAATAATAAAACAATAAAATACAAATGTTCCGCTCAGCTTGTGTTAAAATTTGGTCTGTTCTACTACGCAGAGGTAGACTGTCCAGAATCTGGGACCAGCTGCAGCAAAAGCTTGGTGCCCTCTAGATTTTAGCCAGGACTTTGGAACATCCAAGTCTGGTCTGCTGATCTCAAAGTTTTACTGGGAACATGGACAAACAGAACCTCAGAGAGATCAGGAGGGCCAAACCCACGGAGACAACCATCAATTGAATATTAAAATCAATTCTGAAGCTGACAGGGAGCCAGCGCAGAGAGGCCAACACAAGAGAAATGTGCTCATATTTCCTGGTGTCTGTGAGCATCCATTTTGGACTAACTGTAAGCGATGGATGAAGCCCTGACCCAACCCACAATACAGGGAGTTACAGTAGTCTAAGTGATGAATTCATGAATGACACACTCCAGGTCAGTGGAGAGCAGGTATGGCTTCACCTTACTAAGTAAGCATAGTTGATCTGACTACCTGGCTGACTTGATGGTCAAATTTGAAACAACCATCTAAAACAACACCAAGATTTCTGGCAGACTGATAGCAATAGCAACTCAAAGTAGAAGATTTGGCATCAAATAAATCCCCAGATACCACAATTTCTGTTTTTGATTCGGATGGGGAGGGGCATTACCATCAACAGCTTCACCCCAGATTGGCTCTTTGGGTTGCTAGGATACTCGTCAGAATTCCAAATACAGAACTTGGCTCCAAATTTCCCCCTATAACTGCTAGCCGTCGAGCTACATTTGGAGCTGAATGGTGTGGGTATCTTTATAGAGTCTATGGTCAGAACTGAAGAAACCTCTTGGATGAGTTGACAGAATTAAATTTTTCTGAAAATGAAACCTATCTAGACAATTGAGGGATTAAACAGATTAGAGATGTTGTGCATATACAGAAATATTCTATACAGAAGTATAGAATATCTAGTGTGTTACTATTTTTATCACTGCCACACATAGAAAGTAGCCCTGGTGAATGATAGGCCAAAGTGTTCAAAACATTTTTAAATACAGTCTGGTGGAAGTCCATAGTTCTGCTGTGGAA
Source organism: Periophthalmus modestus (assembly GCA_019594935.1). Lineage (NCBI taxonomy): Eukaryota > Metazoa > Chordata > Actinopteri > Gobiiformes > Gobiidae > Periophthalmus > Periophthalmus modestus. The sequence continues at coordinate 9,258,465 of JAIEZT010000107.1, forward strand.
CATACTCAATAAATACTATAAAAAATATGATTGAAATGTCACAAATCATTCAGTTCAGCCACACATCCAAAGTGACACCATATTCTGATGCACTCTAGCGTCAAGTGTGTTAGATGCCCTTCTGTCCTCCTGTATGCTTGTGTGTCAAAATGTCCTCACATCCTCCTGTATCCCTCTGGGTCAGATGCCCCTCTATCCTCCTCCTGTATCCCTGTGTGTCAGATGCACCCCCATCTCCTGTATGCCTGTGTGTCAGATGCACCCCCATCCTCCTGTAACCCTGTGTGTCAGATGCACCCCCATCCTCCTATATCCCTCTGTGGCAGATGCCCTCACACCCTCCTGTATCCCTGTGTGCCAGATGCCGCTTAGCTTTAAAAGTTAGGAGCCATCCAGTCATCCTGGATGGACAACATCCTGAAGGCAACTTAAGAGGGTTTGGATGCTATCTGTGGTCTGCATCTTAAGGGCAGGACTTGCACGTCATCAGCAAAACAATGGAAAGAAATTGTGTATTTTAAAAAAATTGACCTGAGGGCAGCATGTACAAAAAAAACAGTAGGGCCTAATCAGTGCTAGTGCATCCTCTGCAGCTCAGTGGGTAAATTCTGGAGGTTCTGAGCTTTCACATGAGGCATGGCCTGTCCATATACTGAGAATGAGAAAAAACCGTGTATGTGTCCTCTATCTGCAGGTTAAGAGCGCAGCTCACATACAGTTCCTTTCAGGAGTATCTGTTATTATTACTTAAAGAACCAGATGTTCTACCCTTGTATCTGAGCAAAATGTGTCTCACCCTAGAACAAATATATTAAAATATTGTATAAGTAGCTCTTGAGGGCAAAATAAGTCAGCTGTGTACTATCTGCATCTAATTATAAAGCCTTTTATTGTTTGATAATCAGGAATTGCACTTTTAGCACACTAGCTTGTCAGCTTGTGATGACAAAACTCCACACTGGTTCTGTTTATCATGTTTTGAAAAAACAGTAAAAAATCAAGTACAGCGATGTTAAGTCTGAGTAAGACTCAGGTGCCAGTACACCTTAAGGTAGTTCACCTTTTTATTTAACAATTTTTCCTCTAAATCAAGATATGAGCATTAATAGTTGACCAATCATGTGCCTTCTTTCCCTGAAGTTACTCCTGTTAATATTAGCAAAAAGTTTGACAAAGTTGCTAAACACTTGCTCCCTTCTAACCAGTGGTGCGGGTGGGAAGGGGCATTGCCTCGCTCCAGGTCTCTTTCTCTCTCTGGTTGCTATGATACTCGGGGTCTGAATTCCAAATACATAACTTTGCCCTATAACTGCTAGCCTTGATAAGCTACAATTGGAACCGAATGCTGTGGGTGACATCACACTCCGTCAGTCCACTTCTTTATACAGTGGACTGACGGAGTCCACTGTAGAGAACTGAAGAAACCTCTTGGATGAGTTGACAGAATTAAATCTTTCTGAAATGAAACCTACCTGGACAGATTACAGATTTTTGTTTGAAGTATACAATATTTAATGTGTTACTATTTTTATCACTGCGACACACAGAAAGTATCGCTGATGAAAGTTAGGCCAAAGTGCTGAAACTTTTTTAAATACAGCCTGGTTGTAGATCATAGTTCTGCTGTGGAACATACTCAACAACTGCTATAAAATACACATTGAAATGTTACAAAGCATTCAGTTCAGCCACACACACCCCAAGTAACACCATATTTTGATGCACTCTAGTGTCAAGTGTGTCAGATGCCCTTCCATCCTCCTGTATCCCTGTGAGTGTGATGCCCTCCCATCCTCCTATGTCAGGGGTCGGGAACGTATGGCTCGCAAGCTGATGATTGCGTCTGGCTCGCAGATAAAACATAAAATACTCTCACTTGTAGCCCTTTAGCATCGGGTGCTATCGTCGCTGATAGACTCGCAGTTGCGGACTTTTTATTACCGTAACTCCGTAACCAATTGTACTTCATGTAAATTCAAACGGCGTCTCAAAGCAGAGGCACGAGGTTCTTTAGATATTTTACCGCCATTACGGTAATCTGTCTTTGTCCCTTGAAGATGACAAATGAAAGCGCAGGAGCCACCGGGGATTTTTCCCAGTCGCTTATTCAAATGCGTCAAAGAATAAACACGAATGGATATATAAAAATAGGTAGTTATGTGAAAAAACGCTGTATGTTCTGTCACTTCCTTTATATGAGTGTGAGTATTGCTGTATTGACCATGTTTGGACCTATGCATGCATGTGAGCAGTCATTCTCACATCTTAAAAACATCAAGTAGAAGTCGCATTAATGGTGAGTATTATAACAACATTATTTAAACGAATAAATTCAGAGGCTTATTATACTCACATTTAGTTGAATTCAGTCTATATATTATATGGCTCTCACTGAAATAAATTTCCAAATATTTTGCTTTCATGGCTTTCTGAGTCAAAAAGGTTCCCGACCCCTGTCAAATACCCCTCCAACCTCCCGTATCACTGTATGTCAGATCCCATTCCATCCTCCTATATTCCTGTGTGTCAGATGTCCTCCCATCCTCCTCCTCCAAAAGAATTCAGAATCTCGGCAGGAGGGAGCAGTGCGACAACGTGACTGCTCCCTGGGGCCTCACACACCTCCACATGCGCAGTTCTATGTGCAAATCTCCATGTGCACACTCCTATCTCTGTTATTCTCTCATCTCTCCTCTCTTGGTGCTCTCTCGTCTGCCACCTTGTCTCTCCCCCTCTTCACTCTCCTCTCCCTCTCTCCAGGAGCACGCTCCTATGTGCACACTCCGTGCACGTTCGTGGCCTACATATAGCTGCAGTAGAGTTCCCCTTTGCTCTACTCCTCTTTCCACCTCACTCCCCATTTTTTCCTCCTGTTTTCTCTTTCTCTTCTCCATCCACCCCTCTTCTTCTTGAGTCCCTTCTCCCACCCCTCTTTCTTCCCCCTCCTTCCCCTTTCTTTCTCTCTCTCTATTTTTCTTGAGCCCGTCCTCCCCTCTTTTTTCCCCCTTCCTGTCATCTCTCTCCCTTTCTCTCTCTCCGCGCCATCCTCTTCTCTTCTCCTTGAACCCGTTTCCTCCCCCTCTTTATTTACCCTCCCCTCCCTCTCTCTCTCTCCCCCCCTCTCTCTACCCTACCTCCCCTCTCTTGATACATTTCCACACACACACAGCTTTGACAGTGACTCTATTAGAGGTCAGGAGCACTGCCACTGTCTGTCCTTCTCTCTCGTCTCCCTACTTCTCTCCTCTCTCTCTCTTTCTGTTTCCCTTTCTCTATCTGCCGTTGCTCGTCTACCTTCTTCTTCGTCCCCCTCTCCTCTCTCTCCTCACTTTTCTCTCTTGTCCCCTTCTCTCTCCTCTCCCTCCTTCTCACTCCCTGTCTCTCTCTCTCTCTCCTCTCCTCTCCCCTCCATCTCTCCCTATCTTTCTGCAGATGATGTGTTCTGACACAGGGCAGGTAAACAGGTCAGGTGCTTCTCTGATGCCACATTAAAGAGTCTGTGCTCACAGCAGGCACCTGCACCTTGAGCAATGTGCTTCATGAAAAATAGAAAACGTACTGAAGATGAATGGTAAGAGCTAAATATTTGACATTAACAAAACTAAATTAATAAAGACCAATTCATTTAGTCATTGCATTTGTTTAGAAGTTGTAAAAATATCTTTAAGAGAAGAACCCAAAAAATATCTTTTTATAAACTGCTAAACTAATCCAAGAATCCCATGCATTTCTGGGAGAGCATATAACACATAGGGACATTTAAGAACACGTTTATAGAAGTCTAAACTACAGCGTTAGTAGCTTTTCCACAGAGAAAGACCCCATGGAGACACAAGGAGGGCATCTGCCACACAGGGAGGGTACCTGACACACAGGGCCATTTCAGAACATGTTTTTAGAGGTCTAAACTACAGGGTTAGTAGCTTTACACAGAGTAAGACCCCATGGATACACAGTGAGGGCTTCTGAGACACAACGAGGGCATCTGACACACAGGAGGGGCATCTGACACATGGGAACATTGCACAACATGTTCATATAGGTCTAAACTACAGAGTTAGTGGCTTTTACACAGCATAAGACCCCATAAAGATGCAGGGAGGGTATCTGACACACAGGGATATTTCAGAACAGTGAGAACAGCATCTCATTCTGTGTGCATGGGGACATGTTGTTGTGAGGCATTGGTGCATTGTGGGACAGAAGCTATGGAAACAGCCCTGTGCACCAGACAGACACACACTGCAAAACACACAAGTACTATCAGGTACTATCACATACAGGGCAGGATGAGACTTTACTAGCCGGGGGATGAAGCTTTACTAGCATTTCAGCAATATAGGTAATGCTATATGAAATGAGACATTTTAGGGACAGGGTTTTCTAGTGTTTAGTAACTATAAATCATAATATACTGACCTAAAATGACTTGGCAACTGCACCCATTTTTTCCTATATATTTGAGTAAGATGTATCTTGCTCCAGTACAGATATATTGTATAAGCAGATCTTGAGGTCAAAATAACTTCACTGCATATTGTCTGCATCTCATAAACCATTTATTGTCCAATAATCATAAGTGCCCGTTAGCTTGCTAGTTGTTGTTAACTTTAGCATGAAGTGTTTACTGTCTGATGTCTGAAGTTATAGTACTGCATTACTGAAATATTAAATGTATTACTGTAATTCATTACTTTTGTAAAGCGACACTCCCAACACTGCTGCCCATATACACATAAACTAAATCAACTAAGATGTAAGGCTAATTATGATGTCTTAAAGAAGTGAATATGCATTGTCATGTTTTTATAATTCTGACTTGGTTTCATGGGATAGAACCTGTGGTCAATATTTATCATAGTTTTACATCAGTTGAGTTTGAAGTACAAAAATACAGGAAGTAGTTCTGAGATCTAAAACAGAATCCTAAGCCATCAACACGGAAACTCCATCCAAAATGTAAAGACAATTTAAGTGTAAGGGAGGCATTTTTTTCTGACAGTTGTAACCCATTTGAAAATAAAGGTGCTGTCATATATTTTTATTAGTCTAATCATAAGTATTGTGTAGTTTTGGCCCTTGTTTACAGTATGGTTGCTAGATAACATACCTCTACGTATGTTATATCTGTTGCCAAGAACCAACCAAGAAGTAAAACTACAAACTTCACGGGAATTAAAAAAAAAAAAAAAAAAAAGAGGAGAGATAAAGAGAGATAAAACTAGACAAGATTTTAGTAAATTCTGAAATATAATGATGCTAACTGTATTTTAGTGAAATAAGTCAAACTTGTCATATTTACTTTAAGTCCACCTGTTCCTCACTCACTTTCAGCAGGACAGCATATGTGTCTGTTAATATGCTCCTGCTCACAGAACTTTGCATGTTCTTCCTGTGTCTGGGTGGCGGGCACTCTGGTTTCCCTCATCAACACAAAATATGCACAAACGTAAGATCCTCCAGCAACCTTACCTTAGGGTGCCCCTAGGCCTTTCACATTAATTATCGACTTATCATTTAATATATGACAGGTGGAACAATCATTTTTGGGTGTTGATATTTATCATGAGTACTTTTTCTTTGTACTAGTGGGGAAGTTTTAGTTATTTTGCGGTAAGACGGTATGATTTGAATAAATAAATTCTATGACTCATTGTAGATACAAACTAACTAGAAAAATGTTCCAAAGCACACTGCCCTTCTGTGCCATGAGCATCTCCAAACACCAAAGTCATACTCACATGTGGGTCAGTGTCATGCTCAACGACACGACATCAACTCAGCCATCAGCAGCAGCAGCAGCATCATCATTCCTAACAGTTGAATTGTCTTATTTTACTTATTTTATTTATTTGTAAAAGGACGGCACATATTAATGAATATTTAAAAATGTAAATATGCAAAGATTATAGCCAACGTGGCTGATTTTCATCTTCAGTCCCTTCAGGTTGATGTTAAACAGTCTACAGAACAAGGAAAAGAACAGCAACAATGACATAAAAGCAAATGTAACACAACAGAGCACTATGCAGACACACACTCTCTGTACAAACAATTATAGAACAGTTCATTTGAAGTAAGTTAAAAGTTACACTCACAACCCCTCAATATAAAAAAGGCATTTAGTTATACATGGTGTCAAATTTGACCCTAGAATAACCACTGCTTTAAAGCTTTTGGAAATGCTGCCAGTGTTCAGAGCTCTGGTGTATGAGCAGGCAGTGTGTTCCACATATGACCTGCTCAATAAGCAAAAAAGATTTGTTCAAAAGCACTTTTCCTAAATGTCAAAATTTGCTCCCGTTTGCACAAACAAAGTTCGATTTGACTCAAATTTGAATTGCTTGTCAAACTTTCTGGCCTAAACCTACTCATTGTGAAAGAAACAACATTGGTGCCATAGCGCCCCCTAAAGAATAACAAACAAATTTGTATGCATGTCCGAAAAATTTGTTTTCCAAAATGTTACCAAATTTGACACAAAATTCCATTTGGTCATCCCAATCAATAAAGTCAATCAGAACCATGTTGTTTTTTTTGTACTGTGTTGCCATGGCGATGCGCCAAATTGCCCATGTTATCTCAATAGGAGTGATCCAAAAATGCCCCATTCATGAGAAAAATATTAGTTTCATGGAATAATGTGAAAATTTACTTACTAACTCGTCTTGTTATCCCGATCAAAAAAGTCAATTGGACCCATGTCATATTTTTCACTGGGTTGCCATAGCGATGCACAAAAGAGCCCTTGTTATCCTAATGGGAAAATTTCCTAATTTTCGGACATTTAAGATTCTTATAACGACTTATTACCTTCAATGACAAACATGAAATTTCACACATTCATTCTTCAGGTTGTCCCCGTCAAAAAAGTCAGAGGGGCCAAGTTTTAATTTTGCACAGTGTTGCCATGGTGATGCTTCAAAAAACCCATGTTCTTGCATTTTGTGCATGACTGCTTCCACTGTCTTCACTTTGTTTAATAAACAAGTACAGCTTTAAGTCGCAATAAAACAGACCCACGAGGGCCATTTGATGCCACTTGCAGCTTTATATAGTGTACTTGTGTCTGCTATATAGTTATGATTCTATGACGCCTGTGGATCATTGAGTTGTATTTTGGACATTTTAAATTTCAATATTTATCTAAAAAGACTTAATAAAAGAAACAAGCCTGCTGACTTCTGCATAAAAAAAAACTGCTGTCTCCAATGGGAGCTGGCGTCACCGTAAACATCAACCCAACAAAGAGTCGTGTAGCTGTCCCCTCTTATGTATAGCTGCACAACACTCTATAGTGAGTATCAAAATGACTATGTGATGCTGCCAAATCCTGTGAGTATCACTGATTAAGAAAATAAAATTGGAGAACAAAGTAAGTACAGAGCAGTTGGCGTGTACAGGTGGCAGTAAAAAACAGGGGTAGATTGGAGCAATGATGTGTTGAATACAGGAGAATAAAGATTACTCATACATCACTCCAAATAGGCCTCTCATTAACAAATTTTGAAGTGCAATATATATATATATACATATATATATATTGGTTTTATATATATACATGTATATATATATATATATGTGTGTGTGTGTGTGTATATATATATATATACACACACACACACATATATATATATATATATATATATATATATATATATATATATATATATACACACACACACACACACACCACATATATATATATATACATGTATATATAAAACCAAACTTTTCTCACTAGTGCAAGGGAAAAAAAAGGAAACAACTATAACATGGTTAAATGCTCTAAAAAAGTCACATTTAAGACTATCAAAACACTACATTTATTATTCATTCACTCCACCCTGGTAAGATATTTCTATAGCCACAACCGCCCTGGAACAGACTGACAGAAGTGAGCTGCCAATCACCACCACTCACACACAATAACATGAGAACTAAACCATAACACTATTCAGAGCAGGAATCAGACAAAAGATCTATGGACCTAATTTGATGGAAGAGCACACTACTGTAACTGTTGCCCCTAACAACAATAACTACATAAGCATCAATATAAATATAAGTATAAGCATAGTTTTTTCCATACATTCTGCTAAGACTAGGCACAGGTAATCTTTATTTGAAAACATTTTTTATTACAGTTTGTCAGAGTTAAAATGTCATGCAGTGCCTCTATTTTGTCTTATTTATTTATTTATTTATTATTTATTTATTTATTTTTTGAACAATACAGTTACATTTATATGATATTGTGAATGTTAAGTCAAGCAAAAGGATACTTAGTAATACCAATCTATTCTATGAGAGAGAAAATTTGATAAAGGGGGCCTCCATAGTTTCCTCAATCAATGGGAAACACAGAGCCATGCCTGTCACATGTTTTCTGCAGTGACCTTTACCTCACGTGAACACAACAGGACAAAATGTGGAGAGATTGTGATTTAAGCAATCCAACCCTGATGCAGATAATAAATAAATGTGAAATAATGCAGGCCTATGTTTATGTATGTCAAAGCTGCTTATAGTTAAAGGGCCCATATTACGCTATTTTGTAATCTATGTTATAATGTTGTTGACTCATCAAAACATATCTATATTTGTGTTTTGCTTCATTCACACATGTTTATTACACACACCCTGCATATTTAGGATGAGTTCTTCTCTCAAACAGAAAACATCCTTTCCACCTTGTAATGTCAGGTACAGATACAGGAAGTGCTCCACTGTTTTTTTAAACTCCATACACCTTAACTAGAATCATTTGGATACTTACAGCCCTGGAATTGCCAATCTCTACTAAACAAAAGGCAAAAAGTAGCTTGAGCTTTTAAGATGTAGACACACTAATGACAAAATGTGTGAATTAAGAAAAAACACAACTCTACATATGATTTTTTTTAGGAGGTAACAACATTATAACATGGCTAAAGGTTCACACAGGTAAATTTACATATTATAAGACTTTTAAAGTCTACTGTTTTCAAGGTACTACAGTCACAACTGAACCTAGGTTGCCAGAGCCTTAACCTGCAAATAGAGGACACATACATGTTTTCTCATTCTCAGTATACATGGACATGCCATGCCTCATGTGAAAGCTCAGAACCTCCAAAATTTACTCACTGGACTGTAGAGGCTGTCCTAGAACTGATTAATTATTGGCTGCAGTAGTGACAATTCAGATTAGAGAAAGTCCTTTTACGTTTAAACCAACTGCATTTCAACAGTGAAACTGACAAGCCAAATTAGACACTCATGTGAGGCTCACTGCTTTCTGATTAGATGATTGTCTTGCAAACTATAATGTAAATTTTAGTTGTTTTTTTTAATTATTTAATTCTGTCCACTGGATAAAAGGTTTTTGAGTGAATATGTTTCACTGCTAATCCAACCTCTTCACTCAAAAACTTTTTTGTCCAGTAGACAGAAAATAATTTGACTGAGGGATTACACATGTATAATGTAAACAACTTGGCCATCATGTCCAATGTTTTTGTCAAGAATAAATCCGCTTTACAATTGGTATCAAGCCTATTGACTCCAAAGGCCTACTGCTCCACATTTATGCCTACACACCAACCGAATATGATCTGTCCATACATCATAACATCCAGCAGCACTGGGGATCAATATGAGAAGCCCACCCTCCTCCTGTCCCCGGGCCTCTCCGCTCCCTGTCTCCCTGTCAAAGCGCACATGTGCGGCTGTGACTCACCTTTGAGCAGCGGCAGCGGGGTGAGCTCCACCTGGGAGCTCTGGTAGCGGAATTGGGACGAGCTGTGGGATCGCCTCTGACGGGCCCGGCGCATGGACCTCCGCGGGAAGCCGTCTACCTTCTCCGCGGAGGGCACCGTGAAGCCTGTGGTGGGGGAGGAGGGGCTGGGGGGCAGCTTGGTCGTCTCCATCCCGGAGGGGTACAGCTGAGGCTCGGATGCGGGCTGTAGGGGACTGTCTGCTGGGGAGGATCAGCGCTGAGCGGGGAGGAGGAGGAGGGGGGACAGGAAGCAGAGGAAAATGGCTGATGCTGATGCTGATGTCCAGTGTGTGCGCAGCGCGGATCACAGGCCGCCTGCAAATGGCAGCATCCCGGCTCTGTGGATGTGAGTGTGTCTGGTCCCGTGTGCTGCCCGCGCCGTCAGGCTCCACACGCCGCAGAAACTCGCCTCTGTGCAGCGGAGATAGTCCGTCACACCGCTAAGTCATGGGCCTATATTTGGAGCCAAAGAATGAGCTGTTCACCTGCACGCACAGAACAAGATCAAATCACAAGTGGCTCCCGCAGGCGGCGGATCTCGTCAAACATCAGCCCGGGCCCACCGCGGCTGCCGCATCCCTGTCCGCTGTCCTCTGCAGCTATTCTCTGCCGCTCTCCGGACGCACCTGAGCACTCGATCTAAATGTCGATGTTGCGCCTGTGTGCGCTCCTCCGCTCTCCCTCCTCCAGCCGTTTAAGGGCGGGGAGACAGCTTTCACCGCGCCGACATGTGCAGCTCCTGAGCCCGCAGCCGATATCCCGCCTCCCGGTGTAACGCGCAGAAGTAAAACAGTCCGAATATTGAGGAGGCGCAGAGACGTGGGGAAAGTGATGCCGTGTGTGGACACTCTGACGCGGACAGTTTTTCTTCCTCCGCTCGGTGATCGCCGTTATCCGGTTGTGTCCTCAGACAGGTTCGTCAAAACAAAGGCAACACGCAGGGACCACGGAGGAAACACGGCGCACGGCTTTTCACAGTAAAACTTCAAGAATAAAACAACCGTTGAAGCAGGCTTTCGAAATTGGCCATAGACAGCCAACCAATGTGAGGTGATCAGGAGGTCCGCATCCTTCACCCAGATCTGATCCGAATGACGCAGAGTTAAATAGCCAAAATGAAAGCACGAATCCATTACTGCAAATGAGAGTCTGTGCTGTAGCTTAAAATATGCTGCATAAAAACCTCCCTCTATCACATAATGGCGGGTTCAACACAATCTAAATGGGCTCATTTCACTACATCATCAATTCAAAGTGTTTGTTGGCCCTGTTATGATTTTTGTTCTCGACAGCTCAGTTTTATTTTGAAAGGCGGTACCGGACGTGCAAAGCCTCCGCTCTGGGACTTCACACTGGTCCTCGGTCTGATGCAGTGAGAGAGGAGTGGGCTCACTGCGGATGACGCTATAGGATGTACTTATTTATTTAATTCTTTGCTTTTATTTACGTCTGCTGGTGGGGGCTCTGCGCTCGCACGGTGCACATACGCCGTGCACGCGCACAGTGCACACGAGCCGTGCTTGCGCGCCGTGCACACGCCGCGGTAATCTGAGCGCGCGCACAAGGCGGCATCCTACAGACAGCTGTGGTCGCGGCTGATGCGCCCTAACCTCGTCTTCCCCTCTGTGGCGCGTGCGGGCTGCGTGGAGGCGTCTGTGCGTCAGCGCCATTGCTCAGTGTCCACTCGTGCTTCCGCGCGTACAGTCAGGACCCCGTGAGTGCTGTGCGCTGCTCCTCTAAACGCGCCCTGACGCAAATGTGTAGTAGAGTATATAGTCTACATATGCGACAGTTAGACTGCATCTTTTTACATAAACATAGGTTTACGTGATACGCAGGTCTGTAAACCTACACTACACAATGTACACAATCTCATAGGCTTACATGAGTTAGATTTATGATGGAGATCAAGTGTAAGTTCTACTTTTGTAGCCGTAGCCACAGGGGTAAACTGACCCAGTCTGTGCCATCGGACCCTCACCAACACACACCACACGGGCCTAAAAAGCCGTGGACGTGTCTTCCAAAGGAGACAGAATGCACCTCAGAGTAGGTTGGCACTTGAATAAAATAAACCTGGCTTCTGTTCTCTTCTAACAGCCACGTGAGCCACAGGTGAAGCGTAACATACACAGAAGAGCAAGCTAATAAAGGTTCTATAATGATTACGCACGAATAAAGACATTTTAAACTATTTTCTTAGATTAAATAAAGTTCATATTTCACTGTACCCGGACATGACATTTTAACCTGTGTAGTCAAAAATATGAATAACATTGGACCATACATATGAGGGTAAAAAATGCTATTGCCAGTTTGTAAATTGATACTGCAGTCTCACATGCAGACAGTCAGCAGGTTATCATGGACAGTATGAAAATAAACATGTACTTTTAGCAGGAGGTTATGCTGATTCTACAGCTACCTAAGACCCTTGTGTAAATGTGTAAACAGATACATTGTAAAATCTAGAAATGGTACATTTCTGATAACTGCTGAACTGCAAAGTATCGACTGTTACATCCCTAGTACATTCCTAAATAGAAGTCACATTACATTTCATTTCATCACAAATAATCATTTACTCTTTTTGTCAACGTAAAATACATAATAGCATCCTTAGTTCTAAATACTATACTGTAAACTAATCATTGGACTATTTAACATTCTGATTATACATTTTACAGTCCATATGACAGGTTAGACCCTTCACTTAAACACAGTTTAGGATTTTACTCTCGCCTTTTTTTATTTTCTGTGAAGTTTATAATTTTACTTCCTGGTCAGACAAGGGCAGCAGATGTGACATAAACAGAAGTAATTCCAAAATGGTTACCTAGCAACCATAATGTAAACAACACTCAAGCTTGTCTAAATTGCACAATAGAAAAATGCATTATTGAACATAAATTGTCTCTGCATTTTGGTTGGAGTTTTCAGTGTTGATGACATAGGTTTATGAATTATGTAAATGACAATTAACTCACTTCATTAAAGGCCCATATTGCACTATTTTCAGATCTGTTATAATGTTGTGTCCTTATCAAAAACATACCCGGAGTTGTCTTTTGTTTCACTCCCACATGTTTAACACAAAAATCCTGCATAATTAGGCTGTGTTCTTTTCTCAAACTGACAACACTGAGTTTTTTAACTCCATACACTCTCACTAGAATCATTTTCATAATTTCAGCCCTGGATTTGCTTGACTTTGAAGTTACAGCTTTTGTTTTAGCCTCACTGAAACTGCTTCATTCCTTGGTTAACCAGCAAATATTAAATACTTTCTATTAACAAGCCCAACTGTACAAAAGGTAAAATATTCAAAAATAAAAGCAACTTAAGGTATTCTAGAGTATTCAAGAGTAAAGCAGTTCAATTCAAAATAGCTGTTAACCTTAAAACTACTAAATAACATCACAAGGTGATAGTGTTGTGAAATGTATTGGAAAAAAAAGTAACAAAAAAAAAAGTTTCATCCACAGGACAGAAATTAATCTTTCCAGACTAGCTTTAAAATGATCTTGAACTGTATCAGAAAAAGTATAAGACTGCATAGACTAGTATACACCCATGGAACATACCTGGATGATTGAGGGATTACATAGATATAAGTCCACATGGGAATATAAAAGAAATTTCAAGGCTGAAAATTACATTCTATTGCAGACATGGGCAAACTATGGGCCAAGGGCCACACACAGCCCTTTTGTCATGATCCACGCTTTCCTGCTCCTGTTTTGCCTCCTGTGTTCTCCTCTCCCCCTCCCCTCACCTGCCTGAGCCCTGGCTCCTCCCGCACGGACCTGCAGCCCATCAGCACTGATCAGCACCACCCGCGGCGGACAAGAGGGGCCAACTCCAGTCACTCGGTGCAAGTCCGTCCGCATGACAATGTGAATACGCTAGTCCTGCTTTTGAATGCTGCACTTACCTTTGTCCTATGTTTTACTGGAGTTTTGCTGCCTCTCCAGATTCCTGCTCTTGGGATCATCCCAGCTCCTGCATCTCTGGCTCCACTCCCGTCTCCCGCCTCGTCGTCCTGGTACAGTCCTGTCTTGTCTCTTCGTCACCCTGCTCTTACCTGCATTCTGCTCCGGCTCCCGCTCCTCAGATCTTACCTGCTCCTCGTCCCTGGTTCCGCTCCCTGCTCCCGTGTCTCCGGATCTCGCCCTGCTCTCCGGCATCAGCTCCAGCTCACTCCTCGTCCCTGTCTGTTTGCCGCCTTTGCTAAACCTTCTCACATTATTGTAAATAAACACTGTTTAACCGCTCCCGAGTTCTGTACTTTTGGTCCACCTACCTCACCCCTTACGACAGAACGGACTTGCCAACATGGACCGAGCAGACTCGGGTGCAGAGCAGACGCTTCAACAGGCGTTTTCGCACCACGGAGCGATTATAGGTCGACCAGACTATTCAGACTCTCGTTGAGCAAAATCAGACTCTTTCACAACAGATGATTCAACTCAGCAATCAAGTCGCCACGCTGCTCGCCTCACCGCCCTCGGGTCCGACCACCGCAGCCTCCGCTGGGATTATACCCAGGTATACGGGTCTCCCGGAGTCGAGGGGCACGGACCCGGAACCGTACTCCAGTCAGCCCGGCCTCTGCCGTCTGACATCCAGGCCACTTCACGTCTGACGCGGCCAAAACACGCTATATATGCGGATTACTGAGGGGGAGAGCTCTGCAGTGGGCTGAGGCTAAGTTTTCCAAATCCATGTTGGATTCTATAAACTTTGAACACTTTCTAAGTGAATTTGAACTGGTGTTTGACCATCCGCACTACCAGGCGGACGCCACCTTGCGGCTGTTGACCCTCGCCCAGGGACCCAAGTCAATTGCAGATTACACCATCGAGTTTTGGACATTAGCAGCTCAAGTGGACTGGACCGACAGCGCGCTAAAAGCTGTATTTTTCAATGTGCTAAATGAACATTTAAAGGACAAGCTGGTTTCTCGTGATGAACCCCCGGATCTGCAATCCCTCATCTCTCTCACCAGTCGGATCGACCAGCGGCTGCAGACTCGACGGAGAGAAAGACGCCGCACATCCATGCCGCCATGTGTCCGGTCCGGCCAAAAGAGCGGGCCCACCAGTAGCACTGGGAGTACTGGCGGGTCAGCACTCCGTCCCAGGAGAAGACAACCAGTTCCGGCTTCATGCATCCCTTTGTTTTCACTCTGCCAGAGTGAAATGCAGGGAAGTCAGTACTGGTTTTGTTTACACATGACCCTGTCCTGGAAAAATGGGGGTAAATTCCCAGGCCAGGCTGCATGTGTGAATAGGGCTATTGCTACTTTGTAGTGACACCATGCTGGGGGTATTCTACATGTATGTCTATGGTGGAATGTTCATCAGTTGCCATGGTGACACAAAGCACACATTAGGAAACGCAGCCAAAAACGCTTCTAGCCTCAGGAAGCAATACAAAATGCATTTAAACACATTTTTCAACAATATTTTCATATTGGACATATTTTTGGGCCATTTCAAATGTTATTGTGTTTAAATGTTTGAACTCTATGGGTCCTTTATATTTGATCCTCCTATACTCCAGCCAGAGCTCAGAGGTCAGCTGACCAGCTCCTGCTGTCTGTGCCCAGGGCCAGGCTCAAAACCAGAGGTGACAGAGCCTTTTCTGTGGCAGAGCCCACACTATGGAACAGCTTCTCTCTCCCTGGCAGATCCTTGCAGTCTGTAGCACTGTTTAAGTTCAGACTAAAATTCTACCTCTTCTCCCTGGTGCTTGGTTCTAGCTAGGCAAGATTTCTTGGTGTTTTATTGTTTATTGTTCTTTGCCTATGTGTCATATTCTATGTATATCTGATTTTTGCTGACTTTTGTGTGAAACACTTAACATACATAACGTTACGTAAATTAAATTGTATTAAATGTGCTATATAAATAAAATCAAATGGAATTGAACAAAAAGGGTAAGAGTGACTAACAAAAAAACTATTGGTTAATGCAAGCTACCTTGTGGTTGTAATATTAATTGAGAGGGACTTGCTTAACAGCATAAATCAGCTCACCTGTTGTAATTCCAACATCAAATAGTGTTAAAATAAAGCTCAGATTAAAGCTTAATAGAGCTACAGTTAGACCGATACCATAAAGGAATGTTGCTGACATCAGCTGCAAAGTATCAATTGACAAATAATTACATTTTTGCACAAAATTTATATTAAAACACATTATTGAATATTCAGCATCCACTCATTTTCTAGTAATTGCTGTAGAGTGTCATTGAACAGTGCAAGGTCCGGGGACATCGCTGAGTGGGGGAATGTCCACTGGTCCAGGGATCAGGAGGTCAGTGGCCAGGCTGGGAGAGGGCCCCGGGCTGATCGGAGGTATGAGGGCCCCTGAGCACACGGGTGACAGTGAGGTGAAAGAGTTTGTGACAGGAGCGACCAGACAACCTGACCTATCTGTGACAGAACAGGAAGTCTGTGGGGAGTTGGAGAGGCAGAATGGGGGGACAGGGATGGTGTAGGACATCTCAGGGTAAGTGCTTAGGCCGAGGCTGGAGGTAGAAAGTGGACAGACAGTTGGGAAAGAGACAGGCACATGGGTGGAGACAATGGTGGGAAAATTGGTAGTGATAGAGTCAAGGACAGTGATAGGGAGATGTGTGGGGACATAAGGGGAGACAGTGGTAGGGGCAAAGTTGGAGACAGGAGTACAGATAGTAGACGAGACATAGGTGAAGGCTGTGGAAGGGACACTGGCAGGGACATGGGTGGAGACATTGGTACAGACAGTGTTGGACACAGGTGCAGGGACAAGTTCTTGGACATTGGTAAAGACCGTGTTGGGGACAGGTACAGGGACAAGTTGTTGGACAGTAGTGGGGGCAGGTGCAGGGACAGGTTGATGAACACTGGTGGAGACAGATCGATGGAAAGTGGTGGGGACAGGTTGTTGGACAGGTTGTTGGACTGTTGTGGGGGCAGTGGTGGGGTTAGACAAATGGACAGTTTGATAGACACAGGTGGGGACAGATGAAGGGGCAGGTTCATGGACAGTGGCAGGGACAGATTGATGGACAGTGGCAGAGACAGGTTGATGGACGGGTGAAGGGGTAGGTTGATGCACAGGTGCAGGGATAGATTGATGGATAGTGGTGGGGACAATTTGATGGGCAGGTTGCTGGACAGAGTTGGTGCAGACAGTCATGGGACTAGCTGACAGTCCCTCGCAGGAGTTCTCAGTGTCATTGGGCTTGCGTGTGAGACAGCAGTGCAGGACATGTGTGTCCAGCAAAGAGGTGTAGTAATCCTTGTCCTTCCGCAGAGCTGTGATGTCCCTTTGTAGAGACGAGTTGTCCCGCTCCAAACGCTGCAGCTCCTGAGGACACAGTACAGTCATAAACACAAACCACATCCTGAGCAAAGTCTTTCTGATTACAAAAACACCTTGCTGCAGGGGCAGAGTTAAGTGTGGATACCTGTTAGATCAATTAAACTGTTCCATACACCCCCCACATCCTGCCCTTCCGCCCCTCTCACTCTCCCCTTTCGGTCCTCAGACCCTTCCCTTCCTCCCCTCTCAGACTCCCTGTGAGGAAGCTGGCCCGAGTGATCAAAATAGGAGGCAGACTCCAAACTGTGCTCAACATAATCTAAGCAACAGAAATTAACAAACTGAAATATAGTGTTTACAAAAATAAACTATAAACACTTACAACATTAAAACTAAATACCTAAGACCTTAAACAAAATGAACTCAAAACCCAGTTCTCCCCTCCACATGGTCCAGGCCACACCCAAGCCTATAAAAATGGCAGACATTGGGTACGCCCCCTCTTTTGTCTGGACCATGTGGAGCTTCAGGTAAGTAAATGCAATATGAACCAATTAACACTAACTTTAACGAAATAAAATGACTTTAAAGTAACAAATGTTTGTGTGTGGTGATTAAATGAATGAAAACTAAACTAAACAAACCCGGGATAGCTCTATTTAGTTTGATATGGAAATTAACAGACATGTGAACAAAAAAAATGAAATATCTAAAAGGGACAAAGGCCCACTTTGTCACACTCTCCTTTAGTCCTCCAGACCGGGCTCCTCCTCTCCCCTAACGCCCCCCTTTAATCCTCTAGGTACTGCCCAGTTTAGCAGCTCAATTTGTTGAAATGTGGCTGTGGGTGGAGTTTAGATGTTTAGTCCTACTTTAAATGCAGTTTTCCACACCCACTCATGTTCTGTGATGTAAATGAACGCAGCCATAGTTAACTCTTCATGGATTATAAAAAAAATGGTAACACTATAATTTAGAGACCACATATTGAGGGCTATTGGCCAACCCATAGTACAAGGCATAAGTGCTTTATTATATTTCTTACCATTTATTACATAGTTATTCATGCTTGTTTGTCTCAGGCCTAGGACACACTGCAAGCGTATTTTGCTCTATACGCAAGCCTAATTGCACATTTTCTGTGCATATTTTTTTAGAATGTATCAAAAGTCGGGAGGGCCTCATTGCCCACACTAAGCAGCTGTATGGAGCAGCACGTCCCGTGCACGTAGATATCATAAGCTAGAATACATTTTTGGCCCTCTGCGCGACTGTATTACAAGCCTATTCAGTTATTTTCACTATAGACCTGTTACAAATAGCTAAACGCAAGTCTGATCGGCTTTTCTCATCGACAAACACAGAGCCAGCCCATACACACTGCTGGAACTGCCGGCGTGGCTGTCCACACAGTGATTCACAGTTGTGGTTTCACAAAGTTATGCACCTAAGTGCCAATGTGTAGAGTGTGTTTGGCGCCTAAGATAAGGTCATCACATTAAGCATAAGCTTCTTCACCTTAAAGTAGTGCTTATTACAATTGTTAGCATTTGTGCATTATACTGCTGATAAGCAATAGAGGTTACGGTCATAATTTCATTTGAAAAATGCCTCTTAACATTCCGACTGAGTGGCATTGAGGCAGAACTATGGGCAGCTCAACTGCCAAAATGTGTCTTTAGTTTTTTGGCCATGGAACTTTTTTTTTTTTTTTTTTGCTCAAATTAGCTTTACACATCAAAATGAAAACTTAAAGTAGTTTCTCCATTGTTGCCATTAGTTTATAATAGGAGAGATAAAGCACATTTTAAGTTTCCCCCACAATAATTAATCTCAACTCACATCCTCAGAAACATCTTAAAGTTTAGTTCAACTGTCTCTGATCACAAAGATCACAAAGTCTGTATCAGTGAAAAATGCACGTGTAGTCTGCAGTGCCCCTGTTGTTAGCTGCTAATTGGTTTAATACTGTTGACTAGATTTTGTTGCTTTAGATGCCAAGTATAAACTAATATATTTTGCAGAGTTACCAGACTTTTAAATTTGTTATTAGACTGTAGCAGCACTTTCACAATTTAGATTCATGAATGTTGGGATGTCATCTGCAGAAACTATAAAATAAGTGTGTTATAAACACAGACTAAATCATGAATAACCACTAACTATCACAGCAATTAACACTCAGACCCAAATCAAAAGAAAGAAAACAATAGGGCTAGCCAGTATACTAATAGGCGTGAGAGCACCCATTAGGGGCCTGAATGTTTATGTCAAGTATGACTCAGGCACAGTGCACACATAGTGTAGCTCATTTAGACCTAGCCTACAAACAGAAACTGTAAACAATAAGTGTGTCAGTTTCAGTGTAGTTAGCTCCTCCCTTCAGATAGAGTGTCCACCTGTGACTGACCAGAACAGAAGAAGCAACTTGGATGAGCAGCAAAATGTCTTCACAACTTTTTGTCCAGTTGACAGATTGGAATGTTTGCTTTACTTATACAAATACGTGGTCCCTAAACTAAAATGTTCTAAACCAACAGTCACCTTTTCACTCCTAAGGGCTACTTCTGAATTACCAAGGATGACTACCAGCTCATTTAAAAAATACATATGATTTAAAAGCTATTATTATTTACACTATATAAAAGACATATATACTTTTTTCTCACTGTCTGACATGAATCAGACTGCCTCAGTTT
Organism: Periophthalmus modestus; assembly: GCA_019594935.1. Classification (NCBI taxonomy): domain Eukaryota; kingdom Metazoa; phylum Chordata; class Actinopteri; order Gobiiformes; family Gobiidae; genus Periophthalmus; species Periophthalmus modestus. The sequence goes on from JAIEZT010000107.1 coordinate 9,278,237, forward strand.
CGAGTCTGTTGGATAAAAACCCTAGGACAACTATGTTAAATGGTAGAATTTGGGCATCTGTATAGTTAGATTCAAAATGGCTGCCTTCACATCCATGTTAGGGTGTGGTCCCCATAAACGTTTTTTACTCAGGGTTACATAAAGGATGTGTGTACCAGATTTCATCAATCTACGACAAAGATTTTCTACCCCATTAAAACTGTGCAGGGGGCACTGGAGAGCTATTTTTAAATATAAATGTTTAAGTTGCATATTATTACGTCCAGGTCATTAAAATACACAAACACCTCATTGGGGAATTGGGCAGTTTGAATCTGAAAAAGACTAACTTTTTTTTTTTTTTTCTTACTTTTTTTTTTTTTTCACATCTCATTGACGTTTTGAAGCGTGGTCATGCAAATGTGGTTGTAGATACAGTAGGGCGTGGTCTTCATTGGCATTTTTGTTCAGAATGATATCAAGGGTTTGTGTACCAAATTGTATTTGTCTGCAACAAACTGAATTCTTCAATCCCATTTTAACTCTCCAGGGGGCACTGGAGAGCCTAATTTAAAGATACAAGTTTAATTCACATATCATTATGTCCAAATTATTAAAACACAAAAATGCTACATTGAATCCATCCAGAGTTACAGGGATTTTTAAGCTTTCAAAATGGTCGCTTTGTTAAGAGCTTGTTATGACCACACCCTGAGACTTATGTAAATTATTTTAGCAACTTTTGATCCCAGATATGTTCTGATGATACGGCACCGGTGTGGAGTCCGCCTAATAAAAACTCTAGGACAAGTTTGTTAAAATATGAGGTCTAGATTTTGGACATCCACATACTGTATTTTGATTTAAAATGACTGCTTTTACAGGTGTGGTCCCCATAGAAGTATGTGCTCAGGATCACATAAAGAATGAATGTACCAAATTTCACTGGATTATGAAAAAAAAATATATATTTTTTTTACTTCTTGTTGACTTTTTGAGGTGTGGCCACGCAAATGTAGACGTAGACAGGTGGTCTTTTTTGTTTTGTCATTGTGTGGGGAAGCAGGCTCAACGTAGTCGAAGTAGGAGGTAGGCTTTCATAAATAAGTGGTGTTTTACTAGATAAATTAATTTAAAAGATGACTTCGGTGGGATGAAAAATAATTTAAGAAAAGGGGGCCTAAGTCCCTTTAACCAAAAGTGTTTAAAATAAAATTATACATGTTTAAACATATTGAAACTAAATATACAGACATTGAAACAAAAAAAAGAACTTAAACCAGTTCTCCCCTCCACATGGTCCCACCTCACCCAAGGCTTTAAAAATGGCCGACACTCTTTGGCTGTGTCTCAATTCGACAGTTGCACACTTCGTCGGCTGCATTTCAAGGGCACTTCCGTCACTTCTTGCGCGACAAGGCCTGTCCCATTTCATGCCTCCCACAAATGCGGCTGACAAATGTGCCCTGCGTTTCCAGCGTTTCCATGGAGAAGCATGCATCCAGGCACACTTCATGCACTTCTGACTTCTTCTACGGGAGAAGCAAGGTATATTTTCTTAAAGTCTTATGTAATACCAGCTCCAATTGGGAAGAAATCATTTATAATGTTATATTTGGAAAGATGAATTCCTTACTTGATGATACCTTGACTCTTTTTCAATTAAGAAGAGTCAATTAAATAATAAATAATTAAAAGTAAAACTGTTATTATTTCAAACATATTTTGGTCCATTTTAAACGTTAAGCACATTAGTCAGCAGCCGTATAGCTCTTTTACACAGCTCTCTGTATAGCTATTTTTATTATAGAAAGGTCATTGATATAATGACAACTTGCAAAACACGTAGTATAACATAACAAATAGAATGCCAGGGGGAGGCATACATTGTACAAAGATATTTAAAGACAAACAACCTTCATATGTCAATATGTCTTTTTTGTTTAAGCTTTTAAAAAAAGTACATAGGTAGGATTCTAATTGCTTAATTAAAATAGGAAAAAAACAAAAGTGTATAAGAAAATTTACTTTTGTGAATATAAATATAAAATATAGTAATTAAATTAATTGTCTTTTTTATTTGAGTCCAAATTCTTATCATGTACACTGTGGACAATATGTAAATGTAATATTGTTTACTTTCTTACAAAGGTGTAAAACATTCTGTTTTCCTTGCAGCAGTGGCCATATATCACCCCCGCTCTGGGGTATTATAGAATATTGATGCAATCACATTGTTTGACTTCCTGATTCAATCACATTGTTCGACTGTGCTTTAAATTTCTTATATATAAAATGTTTACTCCCTCTCTTCAAGTAAGTGAGACTCTGTGACTCTGTGAGACTCTGTGAGACTCTGTGAGACTCTGTGAGACTCTGTTAGACTCTGTTAGACTCTGGTACAATCTTACCCTGTACTGCCTTTGACCAGACTGTATTGCTGTAACCCACAATAAAGATCTGCAGAATGATCCCTGTGCCTCTGTGCCTGTTCTTCCAATGCAACAGAACAAAAACTAACAACAGCAAAAATAATATGCTAAAATTTTAGTTAAAAAGTTGGGGTATATATGGTCTTTTATACATTTCAAACAGTAGTGCATTTCCAAAAAAGATGACCTATTGTTTCGGGGTATTCTTTACAAAAAGTGCATCATTATCCACCACAGTGAAACAAGTATTGTACCAACATGGGCTGAAAGGCCACTCTGTCATTACTCCAAAAGAAATATAAAAAAGCCAGATTACAGTTTACAAATGCACACAGGGACAAAGACCTCAGTTTGCAAATGCCCACAGGGACAAAGACCTTAATTTTTGGAGACAGTCCTGTGGTTTGACAAAACTAAAAGTGAAAACATTTTTTGAGGAAACTATGAAATACGAGGGTGGCAGCATCATGCTGTGGGGTTGGTTTGCTGCCGGAGGGACTGGTGCACTTCATACAATAGATGGCATTATGAGGAAAGAAACATTATGAGGAAATACTGAAGCAACATTTACATTTAAAATTATGGCTACGAAGCTCACAAGCATGTGATCATTAGGGTCACCAAAATATGTTTTGATAGTGCAATAGGGAATCTGTGCAATGTGTGAGAAATGCAGTAGGGAATTTGTGCAATGTGTGAGAAGTGCAATAGGGAATCTGTGCAATGTGTAAAAAGTGCAATAGGGAGTTTGTGCAATGTGTAAAAAGTGCAATAGGGAATCCGTGCAATCTGAAAGGGGTGAATTCGGGGTTGGTGCAATGTGGGCAAGTGCAATAGAGTTGTAATATGTGATGTAAATAGGAGCCTGTGCAATATGGTCTGGACTTGCACAGGGGTGTGTGCAAAAAGGGTGAACTGTTTCTTGTTGTCGCTGTCTTGTTTTTTGTTGTCCCACTAACACTGTCAAATCTGTATGTTTTAAACTTTTTACTTTGTAACATCAACCTGCCAGGGGGTCTGCAGATGGAAATTAGCCCTAGGCTATAATCTGGCATATTTACATTTGTATAAATGTTCATTAATATGCACTGTTCCTCCTATGCACAAAAAAAAAACCCCAAAAAAAAACAAAACAAAAAAAAACATCGCAAGACATCAGCCAGAAAGCTTGGGCACAAATGGGTCTTCCAAATGGGCAGTAATTCGAAGCATACTGCCAAAATGGTTACAAAGTGGCTTAAGGATAACAAAGTCAGTGTTTTGGAGTGACCATCACAAAGCTCTGATCTCAATCCTATTGAAAATGTATGGACAGACTTGAAAAGGCATGTGCAAGCAAGGCGGCCTACAAATTTGGCTCAGTTACACCAGTTCTGTCAGGAGGAATTTTGAGAAGCTTGTGGAAGGATATTCAAAACTGTATGACCCAAGTCATATAGTTTAAAGGCAATGGTACCAAATACTAAAGAAATGTATGTAAACTTATGACTTTGAAATAAGTAATGAAAAATGTTCTCCTTCTCTCATTATTATGGCATTTAGCAAATACAAATCATTTTGGTAATCCCAGTTGACCTAAAACAGAATAGGTTTAGTCTGATTTCATGTCAGACAGTGAGAAAAGAAGCATACATATTTTTTATATGGTGTATATAAACGTCTGGTTTCAACTGTACGTCCTGTGTTTATTTTTTGATAAAGTTTATATTTGAAAAGGCTTATTCACAGAGACAAATGAACCCAAAAAGACAAGCATTGTTCATACTGTAACTGATGTGAAGACACCTTACAGAAGTTAGGAGCTGTCTGAGAAGGATGTAATTTTGTATTGTTAATATTAGTCAATAGTAATAATTAATAATTCTTCTTCTTCAGAAGTGAAGTCCCAGAGAAAAAATAAACTTAATCGAACTTAGATTTTGATGGGGTCAATGGGAGCCCGACCTGGAAAAAAAACTGTGTAAAAATCTGAAACATGGCACAGAAAATAGAATATGTCAGGACATACAAAAAAATATTTTATGGACCGCCTTAAACCCGGAAGTTGGCCATACTGGACAAACGGGCACACCATCATACTTAGGACATCTCCTCACGCAGTTTTCATCACAAACACTTCAACTTGCCAAAAGACACCAAACCCATGTGCAATGAAAGACTATGAGTTACATTTTGAATATGACTTTGGGTGTGGTCATGGTGAATTTTTGACAAAATTGCACATTTTAGAAAATTCCAAAAAATGTTTCTCTTAGACACATTTTTGATTGGAAAAAGCCAGTGGAGCGAATGTGCAAATTTGTGAGATGAACACAATGATATGTACATCAAGATACTGTCTAATAATATGCCTCTCTAAATTGTATGATTGTACATCCTGTATTTTTTTTATCCATACAAATATTTTTGTCATGGATTGAAAAAATCTACAAGGGGGCTTATTTGTGATGGAAGATGTTACCAACATTATAATAATGTGTTACACTTGTAATGCCTCTCAAAGCGCTACACTATAGTCATTATTCATTCATGCACTCACTCCACACTCGCTGTGATATTGTAGCCACAGCTGCCCTGGGGCAGACTGACAGAAGAGAACCGATTCTCAATCTGTGTCATCAGCCACTCCAACCACCACCAATCATCCACACACACCAATGTCATACTAGGCAATGTGGGTGAAGTGTCTTGCCTAAGGACACAACAACAGAACTAGTCCGAGCGGGACTCGATCCTCCGACCTTCGGGTTGGGGGACCAACGCTCTAACCACTGAGCCACTGTTGCCACATTATTTAGATCACTCTGATCAAAAAGTCAATTACAGACTGAAAGAGACATACGCATGGTGGTGAGAGCCATCATCGCCAGCTTGAAGCTTTAATTCGATTTCTAACTGCCCTGCATCCAAGTTGAATGATGTACCCAATAATCACTATTTAAAAAATGATATACATGTCACTGAGACAATAACAAACTACATGTGCATTTAAAATAGTGCTGCAACATTCTGGAAAAAAACTGTGAGAAGTGTGATTTCTCTGACAAATACTGCAACAGTGATTAGATGTGCACATTAAAACACATCCAAGACCAGCAATATCTGACTGAAGACTGAAATCTGAAATGCCAAACTTATGTTGATGTATTTGCTGAAATCCCATCCATTTCAGCACAGACTGTAAAGGTTCAAACTTCAGGATTAACCATTGCTCCCTAAATAGACTGGATATTCTGCTGTTTGTAGTGGATATTTTACCATGTAAAAGCTGTACATTTGATGAACCTATCATTGTGTCCTTTCAATAGGTATGTTGTTTAGTTTATCCTGAAATACAAAGGTTTTCCTTTCTCTAATTTCAGAGTGTACCATAAAGGTGTGTGTGTGTGTGTGTGTGTGTGTGTGTGTGTGTGTGTGTGTGTGTGTGTGTGTGTGTGTGTGTGTGTGTGTGTGTGTGTGTGTGTGTATGTGTGTGTGTGTGTGTGTGTGTGTGTGTGTGCGTGTGTGTGTGTGTGTGTGTGTGTGTGTGAGTGTGAGTGTGCGTGCGTGTGTGTGGTGGTGTGTGCAGGCTTGTGTAATGCATTTCTTGTAAATGCTCTGCTTTATTAGAAGGCTGTGCGCGTCCCATGTTCGCATGCATTCCATTCTTTTCTTGAAGACTGATCCTAAGCCTAACCATAGTCACTATTTGTCTAGTTAAACCCATATCTGAAGTCTATGTTGTCGATCTAATAAAGTATTTACATCATGGACCAGATTTTTGTCCCCATAAGGGAGGCAGGTCCCCATTTTGTGAGTGTGTGTGAAGATTTTAGTCCTCACAATGCAATAAATACCTGCTCACCAATGTTACACACGGTTCCAGTTTCCACACGTTACATTTATTAATATTTATTTATTTAATTATTTAATTTCACCAAAAAGTCCCATTGCATCATAAAAAGCACATTTAAATATTTACTGTAGTAGTTTGTAGTACTGCTAAGGTCAGTCTCTCCTGAGATCTGGTATGGTAACGAATTTAATACAGTGTTATAAATGAAGATGTGGGTGTTTATAAGTCTGCGGATTTGCAGTGAGGTCCAGCCAACCTTGCTGTACAAATCACAGTGGTATGTGATTATAGTAATTGTCAAAAGTAATAAAACGACATGCACTGTGGTAATTAGTCAAGAGTTTTTAAGGTAGTGTTTGCTGCATGAACATAAATAATGTCACCACATACATGTTACATACACGACACACACAGTTACGCACATGTTACATACAGTTCCACAAATGTTACACCCATGTTACACTCATGTTCAACGAACAAACCTGGTGCAGCTCATCAGCCCTCTCGGTGGTCTTCTGTCGGCTCTTTCTTGCTGCCTCTCTGTTCCTCTGCCTCCTCTTGTTCCCCATGTCCACACTGGGGTGGCACTCTGTGTCCTGCACATCACATTAAAATTATATAAAGTATCTATAATAAACAAGTGCACTCTGCTCTAAACAAGCTCACACTCATCTTAAAAGAAGTGCACCCTGGTCTTAAAACAAGCACAACCTGGCCTTAAAACAAGTGCACTCTGCTCCAAACAAACGCACCCTGGTCCACACAAGTGCACTCTGCTCCAAACAAGTCCACCCTTTTCTTAAAACGAGTGCACCCTGGTCTTAAAACAAGCACATCCTGGTTCAAACAAGCGCACCCTGGATCAAACAAGTGCACCTGGTTCAAAGAAGCTCACCCTCATCTTAAAACAAGTGCACCCTGGTCATAAAACAAGCATACCCTGGTCTTCAAACAAGCGCACCCTGATCTTAAAACAAGTGCATCCTGGTTCAAACAAGTGCACCCTAGATCAAACAAGTGCACCTGGTTCAAACAAGCCCACCCTCGTCTTAAAACAAGTGCACCCTGGTCTTAAAACAAGCGCACCCTGGTCTTAAAACAAGCGCACCCTGGTCTTAAAATAAGTGCGCCCTGGTTCAACAAGCACACAGTCAAATCATCTGGAACATTTCTCATCACTTCACACAGCTCAGGCTCTTTCACAGAACACTCGACACAGCTATCATTTAGAAGCATACATGATTATTGAATTAAACTCGTTTTTTCATAACTACTTGTTCACAGGTGGTAACGGCCTAAACTCTTGTCACTTTCAATATGGAAATCCAAACATAACAGCAAAAACAACAACAACAAGGATTTTACACATGATTCAAACAGGGAGAAGGCTCTCAGCTGAGAGCACAGACTGTATGAATTGGCCTATATAAAGCTATATCCAGTTAGATATCTTGTTTAATTTTACATAAGGAAAACATGCATCATAAAAGTAGTGTTGATGTATTTGCTATTCTTTCAATTTTAGATACCTCAAAAAAATCTGACTGGTTTTAGACACAAAAAAAAGCCTTCCATTTATATGTGTAAAGTGTGAACCCAATGTCTCATTCTGAGCCCCACTGTCACATGAATAAAGGAGAAGAAAAACATATGACCAAGTTTGAGAGTTTTGATGGTAAATGTGAGAAATGGGAGAGATGAAAAATGTGTCAAAACAATTGATAAAAACTGCAACTCTCAGATTAATACTACAAAACACTTTGCAGAACCTAAAACACAGCAATTAACGAATTAAGCACGTATTGCAATTATAACATTCGCTCTGTACAGTCTGTGTTCCTAAATACTGCATCATGTAAAAGAGTGAAAACTTGTGTGAACCAGGTTTTCATTCAAAGACAGGTCTAAGTCAGATACCAACTGCTGAAAAGCATAGATTTGAAAATTTTACTTTTTTGTTGTTTCCTGTGATAGAAATGTAAGTATATTCATGTTGTTATGTTATTCATAGTATTTTTCCACAACAGTTCCCTAAATGATTGTGTAATATTGCACATATATTTACAGCATATGCCTCTCTCAAACCATCAGAAACAGTGTGATACTGGTCTTACAGCTCTCTTACTCCCTCGCACTACACATCTAACAGTGTGTCACTGGTCCTACAGCTCTCTGACTCCTTCACACTACACTTCTAAAAGTGTGTCACTGGTCCTACAGCTCTCTGACTCCCTCAAATAGCACATTTAACAGTTTGTCACTGGTCCTAGAGCTCTCTTACTCCTTCACACAACAAGTCTAACAGTGTAACACTGGTCCTACAGCGCTCTGACTCCCTCACACTACACATCTAACAGCTTTCTGACTCCCTCACACAACACGTCTAACAGTGTGACACTGGTCCTACAGCTCTCTGACTCCCTCACACAACACGTCTAACAGTGAGACACTGGTCCTACAGCTCTCCCACTTTCTCACACTACACGTCTAACAGTGTGACACTGGTCTTACAGCTCTCTGATTCCCTCACACTACACATCTAACAGTGTATCACTGGTCCAACAGCTCTCTGACTCCTTCCCACTACACATCTAACAGTGTGTCACTGGTCCTACAGCTCTCTGACCCATTCACACAACACGTCTAACAGTGTGATACTGATTCTACAGCTCTCGGACTCCCTCACACTACATGTCTAACAGTGTGATACTGACACTTCTGATGGTTGTGTTTTTATTTTAACCAGAATGTGTCCTTTTTACAAGATTATTTATGTCTTATTCACTGTGCCGGTTGAAGCCTAGTTTTTGCCATTGGCGTCTGATAAACAGAGCTAAGAATCCCATGCATTCTTGTACATATTTGCAGAGGTCCAAAATACTTTGTCCAAAAAATATCAAACTAATTGCTGCTGTTGTGTTCATGTGATCAAAATTACTTCATGATAGAAACACTGGACAAAAGTCAAACCTGACTATTTAGGGGTTATGAGCAGTTCTAGTCCATGGTCAAGCAAGGTCCAAACATATTCATCTTGGGAAAATGATTGCTTCAGTGCATACAGTCATTGTGTCCTTGGGCAAGGCACGTCACACACCTATTTATGCATGTGTCCGGAGTGTTGGTGGTGATCGCAGAGATTGATGGAGCAGACTAGTCTATGAGTGTCCAAAAAGAGCTACATAAATAGATAATGGTTAGCAACAACTGGAGGTGTTAGCCCAACTGATGCAACTGAAGAAATGTTTAGTTTCACTTTTGCATTTCTCTGTAGGCTATGTATGTTCTTCTGGAGAACCAAAGGCATTAAACAAATACTTAGGACTACATAGTCTCCATGTGTGTAGAAGACCCGGTGAAATGATAAGAGGTCTCTTTAACTGTAATTCTTAGATAAGTACGTGTGTTAGAGATGGGTGAATGAATGAGTGTATGTTTGCCTTCTAAAAAGTCTAAAATGTTGTACCTGTAGGTACAGCTGATCTGTTTTGTAATGTTCATCGTTATTTTGCAGATGTTAACATCTGGACAAATTTCCCAGACATCCTACCCAAAACTGACCTGTTGATTTATTGAAATCCAGAGCTAACAAATCCAGCAGATTAGAATAAATGTTTTGTGTAACTCACGGAAGAACTGTCCTCGTCAGCAGACCGTGGGCTGCAGGGGTTGCTCCTGGTCTCTATGGGCATCTCCGGAGCTCGCAACTCTCTCACCCGCTCTGCAGCTTCATGCGACCGGTGCCTCTGTGCTCGCTGGCGCTGGAACGGAGGATGCTCTGGTGCTAAGTAAGTGCTGGGAGCCGGGACGATAGTCTATGAGACGCGGTGTGGTGAGGCGGTCACATAGGAGGGGTGTGTGTGTGCAGTGACGAACCATGACGGGGCACCTTCACTTTCCTTTTATTCGAAACGGCTTATTTTAGCGGCAGCGCGAGAACGCGCGGGTACGCGCGGGGCCGTGGATACTTTCACTTTCTCAAGTGTAGACTGAAGGATAACCGAGTGACGTATTGTTACATTTCTAACTGTCTCTCTCAACCAAGTCCAGTAGACAGCCTTTGTCTGAGGGCTCCGGAAAGATCACAGTTGAGTAATTTGTGTATTTTAGTCAAACTCGTGAGCCTCTCTTAAGGGAAACTCACGGGTGTGTGCCAGAGGTGCGGAGGACTTTACTGTAGCCCAGGCAGTGGTTGAAGGTCCACATGATGCGTAAAGCAGTTCTGTGATATTAGAGTCTGCACTAATCTCATGAAGATATAATATTGTTTACCTGAGAACATCTCTAAAATTTCATTTGTCAGAGCCTTTGTCTCATCTTAAAATCTTTAAATGTAAAGGCCTAACTGCACGCGTAAGTTCATTTTCTTTTTATAACAAGTGCTTTTATGGCCTAACCCTCTCTATACACAAAACATGATTATGATTAACTATTAACCTTCTATTGTTTAAAGTGTTCAGTTGGCTATAATCACACTAACTATATATATATATATATATATATATATATATATATATATATATATATATATATATATATATATATATATATATATATATATATATATATATATATATATATGTATATATATATATCCATCCATCCATCCATTTTCTTCCGCTTTATCCGGGGCCCGGGTCGCGGAGGCAGCAGTTTCAGTAGGGAGGCCCAGACTTCCCTTTCCACACACACTTCCTCCAGCTCTTCCGGAAGGATCCCAGGCGTTCCCAGGCCAGCCGAGAGACATAGTCCTCCAGCGTGTCCTGGGTCTTCCCCGGGGCCTCCTCCCGGTAGGACGTGCCCGGAACACCTCCCCAGGGAGGCGTCCAGGGGGCATCCGGAATAGATGCCCGAGCCACCTCAACTGACTCCTCTCGACGTGAAGGAGCAGCGCCTCTACTCCGAGCTCCTCCCGTGTGACTGAGCTCCTCACCTTATCTCTAAGGGAGCGCCCAGCCACTCTGCGGAGGAAGCTCATTTCGACCCGCTTGTATCCGCGATCTTGTCCTTTCGGTCATTACCCAAAGCTCATGACCATAGGTGAGGGTAGGAACGTAGATTGACCGGTAAATCGAGAGCTTTGCCTTTCGACTCAGCTCCTTCTTTACCACAACGGTCCGATACAGCGACCGCATCACTGCAGACGCTGCACCGATCCGCCTGTCAATCTCACGCTCCATCCTTCCCTCACTCGTGAACAAGACCCCGAGATACTTGAACTCCTCCACTTGAGGCAAGGACTCTCCACCCACCTGAAGAGAGCAAACCACCTTTTTCCCGGTTGAGGACCATGGCCTCGGATTTGGAGGTGCTGATTTTTCATCCCAGCCGCCTCACACACTCGGCTGCAAACCGCCCCAGTGCCTGTTGCAGGTCCTGGTTCGATGAAGCCATCAGGACAACATCATCTGCAAACAGCAGAGATGAGATCCTGTGGTTCCCGAACCAGACCCCTTCCGGCCCCTGACTGCGGCTAGAAATTCTGTCCATAAATACAATGAACAGAACCGGTGACAAAGGGCAGCCCTGGCGGAGTCCAACATGCACTGGGAAACAAGTCTGACTTACTGCCGGCAATGCGAACACAGCTCCTGCTCCGGTCATACAGGGACCGGACAGCCCTTAGCAAAGGGCCCCGGACCCCATATTCCCAGAGCACCCCCCAAAGGACACTACGAGGGACACGGTCGAATGCCTTTTCCAGGTCCACAAAACACATGTGGACTGGTTGGGCAAACTCCCATGAACCCTCGAGCACCCGATGGAGAGTATAGAGCTGGTCCAGTGTTCCGCGACCGGGACGAAAAACCACACTGCTCCTCCTGGATCCGAGGTTCGACTATCGGTCGGATTCTCCTCTCCAGTACCCTGGAAGACCTTACCGGGAAGGCTGAGGAGTGTGATTCCCCTATAGTTGGAACACACCCTCCGGTCCCCCTTCTTAAACAGAGGGACCACCACCCCGGTCTGCCATTCCACAGGTACTGTCCCCGACTGCCACGCGATGTTGCAAAGGCGTGTCACCCAAGACAGCCCCACAACATCCAGAGATTTAAGATACTCAGGACGGATCTCATCCACCCCCGGAGCCTTGCCACCGAGGAGCTTGCCAACCACCTCAGTGACTTCAGCTAGGGTAATAGATGAGTCCGCCTCCGAGTCCTCAACCTCTGCTTCCTCCTCGGAAGACGTGACAGTGGGATGAGGAGATCCTCAAAGTATTCCTTCCACCGCCCGACAACATCCCCAGTCGAGGTCAGCAGCTCTCCACCCACACTGTAAACAGTGTTGGTGAAGCACTGCTTCCCCTCCTGAGGCGTCGGACGGTTTTTGCCAGAATTTTCTCGAGGGCGACCGATAGTCCTCTTCCATGGCCTCCCCGAACTCCTCCCAACCCCGAGTTTTTGCCTCTGCGACTGCACGGGCCGCTGCACGCTTGGCCTGACGGTACCTGTCGGCTGCTTCAGGAGTCCCACAAGCCAGCAGGGCCTGATAGGACTCCTTCTTCAGCCTGACGGCATCCCTACTTTCCGGCGTCCACCACCGGGTTCGAGGATTGCCGCCGCGACAGGCACCAGAGACCTTGCGCCCGCAGCTACGCGCAGCCGCATCGACAATAGAGGTGGAGAACATGGCCCACTCGGACTCTATGTCTCCAACCTCCCCCGGGATATGGGAGAAGCTCTCCCGGAGGTGTGAGTTGAAGACCCTGCTGACAGAGGGTTCCACCAGACGTTCCCAACAGACCCTCACAATGCGCTTGGGTCTGCCAGGTCTGTCCAGCTTCGTCCCCTGCCAGCGGATCCAACTCACCACCAGGTGGTGATCAGTTGACAGCTCTGCCCCTCTCTTCACCCGAGTGTCCAAAACACACGGACGAAGGTCAGATGACACGACAACAAAGTCGATCATCGACCTCCGACCTAGGGTGTCCTGGTGCCATGTGCACTGATGGACACCCTTGTGTTCGAACAAGGTGTTCGTTATGGACAAACTGTGACTAGCACAGAAGTCCAATAACAAAACACCGCTCGGGTTCAGATCGGGGAGGCCGTTCTTCCCGATCACGCCCCTCCAGGCGTCACTGGCGTTACCCACGTGGGCGTTGAAGTCCCCCAGGAGAACAACGGAGTCCCCGGTGGGTGCACTGTCTAGTACCCCTCCCAGGGACTCCAAGAAGGCTGGGTACTCTGCACTGCTGTTCGGCCCATAGGCCGAAACAACAGTGAGAGACCTGTCCCCGACCCGAAGGCGCAGGGACGCCACCCTCTCGTTCACCGGGGTGAACTCCAACATGTGACGGCTGAGCTGTGGGGCAATGAGCAAGCCCACACCAGCTCGCCGCCTCTCCCCATGGGCAACGCCAGAGAAGTGGAGGGTCCAACCCCTCTCAAGGAGTTGGGTACCAGAGCCCAAGCTGTGCATGGAGGTGAGCCCGACTATATCTAGCCGGTACCTCTCAACCTCCTGCACAAGCTCAGGCTCCTTCCCCCCTAGCGAGGTGACATTCCACGTCGCTACAGCCAGATGCTGTGTCCGTGGACCGGGTCGTCGAGACACCCGTCCTCGACTGCTGCCCAGTCCTCTACGCACCCGACCCCTATGAGACCCTCTGCAGGTGGTGAGCCCACAGGAGGGCGGACCCACGTCGTCCTTTCGGGCTGGGCCCGGCCGGGCCCCGTGGGCAAAGGCCCGGCCACCAGGCGCTCGCATTCGAGCCCCAACCCCAGGCCTGGCTCCAGGGTGGGGCCCCGGCTGCGCCATACCGGGCGACGTCACGATCCTTGTTGTATATATATATATATATATATATATATATATATATATATATATAGATATACACACATATATATATATATATATATTATATATATATATATATATATACATATATATGTATATATATATATATATATATATATATATCCCGAGCGTGGAAATAGAGGGGATAAAGACTACCCGCGGAGGGTGAGGAGGAGATTTATATATATATATATATATATATATATATATATATATATATATATATATATATATATATATAAATCTCCTCACCCTCCGCGGGTGGTCTTTATCCCCTCTTTTTTTTTTCCACACTCGGGACCTCTACCAGAGGCCTGGGAGCTTGAGGGTTCTGCGCAGTATCCTTGCTGTTCCTAGTACTGCACTTTTCTGGACTGAGATGTCTGATGTTTTTCCTGGGATCTGCTGTAGCCACTTCTCCAGTTTGGGGGTCACTGCCCCGAGTGCTCCGATGACCACGGGCACCACTGAGGCCTTCACCTTCCAGGCCTTCTCCAGCTCTTCTTTGAGCCCCTGGTATTTCTCTAGTTTCTCATGCTCCTTTTTCCTGATGTTCCCATCGCTTGGTACTGCGATGTCCACCACAGCGGCTTTGCTCTGTTGTTTATCCACCACCACTATGTCCAGTTGGTTCGCTATCACCATTCTGTCAGTCTGTATCTGGAAGTCCCACAGGATCTTGGCTCGATCATTCTCCACTACCTTTGGAGGTGTTTCCCACCTAGACCTGGGGGTTTCCAGTCCGTACTCTGCACAGATGTTTCTGTACACTATGCCCGCCACTTGGTTATGCCGCTCCATGTATGCTTTCCCTGCCAGCATCTGACACCCTGCAGTTATCTGCTGGATTGTCTCAGGGGCCTCTTTGCACAGCCTACACCTTGGGTCTTGTCTGGTATGGTAGATCTGGGCCTCTATCGCTCTTGTGCTCAAGGCCTGCTCCGGTGCAGCCAGGATGAGTGCCTCTGTGCTGTCCTTCAGTCCAGCTTTCTCAAGCCATTGGTAGGATTTCTTGATATCAGCCACTTCAGTTATGTTCCGGTGGTACATCCCATGCAGGGGCTTGTCCTTCCATGATGGTTCCTCCAGCTCCTCTTCCTCTGCACTCCACTGTCTGAGACATTCGCTGAGCACGTCATCTGTTGGGGCCTTGTCTTGGATGTACTTGTGGATCTTGGATGTTTCATCCTGGACTGTGGCTCTCACACTCACTAGTCCTCGGCCTCCTTCCTTACGGCTCGCGTACAGTCTCAGGGAGCTGGATTTGGCATGGAACCCACCATGCATGGTCAGGAGCTTTCGTGTCTTAACATCTGTGGTCTGTATCTCCTCCTTTGGCCAGCTTATGATTCCTGCTGGGTATCTGATTACTGGCAGGGCGTAGCTGTTTATTGCCTGGGTCTTATTTCTTGCCATTGAGCTGACTCCTTAGGACTTGCCTTACTTGTCTGAGGTATTTGGGCCGTAGCTGCTTTCCTTGTTTCCTCTTCAAGGTTGCCATTTGCTGTGGGATACCAAGGTACTTGTAACTGTCCTCAACGTCTGCTATTGTCCCTTCTGGGAGTGAGAGACCCCTTCTGTGTGGACTACCTTCCCTCTCTTTGTCACCATCCGGCTACACTTCTCAAGCCCGAATGACATTCCAATGTCTGTGCTGTAGATCCTGGTGGTGTGGATCAGTGAGTCGATGTCTCGCTCATTCATAGCGTACAGCTTGATGTCATCCATGTAGAGGAGGTGACTGATGGTGGCCCCATTCCTGAGTCGGTATCCATAGCCAGTGTTATTGATGATTTGGCTGAGGGGGTTCAGACCTATGCAGAACAGCAGTGGGGACAGTGCATCTCCTTGGTATATGCCACATTTGATGGTCACTTGTGCAAGTGGCTTGCCATTGGCCTCAAGGGTGGTTTTCCACAACCTCATTGAGTTTGCAATGAAGGCTCTTAGAGTCCTGTTGATGTTGTACAGCTCCAGGCATTCAGTGATCCATGTGTGTGGCATTGAGTCGTAGGCTTTCTTGTAATCAATCCAGGCCGTGCACAGGTTGGTCTTACGGGTTCTGCAGTCTCGGGAGACTGTTCGGTCGACCAGGAGCTGGTGTTTGGCTCCCCTGGTGTCTTTGCCGATGCCCTTCTATGCTGTGCTCATGTATTGATCCATGTGCCCATTTATCTTAGCCGCGATGATGCCTGACATGAGCTTCCATGTTGTGGAGAGACAGGTTATTGGCCGATAGTTGGATGGAACTGTACCCTTTGAGGGATCCTTCTGGATCAGGATCGTACGCCCTTCGGTTAGCCATTCAGGGTGAGTCCCATCCATTAGCAGCTGGTTCATTTGTGCTGCCAGGCGCTCATGGAGAGTAGTGAGCTTCTTTAGCCAGTAAGCGTGGATCATGTCAGGGCCTGGTGCGGTCCAGTTCTTCATACCTGAGACTCTTTCCTGGATGTCTGCCACTGTGATGGTGACTGGATTCTGTTCAGGGAGGTGGCTGTGGTCTTCCCTCAGAGCCACTAGCCACTGTGCATCGCTGTTATGTGATGCCTCCTTCTCCCATATACCTTTCCAGTACTGTTCGGTTTCCAGCCTTCGTGGGTCTGCTCTGGTGTTATTACCCTGCCACTGAGCGTACACTTTCGCCGGTTGTGTTGCGAACAGACGGTTTATTCGTCTGGATTCATTATCTCGTGTGTACCTCTTTAGGCGGCTGGCCAAGGCTTGGGGCCTTTGTTTGGCAGTTTCCAGTGCTTCAGGTATGGGCATCTGGCTGTACCTCCTGGGTACTTGTTTTTTCATTGCACCTCTCTGGGCCTCTGACAGTTGGCTCACTTCTCTCCGCACTGCCTTGATTTTAGCCTCTAACCGTCGTTTCCATGGTGGGCATTGTTTCTCATGGCTCCCATGGTTGCTCTTATATCCAAGCATATCCAAGCATATATATATATATATATATATATATATATATATATATATATATATATATATATATATATATATATATATATATATATATATATATATATATATATATATATATATATATATATATATATATATATATATAAAAAAAACATGATATAATATCTCATCTAATCTGTCCATCTCCTTCATTCCCCACATCAACATTGTATGTCGAGTTTGTCATACCACAGACTGGCACAAGAGGGCGCCAACGCTCTAGCTAGCCTTCCACCAATCATCGCTCTACGATGAATGAGCCAATCAGTGACGATGAGGGCGAGATTGCGGCTTTCGGCTCTTCCGGGTCTGCAATGCTGCAATATTATAGTCACTTCATTCACCAAAAACATCACTTTTAAAACGGAAATCATCGCGTTAGGTGAGTGTCCGCGCTGACGAAGAAGTCGACATGGGTCTACTCACCATTCTGAAAAAACTAAAGCAGAAGGAGCGAGAGATGAGGCTGCTCATGTTGTATCCTTTTACGCAGAGAACTAGCATCAACCTAGCATCCGTAATGTTTACGCGACTGCGAGACTACTACTGTCAGAGGTGGTAAGAGGAGGAATACTTAAAGATCCTATATTACAAAAAAATGACTCTTGTGAGATTCAAGTCATGTCATAATGTTGTACCCCCTCCTCAAAAACATACGTGAAGTTGTGTTTGGTTTCATTCACACATGTTTGAGTAACACTTGTTAGTCTCCAAAGCTCAAAATGCTCTGTTCCACATGTGATGCCGCGAAGCAGTAGTTTTCCAGTTGACAGTTACCTTTTACCTTTAGTTCAGAAGAGACTGGCTATTCCAGGGGTGAAATTATTCAAATGATTCTTGTTAAGGTGTACAGAGTTTTAAAACACAGTGGAGCACTTCCTAGAACCCATTCTATACAGTGCCTTGAAAAAGTATCCAACCCCTTTGAACTTTTCTACATTTTCTCACATTATGACCACAAACATAAACATATTTCATTGAGCTTTAATGTGAAAAAAACAACACAAAGTTGCACACAGTTGTTAAGCAGAAGGGCAGTCATACATGAGTAATTTTTTTTTTTACAAATAAAAAACTGAAAAATATGGCGTGCAATATTATCCAACCACTCTGAGTCAATATTTTGTGGAACCGCCTTTTGCTGCAATTACAGCTGCAAGTCTCTTTGGGTATGTCTCTACCAGCTTTGCAAATCTTGAGGCTGAAATTTTTGCCCATTCTTCTTTGCAAAATAGCTCCAGCTCAGTCAGGCGTTTGTGAACAGCAGTCTTCAGATGTAACATCTGATTTCTAAATCAGATGTTACATCCTGACAGTTTCGATTAGTTGAGTAGTAATTAAGAGGACAACTCTGCTGAAAACTACAATTCATTTATTGAAGTAAATGTAACTGAGCTCAAAGCTGCTGTGTGTACCCCTGTCAGTATAAGCAGTTTATGTCCTCTTTAACCCGTGGCGTTCAGGGGCCTGGATAACGCAGGAAAGACCACAATCCTCAAGAAATTCAATGGAGAAGACATCAGCACCATCTCTCCAACGCTAGGCTTCAACATCAAGACACTAGAGCATCGGGGGTAAGAATATATGGTACAGAAGAGGGACAGTGATTACATGGTCCAGAGGAGGACAGAGGATGCTGATATTGGACCTATATTTTTTTGTGGTCACAGGTATAAGTTGAACATGTGGGACGTGGGCGGTCAGAAATCGCTTCGCTCTTATTGGAGGAACTACTTTGAGAGCACGGACGGCCTGGTGTGGGTGGTGGACAGTGCCGACCGCCTCAGACTGGACGACTGCAGGCAGGAGCTGAGTGCACTGCTACTGGAGGAGGTACCACGCTAACACATTGTTGCTAGAGAAGGTACCATGCTAACACATGCCAACACATGCTAATGCACTCCTGCTGGAGGAGGTATCATGTTAATATATGCTATCACATGCTAATACACTAATACACATGTGATGTTTCCATGCTTTTTGGGGATGTTACATTCATTTCCTGGATCCCAGCCTTAGCCATAATTACTTTTCCCCTAATTTTCAACAAACTTTATGCAGTCTGCCCTCCTACAGTTTTAAAAAGCTACTACAATCAACTGAACCTGGTTTGCTAGTATCTAAGTGTTTGATAGAGGACACATAGGACATACAGTGAAATCAGATTAAACTTTTCCTGTTTTAGGTCAGTTAGGATTACCAAAAGTAAAATCCACCAACTGGACAAAAAGTTGTAGGTGACGTTGCGCTGCTCATTCTTCAGTTCTGGTTAGATTGCTGGTGGACACTTCGTTATATCTATCACAAGGGAGGAGCTAACTACACTGAAACTGAAAACGGCTATTGTGCCTGAGTCATACTTAGCATATTCATTCAGCTCTTAATGGGTGCTTTCACACCTATTAGCATTCTGGCTAGCTCTATTGTTTTCTTTATTTCCTTTGTCTGCTTTGGGGATTTCGATGACGGAGTTGTAGATGGGGAAAAGATGATGTCTAAGGTACCCATTCATGTTCAAGGAAGGATTGTCTTTCCTAAAAAAAAAGCTTATTTAACTTCCCTTTCAAACCATTTTTTTCTCTGGCTAAAATCTGTACCTCACTATCTTCAAAGGAGTGGTTAATGGCTTTGAGATGGAGATGTATGGCGGACTGGGGTCCAGAGGAGCTCTCGTGACGGTGTTGGTACATTCTCTTATTGAGTGGCTGTTTAGTAATGTGGCAAAGTGGTCTACTGAGTAGACCACATTGCCACATACTTTGGAGTAGCTTCTAACATGGTCTTAAAAGTTGATTTAGCATAATAGGTCTGCTTTAACATTCTGTTGCAACCATGGTAACCCACTTTTAAATACTGTTTTCCAGTGTTGGGAATAACGGCGTTAAACAATAACGGCGTTAGTAACGTTTTGTTTTTTCACTAACGGAGTAATTTAACTAATTACTTTTCCCAGCGTCACAACGCCGTTACCGTTACTGACAGTAAAATGTGGCGCGTTACTATTACTTCAGTTCACTCTGCTCTTCATCAGAGAAGTTTCTCATAGAAGGGAGCTGCAGCGCTGATGTGTTTCTTTGGTGACAGAGGCTCGGGGTGAGAGGCTTGTTTGAGATGAGCGAGGCGGGAGCAGATAATCTCGTGAGAGTGAGGCCGACGCAGCCGTGTCTGAAATAACCAAAGTGCCTTAAATGCGCCGCTTGAACGGGGCATTTAAGTCGGGCGGTGCTTCGACCCGCACTTCGAACAGTTCATGGTGCATTTGACGAATTGAGACACGGCCGCAATTTTTGAGCGAGGCGAGCGCAGCAGCTCCACCGGCTGCTGCGCCTGTATGGACTACAAACGCTTAAAGCATGATGGGAAATGATGTCCTGTCACACGTGCATTTACAGCTGATTGAGTCCGAGTTGAGTTTTGATCAGAAACGTGACGCCCTGACGCACAGCGCCTCCTCCTCCAACTTTACACAAACTACTGCCACATATTTGATATGGACATATGTTTAAATGTGACTGAAGTGTCCAGGCTGGTGTCACATGAATCACTTTAAACAAATACAATATAATTACAATCTGTTAAAGTGACATAAATATAATATAATATAATTTAAAAAAATTTATATAGTAACGGCATAGTTACTTTGCCTAGTAACGAGTTACTTCTCCCAAAAAGTAACGGACATGGTAACTCAGTTACTTTTTGGGAGAAGTAACTTGTAACTATAACTAATTACATTTTTGAAGTAAGATTCCCAACACTGCTGTTTTCTGTTCACTTGAGCTGCCAAGTCTAAAAGCAGTCTTTCTGACAAACAAAGTTTAATGTACCGTAATTTCACCACCATAAGGCGCGGGTAAAAGTTGCGAACATCGTGGGAGCGATGGATGACAGACGGCGAACACAGCTTTATAAAGACCGAGAGGCAGCGCCGGGCGAGTTACGCCAAGATTTGTGAATGGATTGTGGATGTTTGGGCTAACATATCTGCTTGCAATGTTCTTTGAGCTTTTGCAAAAGTCGGCATCGTTCACGCGGAGCGGTGCGGCAACAAAATGGACTCTTATAGTGACGAGAGGGAACCTGGTGTATTTTTATAGAAATCTAGCGCAGCTGTTCATTTCAGATACAGAGGATGAAGACTTTGATGGCTTTGTGAATTAATTAAAAAAATTATGTGAGCATATGCTAAATACTTGAATGAAGCACAACCGAACACAGTATGTGTTCTAAAAAAGGCAAAGGAAGCAAAACTAACATGCATGTTTTAGCGTGCCTGCACCCTAAGGCCCGGTGCGCCTTTTGTATGTGTTAAATGCAGAAAAAGCACCCGTAACTGAACTGCGCCTTATAATCCGGTGCGCCTAATGGTTGTGAAATTACGGTAGACTTATAATTACAATAAAACACACATCCAGTTTTTCTTTTTTCTCTTTTTATGTTCAGTTGGTATATCGAGAGGGTGTCACCATTATACCCCAAATAACAGCCAGTTTGTATATGTGGTTATGTTCACAAATGTTGATTTCTAACAATACACTTTTTCATAATCAGGTTAAGTTTAGGGCTTTGGTTAGGTTTGCTGTATTTTTTTAAGAGAAAAGAAAATTATAAATAAAGGTATTAGTCAACTGTATTTAATGGATCACAAAAAATACTGTCAGTGTTGCTGAGCCTTGAAACTGTCCAGGGAAAATATAGCAGGCAGCAGTTATTTAGCTTTGATTGACATGGTATGCTCAGCCCTGCACCCAAACAAAATGCAGAGAATTTAGGGAGTCCCATCCAATGTTTTTATAATTAAGAATAAATCATCTTTGCAGGTGTTATCTGTAAAAGCTATATTTTATTTGAACATGTTTGAAACTTCAAAGTCAATTTCAATACTGAGGAATAGACTGAATGCTCAATACAGAGTCCAATACCACAATGATAATACTCTTTCTTAAACACTCTTTCCTCAGACAATAGGATGTAATTTTGAACATTAAATGGTAGTGGGTTTTTTTATATTATCATGTGGCCTTATATCTGTGTAATTCCTCAGTGGTCCAGGTAGGTTCCATAGTGGTCCATGGGCGTATACTAGTCTATGTGGTCTTACACTTGTTCTGATTCAGCTCAAGATCATTCTAAAGCTATTCAGGAAAGATTCATTTCTGTCCTGTGAATGTGACTTTTACCTGCTCAAATGAGTATCTAGTTTTGATACTAGTTTTATTGATTAGTATCTGATTTTCAATACAACCGAAGACAACCCTACTCTAAACTGATAAATCATGATAATCACTGTTTCCCCACACTGCTTTTAACAACCTTTTTGGTGATAATTTCTTTAGTGCTTTTTTATACCATATATATTTTATACATGTTCCCATTCCCAAACCAAACGTAAGGAGAGAGATAAAAAAAAAAAAAAAAAGGAGGAAGACTGTTGTGTTATTTGTCCTTGCAGAGGTTAGCTGGAGCTACGTTACTTGTATTTGCCAACAAGCAGGACCTGCCTGGAGCGCTGTCCAAAGAGGCCATCCGAGAGGTAAGGCGTTAACCACTCTACTAGCACACAGACGCACACTGGCTTTTGTCTGACAATAATGGTCACTGTACTGTCCTAAAAATAATGTGGCTTTTCGTTTTTACGATTTTTACAGATAAAAGGATTGAGAAATGTGTTGGTATCAGAACTTGGATGGGCACATCTGTTAAAAGTATATGCCCATGGAGCAAAGCAATGCATTTGGTTTCCATAGGTCAACATCACATCAAGAAAGAATGCTGATATTCTGTCATTAAATACACATTAGTATATATTTTAAAGACCTATTGTGCTCGTGTCTACTATATAGTAATAATCTGACACCCGTGTATCATGTTATAATTTGCACTATACTCATCTAAAACAGGTCGGTCTCTCCGATAGCTGCGGATCACACTAGCGAATAGCAGATTTTTAAAAATTGTACCAACTACACACACTAAGGAACTTCATACCTACCCAGCAACCATGTTGTAGACTAGGTCAAAGCTCCTCTAATGTACAGAGAAAGTATTATTTGACAAATACATAAGAAAACACCTTTTACTTTGTTGAAATCATGCTTAAAATTGTCAGAAAAATGTGTGTGTAAATTATGCTTAACTTTTGGATAGAATTATTCCTAGCATGTCATCAATGTGGAACTCTAACTCCCTGTAATTTTCAACCTTTCTTTGGAAATTGCTTCCTGATTGGTGTAAAAATTTGTATTCAGAACAAGTATCCCACCTTAATAAAAAATTGAGTCATGCATTTTACACCTGGGTACCCAACATTTCTGCTTTAGCATGCAGTCTGTACATTTCATTGCACTGTCTGTGCAGGCCCTGGCTTTGGATGAGATTAAGAGCCATCACTGGTGCATTCTGGGCTGCAGCGCCGTAACGGGGGACAACCTGCTGACAGGAGTGGACTGGCTGCTGGACGACATCGTGGCCCGGATCTTCACTGCAGACTGAGAGGAGCTGGGTCTGGGACCTTCTAGGACTGCTTGTGTTCTTTACACAAACAGTAACTCACTGCCACTGGACCACATAGGCACTCACTTAAACTGTTATAAATAAAAGACTTGATAAACGTGCACATTTCTCAGTTTGTAAAATTAAACAACCAGGAGCAATGCACCTATATAGTATTTCCCAACTGGGTGTACCATGTACACAACCTTAAACACCTTGAGTACTCAATTAAGACTGTACCAATTCAAACATACCAGCCCCCCCCATAAAAAATAAAACCAACTCACTGGTGTCTGCAACTTTGTGCCTCCTCAACAGGATTAAACTTCAGTAGTCAGGTCAACTGTAGCCTCCACTGACTAATCATGAAGACCAAAAGTACCACATGCTAAACCATCTAGATTACTTCATTTAAATTTTGCAGTGAATCACTGCTAACCACTTTGAAAACTGGTCATCCAAACAGCATCAGTTTTTTTTTAAAATCTAAACTGGACACCAGGGTAAGGGCACTCTGGAATGTGCTTTGCAATTAAAAACACAAGCATAGATGAGATTTTTTTTTATTTTTTTTTTTATTTATTCAGTCAGCCCACAAACATCTGATGACTGCATCTTCAGGCTGCAAAGACAAGGAGCTTTAGAACAGTTGTGAAACACCGAGTATGTGCAAGTATTAGTGGAGATCAGGTCAGCGGGGATACCAATCCGTCATCAGATTCTGACTACAGGAGTGTTGACTCATCACTTCTCCACATGTTTAATGAAGATGTCCTTACCATTCATCTGCAGAACACGCCCTCTGATGGCATACCTGAAACAGACATGAGACACTGCAGAAATTACAGAGGCCATCAAGAACAGTGGATCAGAGGGGGATACCAATCAGTCAGAGATCAGACTGGGGCGGTATCTGACACTCATCTCACATCCACAATCAAACTAGACTATTACATGTGACCAGCACCAGGCCATGACAGAAATGCACCCAAGACGGGGAGGAGTAAACAGAACCAACAGATGCTTTAGAATTAAATTGAGTCAGTTTAAACTGTAGTACCAAAATCCCCGATTGTGCCAGCAGAAAGCATTACTCACCAATACATCGGGACTTCCAGCACAGGCCTTCAGTATGTAGACCAGGACAAACCTGTGAGAAAAGGTCACTGCTTAAAAAGACCCCAAAGACATGTTCTTGCAGCATATGCAGAGCAGCAGAGTGGCTCAGAGGATACCAATCAGTCATGAACATTCAGACTGGGGCGGTAAATCCAATCATCATTTATAGAACGACTGCACGAGGGCTAGCGAGGGCATCACCACTTCCTGTCCCTTGTCTACTATAGTGACTCATCAATATTTGTAGGGCATCAATGTCAGTGGGGTGAATAGTTTAAAATAGCATTGACATGCATAAATCTTCAAATAATGCCACAAATGCCCGGTGCCCTTAAAATTGTATTCATGATGCCAAGACCAAGTTTTAGAATTAAAACTTGGCATCTACAATGTCAGAAGCCAGTGCAGAGATCAGGAGTGCCAACAGACGCTTACCAGGTGTAGATGTCCATTTCCAGTCCCCCATCTAAAAAACAAGATCAATTAGGTACATCACTGGAATGAGATCCTGCGATTGCTTAAAAATGTGATCAGAGCCTTTTTTTCAGTTACACAGGCCACGAGGCCAGTGGACCGGGGACACTTTACACCAGGACAGAGCCATGCGGGTTCTCAGTGTCTGACCGGGCCAAAGTAGTCGTACCTCTGGACCCACTGTTTAAAAGTTGGTCATCATTCTCACAGAACTACAAGAATACTAGGCCAAAGGGGCTCACCTGAGCAGATGCAGGCTTTCAGCAGGACCTGAGAACAAAAGATTCATTAACCAACAGCAAAGTCATCTCTCCTTTGATACAACCCTGATCTCAGTTCAGACTGTTGGATCCCCAACAAGCCGTCAGCCCTGCGCTAGGGCAGCAGCACCAGTGGGTTCACCTTCTCAGGTCTGGCACTGACACCTGGCCTCAGACATGTGCAGCGCTCATCAGCACAGAGAATCAGACACAGCTCAATTAGCAGCAGGCGCTCACCTGTCCAGAGGCTGAAGCTCCACTGAGACAATCTTCAATGGAGTACTGGTGAAATCAGGACCTGCTAAAAACACAGATCCTTAATGCACACACACACAGCTCAGCAACAGATCACATGCAACACGACTGAAGTCAGATTTCCATTTCTCAGCAGGAGCTCAGACGAACGAGATTCCAAAGTTCTCTCATCACGATCAGAGGATTCAATAAAAAGGAGCACACTCGATGACTCTCACCTCAGCAGACGGGACCTGTGAACACAATAGTCATTAAATCAGATGCCCTCCCTGAGCTCAACCCCTCTCAGGTTTGAGCAGGCCTCAGATGTTCATGTCGTTTCACTGGCACTCAAAGTGAGCTAAGTATCATCATCACTGACCTACATAGAGACACAAGCAGGAGGCGAGCTTACCTCCAGGAGACCACCACTGATTACCTCCAGGAGACCGCCACAGAAGCCCTGCAGAGACACTCGTGAGAAAGAGCAGACACACTATTGCTAAGCAATACAAGAGCATGTTTGATCAGTGCTTTGGTGACAAACTGCCATGAGACGCTGTCGTCCAGAAGTACATGGGCTTAGCCCACTCATCCTCTCAAACAGGACAATAAGCATTTGCCCCCAAGTATTAAATTAATCCTTTACTTTTAAAATCCCACACTTCCACTGTAGCTTCAGTCAATTTGTTTTATGGGCTGACCTTTCATCCACAAGTGACATGTTTATATCCAGGACAGATGTTCCATCTTCAGGCCACTCTAGTCCCCTGCAAGCAGGAACAAAGTCAGTGCCTCAGCAAAGTGAGAACAGTTGTCATGTGTCAAGTAGAGGCCAGCAATACATCTTAAAAGGCGATTTTAGAGGTTTGAAAGTCAATGAAAGTTAATGAACCCCTATCTGAGCAAGATGTGACATCTGCCTCTTTAAGCAAAGATGTGGACTAATCACTGGGCCTCACCCCTGAAGGGCTTTCAGATCACTGGTAGACATCAACAAACTCAGGCATATGCTTGTCTATCTGGATGATAATCATCACAGCCACAATCTCACATAGAGGATGTTCCTCACTCACCTGTGACCACGAGGCAGTAATTGGCTCTGGATCACCACCCTGGTATACAACAAAACTTTATTAGCGCAGTAGAGAAGTAAGCACACATGTTGCTGCAGCACAGGACCAATCAGAAAGAGGAGACATCACTGGAGTCAGCTATATGCTTGTCTATTCTTCTATCATCATCTGGATCATTTAACAGTCAGTGTGTTCTGACTCACTCACCAAGGAGACTGGAGCTACAGGAACCTGAAATTAAACAAATGCATGTTACACATCCAACCATCACTAGTGGGAAAACAGTGACATGAATCAAATCTGCTCAGAATCTGGTAAAGTGATTTCTTCAAAGTCAATTCAGCAAGAGAGAGTTCAGAGCTCATCAATGCACTTCGCACAAGAGCAGAGATGTCACACTGCTAATGTTTACCTGGTGCACGAGTCTGGACCAGCTGCACCGGCAACCTGAAACACCAGGACAAGAGGGGTTAAAGGCAGTTCAACATAAGCCCATAAAGGGCAGAACCATCTTTTCCAAACTAATATCGTTTTAAAATTAAGACTTTCAAATTGTACAAGACTAAAGTTGGGCAGATAGGGACTAGAAATCATGCACTGGCTGATTGTTTAATTGCTTTGCCTAAAAGAATGTTTAATATAGAATTTATGCACATCTATTCATGGAGACAATAAGGTTACAGGTCAGATCTGTGGTGACAACAGCAATAAAACATTCCATGCTGGATATACTAGCACAATATAAACCTTAGTGAATGCTTTCAATACATTTCAGAGCAACATCGTCATGGATACAGACAGGTGGCAGGCCCTCCATCAGAGAAGCTACATAGTACACTTTATCCTATTGGTAAAGGAATACATTTATAAAGAGGTGTAGAATCTGTATCTCAAAAGGGTAATTTCATAAGTACTGAGGTATGGGTCAGATCTAAACTAAAACTGCTACTCAGCTTTAGTATTGAGCTTTCCTCAAATCTTTTCAGTGAGAGAGTTCAATGAAGTCATCACTGTAGCAATCCCGTGGCTTTAGAGTGTGCATAAAAGTCCACAAACCTCCATGATTCTTAAGATACAGCATGGCTCCAACTTCCTGTTCCCTGCGAAAGAAAAAGATAGACGCGTTACCGGACACATGTGGCATGAAAGTATGCAGTAACGTGGGGTTGTATCGCAGTGTCTTCAGTCAGAAGTGTAAAATTGCAATCACAGGGTTCAGTACAGGTCTGTGAAAAGTATCATCATACCAAGACACTGCGAGTACTAGGCCATGGCACCACACATGGCAACGTGCTCTCGAAATGTCGCGCATTTGATAATTAATACTAACTATCAATTGCACAACACATGTTAAAAAGCTTCGTGGATATAATTATAATCTGAAGTGTTGCAATTTAGAGCAGGATGGCAAAGGATTGGATCGGTAAGAGCGAGTAGCATGGCGGCTGCGGCGTCTTGGCCCTGGCATTCAAGACAAGAATCGGTAGTAAATCTGAAATATATGGCTCCAGATTGCACTGGGTGTTTAGTCTTTAGATTATAACACCGCCTAGAAGCGCACAAATTAATTAATTAAAAAAATTAGACATAGTTAGTCTCTTACCTCTCTTAGACGTGCGCAGGAAGTGGAAGAAAATGGGGCACGCACGAGTCTTTATTTCCCGCTTTAAGCCCCGCCTACCAAAAACGTGATAAAGTGGGCGTTGCAGCTATTTTCAAATATTTTTGGTAATTTTGTATTTATTTATTTATTTTTTGCAGCTAGTGATGGGACTTTCGGCTCTTTTATGGGGATATAAAATATTTTGATTTAATTTTATCCACAAATTGATCACAGAGAGAAATGACCAAGGCTCAGTTGAAAAATGTTTCAAACTGAGAGTGGGAGTATGTTGTTTTTACCCTTTGAAATTATGCATAGTCTTATAAAACATTACACTAAAATAATAATATTAATAGGCTACTTTAAAAAAAACAAAAAACTGTTATTATGATTCTAAATATGTTTTTAGTGCACAAAGCTCTCACTCGTGTTGCCTACTCTGCTTCTGTGCTGATTCCTGTGTTGGTTCAGTTTCAGTCCGTATAAAAATGCATTAAAATTGGGGGAAAAAATATTGCTTTTAAAATTAGATCCGTTTCCAACTGTTCACGTTAAGGAACCAGTCAAAACAGCCGAAACGTTCTCGAACGTCACATCACTAGCTGTAGCCGCTATACACATTTACAATGAGCTTTATAGGTTCTACTATTTTGTTATGGTCAGTTTGGTGATGTAGGCACAGACTTTGTTTGTGCCTATGTAAGCTGTATTTGGGGAGTTAGTACAGTTATAGAGTTTTAGGTACAAGTCGTATCCGCCCTGACATCATTCAGACACAAGATGGCAGCATTCAATATATAATTTAATCACGTCGTAAGTAGGGTATATAAGATGAGCATGATAAATTAGTAGTACTGATTCTCTGTCTTCTATGTATTTACTAGTGTCCATGTCTAAGACACTTTGCATCTCCACCAAATTGTGATTTTTTGAATTTATATGACAGTGTTGCCTGGAATAGAATGCACTCTCAGTACTTTACGAAGATGATATCCCTTTGTACAAAAAAAATTACAAAGAGATATTATTCTTGAATGGTAGTATTGGTCCACTCACTGTCTGCTACTTTTTGCAGATGTATTTTTTATGCACTTATGGTATGGTAGGATATGGTATTGCTTTTTTTTTGGACAGGGACTGTACACAGGGACAATACATTGACCTTAAAAAAACAGGAAATATTGTATGTATGTATGTATGTATGTATGTATGTATGTATGTATGTATGTATGTATGTATGTATGTATGTATGTATGTATGTATGTATGTATGTATATGTATGTATGTATGTATGTATGTAGGCTATATTTTGCCAATGTATAAAAGTTAAAAAAAAAAAAATAAAAAAGTATAAAAGTTGTTAAAATACTAGTGGTATTTGTTTGAATCATTTTGGTGGCTGTTGTTCCATGTAGATCAGCACAATGCATTTTGAACAGTCTGACCAAAGCAGATGATGGTGCAAGAAACAGCAGACAAGTCTGCTAAATCATTTTATATAATGCACCAAAGCATTTCCTTTGCATGTGTTTTGTATGTGTGTTGCGTACCCATTTGCAGGATTTGAAGGTTAAGAAAATATTACGCAGTGCTACTACTAGATGCTAGTTTCCCTGCACACAGAAAGGCCACTCTTTCTTTCTTTCTTTCTTCTTTATTTGACAGGGACCATGTACAAATTCATTAATCTTACAAAGAAAAGATGATTTGTACCAGATTTAGCTACGTTCCATATGCAGTTCCTGGGCAGGTGAACACACATTAAAAAACACATTTCAATTGACAAATACAATATAAAACTAACGGTTTGTCATAAACAATAACAGTTAAATACAATAAAAAATGTCCCCATGTCCAGTACTGTATGTTCCCCCAGTCCATACTAATATAAAAAAAATCATTATAAGCAGGTTTATACAGTGAGTACAGAGCACCAATTAACTAGACTGATGTGGACACATTTTATTATTGAAAATGTACTTTTTCAAATTTCTGATAAAACTATTCAAATCCACAGACAATTTCAGACTGTCCGGAAGCTGATTCCACTGCCTAATGGTTTGAAAAGAAAAAGTCGACTGAGCAAAGGCCGAGGATCTTTTTGGAACTACACAATTTCGGTTCATGGAGGAACGAGTGGATTGGGTAGTTTGTTCGGAACAAAGGATAGTAAAAAATTTTAATGTAGGTGGAGCTGCATTATTAATAATTTTGAAAAATTTTCCTAGCTGCCTCTCTGCCTAGGATTTGAACTAGGGACCTTCTCACACGGATTTATCAATGTGCAGGACAAATGTAAGAAATCCTCTTCCATATGTAAGCCATTATGTCTACTGTTCATGATACTAGGGTTGTCACGGTACAAAACAATTCAAACTCGATTTTGATACTAAGGAATAGGCTCACTCAATAGTCAAGGCTTACCAATTCTGATACCACAATGATATTAAAACACTCTTTAATTAGCCATTAGAATGTGATTTTCAACATTAAATCATAGTAATTTATTTTATATTACCATGCGTCCTTATATCTGTGTAATCCCTCAGTCGTCCAGGTAGGTTACATAGTTGTCCAAGGGCATGTACAAGTTTATGTGGTCTTATACTTGTTTTGATACAACTCAAGATCATTCTAAAGCTATTCAGGAAAGGTTCATTGCAGTTCTGTGTGTGTGATGTTTTAGTATTGATACCTGCTCAAATGTGTATTTAGTTTTGATAGTAGTTTTCGCATCATTTAGTATCTGATTATCAATTTGTAACTCTAACAGTTATTAGTAGACATTACAATTAATACATCAAACACACATTTATCACACATTTATTAAAATACATTATTTATTCATAAACCCGCTTCTGTAGTTATGAATTGACAAATAATTTAAAAATAAAATACATGCCAGACACACTGGCTCACACTGTTCACCTTTCTCAAACAGATTAGAACATGGTCCATATAAATAACTATATTACTGATTATTAAACATATACCATTTCTCTCATAATACAAAGTGATCAGGCTGCAGAGTCCAGCTGCAGCACCTCCCAATGTCGTTTTATTTGATGGGATAAGACTGCCATAGGAAGTTCTGACTGGATAAAACAGCCAAGGGACAATGTGATTGGTTGATTCATAAACAGTCATGATCAATCAACGCTATTCTATGACATTCTGGTCACCATTTGTGTGCGCTAGATCACATCAGCCGAAGCTTCATCGTGTCCACAGCACTCTAAAAAGTATAATGTCATCTTTTTGCATCCAAATCTATTATATCATGAATGGAATGTATTTAAAGGAAGATCTATTGTTCTGGTAGTGTGTGTGTGTGTGTTGTGTGTGTGTGTATATAGATATATTTCTTCAATACATATCAAAGGTCTATATTACAGAAAATTTACTCTCAACATACCCAGAGTTGTGTTTTGTTTCATTCACACATTTGAGTAACTCTTTATAATTAGTCTGTTAGTCTCCACAGCTCAAAATCCTCTGTTCCACCTTGTGATGTCATAT
This sequence comes from Periophthalmus modestus, assembly GCA_019594935.1. NCBI lineage: Eukaryota > Metazoa > Chordata > Actinopteri > Gobiiformes > Gobiidae > Periophthalmus > Periophthalmus modestus. The sequence continues at coordinate 9,310,024 of JAIEZT010000107.1, forward strand.
AATGGTAGTTTTCAAGTGAACATCTCCTTTTACCTTTTGTTCAGTAGAGATGGGCAATTTCAGGGCTGAAATCATTCAGATTGTAGTGAAGGTGCATGGAGTTTAAAAACACAGTGAAGCACTTGCTGTATTACCACATGACATCACAAAGTGCAACAGAGTGTTTTCCATTTGAAAGAACTCAGCCTAAATTGGTATTTGTGTGTTAAATGTGTGAATGAAACAAAATACAATTTTTCTGCTGAAGAAACAACAATGGAAACAACAATATAACACAGATCAGAAAATAGCATAATACGGGCCCTTTAAGTTAAACCAACTTAAATGCTTGCTTTCATTTATTATAAAAAATAGATAAAATATTTAGATGGAAATAGATGACATATTACACTCAATTAATGAAAAATTCTCATTAAATTCTCCAAAAGATAAAGTAGTGACACTCCATCCTCCAGGCAAGTAGACGTCACTGTGTCACCCCCTCTTCCCATACTGTCTCTGGATTCTCTCTTCTTCATCGGGAACATGGTTTATGGAAGACTGTCATGATCCAGAGTGACCACAACCCGGGTCAGTGCATCTCTGCCAGGATGTTGCTGCTACTGTGCTGTCTCTTCTTAGGTGAAGGCGAGGAAGGGGAGGAGTCATAGGGTGAAGGGGAGGTGTCAGAAGAGGAAATAAGGGTGACACTGTACAGGTTAGTGATGAAGGCCTCCCAACCGCGACGGAACGCTCGGTCCAGGGCCTGAACACACACACAATACAGAAGCAGATTAGAACTATGGTTTAGCTCAAGGGAGCCCAAACATAATGAAACATATTTGTTGCAGAGGGTCACAGACCGGTGTCAATATAGTGGATTTTTCAGATGGGTGTATTTTACATAGTTTTGATAGAGCCACCATACCATTAATTAAATTAAAAGTCTTGTAATATTAATTTTAAGACTTTATCACAACACAATGAGCAGTTATAGAGTTAGAATTGCATAAATTATCTTAATATGATGTTAATATTAGTGCCTATGATCAACTGGGCCATTTCAGCAGATAGGGCCAATAAAAATGGGATAGTTTGGACACTCCTGGTTTAGCTGCATGAGATTTGATGTAGTCATGATCTCTGAGGCCTATATTTGTCAAAGGGTGAAGTACATTCTTGAAAACAAAGCTCTGGCAGAAAATTCACAAATGTTGAACCTTTTTATTTTAAGCATTGAACTTTGTGCCAGTTTTTGTTTCACGAGGATAGGCTTAGTAATTACAGAGCTATTAAAGGCACTGTACCTGATTTTTGAAAAAAAATGTGTGTGCCCCAGTGTGCTGTATAAGCAGCTTTTGAAGTCAAAATAAGTCAGCTGTGTGCTGTGCATTTAATCATTTGTTTTATTTTTATTGTCCAAGAATCAGAAAGTGTGTGCTAGCATGCTAGTTGCTGTTGGCTTTACAGCAAAACTCTTCTCTGGTCTCTGAGAATTGTGAAAAGCGCCTATAAAGTCATTTTGGTGAGTAATTATGAAGCTCAGAATGCATAAGGTAAGTGAGGGATATCTTTGGACCACTGCACATGGTTTAAAATGAACTAGTTTGTTTTTTCATGTTTTTAGGACATAAAAAATCAGGTACAGTGACTTTAATCAGCTCTTGTAAATCCCATCCCAAAAATATCTCATCTTAGCCCATTCATGCTAGCAGAGAAGACATCTGGTGGAGAGTCAGCCACCTTGTACTTGCTTATCTTCATTTAGATCTTATTGGTTTGAATGTTCCAAAGTATGAGCAGGTAATGCCATCAGACTCAAATATACAACTCAGATTTGTGGCGAGTCGAGCTACAGTTTAAAAAGTCTAAACTAGAACTCTCCTGTAATTTTGTAACATATTTTTCAACTTTTCTTCACAAATTGCTTCTTGATTGGTATAAAACTATCATTTATATTTACAACAGGTATTATCCTACCAAATTAAGTCAAAATTTAAGAATCAATCAGAACATGTCATATACACTTTAACCATGACAAAAGCTCCATTGTAGAGTCCTAAATACTTTTACAGTTCTTACAAATTACAATTCTGATTGGGATGAATGAGAAATGAGTTGGGGACAGGACATGTGACCTTTAGCCCACTCCTCTCTGAACACCTGATCACATGGCATGCCTGGTTACCGTGGCGAGATGTGAACTTCTGCTTCAGTTATCAGCCACCGCCACCGTATGCATACAGCACAAGGGGTGGGGCCCTAGGAGCTGATTGGATCAGAGCGCTGGAATGTCTTGATCTAGCACCATACTTCATTCCACAGACCTGGGCCAATACAAAGGCCCAGAATGTCCCCTGTGTGTGCGCATGGATGTGTGACGTTTACTTGTGTAATTTTTTAAAATTGTACTTCTCTGAGTAGCTTTCAGATATTTTACTTTTCATACGTTTACTCTTACTTGAGTAATGTGTTGTACAGTATAACAGTACTCTTACATGAGTAATATTTTTTATTCCTGATAAAAGCTTTACATCCTTCAGTTAACAATATGAAATAATTTGAACATTTGAGTTTTTTTTGCACTGCTCCTTGTCCTCTCACTGTCTCACTTTTGTGTCTAGTTTTTGAAAATATACAGATATTGTACATTATTATATGTTTTGTCCTTCAAATTACATTCATTTCAAATTATAAATCAGGTGTTATATCCAAACAGTTACAATCACACTTACTTTGAGCAGTGTCCTGAAGTACTTTTTAACTCAAATTTCTTGGACCATTAATTTGTACTTCTACTTGAGTAATCCCTGGACTCTGACCTGCTCATGTGATGTGTGCTGTAGCTCTGATCACTATCACTATCTATAAAGACTGAGTCCACACTGTGTGCTAATGGAAACATAGAGAACTTTGAGTCACCAGTCAAGTTAAAGTTTAACTCAAACTAAACAGATGGAAAGAGGAAGCCCCATGCCAAAGGTAACTGCATTCTGAGCGTTTCATGGTCAGAGAAAAAAAAAAAACTCTGCAAAATGTATACTGGGAGAGTTCTATTCAAGCACTGGACAACCCCAAGTGAAATACATAAGTGGAAAAGTCATTACTATTGTAAAACACATTGTTGTTGTAGTAGTAGTAGCAGTAGTCGCAGTAGTAGCAGTAGTAGTCGTAGTAGTAGTAACACCATGACAAACAAAGACACTGCACTTTGATTCATCTTCATGTTCTGCATATTTTGGATGTGTTGTTGAGCAAGACTAAGTGACTGTGTGACTGAGGGCAGCCAGATTCTGATACTAATCCAATTTTAAAAGCAGAAAATTAGAGCTGTTAGAACAAAGTTCTGCTTCCAATGAAAAGCTAAACCAAGGCATCAAGTTGGTAGCACAAGTTGATATGGACTGATTGTCACTGCGTCTCACCTTGCGGTAGTTTTTGCTACTCTTCCTCTTCAGAGCCTTGATGCCCTCCTCCTGCTCCCTCCTCTGCCTCTCCTCCTCTGGCATCTGCTCCTCCGTCTGCTTCCCCTCCTCCTGCTTAGCTCTATCCCTGATCAGCACTCTGTCATCTGCCTCCTCTGGGACGGGGAAATGCACCACAGCCGGCTCCCTCTCGTCAGTATGCAGCTGCACTTGGATCATGACCTCTGTGATCTCCTGGCTCCCTTGTCTTCTCTCCTCCTTACTGTTTCCTCTCCTCCTTGTCCTCCTTCCTCCGCAGACTTCTCCACCTGCTGTTACGCCGGCTGGGTTTCCTTCTCAGTAACATCTCACCATCGTCCTCGTTAAAACATCATCTCCACCTCTTCCAGAGCTCCACTGAAGATCTCCACCTTTAGATCTCCTACCGTTGCAGGAATCTCTGGTTCATCCAGGCGGCCATAGAATCCACTGGCTTTGTCTAAAAACTTGGGTGCCCTGATGGAGCTGCGCACGGAGGACTTCCTCTGGCCGATGGTCATTTTGAAGGTCAGAACTTGAGATGTTTTTTCACCTGAAACAGAAGGCCACAGATAGATAAGCTTGATATAGTGGTCATGATACTAAAATTTCAAACTCAATTTTGATACTAAAGAATAGACTCGATACTCGAGACTCAATACCAATTCTGATACTACGATGATAATTTTAAAAACTCCTTATTTAGACAATAAAATGTGACTGAAAAACATTAAATCAAAGTACTTCCTTTTATTTATCATGTGGTCTATATCTGTGTAATTCCTCTGTCGTCCCAGCAGGTTCCATAGTGGTTCATGTGCATATACTAGTCTATGTGTTCTTATACTTGTTGTGAGCAACTGTTGTCAGAAGGATCAAGTAAGGGAGCAAGTAAAAAAGTCACATTCACAGGACCAAAATTTATCTTTCCTAATAGCTTTAGAACGATCTTGAGCTGTATTAGAACAAGTATGAGACCACATACACTAGTATACGCCCATGAACCCCTATGGAAACTACCTGGATTGTTAGATGAAATGAAAAGACCAAATGGGCCTGATTGGACTAGATTGACTAGCTGTTAGATAAGAGAGCCCATATAGGCAGACCGCTACACACTAGAATTTCAAGTTTGTCAGCGTTGTTAATGAAGGTGCAGAGAAGATAAAGGATCAGGAATGTTCTCTCAGGAGGGCAGATGCAGACAAGAAGATATCGAAGGATCTACAGTCAGTCATGGGGCAGTGACAAGAATTGTACCCTAGGAGTTACTGATGATACACCTTGTATTTTATTTTATACTAACAGAGATAAACATTTCCTCTACATTGACCATCATAAATCACTGTAATTGTGGACTTGCTCGTTGGAGACTTTAGATGTGACTGGATCAAACTGACTCAGACTTGGGTCTGGTCTTGGATTTGAGCCCTGTGACATGAGACGACTTGATGCTTTTCCTTTCCCCTCTTCTCTATTTGTCAAATCAGTTTCCAAATCAAATAAATTGCAAAAATACAAGCTGTATTTGATACTCAAGCTCAAAGCAGAGGACTTGACCTTGACTTGGACTTCTGGGCCACTGACTCAGGACTTGACTTGGACTAGAGGTCAAAGAAATTTGCAAATTTGCTAAATTTTGTTAATTGTTTGTGTTGTTAATTATAAGTGTTGAAAGACATGTTCTAGTTTGCTTCTTTAAAGATAAGCTCTGAAAGTACCACTGATGATCAATTATAGAGAGAATAGTCTAGGCTGTAGAGTAGGGTCTTTCAGTCGATTAATCACTCAATGGAGTCCTAGTCAGATAAAACCTGCATTAGTTGACGAACCATTTTATTTAGATTATAAGGATTTATACAGGACAACAGCAGAAATGAGAAGTTAGTGAGTTAGCTGAAGATTTGCTATTTTTGGTATATATTATTTGGTTATATGTAAAGAGGCATATTGACCTCCAGATTCACAAATTTAATCTGTCTTTATATAGATAAACTGATTACTAGTACTTTTCACTGCATACATAGTAGTTTTAGGCTGAACTCCCGTGCAGGTATAGTCTTGTGAGTGCAGTTTGGGTCAAATACATAGAGATATGTAATAGTTTTGAGAACTTTTGCCAAGCCCCCTTTTTAGTCGCCTAATCAATTGGCAGTGCATGTCTATAGTCCACCAAGAATTTCTTTAGTAGATGACAGTCCTAGAAAAAAACATGTTTTTATGTATAGATATGTTCTTTTGAGAAGAAGCATCAAGTTGTCTCATGTCACAGGCTCTGAGTCCAAGTCGAGTCTCAAGTCTGAAATGGTGACTTGAAAATAAGCAATTAAATATTGCTCAAACATGAAGCATGAATCACTCTAAATACAGAGGGTAAATGAGAAAGAGAAACAAATATAACATGGTTAAAAGCTCTGAAAAGTTGATTTTGCAGAATAGTTCTGCTTTAAAAGTGTTATCTGACCATATAGGTAATAGTAATATTTCATCTTTTGAAGTTTTTTTTACAGATTTGCATGTGAGTCGTCTATAGTAAACATGAGTTACATAAGAGACTGAGCTATGCCAATACACTGCGGCTTCTGTGTCTCGTTCACACCCGGGTTTTAAGTGTATTTGACTCATCTGATACTTTTGCAGCACGTCACCATGAAAAATATAATCATGATGCACTGTGTAGTAAAAGTATTATGCCTACAGGGTATAGCATTACAGTTTTGGATTTGACAACGCTTTTGGTTTTCTGTTAATATAGTTAGATAGGCATTTCTGACAGCCCACTTGCCAATCTCTTGCAGCACACAACCCCCCTTTTTAGCACTTTTCCGGGGGTGTCCAACTGTTTTCATGGAGTGCAGAGTACTTGTAGTGAAGGGTCAGATGATTGATGGTCAATACAGTGAATCAGATGGATGCTATTCAGTTATGGCGGAGACACTGTGCCTTTTAACTGGTTAGATTTCGCATTTCACTAAAACAAAGTTAACATTATTGTATTTAGGATTTTACTAAAATATTGTCTAGTTTTTCTATATTTTTTTTATTGATTTTGATAAGGTTTATAATTTTACTTCTCGTTTGGACACGAGTAGCAGATTTGACATTCTATAATTGTTACCTAGTAACCACAGTGTAAACAAGATGAGAACAAGAACAAGAGATTTATGCAAAACTTGCATAAAATACACAATATGTAATAAAATGCCTTCCTTGTGTGTAAATTATTTTTTAATTTTGAATGTTTTCTGTGTGTTGATGACATAGGTAGAAGGATTCTGTTTTAGAACCCAGTGCTTTCTGTATTTTTTACTTTTAATTTCAAACTACAAACTGCCACTTAGTTGATGTAAAAATATGATAAATATTCACCACTGGTACTATTCCACCAAATCAAGTCAAAATTACAAAAACATGACAACCTGTCATATGCACTTAAAGGTTTGAAACATTCATGAATGAGAGAGAGAGCAAGTGAATGAGAGAGGCGACAGGAATCACAGAGTGTGGTCAGTCTTATCTCCAACTCAAACATGGAGGAGCAGATGTTCCCCAAACACTCATGGACTTTAGCCTCACCGTGGAGCTTCTCACAGGAGCAGCTCTCTGCTCATACTGATAGGTGCCATTATGTCATCATGTCTTATCTCTGTGGACTACACATCTGTGCTCTGCCCTAGAGGTCACCAGAACCACTAAAATCTTTATATTTAAAGATCTAAGCCAAATGTGAATTTAAACCAGGAGTGAACCAGGGAGTAAACCAGGTCTAAACCAGGTCTGAACCAGGAGAGAACCAGGGACTAACCCAGGTCTAAACCAGAATTGAACCAGGACTTAACCAGGACTAAATAAAGACTTATGGAGCCATTGTATCATGAGAATACATCCACATATCTGTACTTTTAGAAACACTGCATAACATATGATCTAATTTTTTAAACAAATTAGATCAGAGATTAAAATCGCATTCATTTTCTAAAGTAACTATTTTGGTTTCTCTTCCCACTGTGAGTAATGTCATATTATGTTTTACCTTATACGTCTACTGTCATTTAATTTTAAAGTAGCAGTACTTTGTTGAGTACAAGTTTGGAGCACACCTGTGCTTCCATAATAAATGTCAATGTTGGAATACACATTATATATATTTTTAAATAATGGTCTTACCGTGCTCCTGTGTGCTGCTCCTCAGCTTCGGTGAGTTCTGTTCCTGGGCCCTCCTCCCAGATTCATACTTACTAAGAGAGCCCGCCCACCTGTACACTAACTCTGCCTACAAGCCTAATGACCCTGCCCATCAGATCACTCACCCCACCCACAAATCTCACACACGCATGCATGCTCGGTTTCCTCTTGGGGACATTACTTGACTTCCATTCATTTCCTAGAGACTGATCCTAATCATAGTCACTACTTGCTTAACCTTAAAGGGCTTATATTACACCATTTCAGATTTATGTTATAATGTTGTTTTCTCATCACAAACATACCTGGTTGTTGTGGTGTGTTTTGTTTCATTCACACAAACCCTACATATTTAATCTGTGTTCTTTTCTTAAACTGAAAACACTCAGTTCCTCCTTGTGATGTCATTAAGGGGTAATAGAGTAAGTGCTCCACTGGGTTCTTAAACTTCATACACTTCACTAGAACAATTTTGATAATTTCAGCTCAGATTTGCCTAACTTTGAAGTTACAGCTATTGTTTTAGCCTCATTGAACTGAAACTGCTTCATTAAACCACTTCACTAACAATCTCAAGCATACAAAACGTAAAACAAAAATATTCAAATAATAAAACAAACAATTTATTCTAGAGTACTGGCAATTAAAGCAGTTCAACTGAAGCTAAAAATAGTTGTTAACCTTAAGATTACCACTAATTGACATCACAAGGTGAAACGGAGCATTTAGTGTTTTGGGAAGACAGAGAGCCTAATAATCCAGGATTAGTCAAACATGTGTGAATGAAACAAAACACAATTCCAGGTATGTTTTTGGGGTGGTAACAACATTAACATGACTAAAAGCTCATATGAGTCAGTTTTGCTTTATATAGGACCTATAGTGGAACTAAACACTAAATCCACTTTTTGGCAATTTAGTGCAAACTAGGTAAATATGCAGATTTCTGGTCAAAAACTTAAAAAAATTGAGCATGTCCTGGCTCCAAAGGACTCTGCATTTTTAAGTACTACATGACATCACACAGGACTGGTCTTCTTAGAGTCAGGTGCACCTGCCTGAGTTTGAAGTGTGCATACCAATTAGATCAATCACACTGTTTCTCATTTGTTCAGACCTCACTCTCCCCTTTAGTCTTTCAGGTACTGCAGAGTTTACCTGCCAAATTTGAAATTTGGTGGCGGGCAGAGATTAGGTGTTTAGGTTAACCTAAAACAGCGTTTCTGAAAACCGTGGTAACTCCTTCAGGTAGTACTTGACAGCACTTCAGTTTGTCATTTTGCCTGATTTAGTTTGTCATGATATGTATAATTTCTTGTTTATAACTACAGTAAAAATAATGCAGTCCATTTTTAGACCTGATTTAGCCCTAGATTAGACCTGGAATAGTCCTGTTAAAGACCTGTTTTAGATCTGGTGGTACTCGAAAAACCAAATCTTTTTTTTTTTTTGTTGATACTTACTGTGAAATGTTTGAGAGCCACTTACTTAAACCTGTTGTAACCCATATCCATGTTGTTTGTCCCCATAAGAGAGGCAGATCCCCATAATGTGAGTGTATGTACAGATTTGAGTCATGATGATGATGATGATGTCACTGGCCCATGCCGAAACATGTATACACAGACATAGCGTGCACGGAGCTGCGCTAACTCAGAGTACAGTCATGAGAGCAATCTGGTTTCTGAAATGAAGGGGGATGGGAGGGCATCTGACACACTAGGGTATAGTTGTGTCCGCATGACTTAAATGAGTGTGAAAGAGAAAGAAAAAGAGGAAGTGTGACAGCTCTGATACATGATCATGTGTTTGATTACAGTCACTATGTCCCTGTCAGCACCCTCTGACAGACAGTCCACTGCATGTCCCCTGTGTCAGATGCTGTGCCGTTCTCCTTTATCCCTTTGTGTCAGATGCCCTCCCATCCTCTTATATCACTGTGAGATGCCCTCCCATCCTCCTATAACCCTCTGTCAGATACCCTCCGGTCCTCCTTTATTCCTATAAGTTAGATGCATTCCCATCCTCTTTTATCCCTGTGTGTCAGACACCATCCCATCCTCCATAAATAATTGTCAAATTCATGTTAGATATTTGTGATAAAAAATACCACAACAGCCCATGCCACTCATCTGATTGTGTGTCATCATCATGTTCTTCAATCTGAAAACCCACATGTTTATCATTCATTCGTCTCCCCATATACTCCTTTTGTTGTTCAGGGTTGCTATAGTGACAGCTTGACTGGGTTGTTGTCAGTAATACCACTTGGGTGACACAGGAGGGTGACACAGGAGGGTGGGTGACAGAGGAGGAGGGGTGACACAGGTGGGTGGGTGCCACAGGTGAGAGCAGGGTAGTCAGTTGGTCTGTCTGATCCAACATGGCTGTTTGTGCTTCTCATTACCGATAACTTGTGTGAGGTAGACTCTCACCTTTATGCACATGTACTTATATGGTCACCTGTTCTGTGCTGTGATTGGCTGTCCCCTGAAGCATCATCATTTTCCAGGGTTATGGCCCACAGTCAGCTCAAAGGAAAGGTGAGGTGGGCCCCGGGGCCTCGAGAACACATGTGCAGCTGGATCTGCCTCAGAGGTGACTCACTGCACCAATCACTGCTCTGAGGAGACTTTTTACAACCAGCTGAAATATAGTGCCTTTTATGAGGCTGAGCAAGACAGGAAGAGTAGGCCTACAGTGGGCCTATGAACAGAGAATTCAACATTATCTCATTAGTGATTTCAGTCTGATGTCTTGCCTTAAAGGGCCCATATTTTGCTATTTTCTGATCTCTGTTATGTTGTTTCCTCATCATAAACATTCCTGGAGTTGTGTTTTGTTTGATTCACATTTAACACACAAATCCAGCATATTTAGACTATGTTGGAACACTATGTTTTTAAACTCCATACACCTGATGGGATCTGCAGTAGCTTCATTAGTGGGATGCACACTGATTGTGTTGTAATGATGCTCTGAAGGGGAAGGGACTTGGCATGGGGAGCAAAAGGAGGGGAGACTCAGAGCATCAAAAACTAAAGTGAAACTTTTAAAACATGTTAATGTTATTTTTGGGCAATATAGCTTTTTAAAAACAATGTTAACATGGTGATGTTACATGTTAGCAGTTAATACCGCACAGAAGTAAAATACCCCTTTTTAAAAACTGTTGTCATTATCTCCGACATAAACTGTACTTATAGACCGAGAGCAAGGCTTATATCATTTTGGTGTAATTTTAGTAATAAATTATAATAATGATACAATTTGAGCTCTTAACACAATGTTTAGGTAGGTTTATTCACAGACTCATTTGGCACAAAAATATTTACAGAATTCAAAATCTTCCATAAATAAGACATAAAACAAATGGAGAGACAGGCAAGGCAGCAGGTACAAAACAAGACGCACTCACAGCCAATCAACACACAGCTCCAGTAATGTGACCGGTCTCAACTTCTCTGCAAGCCTTGAGAAGAACTAGAGCATTTATGCTTTATGGCAGGAAGCTGGAACTCTTTGTCTATTTACCAAGTATATGAAGGTATTACTTTTAAACATAATTATGGTGTCTGAACAATTATCTTAAAGCATAATTTGATTCATTCATAAAAAACAACACTTGATTAACAGAGGTGGGTAGTACACAGTTACATTTACTTGAGTAACTTTTGAAAGAAATTGTACTTTTCACGGTACTTTTGAAGCATTGTACATTCACTAGTTGAGTCTTATTTTTTATTGAAGTAACAGTACTCTTACTTGTGTTGGTTACTATCCCACTGTAAGTCTAGTGACAAAAGCTTTATGTTGACAATATGAAATTATTTGAATATTAGTGTTTCTTGCACCGCTCCTTTAGATATGATTTTGTTTGTCTTCATTTTTGAGTGTGTCCTTTCAAAATACCAGCATTATTTAATGTTTTGTGCTTAAAATTACATTAACTGCAAATTATAAATCAGATGTACAGTTACAAGTAAGACACATTAAATCATACAAAGTCAGTTGGATGTCAGCTGCGGTAACATATTACATCATTATTTAAAGGTGCACCACGCAACCCCACTCATGGAGATATTATCGATTTGTGTGTAATGTTTTACTGTATGGCATTAAACTTCCACCCTGCATGCACTCAATTACACGCATTTCTGTTGCTGAACAGTGTGTCGTAGGTCCTTGTCAATATCTGATGCCTCGTCTGATCTCTGAGGCCAAGTCGGGCGAGACCTGGTTAGTACTTGGCTGGGGGGAGGACCATGGGGTATATCAAGAGCCAGAGAAGGGTGCTATTGGCTCTAGTCTAGTGCATTCTATTGTCGTGTCCTTAGGCACTTCAACCGCATCTCCTAGTGCGCATGTGATAAGCATGTGTGTTGGTGGTGGTCAGAGGCTATCACCACCAATAATAGTATCTTACCACCACTGAGTGAATAATGCATGTGATTGTAACGCTGTATTGTATGCATTCCAAAACATAGATTCTTACTAGATCAACTTTCCAGAGATCTGACATATAACTTGCCGTCTGCTTGTTTTCAAGGAGCTAGAGGACAATGTTTATGTGTTGCCAGCATGTTATTTTAGCACTGTAATTTTATTGTATTATTGTGTTTCAGATGACATCACAACATTCAAAATGTCAATAATATTTGATACAGATGGGGGCAGTTAAAATGAATAAAGTTAAAATGCAAGTTTTCATTGTAATATAGCAAGTCCATGGCTCTAGTCACTGATAAAAAGGATCAGGCTACCAATAGCACCAATGCAAATGACAATATTTATTGTTTTCATACAGCTAGTATTAATTATCCACTGTTTTTATTGTAAATATTTATTTGGCCCGTGACCTGGACATCATCTATCAGGTGATCCCCGTCCTGGTGCAATAAACATGCCCAATCAGTCAATTGTATTGTGGAGATGCAGCCATCAGACTTGTGTCTGTGCTGCCTTTGGGACATGGTTGGCTGTAAAAGTTGCCAAGATTTGTTATTTTTATGCTCTGTTAATTTAATCCCAAATTATCTATACACAAATACAATTTTGTATTGTTTTATCAGAGCTCTTCATGTTGCACTGAAATAAATGGCAAAATGGATATCATCATTTGAAGATTGCAAAAAATGCCATACTGTAGAACATTACAAAAAATAACATTACAACTGTTCTCTTGTGTGCAAAAGCTTGTAATACTTTGAAGGAACACCAAAAGATCTAAATTACTATTAATTGCTATATTCGGCATAGTGACCCTGGAGGTCATAAGCTGGAGATGCAGGCTGTACTCTTCTGAATGTCCTAAAGCAGGGGTGTCCAAACTATGACCGGGGGCCAAATGCGGCTCTCAGACCAGTTTTTATTGGCCCTCAGGCCTCCTGCTAAACCAGCCCAATTGATCATAAGCAGTACTTTTAACAGCAAATTAAACTATTTCTACCACTATAACCTCAAAAATCACATTACATTGTGATACAGACCAACAATGACTGTTTCAAGCCTTATTAACACACACAGCAGCTCTGTCAAAGCTGTGGAAAAAGCACCGCACTGCATTGATCGATGGTCTGTGGCCCTCCACTTCAAATATGTTTTGAGATGTGCCCCTCAATAAAAAGAGTTTGGGTGCCTCTGTTCTAAGGGAATAGTGCATCAGTGACACACTGTATGTGAGAGGATCTATGTGTCTGTGATTAGGCCTGTCACGATAACAAATTCTGAAGCGCGATATATTGCTGAAGTAAATATAGATAGTAATTGATAATACTGAAACCAAACCATAAAGCAGAATTATGCCCCAAAAAGCAAACAATATTATAGACAATATTAAAAACATGAGTGGAAATAAATAAATAAATAGCAGAATGCAACACTTAATTACTTTGTATCTATAATGAGTCATAGAAGTTATTTATTCAACTCTCTACAGCTGAAATCTTATCATAGTACGGGAAATAGTTCCCTCCAGGGAAAGACAAAGACGAAGTCCCCACGATGAATACTGACCCCCAAAAATGATTGTTCCATCAGTAATATATTGAACTATAAGTCGATATAGAAATTATCGTAACAGGCCTAACTGCATGTGATAAGATTTATGAGTTACAATCACATTAATGTTCTCTCATACAAGCAGAAGTGCCCCCTGGAGGCGCACTCTAGAAATACACTACAGCAGACAGGACATTCACATTTGACTCACACCCCACACATATAATCCTTTTGCTCACTGCTCACTGCTGCTTGGGCATTTTAACACACAAAAACATAAAAATTGTCTGTACCAAATGGCTACATTGTATCTGCATTTTTGCATATTTTAATACAACACCTATTTAGTACACGTTACGGTTTGCTGCAAGATTGTGTCCAATGCTCAGCCCACGAGCTGAAAACATAGACAGCAAAGGGAGGGGAGATTCAGAGTGTCAAAAAGGGAAAGTTTATAAGTTAAACTTATAAAACATATTTATACAATAAAAGGTATGGTGATCTAAATATGTTGCTTTGTTAATACCTAGTAGAAGTAAAATACCCTCTTTAAAAAGACTTGCTTTTTGAGATTAATTCCATCCTAAAATTCAGAACACAACAGTTGCCGTTAGCTGCAGAGGAGAAACATGAAGCTGAATGCTCATAGACAAATTCAGTGTTTGCTAGCTTAACAGTTCTAGTGATAATCTGCGATACCATCAGTAATCCACATACCGACCCATACAACTATTGTTCAGGCTTGTAAAGTCTGCTCTTCTGTTCATTTCTCCAGCTCTTCAGCAGTAGGAGTAGGAAGAGCTATAGCAGCAGCAAAGCCAGCAGGATGTTTGGGTCAGACCTCCACAGCTGGGTCTGAGCCCAGCCCCTGAGCCTGCAGGGCCTCCTCTCTCTTCATCTTGGGCTTCTCTGTGCGTGTGTGCCACACCAGAACCTGCACAGGAGGAGCACAAGTTAGATGTGCTAAGGCAACATACTCTCAAACAGAACATCAAAAGACTACAATTTGTGAGCTCCCAAAATCTAAGAAAAAATTGATTTCACACATGAATCAAATAGGCAGAAAGGCCTCAAGAAAAAAAGTCTGTATGAATAAGCCTATATAGAGACACCCTACGTATCCTGGCGTGACTGATTTTACAGAGCACATACATTACATATTGCAAAAGCAGTGTTGACATATTTGCTATTCTGACAAGTATAAAATACTGTCAAACTCAGTCTGTTATTCGGTAAGGTGCACAAAAAATGTGTACAAAAAAAAAAAAAAAAGGAATATTGGTTTTAGACAAAAAAAAAAAAAAAGGCTCTATTGGCGTGAGATTTATATGTGTGAACTCCAATGGCAGACTGCACTAAGCCAGTCCCAGACAACAGGACTAAGGGTTCTGAGTGACATGAATAAAAGAGCACAGGCAAACACCAAAAGTTTGAGAGTTTTGAGGCCTGTTACGGCCCAGGCTTTCAGCTCCTCCTATAGCCATAAACATCAACTCCCTGCAACTGATCCCTGTTTTCCTATCCAAGATTTTAAATCACAGGCCTCTCCTGCGATTGGTGAACTGCTCACAAGCCGGCATCTGATTGGATCCTGGGCCCTGTGTGTGACTGGTGCAACATCCCAGAGCCTGGCTACTCCTGGGTCTCCACCTGTGGCAGCCACTCTTTAATGGACCCGCCCCCTGCCACTCCTGGCTGCTGCATACTGTCAGGAACAGCATTCCACGTTTGCTATGCGTCTGTGTGATACTTGTATCTTTGATTAATTGAGACATTCGTAGACCTTCGCTTAGTTCAGAGACTGTTTGTTTAGTGTTATTGTGACCACTTTCTAATAACCTTTCAGTTTATCCTTAAAGATTATCCTGTCCCACAGAATAAAACTATAATGAAAAGAACAATATCTGAAAAATGCATTGTAACATTCAAAGAAACAATAGAGCCAGTATTTAGGACCATGTCATTTGACTCTGAAAACAGCTTTAGCCCATCTATGTATGACCAGTTTGCTGACAGATCTATGTACGCCCTGAAAACTGCTCTTGATACTGTAGCTCCCCTAAAACAGAAGGATGTTAGGCCCAGACCTCCTGCCCCCTGGTACAATGAAGAACTGCGCTCACTCAAACAAAAGGTCAGAAAATTAGAGAGGTCATGGCGCTACTCCCGCTCTGAGCAATCACTAAAGGCATGGAAAATCTGCCTTTTGACTTATAAGAAGGCTCTTCGGAAGTCCCAAACCAGATATTTTTCAAATTTAATTGAAGTAAACAAAAACAACAGCAGGTTTCTGTTCAGCACTGTAGCCAGGCTGACAAACTGCCACAGCGCAGTTGAACCCTCAATCCCTGCTACTCTTACCTGCAATGACTTTCTTAATTTCTTTAACAACAAAAATCACAGAAATTAGAGATAAATTGAACAAAAATGACTCCTACAGTCAGTATTGAGCAAGCCCAGGCTGTAAAACTAATGTCCCACATAAATCCACCAGTGACATTAGACAGGTTTACTGCTGTTGACCACGCAGAGATAACTTCAGCCTTTATGTCCTCAAAAACATCAACTTGTATCTTAGACCCTATACCAACCAGACTCCTCAAAGAAATCCTCCCTCTAATTATAGATCCTGTCCTTAATATAATAAATACCTCATTAGAAAATGGCTATGTCCCCCAGTCCTTCAAATATGCAGTGATTAAACCGCTTCTGAAAAAACCTAATCTCGAACCTGATATTTTAGCCAACTATAGGCCCATCTCTAATCTCCCCTTTGTCTCAAAAATCCTTGAAAAAAATGGTAGTTAAGCAGCTTTATCGCCACCTACAGGCTAATAATTTATTTGAAACTTTTCAATCAGGTTTCAGACCTCACCACAGCACAGAAACTGCACTACTAAAGTCACAAATGACTTGTTATTAGCTGCTGACAATGGACTAGTCTCAGTCCTGGTTCTGTTGGACCTCAGTGCAGCGTTTGACACCATCGACCACAATATTCTACTACAGAGATTAGAATGTGACATAGGTGTCCGAGGGGCAGCCCTCAGCTGGTTTAAATCTACTACCTGTCTGATAGGTACCAGTTGTTAATGTAAAATCAGAGCTCCTCTCCATGTTCTAAAGTAGCCTATGGTGTGCCACAGGGTTCTGTACTGGGTCCAATCCTGTTCACACTCTATATGTTGCCGTTAGGTAATATCATCAGAAAACATGGCATTAACTTCCACTGCTATGCTGATGACACACAGCTGTACTTGTCAATGAAACCAGATCAGTCTGATCGAGTGGACAGACTTAGTGCCTGTGTGAAGGACATAAAAACCTGGATGACACTTAATTATCTGCTTCTTAACCCAGAAAAAAAAACAGAGGTCATTACTCTAGGCCCCAAAAAGCCTGCGAGACTCTTTGTTTGACCAGAAAGTCACTTTGGACAGTGTCAGTATTGCCTCCAGTTCTACTGTAAGGAACCTTGGAGTCTTGTTTGACCAAGAGCTCTCGTTCAAACCACATATAAACCAATCCTGTAGAACAGCTTTCTTTCACCTGCGTAATATTGCCAAAATCAGAAAAATCTTGTCTAAAAGTGACGCTGAAAAACTTATCCATGCATTTGTTACATCAAGGCTAGATTACTGTAACTCCTTACTAGTCGCTTGCCCTAAAAAGCTCTATAAAAGCTTTCAGCTAGATCAAAATGCAGCAGCCAGGCTCCTAACAGGAACTAAGAGAAGAGAGCACATCACCCCAGTGCTGGAGTCCCTTCACTGGCTTCCTGTCGAGTTCAGAATCAAATTCAAAGTTCTCCTCCTGACATATAAAGCCATAAAGGGCATGGCCCCGTTGTATATCTGCAAGATGCTATAGTACCATACCACCCAAACAGAGCACTCCGCTCCCAAAATGCTGGGACTATTGGTGGTCCCTAGAGTGACTAAAAGCACAGTAGGAGGGAGAGCTTTCACTTACCAAGCTCCTGTGCTATGGAATCAGCTTCCTTTCTATGTTAAAGAGGCCCCCACAGTCTCTACATTTAAGACCAGGCTTAAAACGTATCTCTTTGAAAATAGCTTATGGTCAGGCTAGCTAGGACCAGAAATAAACCCCTGTAGTTTAGTTAGGCTGCCTAGGGATAGCCATGCTGGGGGAAGTATGGTAACCTGAGCACTATCCTCTTTTTCCCTCCTGTTATCCCTATCAACTTCATTTACTATTCAGTCTGTTCATTGCTATTCACATGTTGTCCGCTGTCCCACTCCCCTCTGGGGAGTGTAACTGTTTCAGATGCCTGGCCGCTGACCGCCTCCTGATCGTCCGGTGATGGCTGGACCCTAGATGCCCTCCTGACCGTCTGGTGATGGCTGGACCCTAGATGCCCTCCTGACCGTCCGGTGATGGCTGGACCCGATCGCTCCGATCGTCCCTGATCGCCTCCTGATCGTCCGGTGATGGCTGGACCCTAGATGCCCTCTTGACCGTCCGGTGATGGCTGGACCCTAGATCCCCTCCTGATCGTCCCGGTGATGGCCCGAACTCTAGATCGCCTTGCCCGAATGGACTCTGGCCCTACAGACTTGAACTGGATGCGCCTTAGTCCTGGACACATCTATAGCCTGTCCGTCCATGGGAGTGGATCTCTCCTTCACTGTGGTTCTCCTCGAGGTTTCTCCTTTTCCCAACGGGGTTTTTGGAGTTTTTCCTTGCCGAGAAGGAGGGTCTAAGGACAGGGGATGTTCTGGAACAATTTGCTTGTCTTGTTTCTAATTTGCTTGTCTGTTTCTGTTTCACTGTTGATTTTCTAATTCTGTTGGTTAATCAACTCTCATGTTCAGCCCTAAGAGGCGACTGCTGTCGTGATTTTTGGGCTCTACAGAAATAAATTGAATTGAATTGAATTGAATTGTAATTTCTGTACTTTGTTTTGCTAGCTGTATTTCAGTTATACTTTGAAAACCACTCTGTTAAGAGCCTCTTTTTGTTAGTTTTTACTTTAAAATTTCATTTAATAAATTACAACTTTAGGTTCTATCTTGTTTTGTTACTTCCCCTTCCCCTAGCTGAGCTGGATCGTAACACTGCCTTAGCTAAGATTTAGCTAAGGCAGCTAATTATTTTGAAGAAAACTGTAGACCTGTTTGGGATTCTGCAAGAGCTGTTTTGCAAATGTCAATTTCAACAGAAAAAAGGTATGTACCAAGAAATTGAATAAAAAACTGTAGAAGAAGTTGGAAAAAGTAATGAGTGGGAGGAGTACCTTGTTGCAGTTGTGAGTGTGAGGAGTACATTGGTGTGGCTATAAGTGTGTGGAGTACCTTGGTGGAGTTGTGGGAGTGAGGAGTGCCTTGGTAGAATTATGAGTGCGAGGAGTACCTTGGTGCAGTTGTCCGCTCGGGGCTCTAGCTCATCCATGGTCACTAGCCCTTGGAGGAGGCTGCTCTCCAGGAAGCCCTGTGGAGCATCTCCATCAAAGCAGGCATCAGGGTGAGACATGATCAGGTGCAGGGACACAGCGAAGCCTGCCATGTCTATGGGGAAGGGGCGTGAAGGTCTCCAGCCTGTGTGGAAGCCCACCACCTCCAGAGAGACATAGAATAAGAGACTTCAGTGATACTGGGGACAGAGGAGCGTTCACACAGCAGATGAATATTACACCAGTGGAGCATTCACACATGCAGATGAATATTGATACTTTGCAAAAGATGTCAGCATCATTTCCTGGGGGTTTGATGCTAACTTGAGGCAATGCTCTGTCTGAAGCTCTGATACTCAAGTTGGGCTTGTGACTGTAATTTTGTGTGAGAGACTTGTTTAATAAAATCATCTCACCTGTTGTAGTTCCAAATAAGTCAGTTCTTTCTGGTCAGATTAAAGTCTTACAAAGCCTCAGGACAGAGCATGCCAACAATTTAGCATCACACACCTAGTGAATGTTGATGACATCAGCTGCAAAGTATCAATTAGAGTAGTGAGAATTTACACAGCACATAAATATTAGAGCAGTGTTACAGACCTTTCCTCCCTTCACCATGGGGCTCTCGTACTTCATGGATCCCACCAGCCCCACAGGCCATACAGACACCTTCTGAGTGCTTCTCATCTGAGACAGAGCACAGGGTTACACACAGCCAAAACATCCAAACAAACAGTCAGCTTTGCCTTTCCAAAATTATCGACTTTTTGCTACTTAAAAGATCTATATTATGCCATTATCTTATCTATGTTATATTTTCGTAATCACAAACATACCTGGAGTTGTGTTTTGTTTCCTCTAACACATTTAACACAAAAATCCTGCATATTTAGGCTGAGTACTTCTGTCAAACTTAAAAACATTTCTGTTCATCTTGTGATGTCATATGGCAATACAGAAAGTCCTCCAGTATGTTTTAAACTCCATACATCTTCAATAGAATCATTGGGATGATTTCGGCCTGGAATTGCCTATCTCTAACTGACGTAAAAGTAAATAATAGCATTAACTTGAAAAAACTACCATCACATGACATCACAAAGTGAAACAGAACAATTTGACCTTTGGAGATATAGACAGACTAATAATAAAGGATTACTTCAATCATGTGTGAATGAACACAAAACACAACTTCAGGTATGTTTTTGGAGGGGTAACAGCATCAAGAGTCAGTTTTGCATAATATAGGATGTTTAACTGTGTGCACATGGACCTTTAACTGTGTACACATGGTGATTTAATAGCATGCTAGCAATTGGCAATTTAGCGCAAACTATGTGGGTAAATTTCCAGTTTTCTGATCTAAAACAATGAAAAACTGAGTGTGTGCTACCTCCAGTGGCCTGCAATTTCAAGTACTATGGGACATCCACACAGGGCTGCCCTGATTTACAGCCAGGTATTTCTGATTACAAACTCTGGCTGCAAGGACGGAGTTTGAAGTATGAATACCTGTTAAAACCAATCACATTGTTCCTTATACCTCCAGCCCTGCCTCACTCTGTTCTTTAGTCCTCCTGGGCCCCCATCCTTCTCACTCCTCACTTTCCTCTTTAGTTGTCCAGGCATTGTCCAGTTTAGCAGCTGTATTTGAAATGTGGTTTGGGGATGGGTTTAATTCTACTGTAAGGTTGAGAAATGCTGCAAACAATCTAATGAAATCTTTTATGTGGCCCTTTATACTTTTATATTAATCAAAATACCTCAGACATAAACAGTGGCTGTTTCTCAAATGCAAGATGTATTGCCTTGGTCTGATTGGCAGTGGTACGGCAGTAAGTCGTGTTCCAATCCCCATGACCTCCGTTTGGATCTGGTATCACGGACCTGTAGTGCTTTCAAATCTGTGTTTAATTGAAATAATAATCATAATCAAGTTATTAATTTTTTTTTTTTTTGTATTAAATTTGTTATTGATTAAATTATTGGGCTTATAATCATTAAATAGTTGTTTACATTAAACGTAACCTCATTCTAAGGCAATACAGATCCATGCTCCTACTTTCAGCTGGATCAACATTTGATGCACGTTGTGCCCAGTTGGCTTTGTCACTACTCATGAAGCCTGATCCATTAGTCATGTTTTTGAGCTAATGGCAGGACACTTGCCTTAGACCGGAAGGCATCGACTTTGGTGGAAGTGGCTTAGGAAAGAAGGCAAGGTAGGGTAACTTACATCTGAGAAGCAGCCAGTATCTCTTGTACTAAAAACGTAGGCTTGTGTTACCTCCTGGAATAGTGCAGGCTGTAGGTGTTGTCATCATCAGCAAAGTAGACTATGCCATGCTCACTAGCACCCCCTGGTGATGCTTCCTGTCCTCCCGAAGCCAGCGCAGACCCTCGTTCCTCTGACTCCACACCACGCGGCTTTAGCCAGTTTGGGTCTCCCTGGGAAAAACAAAAAAACAGTGCATGCATCAGACACAACTCATAACCATCATTATTATGACCACATTACTGCAGACACTGCACCAATCCGCCTGTCACTCTAAAGCTTCATCCTTCCTTCACTTTCGCAAACCAGGACCTCGAGCTCCTCCACTGAAGGTAGGACTCACAATCACCTGGAAAGAGTGCCACCTTTTTCCAGTGGAGCACCATGGCCATCGGATTTGGAGGGGCTGATTTTCATCCCAGCTGCTACACACTTCAAACCATCCCCGTGCATGCTGCAGGTCCTGAGTTGATGCAACCATCAGGACAACATCATCTGCAAACAGATGATGTTGATCCTGAGATGAGATCCTGTTGTCCCCAAAACTGGGACGCCCCTTCGTCCCCTGATTGCGTTAGAAATTCTGTCAATAAAAAACAATGACAAAGGGCAGTCCTGGGCCAACATGCACAGGTCTACTTACTGCAGACAACACAGCTCCTGCTCGGTCATAAAAGAGACCGCGCACAGCCCCTAGCAAAAGCGCCCCGGACTCCATACTTCTGAAGCACGTTTCCAAGGGCACCACAAGGGACATGGTCCAATGCCTTCGCCAGATACACAAAGATGTGGACGGTAACAAAACTCCCAAACCGTCGCACAATGTTGCAGACATGGTGTCAGCCAAGACCAGCTCTACAACAACCAGATACATTTTCATTTCAGTTAATTCTTCTTATCCCATATCCCCAAGATGCTCAGCCAGAGACATGGTCTATCAAGGCCTACACAAGGTAATGGGCCTTGGGGACAAGGCCACAAGGAGTAGTCTTGGTAGTCTCCTCTGTGGCGCTGTAGGCATGGGCAGGGCCGTATAGCTCAGTGTGTGTGTGTGTGTGTGTGTGTGTGTGTGTGTGTGGTGTGTGTGGGTGGTGTGTATGTGTGTGTATGGTGTGTGTGGTGTATGGTGTCTGTATGGGTGTGTATGTGTGTATGTGTGGTTGTGTGTGTGTGGGTGTGTGTGTGTGTGTGTGGTGTGGTGTGTGTGTGTGCATGTGTAAGGCATTTATTTATAAGCGCCTTTTTCAAACACACCCAAGGACAAACAGACACAGAGATTATCTTGTGTGTCCTTGGGACACACAAGATAAAATTACATATACATATAAGTATAATAAAAACATGACAAAAAACGATTGATAAAAGGATGTGTGAAATGGTTATGAATTGGGTAGGGACAGTCTGAAACAGTGGAGTCTTGAGTCTGGATTTGAAGAGTGGAAAGTGGAAAAGTATAGTACTGGAAGTACCTCATGTAGGTACCTCTGTGCCATGTGTCAAAGAGGGACATACCTGTGTGGGCATGTGCAGGTGTATATAGCTGTGTGTGTGTGGGTGTGTCGTGATAAGGAGTTACCTCTGTGTGTGTGTTAGGTGATGGGACGTATGTGGTGATAGAATAACTTCGTGTAGTTTCCGCTGTGGCGCTGTGGGTACATGGAGGTGTGTATAGCTCAGCCGCTGCTCTTCAGGAGGTTGGAGACCAGAGCGGTCTTCTGGGCAGCGGTCCTCAACCGAATCCAGTGCAGCGCGGGACGAATGGAAGGAGACTCTGGGACAGACGCGTCCGCTCGGCCTTCTGCACCAGCCTGGGGCACACGTGCAGGGGAGGAGGGAGGGGCATCGGGGCTTTTGGCGGAGGAAACAGATACTTGAGAGATTATACAGTTAAGCAAATGATTCATGGACAATTTAGAAGCACTTTAAGTAATTTCAATAAGGTTTGTTCACCTTCTAGAATTAGATGATGTCATAATTTCAGATGGAGGGTAGGGGTTGACTATGTGTAATATCTCAATCGTACCGATATGATGCCTGGTAAAAGAAAAATTCTAGTTGTCCAGTTGACAGAAGTATTTTTCTTTTACTATGGTAGGGAGCTATATAACTTTATAGAAGATTCATGGTTTTTGCAAAAAAACCAAATCTCCAAAATATGACAATCCACAAAAGTTGACCTTGGGTTTGGACCCACAAAACCCAAACTGCTAAACGCTTGAAGGTTATTTCAAAGGACAACAATTACATTTTTAGGGTTTATTTATTTTATTACAGACAGAGAAGGCCGTTGAAACTTTGTAATTAATAGGCCTGTCCACATGAACAACAAAAAACGGCACAGAGGATAGACCATAAAAAAGGTCAATAAATCTGCAGTTTAAATTGGACAGGTTTAAACAGTAAAGGCTCCACATGAGAATTCCGAACCTCCTCATCCAACGCAGTTTAAACTACATGTGCGGAGGCAACCTATGAACACCCCACTATAGAATAATCAATAGTACACAAACATAAATGTAAAAGGCTTTTTATCTGGTGTTGACTGGACATATAAAATTATAAAAAAATAACCTTATCATTCAGAAAAAGTTTGCTACCATTTTGGAACCCCCCCCCCAATAACGGTGGCAGGAGGCTTTTCAAAACCATCTTGATCGCAAGCCTCTATACATTGAAAATACTCCTCGGATGAATGAAGGAGTACAACATGATAGATGATGTGTATGTATTTTATGTAGGAGACAAAAAAAAATTTATTTGGAAAGGGACAATGTGAAAAAAACATTAACGCATGCTTTACACCAGATTATAGCTGATGCTAGTTCCATTCTGTAGCCCTGAAGAGGTGAAAAATCCAATATAAAAATACAATATAAAACGTCTAATCACCT
Organism: Periophthalmus modestus; assembly: GCA_019594935.1. Taxonomy (NCBI): domain Eukaryota; kingdom Metazoa; phylum Chordata; class Actinopteri; order Gobiiformes; family Gobiidae; genus Periophthalmus; species Periophthalmus modestus. The sequence goes on from JAIEZT010000107.1 coordinate 9,334,210, forward strand.
ACACACTCAGCACACTAAAGATAGATTATTACACAATAAATTTACAACATAAAATACACGATAAAATTAACAATAAAAATCACACTAAACTATATTACTATCAACCCCCATTCTTAATGCTGACACTGCGGCAGCCTCTAATAATAATTTCTTTACCATTAAATGAAAAGTTTTCATGCTAGAAGAGAGTTTCAGATTTTGTGGCATGTTTGTCCATCTTTTGATGGCTTTGTAAGGGAAAAGGAGGGTCTGTCCGAATTGGCCGAGCTCCGTTTAGGGTAAGCTGCAGTCATTGTGACTTGTGGACCTGGACCGTGATGACTGGTTTGTCAGAGCAGAGCTGCAAAAATGGTTTTCAGTGGAGGAAGGCGATCGTTAGTTAATGATTTTAACAACCTAATCGCACATTTGAAATAAATAATAAAATTGTCAAAACCTTGAAAATGAATGCTTGCGCACTAATGCGACAATGATGGAGACGCAGTGGCTTTTGGTCCAGTATCTAACAGCTGGAGGATATAAGGAAGCCAGAGCGCCCTCTGGTCATGGCTTTTGAACACTGCACAAGTGCTTACACCAAGTCAGCTGGAGAAGGTAACTGCTGCTGTAGAGAGGGGGCATATGCAGAAAATATACTGTTATGTGAGAATGTGGAAATACCTGGCTTATATTGGAGGAGGAGGGGTCGTACCGGGTAGGAGAGTACTGGCCATACGGAGGGCAGTGATAAACATAGATGGGTTGGCAGGGAGGACTGGGTTCATGTTTGGGGGCTTGCGGGGCTGCTCATCACTTTCGTGTGTTCTCCGGACTGCAGCTTCGTGGAGCTCCCCCCGTCAGGCGAGAGATGGTACGCTAGCGTACACGGCAGGCTCCATGGTTCAGTACAGTCACAGCGCTGACTGCATACACAGACGCAAACACACACAACTTAGGACTTAGGGACATTACATTGACTTCCATTCATTTCTTGGAGACTGATCATACCTTAACGAGATGTAAAACACTGCCTGATAATGTTAATGGATAATGTCCATTCCCAGTAAGAGTAGTGAATCTCTCCCAGGCACTATTCGAACCCCACTTATGGATAACGGTAATACATTCTGTGCAATTCCATCACACAAGCTACATCACCCATGCTCCATACGGCCAGTTTCCATAAATACACAAAAAAATACAACGTACACACTGGACAAACTTGTCAAGCAGTAGTTCCATTAGTGGGCTGCATGCTGATGATTGTGTTGTGATTAGTGCTCTGAGTAGGAGAGATTTAGCACAGAGAGAGCAAAAACAGGGGGGATTCAAAACATCAAAAATTAACGTGAAACTTATTACTAAGTTGCTGCAAAAAAAATAGCATTTGTCAAAACAATAAAAGGTAAAACACGGTGATGTAAATATTCATCTGGTTATTAGCAAATGAATACCCCCACTGAATTAAAATATACCTAAATAACCATAGTCACAACTTGGTAGCCTAAATCCTAACCTTAACCTATTCAAACCCACATCTGCAACACCCCTGTGGTTGATGTATAATAAAGGAATTATGTCAGGTGGACTGGATTTTTGTCACATCTGTATATACTGATTTACTAAGTTTCACTTGTGTTTGGAATCCAAGTTGCTTTGTCTCTCGCATGGTCACTCCCATCACAACCATGCTGTGGGTGCATCACGCTAATGGCATCACCATAATGAAAACTAGACTGCACATTGCATCAGGGTTGTGATGATCTTTAGTGTATTGATTTGTGCTGGCTCTTGTATATTTATGCAAAAAACTGTCATGTGGCGAGAGCTGAATGCGTATAGGATTGTGGACCATAAGAGATGTTCGGAATCGGCTTCACGATAATCATGGATGGCACAAAACCATGCATGGATCAAATCTAAAACCTCTTAAGCATGTTTTTGATGTGGTAACCAGCAGTATTAATATGTTTAGGAAAGGTCAAAAAAATTAAAGTTTGCAGATAACAACCCTCTTTAAGTTGATATAAACATA
>JAIEZT010000107.1:9336323-9422705 GCA_019594935.1 Periophthalmus modestus
CGCTGTGACGTACTGAACATGACTGCCGTACGAGCGTACCATCTCTCGCCTGCGGTGGGAGCTCCACAACAAGCTGCAGGATAACACCCTAAAGATAGGCAGCCCCCAAGCCCCCACAGGACCCAAGTCCCCCTGCCCCCCATCTCGTTTCACCCTACGTTAATCCAGGTACTCTCCTACACCATTACCACCCTCCTCCTCCTCCAATATAAGCCGGTATTTCTCACATTCTCACTAAGACAGTTATTCTGCAATATCCCCCGGTCCTACAGCAGCAGTTACTTCCTCCACTGACTTGTTTTAATCACTTGTGCAGTTTCAAACCATGACACAGATGGCTCATGATGGCTCCTATAATCAAGCGTTAAGATACTGGACCAAAAGCCACTCTTTTCAAATCATGTGTCCAATATTTGCGCCAACATAACAGGTACATTTTGACAAGTTTAATTATTTAGTTCAAATGTGCGATTAGTTTTTAAAAATCTTAAATAACGCAGCGCATCCTCCAATGAAAAAATTCAGGTTGTTTGTTGCAGCTGGCATGCTACTATCGGCGGGGGAAACCAATACAGTCAGGACGTCCAGGTCCAAAGTCACAATGAGCTGCGGATTACCCAAACGGGGGAGCTCGGCCCATTCGGACAGACCATCCTTTTCTTACAAAGCCATCAAGAAAGGGATACAAACTGCCGACAAAGTCTGAAACTCTCCATTCTAGGCATGAAAAACTTTTCATTTAATGTTAAGAAATTATTATTAGAGACTATCAGCAGTAGTCAAGCATTTACGACATGGGGGTTGATATATTATAAGTTTAGGGAGATTGTCGTAGTGTTAAATTTTATGGGTATTTGATGTTGTGATATTCATATTGTGGGACAATCTATCTTTAGTGTCTTGAGTGTTGCTATTGATTACGTTTTATATTGTGAATTTTATATTGTATTTTTCACCTGCTCAGGGACTACAGATGGGAACTAGCATCAGCTAGTAATCTGGTGTTAAAGAATCTTGGAATGTTTTTTACACATTGTCCCTGTGTCAAATAACTACGAATAAAATAAATAACAAATAATATCATGGTGTATCCTTCATTCATCCAGTAGAGTATTCAATGTAGAGAAGGATTGCAGATCAAGATGTTGAAACCTCCATGCCAACTTGATTGTTCAAAAAATGGGTAGCAAACTTTCTGAATGATAAAGGTTATTATAAGTTATTATGTCAGGAACACCAGATAAAAAGCTTTTTTCTTTTACATTTATGTTTGTGTACTATTGAGTATTCTATAGGTGTGTTCATGTGGCATCAGCACATGTAGTGTTTAAACTGAGCTTTGAGGACAGTTCTGGATTCTCAGGTGGAATTTACTGTTTAACTGTCAGATTAACTGCAGATTTAGTGACCGGTTTATGGTCTATCTCTGTGCCAGTTTTTGGTTCATGTGGACAGGCCTATAATTACAAAGTTCAACGTCTTCTCTGTCAGTATAAATAAATATAAACCTAAAAAATGTAATTGTTGTCCGTTGAAAGGAACTTCTCAAGCTTTTAGGAGCAGTTTGGTTGTGGGGCCAAACCCAAGGGTTCAATTTTGTGGATTGGTAAGTTTGGAGATTTTTTTGCAAAAACCCATGAATCCTTCTATAAAGTTATATAGCTCCCCTACCATAGTAAAAGAAAAATATCATGTCAACTGGACAACTAGATTTTTCTCTTTACCATTGGATCATATCTGGACGACTTGAGATATTACAGACTAGTCCCCTACCCTCCATCTGAACTTATGACATCATCTAATTCTAGAAGGGTGTGAAAACAAACCTATTGAAAAATTACATTAAAGTTGCTTCTAAACTTGTTCATGCTAATTGCTAACTGTATAATCTATCCCAGTAGCTTTTCCTCCGCCAAGCCCTGATGCCCTCCCGCTCTCTGCACTGTGACCAGGCTGTGTGCAGAAGGCCGAGCTGACGCGTCTGTCCCAGAGTCTCTCCATGTTCCCGCTGCTGCACTGGATTGTTGAGGACGCTGCCCCAGAAGAAGCCCGCTCTGGTCCTCCAACCTCCTGAAGAGCAGGCGGGCTGAGCTATAACACACCTGCATTGTACCACACAGCGCCACAGCGGACACTACACGAGGGTAATGGTGGCTATCACCACATACGTACCATCACATAACACACACACACTAGGGACTCTTAATCACTGACACACCCACACACACACAGCTATATACACCTGACATTGCCCACACAGGTATGTCCTCTGTGACACATTCACAGGGGACCCTACATGAGGTACTTCCATTACTATACTTTTTCCACTTCCACTCTTCAAATCCAAAATCAAGACTCAACATGTGCAGGACTGTCATACCGTTCATAAACCAATCACAACATCTTTTATCAATCGTGTTATTGTCAGTTTTATTATACTTTATATGTATATCTAATGTGTATTCTTGTGGGGCCCAGGACACACATAGATTTCTGTGTCTGTGTCCCTTGGTGTTTTGGAAAGAGTCGGTATAAATAAATGCATGACACATGCTACCACACACACACACACACACACACACACACACACACACACACACACACAACATACACACATACCCACAAATACACACACATACACAAACACACCACACTACACAACACATACACACACACACACACACACACCACACACACACCACACACAACACACACACACTGAGCTATACGCACCTGCACATGCCTACAGCGCCACAGAGGAGGGGACTACACTAAGACTACTCCTGGTGGCCTTCCCCAAGCCCATAGCCTTGGTAGGGCTTGATAGACCATGTCTCTGGGCTGAGAGCATCTTGGGATAAGTGGGATAAGAAGATGAACTGAATGAAAAATGTATCTGGGTGTTGTAGAGCTGTCTTGGCTGACAACATGTCTGCAACATTGTGCGAACGGTTGGGGGTTTGTTACAGTCCACATCTTTGTGTATCTGGCGAAGGCATTGGACCCATGTCACTTGTGGTGCCCTTGAAACGTGCTTCAGGAAAGTATGGAGTCCGGGGCGCTTTGCTAAGGGCTGTGCGGGTCTCTTTAGCCCAGAGCAGGAGCTGTGTTTTCTGCAGTAAGTCAGACCTGTGCATGTTGGACCAGGACTGCCCTTTGTCATTGTTTTTATGGACAGAATTTCTAACGCAATCAGGGGACGAAGGGGTCCAGTTTGGGGACAACAGGATTCATCTCAGGATCCAACATCATCTGTTTGCAGATGATATTGTCCTGATGGTTGCATCAACTCAGGACCTGCAGCAGGCACGGGATGGTTTGAGTGTGTGTAGCAGCTGGGATGAAAATCAGCCCCTCCAAATCCGATGGCCATGGTGCTCCACTGGAAAAAGGTGGCACTCTTTCCAGGTGATTGTGAGTCCTACCTTCAGTGGAGGAGCTCGAGGTCCTGCTTTTGCGAGTGAAGGAAGGATGAAGCTTTAGAGTGACAGGCGGAATTGGTGCAGTGTCTGCAGTAAGTGGTCATAATAATGATGGTTAGTTGATTTGTTGTCTGATGCATTTCACTGTTTTTCCCAGGGAGACCCAAACTGGCTAAAAGCCGCGTGGTGTGGAGCAGAGGAACGAGGGTCTGCGCTGGCTTCGGGAGGACAGGAAAGCATCACCAGGGGGTGCTAGTGAGCAGGGCATAGTCTACTTTGCTGATGATGACAACACCTACAGCCTGCAGCTATTCCAGAGGTAACACAAGCCTACATTTTAGTACAAGAGATACTGGCTGCTTCTCAGATGTAAGTTACCCTACCTTGCCTTCTTTCCTAAGCCACTTCCACCAAAAGTCGATGCCTTCCGGTCTAAGGCAAGTGTCCTGCCATTAGCTCAAAAACATACTAATGGATCAGGCTTCATGAGTAGTGACAAAGCCACGGGCACAACGTGCATCAAATGGTTGATCAGCTGAAAGTGGAGCATGGATCTGTATTGCCTTAGAATGAGGTTACGTTAATGTTAAAAGAATTATTTAATGATTATAAGCCAATAATTTAATCAATAACAAATTTCAATACACAAAAAAAAAAAAACATTAATAACTTGATTATGATTATTATTTCATTAAAACACAGATTTGAAAGCACTACAGGTCCGTGATACCAGATCCAAACGGAGGTCATGGGGATTGGAACACGACTTACCTGCCGTACCACTGCAGATCTAGACAAGGCAATACATCTTGCATTTGAGAAACAGCCACTGTTTATGTCTGAGGTATTTTTGATTAATATAAAAGTAAATAAAGGGCCACATAAAAGATTTCATTAGATTGTTTGCAGCATTTCTCAACCTTACAGTAGAATTAAAACCCTAAAACCCATCCCCAAACCACATTTCAAATACAGCTGCTAACTGGACATAATGCTGGACAACTAAAGAGGAAAGTGAGGAGTGAGAAGGGATGGGGCCAGGAGGACTAAAGAACAGAGTGAGGGCAGGGCTGGAGGTATAAGGGAACAATGTGATTGGTTTAACAGGTATTCATACTTCAAACTCCGTCCTTGCAGCCAGATGTTTAATAATCACGAAATACCTGGCTGTAATCAGCAGGAGCAGCCCTGTGTGATGTCCCATAGTACTTTGAAATTGCAGGCCACTGGAGGTAGCACACACTCAGTTTTTCATTGTTTTAGATCAGAAAAACTGGAAATTTACCCACATAGTTTGCGCTAAATTGCCAATTGCTAGCATGCTATTAAATCACACATGTACACAGTTAAAGGTCCATGTGCACAGTTAAACATCCTATATTATGCAAAACTGACTCTTGATGCTGTTACTCCTCAAAAACATACCTGAAGTTGTGTTTTGTTTCATTCTTCAAACACATGATAAGTAATCCTTTATTTATTAGTCTGTCTATATCTCCAAAGGTCAATTGTTTCTGTTTCACTTGTGATGTCATGTGAGGGTAGTTTTTCAAGTTAATGCTATTATTTACTTTTTACCATAGAGATAGGCAATTCCAGGGCCGAAAATCATCCAAATGATTCTATTGAAGATGTATGGAGTTTAAAAACATACTGGAGGACTTTCTGTATTGCCATATGACATCACAGATGAACAGAATGTTTTAAGTTTGACAGAAGTACTCAGCCTAAATATGCAGGATTTTTTTTGTGTTAAATGTGTAGAGGAAACCAAACACAACTCCAGGTATGTTTGTGATTACGAAATTATAACATAGATAAGAATAATGGCATAATATAGATCTTTTTAAGTAGCAAAAAGTCGATAAGTTTGGAAGGCAAAGCTGACTGTTGTTTGGATGTTTTGGCTGTGTGTAACCCTGTGCTCTGTCTCAGATGAGAAGCACTCAGAAGGTGTCCTGTATGGCCTGTGGGGCTGGTGGATCCATGAAGTACAGAGCCCCATGGTGAAGGGAGGAAAGGTCTGTAACACTGCTCTATATTTATGTGCTGTGTAAATTCCTCCACTACTCTAATTGATACTTTGCAGCTGATGTCCATCAACATTCACTAGGTGTGTGATGCTAATTGTTGGCATGCCTCTGTCTGAGGCTTTGTAAGACTTTAATCTGACCAGAAAGAACTGACTTATTGGAACTACAACAGGTGAGATGATTTATTAAACAAGTCTCTCACACACAAAATTTACCGTCACAAGCCCAACTTGGAGTATCCAGAGCTTCAGACAGAGCATTGCCTCAAGTTTAGCATCAAACCCCCAGGAAATGATGCTGACATCTTTTGCAAAGTATCATATTCATCTGCATGTGTGAATGCTCCACTGGTTGTAATATTCATCTGCTGTGTGAACGCTCCTCTGTCCCCAGTATCACTGAAGTCTCTTATTCTATGTCTCTCTGGAGGTGGTGGGCTTCCACACAGGCTGGAGACCTTCACGCCCCTTCCCATAGACATGGCAGGCTTTCGCTGTGTCCCTGCACCTGATCATGTCTCACCCTGATGCCTGCTTTGATGGAGATGCTCCACAGGGCTTCCTGGAGAGCAGCCTCCCAAGGGCTAGTGACCATGGATGAGCTAGAGCCCCCGAGCGGACAACTGCAACCAAGGTACTCCTCGCACTCAAATTCTACCAAGGCACTCCCTCACTCCCACAACTCCACCAAGGTACTCCACACAACTTATAGCCACACCAATTTAACTCCTCACACTCACAACTGCAACAAGGTACTCCTCCCACTCATTACTTTTTCCAACTTCTTCTACAAGTTTTTTATTCAATTTCTTGGTACATTTTTCTGTTGAAAATTGACATTTGCAAACAGCTCTTGCAGAATCCCAAACAGGTCTACAGTTTTCTTCTTCAAAATAATTAGCTGCCTTAGCTAAATCTTAGCTAAGGCAGTGTTACGATCCAGCTCAGCTAGGGGAAGGGGAAGTAACAAAACAAGATAGAACCTAAAGTTGTAATTTATTAAATGAAATTTTAAAGTAAAAACTAACAAAAAGAGGCTCTTAACAGAGTGGTTTTTCAAAGTATAACTGAAATACAGCTAGCAAAAACAAAGTACAGAAATTACAATTCAATTCAATTCAATTCAATTTATTTCTGTAGAGCCAAAATCACGACAGCAAGTCGCCTCTTAGGGCTGAACATGAGAGTTGATTAACCAACAGAATTAGAAAAATCAACAGTGAAACAGAAACAGACAAGCAAATTAGAAACAGACAAGCAAATTGTTCCAGAACATCCCCTGTCCTTAGACCCTCCTTCTCGCAAGGAAAAACTCCAAAAACCCGTTGGGAAAAGGAGAGAAACCTCGAGGAGAACCACAGTGAAGGAGAGATCCACTCCCATGGACGGACAGGCTATAGATGTGTCCAGGACTAAGGCGCATCCAGTTCAAGTCTGTAGGGCCAGAGTCCATTCGGGCAAGGCGATCTAGAGTTCGGCCATCACCGGACGATCCAGGAGGGGATCTAGGGTCCAGCCATCACCGGACGGTCAAGAGGGCATCTAGGGTCCAGCCATCACCGGACGATCAGGAGGCGATCTAGGGTCCCAGCCATCACCGGACGGTCAGGAGGGCATCTAGGGTCCAGCCATCACCAGACGGTCAGGAGGGCATCTAGGGTCCAGCCATCACCGGACGATCAGGAGGCGGTCAGCGGCCAGGCATCTGAAACAGTTACAACTCCCCAGAGGGGAGTGGGACATCGGACAACATGTGAATAGCAATGAACAGACTGAATCGTAAATGAAGTTGATAGGGATAACAGGAGGAAAAGAGGATAGTGCTCAGTTACCATACTTCCCCCAGCATGGCTATCCCTAGGCAGCCTAACTAAAACTACAGGGTTTATTTCTGGTCCTAGCTAGCCTGACCATAAGCTATTTCAAAGAGATACGTTTTTAAGCCTGGTCTTTAAATGTAGAGACTGTGGGGGGCCTCTTTAACATAGAAAGGAAGCTGATTCATAGCACAGGAGCTTGGTAAGTGAAAGCTCTCCCTCCTACTGTGCTTTTAGTCACTCTCTAGGAACCACCAATAGTCCAGCATTTTGGGAGCGGAGTGCTCTGTTTGGTGGTGTGGTATGTTCCTATAATAGCATCTTGCAGATACAACGGGCCCCATGCCCTTTATGTGGCTTATATGTCAGAACTTTGAACTTTGATTTGATTCTGAACTCGACAGGAAGCCCAGTGAAGGGACTTCCAGCACTGGGGTGATGTGCTCTCTTCTCTTAGTTCCTGTTAGGAGCCTGGGCTGCTGCATTTTGATCTAGCTGAAAGCTTTTTATAGGCTTTTAGGGCAAGCGACTAGTTGTAAGGAGTTACAGTAATCTAGCCCCTTGATGAACAAATGCATGGATAAGTTTTTTCAGCGTCACTTTTAGACAAGATTTTCTGATTTTTGGCAATATTACGCAGGTGAAAGAAAGCTGTTCTACAGGATTTGGTTTATATGTGGTTTGGGTTTTAACGAGAGCTCTTGGGCCAAACAACGACTCCAAGGTTCCTTACAGTAGAACTGGAGGCAATACTGACACTGTCCAAAGTGACTTTCTGGTCACAAACAGTCTCGCAGGCTTTTTGGGGCCTAGAGTAATGACCTCTGTTTTTTTTCTGGGTTAAGAAGCAATATTAAGTGTCATCCAGGTTTTTTATGTCCTTCACACAGGCACTAAGTCTGTCCACTCGATCAGACTGATCTGGTTTCATTGACAAGTACAGCTGTGTCCATCAGCATAGCAGTGGAAGTTAATGCCATGTTTTTCTGATGATATTAACCTAACGGCAACATATAAAGTGTGAACAGGATTGGACCCAGTACAGAACCCTGTGGCACACCATAGGCTACTTTAGAACATGAGAGGAGCTCTGATTTACATTAACAAACTGGTACCTATCAGACAAGGTAGGATTTAACCAGCTGAGGGCTGCCCCTCGGACACCTATGTCACATTCTAATCTCTGTAGTAGAATATTGTGGTCGATGGTGTCCAACGCTGCACTGAGGTCCAACAGAACCAGGACTGAGACTAGTCCATTGGTCAGCAGCTAATAACAAGTCATTTGTGACTTTAAGTAGTGCAGTTTCTGTGCTGTGGTGAGGTTCTGAAACCTGATTGAAAAGTTTCAAATAAATTATTGCCTGTAGGTGGCGATAAAGCTGCTTAACTACAATTTTTTCAAGGATTGTTTGAGACAAAAGGGGAGATTAGGAAGATGGGCCTATAGTTGGCTAAAATATCAGGTTTCGAGGGATTAGTTTTTTTCAGAAGCGGTTTTAATCACTGCATATTTGAAGGACTGGGGGACATAGCCATTTTCCGATGAGGTATTTATTATATTAAGGACAGGATCTATAATTAGAGGGAGGATTTCTTTGAGGAGTCTGGTTGGTATAGGGTCTAAGATACAAGTTGATGTTTTTTGAGGACATAAAGGCTGAAGTTATCTCTTCTGCGTGGTCAACAGCATTAAACCTGTCTAATGTCACTGGTGGATTTATGTGGGACATTAGTTTACACAGCCTGGGCTTGCTCAATACTGACTGTAGGAGTCATTTTGTTCAATTTATCTCTAATTTCTGTGATTTTTGTTGTTAAAGAAATTAAGAAAGTCATTGCAGGTAAGAGTAGCAGGGATTGAGGGTTCAACTGCGCTTGTGGCATTTTGTCAGCCTGGCTACAGTGCTGACAGAAACCTGCTGTTTGTTTTTGTTTTACTTCAATTACATTTGAAAAATATCTGGTTTGGGACTTCCGCAGAGCCTTCTTATGAAGTCAAAAGGCAGATTTTTCCATGCCTTTAGTGATTGCTCAGAGCGGGAGTAGCGCCATGACACCTCTCTAATTTTCTGACCTTTTGTTTGAGTGAGCGCAGTTCTTCATTGTACCAGGGGGCAGGAGGTCCTGGTGCCTAACTCCCTTCTGTTTTAAGGGAGCTACAGTATCAAGAAGCAGTTTTTCAGGCGTACATAGATCTGTCAGCAAAAAAACTGGTCATACATAATGGGCTAAAGCTGTTTTCAGAGTCAAATGACATGGTCCTAAATACTGGCTCTATTGTTTTCTTTGAATGTTACAATGCATTTTCAGATATTGTTCTTTTCATTATAGTTTTTTATTCTGTGGGACAGGATATCTTTAAGGATAAACTGAAAAGGTTATTAGAAAGTGGTCACAATAACACTAAAACAACAGTCTCTGAACTAAGCGAAGGCCTACGAATGTCCTCAATTAATCAAAGATACAAGTATCACACAGACGCATAGCAAACGTGGAATGCTGTTCCTGACAGTATGCAGCACGCCAGGAGTGGCAGGGGGCGGGTCCATTTAAAGAGTGGCTGCCACAGGTGGAGACCCAGGAGTAGCCAGGGCTCTGGGATGTTGCACCAGTCACACACAGGGCCCAGGATCCAATCAGATGCCGGCTTGTGAGCAGTTTCACCAATCGCAGGAGAGGCCTGTGATTTAAAATCTTGGATAGGAAAACAGGGATCAGTTGCAGGGAGTTGATGTTTATGGCTATAGGAGGAGCTGAAAGCCTGGGCCGTAACAGGCCCTCAAAACTCTCAACTTTTGGTGTTTGCCTGTGCTCTTTTATTCATGTCACTCAGAACCCTTAGTCCTGTTGTCTGGGACTGGCTAGTGCAGTCTGCCATTGGAGTTCACACATATAAATCTCACGCCAATAGAGCCTTTTTTTTTCTTTTGTCTAAAACCAATATTCCTTTTTTTTTTTTTTTGTACACATTTTTTGTGCACCTTACCGAATAACAGACTAGTTTGACAGTATTTTATACTTGTCAGAATAGCAAATATGTCAACACTGCTGCTTTTGCAATATGTAATGTATGTGCTCTGTAAAATCAGTCACGCCAGGATACGTAGGGTGTCTCTATATAGGCTTATTCATACAGACTTTTTTTCTTGTTGAGGCCTTTCTGCCTATTTGATTCATGTGTGAAATAAATTTTTCTTAGATTTTGGGAGCTCACAAATTGTAGTCTTTTGATGTTCTGTTTGAGAGTATGTTGCCCTTAGCACATCTAACTTGTGCTCCTCCTGTGCAGGTTCTGGGTGTGGCACACACGCACAGAGAAGCCAAGATGAAGAGAGGAGGAGGCCCTGCAGGCTCAGGGGCTGGGCTCAGACCCAGCTGTGGAGGTCTGACCCAAACACTCCTGCTGGCTTTGCTGCTGCTATAGCTCTTCCTACTCCTACTGCTGAAGAGCTGGAGAAATGAACAGAAGAGCAGACTTTACAAGCCTGAACAATAGTTGTATGGATCGGTATGTGGATTACTGATGGTATCGCAGATTATCACTAGAACTGTTAAGCTAGCAAACACTGAATTTGTCTATGAGCATTCAGCTTCATGTTTTCTCCTCTTCAGCTAACGGCAACTGTTGTGTTCTGATTTTAGGATGGAATTAATCTCAAAAAGCAAGTCTTTTTAAAGAGGTTATTTTACTTCTACTAGGTATTAACAAAGCAACATATTTAGATCACCATACCTTTTATTGTATAAATATGTTTTATAAGTTTAACTTATAAACTTTCCCTTTTTGACACTCTGAATCTCCCCTCCCTTTGCTGTCTATGTTTTCAGCTCGTGGGCTGAGCATTGGACACAATCTTCTTGCAGCAAACCGTAACGTGTACTAAATAGGTGTTGTATTAAAATATGCAAAAATGCAGATACAATGTAGCCATTTGGTACAGACAATTTTTATGTTTTTGTGTGTTAAAAATGCCCCAAGCAGCAGTGAGCAGTGAGCAAAAGGATTATATGTGTGGGTGTGAGTCAAATGTGAATGTCCTGTCTGCTGTAGTGTATTTCTAGAGTGTGCCTCCAGGGGGCACTTTCTGCTTGTATGAAGAACATTAATGTGATTGTAACTCATAATCTTATCACATGCAGTTAGGCCTGTTACGATAATTTCTATATCGACTTATAGTTCAATATATTACTGATGGAACAATAATTTTTGGGGGCCAGTATTCATCGGTGTGGGGACTTTCGTCTTTGTCTTTCCCTGGGAGGGAACTATTTCCCGTACTATGATAAGATTTTCAGCTGTAGAGGGTTGAATAAATAACTTCTATGACTCATTATAGATACAAAGTAATTAAGTGTTGCATTCTGCTATTTATTTATTTATTTCCACTCATGTTTTGAATATTGTCTATAATATTGTTTGCTTTTTGGGGCATAATTCTGCTTTAATGGTTTTGGTTTTCAGTATTATCAATTACTATCTATATTTACTTCAGCAATATATCGCGCTTCAGAAATTTGTTATCGTGACAGGCCTAATCACAGACACATAGATCCTCTCACATACAGTGTGTCACTGATGCACTATTCCCTTAGAACAGAGGCACCCCAACTTTTTTATTGAGGGCACATCTCAAAACATATTTGAAGTGGAGGGCCACAGACCATCGATCAATGCAGGGCGGTGCTTTTTTCCACAGCTTTGACAGAGTCTGCTGTGTGTTAATAAGGCTTTGAAACAGTCATGTTTGTTGTTGGTCGTATCACAATGTAGAGGTGATTTTTGAGGTTAGTAAGTAGTAAATAGTTTAATTTGCTGTTAAAAGTACTGCTTATGATCAATTGGGCTGGTTTAGCAGGAGGCCTGAGGGCCAATAAAAAAGAATTCTGGTCTGAGAGCCGCATTTGGCCCCCGGGTCAGTTGTTTGGGACACACCCCTCCCTTTTTGCTTTAGGACATTCAGAAGAGTACAGCCTGCATCTCCAGCTTATGACCTCCAGGGTCACTATGCCGAATATAGCAATTAATAGTAATTATTTTAGATCTTTTGGTGTTCCTTCAAAGTATTACAAGCTTTTGCACAAGAGAACAGTGTGTAATGTTATTTTTTTGTAATGGTTTCTACAGTATGGCATTTTTTGCAATCTTCAAATGATGATATCCATTTTGCCATTTATTTCAGTGCAACATGAAGAGCTCTGATAAAACAATACAAAATTGTATTTGTGTATAGATAATTTGGGATTAAATTAACAGAGCATAAAAATAACAAATCTTGGCAACTTTTACAGCCAACCATGTCCCAAAGGCAGCACAGACACAAGTCTGATGGCTGCATCTCCACAATACAATTGACTGATTGGGCATGTTTATTGCACCAGGACGGGGATCACCTGATAGATGATGTCCAGGTCACGGGCCAAATAAATATTTACAATAAAACAGTGGATAATTAATACTAGCTGTATGAAAACAATAAATATTGTCATTTGCATTGGTGCTATTGGTAGCCTGATCCTTTTTATCAGTGACTAGAGCCATGGACTTGCTATATTACAATGAAAAACTTGCATTTTAACTTTATTCATTTTAACTGCCCCCATCTGTATCAAATATTATTGACATTTTGAATGTTGTGATGTCATCTGAAACACAATATACAATAAAATTACAGTGCTAAAATAACATGCTGGCAACACATTAAACATTGTCCTCTAGCTCCTGAAAACAAGCAGACGGCAAGTTTATATGTCAGATCTCTGGAAAGTTGATCTAGTAAGAATCTATGTTTTGGAATGCATACAATACAGCGTTACAATCACATGCATTATTCACTCAGTGGTGGTAAGATACTATTATTGGTGGTGATAGCCTCTGACCCACCACCAACACACATGCTTATCACATGCGCACTAGGAGATGCGGTTGAAGTGCCTAAGGACACGACAATAGAATGCACTAGACTAGAGCCAATAGCACCCTACTCTGGCTCTTGATATACCCCATGGTCTCCCAGCCAAGTACTAACCAGGTCTCGCCCGACTTGGGCCTCAGAGATCAACGAGGCATCAGATATTGACAAGGACCTACGACACACTGTTCAGCAACAGAAATGCGTGTAATTGAGTGCATGCAGGGTGGAGAAGTTTTAATGCCATACAGTAAAACATTACACACAAATCGATAATATCTCCATGAGTGGGTTTGCGTGGTGCACCTTTAAATAATGATGTAATATGTTACCGCAGCTGACATCCAACTGACTTTGTATGATTTAATGTGTCTTACTTGTAACTGTACATCTGATTTATATTTGCAGTTAATGTAATTTTAAGCACAAAACATTAAATAATGCTGGTATTTGAAAGGACACACTCAAAAATGAAGACAAACAAAATCATATCTAAAGGAGCGGTGCAAGAACACTAATATTCAAATAATTTCATATTGTCAACATAAAGCTTTTGTCACTAGACTTACAGTGGGATAGTAACCAACACAAGTAAGAGTACTGTTACTTCAATAAAAAATAAGACTCAACTAGTGAATGTACAATGCTTCAAAAGTACCCGTGAAAATACAATTTCTTTCAAAAGTTACTCAAGTAAATGTAACTGTGTACTACCCACCTCTGTTAATCAAGTGTTGTTTTTTATGAATGAATCAAATTATGCTTTAAGATAATTGTTCAGACACCATAATTATGTTTAAAAGTAATACCTTCATATACTTGGTAAATAGACAAAGAGTTCCAGCTTCCTGCCATAAAGCATAAATGCTCTAGTTCTTCTCAAGGCTTGCAGAGAAGTTGAGACCGGTCACATTACTGGAGCTGGTGTGTTGATTGGCTGTGAATGCTCTTCTTGTTTTGTACCTGCTGCCTTGCCTGTCTCTCCATTTGTTTTATGTCTTATTTATGGAAGATTTTGAATTCTGTAAATATTTTTGTGCCAAATGAGTCTGTGAATAAACCTACCTAAACATTGTGTTAAGAGCTCAAATTGTATCATTATTATAATTTATTACTAAATTACACCAAAATGATATAAGCCTTACTCTCGTCTATAAGTACAGTTTATGTCGGAGATAATGACAACAGTTTTTAAAAAGGGGTATTTTACTTCTGTGCTGTATTAACTGCTAACATGTAACATCACCATGTTAACATTGTTTTTAAAAAGCTATATTGCCCAAAAATAACATTAACATTTTTTAAAAAGTTTCACTTTAGTTTTTGATGCTCTGAGTCTCCTCCCCTCCTTTTGCTCCCCATGCCAAGTCCCTTCCCCTTCAGAGCATCATTACAACACAATCAGTGGTGCATCCCACTAATGAAGCTACTGCAGATCCCATCAGGTGTATGGAGTTTAAAAACATAGTGTTCCAACATAGTCTAAATATGCTGGATTTGTGTGTTAAATGTGAATCAAACAAAACACAACTCCAGGAATGTTTATGATGAGAAACCACATAACAGAGATCAGAAAATAGCAAAATATGGGCCCTTTAAGGCAAGACATCAGACTGAAATCACTAATGAGATAATGTTGAATTCTCTGTTCATAGGCCCACTGTAGGCCTACTCTTCCTGTCTCGCTCAGCTCCTCATAAAAGGCACTATATTTCAGCTGGTTGTAAAAAGTCTCCTCAGAGCAGTGATTGGTGCAGTGAGTCACCTCTGAGGCAGATCCAGCTGCACATGTGTTCTCGAGGCCCCGGGGCCCACCTCACCTTTCCTTTGAGCTGACTGTGGGCCATAACCCTGGAAAATGATGATGCTTCAGGGGACAGCCAATCACAGCACAGAACAGGTGACCATATAAGTACATGTGCATAAGGTGAGAGTCTACCTCACACAAGTTTATCGGTAATGAGAAGCACAAACAGCCATGTTGGATCAGACAGACCAACTGACTACCCTGCTCTCACCTGTGGCACCCACCCACCTGTGTCACCCCTCCTCCTCTGTCACCCACCCTCCTGTGTCACCCTCCTGTGTCACCCAAGTGGTATTACTGACAACAACCCAGTCAAGCTGTCACTATAGCAACCCTGAACAACAAAAGGAGTATATGGGGAGACGAATGAATGATAAACATGTGGGTTTTCAGATTGAAGAACATGATGATGACACACAATCAGATGAGTGGCATGGGCTGTTGTGGTATTTTTATCACAAATATCTAACATGAATTTGACAATTATTTATGGAGGATGGGATGGTGTCTGACACACAGGGATAAAAGAGGATGGGAATGCATCTAACTTATAGGAATAAAGGAGGACCGGAGGGTATCTGACAGAGGGTTATAGGAGGATGGGAGGGCATCTCACAGTGATATAAGAGGATGGGAGGGCATCTGACACAAAGGGATAAAGGAGAACGGCACAGCATCTGACACAGGGGACATGCAGTGGACTGTCTGTCAGAGGGTGCTGACAGGGACATAGTGACTGTAATCAAACACATGATCATGTATCAGAGCTGTCACACTTCCTCTTTTTCTTTCTCTTTCACACTCATTTAAGTCATGCGGACACAACTATACCCTAGTGTGTCAGATGCCCTCCCATCCCCCTTCATTTCAGAAACCAGATTGCTCTCATGACTGTACTCTGAGTTAGCGCAGCTCCGTGCACGCTATGTCTGTGTATACATGTTCGGGCATGGGCCAGTGACATCATCATCATCATCATGACTCAAATCTGTACATACACTCACATTATGGGGATCTGCCTCTCTTATGGGGACAAACAACATGGATATGGGTTACAACAGGTTTAAGTAAGTGGCTCTCAAACATTTCACAGTAAGTATCAACAAAAAAAAAAAAAAGATTTGGTTTTTCGAGTACCACCAGATCTAAAACAGGTCTTTAACAGGACTATTCCAGGTCTAATCTAGGGCTAAATCAGGTCTAAAAATGGACTGCATTATTTTTACTGTAGTTATAAAAAGAAATTATACATATCATGACAAACTAAATCAGGCAAAATGACAAACTGAAGTGCTGTCCAAGTACTACCTGAAGGAGTTACCACGGTTTCAGAAACGCTGTTTTAGGTTAACCTAAACACCTAATCTCTGCCCGCCACCAAATTTCAAATTTGGCAGGTAAACTCTGCAGTACCTGAAAGACTAAAGGGGAGAGTGAGGTCTGAACAAATGAGAAACAGTGTGATTGATCTAATTGGTATGCACACTTCAAACTCAGGCAGGTGCACCTGACTCTAAGAAGACCAGTCCTGTGTGATGTCATGTAGTACTTAAAAATGCAGAGTCCTTTGGAGCCAGGACATGCTCAATTTTTTTAAGTTTTTGACCAGAAATCTGCATATTTACCTAGTTTGCACTAAATTGCCAAAAGTGGATTTAGTGTTTAGTTCCACTATAGGTCCTATATAAAGCAAAACTGACTCATATGAGCTTTTAGTCATGTTAATGTTGTTTACCAACCCCAAAAACATACCTGGAATTGTGTTTTTGTTTCATTCACACATGTTTGACTAATCCTGGATTATTAGGCTCTCTGTCTTCCCAAAACACTAAATGCTCCGTTTCACCTTGTGATGTCAATTAGTGGTAATCTTAAGGTTAACAACTATTTTTAGCTTCAGTTGAACTGCTTTAATTGCCAGTACTCTAGAATAAATTGTTTGTTTTTATTATTTGAATATTTTTGTTTTACGTTTTGTATGCTTGAGATTGTTAGTGAAGTGGTTTTAATGAAGCAGTTTTCAGTTCAATGAGGCTAAAACAATAGCTGTAACTTCAAAGTTAGGCAAATCTGAGCTGAAATTATCAAAATTGTTCTAGTGAAGTGTATGAAGTTTAAGAACCCAGTGGAGCACTTACTCTATTACCCCTTAATGACATCACAAGGAGGAACTGAGTGTTTTCAGTTTAAGAAAAGAACACAGATTAAATATGTAGGGTTTGTGTGAATGAAAAACAAACACACCACAACAACCAGGTATGTTTGTGATGAGAGAAAACAACATTATAACATAAATCTGAAATGGTGTAATATAAGCCCTTTAAGGTTAAGCAAGTAGTGACTATGATTAGGATCAGTCTCTAGGAAATGAATGGAAGTCAAGTAATGTCCCCAAGAGGAAACCGAGCATGCATGCGTGTGTGAGATTTGTGGGTGGGGTGAGTGATCTGATGGGCAGGGTCATTAGGCTTGTAGGCAGAGTTAGTGTACAGGTGGGCGGGCTCTCTTAGTAAGTATGAATCTGGGAGGAGGGCCCAGGAACAGAACTCACCGAAGCTGAGGAGCAGCACACAGGAGCACGGTAAGACCATTATTAAAAATATATATAATGTGTATTCCAACATTGACATTTATTATGGAAGCACAGGTGTGCTCCAAACTTGTACTCAACAAAGTACTGCTACTTTAAAATTAAATGACAGTAGACGTATAAGGTAAAACATAATATGACATTACTCACAGTGGGAAGAGAAACCAAAATAGTTACTTTAGAAAAATGAATGCGATTTTAATCTCTGATCTAATTTGTTTAAAAAATTAGATCATATGTTATGCAGTGTTTCTAAAAGTACAGATATGTGGATGTATTCTCATGATACAATGCTCCATAAGTCTTTATTTAGTCCTGGTTAAGTCCTGGTTCAATTCTGGTTTAGACCTGGGTTAGTCCCTGGTTTCTCTCCTGGTTCAGACCTGGTTTAGACCTGGTTTACTCCCTGGTTCACTCCTGGTTTAAATTCACATTTGGCTTAGATCTTTAAATATAAAGATTTTAGTGGTTCTGGTGACCTCTAGGGCAGAGCACAGATGTGTAGTCCACAGAGATAAGACATGATGACATAATGGCACCTATCAGTATGAGCAGAGAGCTGCTCCTGTGAGAAGCTCCACGGTGAGGCTAAAGTCCATGAGTGTTTGGGGAACATCTGCTCCTCCATGTTTGAGTTGGAGATAAGACTGACCACACTCTGTGATTCCTGTCGCCTCTCTCATTCACTTGCTCTCTCTCTCATTCATGAATGTTTCAAACCTTTAAGTGCATATGACAGGTTGTCATGTTTTTGTAATTTTGACTTGATTTGGTGGAATAGTACCAGTGGTGAATATTTATCATATTTTTACATCAACTAAGTGGCAGTTTGTAGTTTGAAATTAAAAGTAAAAAATACAGAAAGCACTGGGTTCTAAAACAGAATCCTTCTACCTATGTCATCAACACAGAAAACATTCAAAATTAAAAAATAATTTACACACAAGGAAGGCATTTTATTACATATTGTGTATTTTATGCAAGTTTTGCATAAATCTCTTGTTCTTGTTCTCATCTTGTTTACACTGTGGTTACTAGGTAACAATTATAGAATGTCAAATCTGCTACTCGTGTCCAAACGAGAAGTAAATTATAAACCTTATCAAAATCAATAAAAAAAATATAGAAAAACTAGACAATATTTTTTAGTAAATCCTAAATACAATAATGTTAACTTTGTTTTAGTGAAATGCGAAATCTAACCAGTTAAAAGGCACAGTGTCTCCGCCATAACTGAATAGCATCCATCTGATTCACTGTATTGACCATCAATCTGACCCTTCACTACAAGTACTCTGCACTCCATGAAAACAGTTGGACACCCCGGAAAAGTGCTAAAAAGGGGGTTGTGTGCTGCAAGAGATTGGCAAGTGGGCTGTCAGAAATGCCTATCTAACTATATTAACAGAAAACCAAAAGCGTTGTCAAATCCAAAACTGTAATGCTATACCCTGTAGGCATAATACTTTTACTACACAGTGCATCATGATTATATTTTTCATGGTGACGTGCTGCAAAAGTATCAGATGAGTCAAATACACTTAAAACCCGGGTGTGAACGAGACACAGAAGCCGCAGTGTATTGGCATAGCTCCAGTCTCTTATGTAACTCATGTTTACTATAGACGACTCACATGCAAATCTGTAAAAAAAACTTCAAAAGATGAAATATTACTATTACCTATATGGTCAGATAACACTTTTAAAGCAGAACTATTCTGCAAAATCAACTTTTCAGAGCTTTTAACCATGTTATATTTGTTTCTCTTTCTCATTTAC
This sequence comes from Periophthalmus modestus, assembly GCA_019594935.1. Lineage (NCBI taxonomy): Eukaryota > Metazoa > Chordata > Actinopteri > Gobiiformes > Gobiidae > Periophthalmus > Periophthalmus modestus. Next base: position 9,355,683 of record JAIEZT010000107.1, read on the forward strand.
CCTCTGTATTTAGAGTGATTCATGCTTCATGTTTGAGCAATATTTAATTGCTTATTTTCAAGTCACCATTTCAGACTTGAGACTCGACTTGGACTCAGAGCCTGTGACATGAGACAACTTGATGCTTCTTCTCAAAAGAACATATCTATACATAAAAACATGTTTTTTTCTAGGACTGTCATCTACTAAAGAAATTCTTGGTGGACTATAGACATGCACTGCCAATTGATTAGGCGACTAAAAGGGGGCTTGGCAAAAGTTCTCAAAACTATTACATATCTCTATGTATTTGACCCAAACTGCACTCACAAGACTATACCTGCACGGGAGTTCAGCCTAAAACTACTATGTATGCAGTGAAAAGTACTAGTAATCAGTTTTATCTATATAAAGACAGATTAAATTTGTGAATCTGGAGGTCAATATGCCTCTTTACATATAACCAAATAATATATACCAAAATAGCAAATCTTCAGCTAACTCACTAACTTCTCATTTCTGCTGTTGTCCTGTATAAATCCTTATAATCTAAATAAAATGGTTCGTCAACTAATGCAGGTTTTATCTGACTAGGACTCCATTGAGTGATTAATCGACTGAAAGACCCTACTCTACAGCCTAGACTATTCTCTCTATAATTGATCATCAGTGGTACTTTCAGAGCTTATCTTTAAAGAAGCAAACTAGAACATGTCTTTCAACACTTATAATTAACAACACAAACAATTAACAAAATTTAGCAAATTTGCAAATTTCTTTGACCTCTAGTCCAAGTCAAGTCCTGAGTCAGTGGCCCAGAAGTCCAAGTCAAGGTCAAGTCCTCTGCTTTGAGCTTGAGTATCAAATACAGCTTGTATTTTTGCAATTTATTTGATTTGGAAACTGATTTGACAAATAGAGAAGAGGGGAAAGGAAAAGCATCAAGTCGTCTCATGTCACAGGGCTCAAATCCAAGACCAGACCCAGTCTGAGTCAGTTTGATCCAGTCACATCTAAAGTCTCCAACGAGCAAGTCCACAATTACAGTGATTTATGATGGTCAATGTAGAGGAAATGTTTATCTCTGTTAGTATAAAATAAAATACAAGGTGTATCATCAGTAACTCCTAGGGTACAATTCTTGTCACTGCCCCATGACTGACTGTAGATCCTTCGATATCTTCTTGTCTGCATCTGCCCTCCTGAGAGAACATTCCTGATCCTTTATCTTCTCTGCACCTTCATTAACAACGCTGACAAACTTGAAATTCTAGTGTGTAGCGGTCTGCCTATATGGGCTCTCTTATCTAACAGCTAGTCAATCTAGTCCAATCAGGCCCATTTGGTCTTTTCATTTCATCTAACAATCCAGGTAGTTTCCATAGGGGTTCATGGGCGTATACTAGTGTATGTGGTCTCATACTTGTTCTAATACAGCTCAAGATCGTTCTAAAGCTATTTAGGAAAGATAAATTTTGGTCCTGTGAATGTGACTTTTTTACTTGCTCCTTTACTTGATCCTTCTGACAACAGTTGCTCACAACAAGTATAAGAACACATAGACTAGTATATGCACATGAACCACTATGGAACCTGCTGGGACGACAGAGGAATTACACAGATATAGACCACATGATAAATAAAAGGAAGTACTTTGATTTAATGTTTTTCAGTCACATTTTATTGTCTAAATAAGGAGTTTTTAAAATTATCATCGTAGTATCAGAATTGGTATTGAGTCTCGAGTATCGAGTCTATTCTTTAGTATCAAAATTGAGTTTGAAATTTTAGTATCATGACCACTATATCAAGCTTATCTATCTGTGGCCTTCTGTTTCAGGTGAAAAAACATCTCAAGTTCTGACCTTCAAAATGACCATCGGCCAGAGGAAGTCCTCCGTGCGCAGCTCCATCAGGGCACCCAAGTTTTTAGACAAAGCCAGTGGATTCTATGGCCGCCTGGATGAACCAGAGATTCCTGCAACGGTAGGAGATCTAAAGGTGGAGATCTTCAGTGGAGCTCTGGAAGAGGTGGAGATGTTTAACGAGGACGATGGTGAGATGTTACTGAGAAGGAAACCCAGCCGGCGTAACAGCAGGTGGAGAAGTCTGCGGAGGAAGGAGGACAAGGAGGAGAGGAAACAAAGTAAGGAGGAGAGAAGACAAGGGAGCCAGGAGATCACAGAGGTCATGATCCAAGTGCAGCTGCATACTGACGAGAGGGAGCCGGCTGTGGTGCATTTCCCCGTCCCAGAGGAGGCAGATGACAGAGTGCTGATCAGGGATAGAGCTAAGCAGGAGGAGGGGAAGCAGACGGAGGAGCAGATGCCAGAGGAGGAGAGGCAGAGGAGGGAGCAGGAGGAGGGCATCAAGGCTCTGAAGAGGAAGAGTAGCAAAAACTACCGCAAGGTGAGACGCAGTGACAATCAGTCCATATCAACTTGTGCTACCAACTTGATGCCTTGGTTTAGCTTTTCATTGGAAGCAGAACTTTGTTCTAACAGCTCTAATTTTCTGCTTTTAAAATTGGATTAGTATCAGAATCTGGCTGCCCTCAGTCACACAGTCACTTAGTCTTGCTCAACAACACATCCAAAATATGCAGAACATGAAGATGAATCAAAGTGCAGTGTCTTTGTTTGTCATGGTGTTACTACTACTACGACTACTACTGCTACTACTGCGACTACTGCTACTACTACTACAACAACAATGTGTTTTTTACAATAGTAATGACTTTTCCACTTATGTATTTCACTTGGGGTTGTCCAGTGCTTGAATAGAACTCTCCCAGTATACATTTTGCAGAGTTTTTTTTTTTTCTCTGACCATGAAACGCTCAGAATGCAGTTACCTTTGGCATGGGGCTTCCTCTTTCCATCTGTTTAGTTTGAGTTAAACTTTAACTTGACTGGTGACTCAAAGTTCTCTATGTTTCCATTAGCACACAGTGTGGACTCAGTCTTTATAGATAGTGATAGTGATCAGAGCTACAGCACACATCACATGAGCAGGTCAGAGTCCAGGGATTACTCAAGTAGAAGTACAAATTAATGGTCCAAGAAATTTGAGTTAAAAAGTACTTCAGGACACTGCTCAAAGTAAGTGTGATTGTAACTGTTTGGATATAACACCTGATTTATAATTTGAAATGAATGTAATTTGAAGGACAAAACATATAATAATGTACAATATCTGGTATTTTCAAAAACTAGACACAAAAGTGAGACAGTGAGACAAGGAGCAGTGCAAAAAACTCAAATGTTCAAATTATTTCATATTGTTAACTGAAGGATGTAAAGCTTTTATCAGGAATAAAAATATTACTCATGTAAGAGTACTGTTATACTGTACAACACATTACTCAAGTAAGAGTAAACGTATGAAAAGTAAAATATCTGAAAGCTACTCAGAGAAGTACAATTTTAAAAAATTACACAAGTAAACGTCACACATCCATGCGCACACACAGGGGACATTCTGGGCCTTTGTATTGGCCCAGGTCTGTGGAATGAAGTATGGTGCTAGATCAAGACATTCCAGCGCTCTGATCCAATCAGCTCCTAGGGCCCCACCCCTTGTGCTGTATGCATACGGTGGCGGTGGCTGATAACTGAAGCAGAAGTTCACATCTCGCCACGGTAACCAGGCATGCCATGTGATCAGGTGTTCAGAGAGGAGTGGGCTAAAGGTCACATGTCCTGTCCCCACTCATTTCTCATTCATCCCAATCAGAATTGTAATTTGTAAGAACTGTAAAAGTATTTAGGACTCTACAATGGAGCTTTTGTCATGGTTAAAGTGTATATGACATGTTCTGATTGATTCTTAAATTTTGACTTAATTTGGTAGGATAATACCTGTTGTAAATATAAATGATAGTTTTATACCAATCAAGAAGCAATTTGTGAAGAAAAGTTGAAAAATATGTTACAAAATTACAGGAGAGTTCTAGTTTAGACTTTTAAACTGTAAACTGTAGCTCGACTCGCCACAAATCTGAGTTGTATATTTGAGTCTGATGGCATTACCTGCTCATACTTTGGAACATTCAAACCAATAAGATCTAAATGAAGATAAGCAAGTACAAGGTGGCTGACTCTCCACCAGATGTCTTCTCTGCTAGCATGAATGGGCTAAGATGAGATATTTTTGGGATGGGATTTACAAGAGCTGATTAAAGTCACTGTACCTGATTTTTTATGTCCTAAAAACATGAAAAAACAAACTAGTTCATTTTAAACCATGTGCAGTGGTCCAAAGATATCCCTCACTTACCTTATGCATTCTGAGCTTCATAATTACTCACCAAAATGACTTTATAGGCGCTTTTCACAATTCTCAGAGACCAGAGAAGAGTTTTGCTGTAAAGCCAACAGCAACTAGCATGCTAGCACACACTTTCTGATTCTTGGACAATAAAAAATAAACAAATGATTAAATGCACAGCACACAGCTGACTTATTTTGACTTCAAAAGCTGCTTATACAGCACACTGGGGCACACACATTTTTTTTTTCAAAAATCAGGTACAGTGCCTTTAATAGCTCTGTAATTACTAAGCCTATCCTCGTGAAACAAAAACTGGCACAAAGTTCAATGCTTAAAATAAAAAGGTTCAACATTTGTGAATTTTCTGCCAGAGCTTTGTTTTCAAGAATGTACTTCACCCTTTGACAAATATAGGCCTCAGAGATCATGACTACATCAAATCTCATGCAGCTAAACCAGGAGTGTCCAAACTATCCCATTTTTATTGGCCCTATCTGCTGAAATGGCCCAGTTGATCATAGGCACTAATATTAACATCATATTAAGATAATTTATGCAATTCTAACTCTATAACTGCTCATTGTGTTGTGATAAAGTCTAAAATTAATATTACAAGACTTTTAATTTAATTAATGGTATGGTGGCTCTATCAAAACTATGTAAAATACACCCATCTGAAAAATCCACTATATTGACACCGGTCTGTGACCCTCTGCAACAAATATGTTTCATTATGTTTGGGCTCCCTTGAGCTAAACCATAGTTCTAATCTGCTTCTGTATTGTGTGTGTGTTCAGGCCCTGGACCGAGCGTTCCGTCGCGGTTGGGAGGCCTTCATCACTAACCTGTACAGTGTCACCCTTATTTCCTCTTCTGACACCTCCCCTTCACCCTATGACTCCTCCCCTTCCTCGCCTTCACCTAAGAAGAGACAGCACAGTAGCAGCAACATCCTGGCAGAGATGCACTGACCCGGGTTGTGGTCACTCTGGATCATGACAGTCTTCCATAAACCATGTTCCCGATGAAGAAGAGAGAATCCAGAGACAGTATGGGAAGAGGGGGGTGACACAGTGACGTCTACTTGCCTGGAGGATGGAGTGTCACTACTTTATCTTTTGGAGAATTTAATGAGAATTTTTCATTAATTGAGTGTAATATGTCATCTATTTCCATCTAAATATTTTATCTATTTTTTATAATAAATGAAAGCAAGCATTTTAAGTTGGTTAACTTAAAGGGCCCGTATTATGCTATTTTCTGATCTGTGTTATATTGTTGTTTCCATTGTTGTTTCTTCAGCAGAAAAATTGTATTTTGTTTCATTCACACATTTAACACACAAATACCAATTTAGGCTGAGTTCTTTCAAATGGAAAACACTCTGTTGCACTTTGTGATGTCATGTGGTAATACAGCAAGTGCTTCACTGTGTTTTTAAACTCCATGCACCTTCACTACAATCTGAATGATTTCAGCCCTGAAATTGCCCATCTCTACTGAACAAAAGGTAAAAGGAGATGTTCACTTGAAAACTACCATTATATGACATCACAAGGTGGAACAGAGGATTTTGAGCTGTGGAGACTAACAGACTAATTATAAAGAGTTACTCAAATGTGTGAATGAAACAAAACACAACTCTGGGTATGTTGAGAGTAAATTTTCTGTAATATAGACCTTTGATATGTATTGAAGAAATATATCTATATACACACACACACAACACACACACACACACTACCAGAACAATAGATCTTCCTTTAAATACATTCCATTCATGATATAATAGATTTGGATGCAAAAAGATGACATTATACTTTTTAGAGTGCTGTGGACACGATGAAGCTTCGGCTGATGTGATCTAGCGCACACAAATGGTGACCAGAATGTCATAGAATAGCGTTGATTGATCATGACTGTTTATGAATCAACCAATCACATTGTCCCTTGGCTGTTTTATCCAGTCAGAACTTCCTATGGCAGTCTTATCCCATCAAATAAAACGACATTGGGAGGTGCTGCAGCTGGACTCTGCAGCCTGATCACTTTGTATTATGAGAGAAATGGTATATGTTTAATAATCAGTAATATAGTTATTTATATGGACCATGTTCTAATCTGTTTGAGAAAGGTGAACAGTGTGAGCCAGTGTGTCTGGCATGTATTTGTATTTAAATTATTTTGTCAATTCATAACTACAGAAGCGGTTTTATGAATAAATAATGTATTTTAATAAATGTGTGATAAATGTGTGTTTGATGTATTAATTGTAATGTCTACTAATAACTGTTAGAGTTACAAAATTGATAATCAGATACTAAATGATGCAAAAACTACTATCAAAACTAAATACACATTTGAGCAGGTATCAATACTAAAAACATCACACACACAGAACTGCAATGAACCTTTCCTGAATAGCTTTAGAATGATCTTGAGTTGTATCAAAACAAGTATAAGACCACATAGACTTGTACATGCCCTTGGACAACTATGTAACCTACCTGGACGACTGAGGGATTACACAGATATAAGGACGCATGGTAATATAAAATAAATTACTATGATTTAATGTTGAAAATCACATTCTAATGGCTAATTAAAGAGTGTTTTAATATCATTGTGGTATCAGAATTGGTAAGCCTTTGACTATTGAGTGAGCCTATTCCTTAGTATCAAAATCGAGTTTGAATTGTTTTGTACCGTGACAACCCTAGTATCATGAACAGTAGACATAATGGCTTACATATGGAAGAGGATTTCTTACATTTGTCCTGCACATTGATAAATCCGTGTGAGAAGGTCCCTAGTTCAAATCCCAGGCAGAGAGGCAGCTAAGAAAATTTTTCAAAATTATTAATAATGCAGCTCCACCTACATTAAAATTTTTTACTATCCTTTGTTCCGAACAAACTACCCAATCCACTCGTTCCTCCATGAACCGAAATTGTGTAGTTCCAAAAAGATCCTCGGCCTTTGCTCAGTCGACTTTTTCTTTTCAAACCATTAGGCAGTGGAATCAGCTTCCGGACAGTCTGAAATTGTCTGTGGATTTGAATAGTTTTATCAGAAATTTGAAAAAGTACATTTTAAATAATAAAATGTGTCCACATCAGTCTAGTTAATTGGTGCTGCTCTGTACTCACTGTATAAACCTGCTTATAATGATTTTTTTTATATTAGTATGGACTGGGGGGAACATACAGTACTGGACATGGGGACATTTTTTATTGTATTTACACTGTTATTGTTTATGACAAACCGTTAGTTTTATATTGTATTTGTCAATTGAAATGTGTTTTTTAATGTGTGTTCACCTGCCCAGGAACTGCATATGGAACGTAGCTAAATCTGGTACAAATCATCTTTTCTTTGTAAGATTAATGAATTTGTACATGGTCCCTGTCAAATAAAGAAGAAAGAAAGAAAGAAAGAAAGAAAGAGTGGCCTTTCTGTGTGCAGGGAAACTAGCATCTAGTAGTAGCACTGCGTAATATTTTCTTAACCTTCAAATCCTGCAAATGGGTACGCAACACACATACAAAATACACGCAAAGGAAATGCTTTGGTGCATTATATAAAATGATTTAGCAGACTTGTCTGCTGTTTCTTGCACCATCATCTGCTTTGGTCAGACTGTTCAAAATGCATTGTGCTGATCTACATGGAACAACAGCCACCAAAATGATTCAACAAATTACCACTAGTATTTTAACAACTTTTATACTTTTTTTTTTTTTTTTTTTAACTTTTATACATTGGCAAAATATAGCCTACATACATACATACATACATACATACATACATACATACATACATACATACATACATACATACATACATACATACATACATACATACATACATACATACATACATACATACATACAATATTTCCTGTTTTTTTAAGGTCAATGTATTGTCCCTGTGTACAGTCCCTGTCCAAATAAAAGCAAACCATATCATACCATACCATAAGTGCATAAAAAATACATCTGCAAAAAAGTAGCAGACAGTGAGTGGACCAATACTACCATTCAAGAATAATATCTCTTTGTAATTTTTTTTGTACAAAGGGATATCATCTTCGTAAAGTACTGAGAGTGCATTCTATTCCAGGCAACACTGTCATATAAATTCAAAAATTCACAATTTGGTGGAGATGCAAAGTGTCTTAGACATGGACACTAGTAAATACATAGAAGACAGAGAATCAGTACTACTAATTTATCATGCTCATCTTATATACCCTACTTACGACGTGATTAAATTATATATTGAATGCCGCCATCTTGTGTCTGAATGATGTCAGGGCGGATACGACTTGTACCTAAAACTCTATAAACTGTACTAACTCCCCAAATACAGCTTACATAGGCACAAACAAAGTCTGTGCCTACATCACCAAACTGACCATAAAAAAATAAGTAGAACCTATAAAGCTCATTGTAAATGTGTATAGCGGCTACAGCTAGTGATGTGACGTTCGAGAACGTTTCGGCTGTTTTGACTGGTTCCTTAACGTGAACAGTTGGAAACGGATCTAATTTTAAAAGCAATATTTTTCCCCCCAATTTTAATGCATTTTTATACGGACTGAAACTGAACCAACACAGGAATCAGCACAGAAGCAAAGTAGGCAACACGAGTGAGAGCTTTGTGCACTAAAAACATATTTAGAATCATAATAACAGTTTTTTGTTTTTTTTAAAGTAGCCTATTAATATTATTATTTTAGCGTAATGTTTTATAAGACTATGCATAATTTCAAAGGGTAAAACAACATACTCCCACTCTCAGTTTGAAACATTTTCAACTGAGCCTTGGTCATTTCTCTCTGTGATCAATTTGTGGATAAAATTAAATCAAAAATATTTATATCCCCATAAAAGAGCCGAAAGTCCCATCACTAGCTGCAAAAAATAAATAAATAAATACAAAATTACCAAAAATATTTGAAAATAGCTGCAACGCCCACTTTATCACGTTTTTGGTAGGCGGGGCTTAAAGAGGGAAATAAAGACTCGTGCGTGCCTCATTTTCTTCCACTTCCTGCGCACGTCTAAGAGAGGTAAGAGACTAACTATGTCTAATTTTTTTAATTAATTAATTTGTGCGCTTCTAGGCGGTGTTATAATCTAAAGACTAAACACCCAGTGCAATCTGGAGCCATATATTTCAGATTTACTACCGATTCTTGTCTTGAATGCCAGGGCCAAGACGCCGCAGCCGCCATGCTACTCGCTCTTACCGATCCAATCCTTTGCCATCTTGCTCTAAATTGCAACACTTCAGTTTATAATTATATCCACGAAGCTTTTTAACATGTGTTGTGCAATTGATAGTTAGTATTAATTATCAAATGCGCGACATTTCGAGAGCACGTTGCCATGTGCGGTGCCATGGCCTAGTACTCGCAGTGTCTTGGTATGATGATACTTTTCACAGACCTGTACTGAACCCTGTGATTGCAATTTTACACTTCTGACTGAAGACACTGCGATACAACCCCACGTTACTGCATACTTTCATGCCACATGTGTCCGGTAACGTGTCTATCTTTTTCTTTCGCAGGGAACAGGAAGTTGGAGCCATGCTGTATCTTAAGAATCATGGAGGTTTGTGGACTTTTATGCACACTCTAAAGCCACGGGATTGCTACAGTGATGACTTCATTGAACTCTCTCACTGAAAAGATTTGAGGAAAGCTCAATACTAAGCCTGAGTAGCAGTTTTAGTTTAGATCTGACCCATACCTCAGTACTTATGAAATTACCCTTTTGAGATACAGAATTCTACACCTCTTTATAAATGTATTCCTTTACCAATAGGATAAAGTGTACTATGTAGCTTCTCTGATGGAGGGCCTGCCACCTGTCTGTATCCATGACGATGTTGCTCTGAAATGTATTGAAAGCATTCACTAAGGTTTATATTGCGCTAGTATATCCAGCATGGAATGTTTTATTGCTGTTGTCACCACAGATCTGACCTGTAACCTTATTGTCTCCATGAATAGATGTGCATAAATTCTATATTAAACATTCTTTTAGGCAAAGCAATTAAACAATCAGCCAGTGCATGATTTCTAGTCCCTATCTGCCCAACTTTAGTCTTGTACAATTTGAAAGTCTTAATTTTAAAACGATATTAGTTTGGAAAAGATGGTTCTGCCCTTTATGGGCTTATGTTGAACTGCCTTTAACCCCTCTTGTCCTGGTGTTTTCAGGTTGCCGGTGCAGCTGGTCCAGACTCGTGCACCAGGTAAACATTAGCAGTGTGACATCTCTGCTCTTGTGCGAAGTGCATTGATGAGCTCTGAACTCTCTCTTGCTGAATTGACTTTGAAGAAATCACTTTACCAGATTCTGAGCAGATTTGATTCATGTCACTGTTTTCCCACTAGTGATGGTTGGATGTGTAACATGCATTTGTTTAATTTCAGGTTCCTGTAGCTCCAGTCTCCTTGGTGAGTGAGTCAGAACACACTGACTGTTAAATGATCCAGATGATGATAGAAGAATAGACAAGCATATAGCTGACTCCAGTGATGTCTCCTCTTTCTGATTGGTCCTGTGCTGTAGCAACATGTGTGCTTACTTCTCTACTGCGCTAATAAAGTTTTGTTGTATACCAGGGTGGTGATCCAGAGCCAATTACTGCCTCGTGGTCACAGGTGAGTGAGGAACATCCTCTATGTGAGATTGTGGCTGTGATGATTATCATCCAGATAGACAAGCATATGCCTGAGTTTGTTGATGTCTACCAGTGATCTGAAAGCCCTTCAGGGGTGAGGCCCAGTGATTAGTCCACATCTTTGCTTAAAGAGGCAGATGTCACATCTTGCTCAGATAGGGGTTCATTAACTTTCATTGACTTTCAAACCTCTAAAATCGCCTTTTAAGATGTATTGCTGGCCTCTACTTGACACATGACAACTGTTCTCACTTTGCTGAGGCACTGACTTTGTTCCTGCTTGCAGGGGACTAGAGTGGCCTGAAGATGGAACATCTGTCCTGGATATAAACATGTCACTTGTGGATGAAAGGTCAGCCCATAAAACAAATTGACTGAAGCTACAGTGGAAGTGTGGGATTTTAAAAGTAAAGGATTAATTTAATACTTGGGCAAATGCTTATTGTCCTGTTTGAGAGGATGAGTGGGCTAAGCCCATGTACTTCTGGACGACAGCGTCTCATGGCAGTTTGTCACCAAAGCACTGATCAAACATGCTCTTGTATTGCTTAGCAATAGTGTGTCTGCTCTTTCTCACGAGTGTCTCTGCAGGGCTTCTGTGGCGTCTCTCCTGGAGGTAATCAGTGGTGGTCTCCTGGAGGTAAGCTCGCCTCCTGCTTGTGTCTCTATGTAGGTCAGTGATGATGATACTTAGCTCACTTTGAGTGCCAGTGAAACGACATGAACATCTGAGGCCTGCTCAAACCTGAGAGGGGTTGAGCTCAGGGAGGGCATCTGATTTAATGACTATTGTGTTCACAGGTCCCGTCTGCTGAGGTGAGAGTCATCGAGTGTGCTCCTTTTTATTGAATCCTCTGATCGTGATGAGAGAACTTTGGAATCTCGTTCGTCTGAGCTCCTGCTGAGAAATGGAAATCTGACTTCAGTCGTGTTGCATGTGATCTGTTGCTGAGCTGTGTGTGTGTGTGTGCGCATTAAGGATCTGTGTTTTTAGCAGGTCCTGATTTCACCAGTACTCCATTGAAGATTGTCTCAGTGGAGCTTCAGCCTCTGGACAGGTGAGCGCCTGCTGCTAATTGAGCTGTGTCTGATTCTCTGTGCTGATGAGCGCTGCACATGTCTGAGGCCAGGTGTCAGTGCCAGACCTGAGAAGGTGAACCCACTGGTGCTGCCCTAGCGCAGGGCTGACGGCTTGTTGGGGATCCAACAGTCTGAACTGAGATCAGGGTTGTATCAAAGGAGAGATGACTTTGCTGTTGGTTAATGAATCTTTTGTTCTCAGGTCCTGCTGAAAGCCTGCATCTGCTCAGGTGAGCCCCTTTGGCCTAGTATTCTTGTAGTTCTGTGAGAATGATGACCAACTTTTAAACAGTGGGTCCAGAGGTACGACTACTTTGGCCCGGTCAGACACTGAGAACCCGCATGGCTCTGTCCTGGTGTAAAGTGTCCCCGGTCCACTGGCCTCGTGGCCTGTGTAACTGAAAAAAGGCTCTGATCACATTTTTAAGCAATCGCAGGATCTCATTCCAGTGATGTACCTAATTGATCTTGTTTTTTAGATGGGGGACTGGAAATGGACATCTACACCTGGTAAGCATCTGTTGGCACTCCTGATCTCTGCACTGGCTTCTGACATTGTAGATGCCAAGTTTTAATTCTAAAACTTGGTCTTGGCATCATGAATACAAATTTTAAGGGCACCGGGCATTTGTGGCATTATTTGAAGATTTATGCATGTCAATGCTATTTTAAACTATTCACCCCACTGACATTGATGCCCTACAAATATTGATGAGTCACTATAGTAGACAAGGGACAGGAAGTGGTGATGCCCTCGCTAGCCCTCGTGCAGTCGGTTCTATAAATGATGATTGGATTTACCGCCCCAGTCTGAATGTTCATGACTGATTGGTATCCTCTGAGCCACTCTGCTGCTCTGCATATGCTGCAAGAACATGTCTTTGGGTCTTTTTAAGCAGTGACCTTTTCTCACAGGTTTGTCCTGGTCTACATACTGAAGGCCTGTGCTGGAAGTCCCGATGTATTGGTGAGTAATGCTTTCTGCTGGCACAATCGGGGATTTTGGTACTACAGTTTAAACTGACTCAATTTAATTCTAAAGCATCTGTTGGTTCTGTTACTCCTCCCCGTCTTGGGTGCATTCCTGTCATGGCCTGGTGCTGGTCACATGTAATAGTCTAGTTTGATTGTGGATGTGAGATGAGTGTCAGATACCGCCCCAGTCTGATCTCTGACTGATTGGTATCCCCCTCTGATCCACTGTTCTTGATGGCCTCTGTAATTTCTGCAGCGTCTCATGTCTGTTTCAGGTATGCCATCAGAGGGCGTGTTCTGCAGATGAATGGTAAGGACATCTTCATTAAACATGTGGAGAAGTGATGAGTCAACACTCCTGTAGTCAGAATCTGATGACGGATTGGTATCCCCGCTGACCTGATCTCCACTAATACTTGCACATACTCGGTGTTTCACAACTGTTCTAAAGCTCCTTGTCTTTGCAGCCTGAAGATGCAGTCATTGGATGTTTGTGGGCTGACTGAATAAATAAAAAAAAATCTCATCTATGCTTGTGTTTTTAATTGCAAAGCACATTCCAGAGTGCCCTTACCCTGGTGTCCAGTTTAGATTTAAAAAAAAAAACTGATGCTGTTTGGATGACCAGTTTTCAAAGTGGTTAGCAGTGATTCACTGCAAAATTTAAATGAAGTAATCTAGATGGTTTAGCATGTGGTACTTTTGGTCTTCATGATTAGTCAGTGGAGGCTACAGTTGACCTGACTCTACTGAAGTTTAATCCTGTTGAGGAGGCACAAAGTTGCAGACACCAGTGAGTTGGTTTTATTTTTTATGGGGGGGGGGCTGGTATGTTTGAATTGGTACAGTCTTAATTGAGTACTCAAGGTGTTGAAGGTTGTGTACATGGTACACCCAGTTGGGAAATACTATATAGGTGCATTGCTCCTGGTTGTTTAATTTTACAAACTGAGAAATGTGCACGTTTATCAAGTCTTTTATTTATAACAGTTTAAGTGAGTGCCTATGTGGTCCAGTGGCAGTGAGTTACTGTTTGTGTAAAGAACACAAGCAGTCCTAGAAAGTCCCAGACCCAGCTCCTCTCAGTCTGCAGTGAAGATCCGGGCCACGATGTCGTCCAGCAGCCAGTCCACTCCTGTCAGCAGGTTGTCCCCCGTTACGGCGCTGCAGCCCAGAATGCACCAGTGATGGCTCTTAATCTCATCCAAAGCCAGGGCCTGCACAGACAGTGCAATGAAATGTACAGACCGCATGCTAAAGCAGAAATGTGGGGTACCCAGGTTTAAAATGCATGACTCAATTTTTTTATTAATTTGGTGGGATACTTGTTCTGAATACAAATTTTTACACCAATCAGGAAGCAATTTCCAAAGAAAGGTTGAAAATTACAGGGAGTTAGAGTTCCACATTGATGACATGCTAGGAATAATTCTATCCAAAAGTTAAGCATAATTTACACACACATTTTTCTGACAATTTTAAGCATGATTTCAACAAAGTAAAAGGTGTTTTCTTATGTATTTGTCAAATAATACTTTCTCTGTACATTAGAGGAGCTTTGACCTAGTCTACAACATGGTTGCTGGGTAGATATGAAGTTCCTTAGTGTGTGTAGTTGGTACAATTTTTAAAAATCTGCTATTCGCTAGTGTGATCCGCAGCTATCGGAGAGACCGACCTGTTTTAGATGAGTATAGTGCAAATTATAACATGATACACGGGTGTCAGATTATTACTATATAGTAGACACGAGCACAATAGGTCTTTAAAATATATACTAATGTGTATTTAATGACAGAATATCAGCATTCTTTCTTGATGTGATGTTGACCTATGGAAACCAAATGCATTGCTTTGCTCCATGGGCATATACTTTTAACAGATGTGCCCATCCAAGTTCTGATACCAACACATTTCTCAATCCTTTTATCTGTAAAAATCGTAAAAAACGAAAAGCCACATTATTTTTAGGACAGTACAGTGACCATTATTGTCAGAGACAAAAGCCAGTGTGCGTCTGTGTGCTAGTAGAGTGGTTAACGCCTTACCTCTCGGATGGCCTCTTTGGACAGCGCTCCAGGCAGGTCCTGCTTGTTGGCAAATACAAGTAACGTAGCTCCAGCTAACCTCTGCAAGGACAAATAACACAACAGTCTTCCTCCTTTTTTTTTTTTTTTTATCTCTCTCCTTACGTTTGGTTTGGGAATGGAACATGTATAAAATATATATGGTATAAAAAAGCACTAAAGAAATTATCACCAAAAAGGTTGTTAAAAGCAGTGTGGGGAAACAGTGATTATCATGATTTATCAGTTTAGAGTAGGGTTGTCTTCGGTTGTATTGAAAATCAGATACTAATCAATAAAACTAGTATCAAAACTAGATACTCATTTGAGCAGGTATCCAGACTAAAAAAAAGTCACATTCACAGGACAGAAATGAATCTTTCCTGAATAGCTTTAGAATGATCTTGAGCTGAATCAGAACAAGTGTAAGACCACATAGACTAGTATACGCCCATGGACCACTATGGAACCTACCTGGACCACTGAGGAATTACACAGATATAAGGCCACATGATAATATAAAAAAAACCACTACCATTTAATGTTCAAAATTCCATCCTATTGTCTGAGGAAAGAGTGTTTAAGAAAGAGTATTATCATTGTGGTATTGGACTCTATTGAGCATTCAGTCTATTCCTCAGTATTGAAATTGACTTTGAAGTTTCAAACATGTTCAAATAAAATATAGCTTTTACAGATAACACCTTCAAAGATGATTTATTCTTAATTATAAAAACATTGGATGGGACTCCCTAAATTCTCTGCATTTTGTTTGGGGGCAGGGCTGAGCATACCATGTCAATCAAAGCTAAATAACTGCTGCCTGCTATATTTTCCCTGGACAGTTTCAAGGCTCAGCAACACTGACAGTATTTTTTGTGATCCATTAAATACAGTTGACTAATACCTTTATTTATAATTTTCTTTTCTCTTAAAAAAAATACAGCAAACCTAACCAAAGCCCTAAACTTAACCTGATTATGAAAAAGTGTATTGTCAGAAATCAACATTTGTGAACATAACCACATATACAAACTGGCTGTTATTTGGGGTATAATGGTGACACCTTGATATACCAACTGAACATAAAAGAAAAAAGAAAAACTGGATGTGTTTTTATTGTAATTATAAGTCTACCGTAATTTCACAACCATTAGGCGCACCGGATTATAAGGCGCAGTTCAGTTACGGGTGCTTTTTCTGCATTTAACACATACAAAAGGCGCACCGGGCCTTAGGGTGCAGGCACGCTAAAACATGCATGTTAGTTTTGCTTCCTTTGCCTTTTTTAGAACACATACTGTGTTCGGTTGTGCTTCATTCAAGTATTTAGCATATGCTCACATCATTTTTTTAATTAATTCACAAAGCCATCAAAGTCTTCATCCTCTGTATCTGAAATGAACAGCTGCGCTAGATTTCTATAAAAATACACCAGGTTCCCTCTCGTCACTATAAGAGTCCATTTTGTTGCCGTACCGCTCCGCGTGAACGATGCCGACTTTTGCAAAAGCTCAAAGAACATTGCAAGCAGATATGTTAGCCCAAACATCCACAATCCATTCACAAATCTTGGCGTAACTCGCCCGGCGCTGCCTCTCGGTCTTTATAAAGCTGTGTTCGCTGTCTGTCATCCATCGCGCCCACGATGTTCGCAAATTTTACCCGCGCCTTATGGTCGTGAAATTACGGTACATTAAACTTTGTTTGTCAGAAAGACTGCTTTTAGACTTGGCAGCTCAAGTTAACAGAAAACAGTGTTTAAAAGTGGGTTACCATGGTTGCAACAGAATGTTAAAGCAGACCTATTATGCTAAATCAACTTTTAAGACCATGTTAGAAGCTACTCCAAAGTAACAGTCACTGCACTCTTCACTACAATGAATGGAGTAGAGTCTACTCCATTCATTCATTAGTAATGTGGCAATGTGGTCTACTCAGTAGACCACTTTGCCACATTACTAAACAGCCACTCAATAAGAGAATGTACCAACACTGTCACGAGAGCTCCTCTGGACCCCAGTCCGCCATACATCTCCATCTCAAAGCCATTAACCACTCCTTTGAAGATAGTGAGGTACAGATTTTAGCCAGAGAAAAAAATTGTTTGAAAGGGAAGTTAAATAAGCATTTTTTTAGGAAAGACAATCCTTCCTTGAACACGAATGGGTACCTTAGACATAATCTTTTCCCCATCTACAACTCCGTCATCGAAATCCCCAAAGCAGACAAAGGAAATAAAGAAAACAATAGAGCTAGCCAGAATGCTAATAGGTGTGAAAGCACCCATTAAGAGCTGAATGAATATGCTAAGTATGACTCAGGCACAATAGCCGTTTTCAGTTTCAGTGTAGTTAGCTCCTCCCTTGTGATAGATATAACGAAGTGTCCACCAGCAATCTAACCAGAACTGAAGAATGAGCAGCGCAACGTCACCTACAACTTTTTGTCCAATTGGTGGATTTTACTTTTGGTAATCCTAACTGACCTAAAACAGGAAAAGTTTAATCTGATTTCACTGTATGTCCTATGTGTCCTCTATCAAACACTTAGATACTAGCAAACCAGGTTCAGTTGATTGTAGTAGCTTTTTAAAACTGTAGGAGGGCAGACTGCATAAAGTTTGTTTAAAATTAGGGGAAAAGTAATTATGGCTAAGGCTGGGATCCAGGAAATGAATGTAACATCCCCAAAAAGCATGGAAACATCACATGTGTATTGGTGTATTAGCATGTGATAGCATATATTAACATGATACCTCCTCCAGCAGGAGTGCATTAGCATGTGTTGGCATGTGTTAGCATGGTACCTTCTCTAGCAACAATGTGTTAGCGTGGTACCTCCTCCAGTAGCAGTGCACTCAGCTCCTGCCTGCAGTCGTCCAGTCTGAGGCGGTCGGCACTGTCCACCACCCACACCAGGCCGTCCGTGCTCTCAAAGTAGTTCCTCCAATAAGAGCGAAGCGATTTCTGACCGCCCACGTCCCACATGTTCAACTTATACCTGTGACCACAAAAAAATATAGGTCCAATATCAGCATCCTCTGTCCTCCTCTGGACCATGTAATCACTGTCCCTCTTCTGTACCATATATTCTTACCCCCGATGCTCTAGTGTCTTGATGTTGAAGCCTAGCGTTGGAGAGATGGTGCTGATGTCTTCTCCATTGAATTTCTTGAGGATTGTGGTCTTTCCTGCGTTATCCAGGCCCCTGAACGCCACGGGTAAAGAGGACATAAAACTGCTTATACTGACAGGGGTACACACAGCAGCTTTGAGCTCAGTTACATTTACTTCAATAAATGAATTGTAGTTTTCAGCAGAGTTGTCCTCTTAATTACTACTCAACTAATCGAAACTGTCAGGATGTAACATCTGATTTAGAAATCAGATGTTACATCTGAAGACTGCTGTTCACAAACGCCTGACTGAGCTGGAGCTATTTTGCAAAGAAGAATGGGCAAAAATTTCAGCCTCAAGATTTGCAAAGCTGGTAGAGACATACCCAAAGAGACTTGCAGCTGTAATTGCAGCAAAAGGCGGTTCCACAAAATATTGACTCAGAGTGGTTGGATAATATTGCACGCCATATTTTTCAGTTTTTTATTTGTAAAAAAAAAAATTACTCATGTATGACTGCCCTTCTGCTTAACAACTGTGTGCAACTTTGTGTTGTTTTTTTCACATTAAAGCTCAATGAAATATGTTTATGTTTGTGGTCATAATGTGAGAAAATGTAGAAAAGTTCAAAGGGGTTGGATACTTTTTCAAGGCACTGTATAGAATGGGTTCTAGGAAGTGCTCCACTGTGTTTTAAAACTCTGTACACCTTAACATGAATCATTTGAATAATTTCACCCCTGGAATAGCCAGTCTCTTCTGAACTAAAGGTAAAAGGTAACTGTCAACTGGAAAAAACTACTGCTTCGCGGCATCACATGTGGAACAGAGCATTTTGAGCTTTGGAGACTAACAAAGTGTTACTCAAACATGTGTGAATGAAACCAAACACAACTTCACGTATGTTTTTGAGGAGGTAACAACATTATGACATGACTTGAATCTCACAAGAGTCATTTTTTTGTAATATAGGATCTTTAAGTATTCCTCCTCTTACCACCTCTGACAGTAGTAGTCTCGCAGTCGCGTAAACATTACGGATGCTAGGTTGATGCTAGTTCTCTGCGTAAAAGGATACAACATGAGCAGCCTCATCTCTCGCTCCTTCTGCTTTAGTTTTTTCAGAATGGTGAGTAGACCCATGTCGACTTCTTCGTCCAGCGCGGACACTCACCTAACGCGATGATTTTCCGTTTTAAAAGTGATGTTTTTGGTGAATGAAGTGACTATAATATTGCAGCATTGCAGACCCGGAAGAGCCGAAAGCCGCAATCTCGCCCTCATCGTCACTGATTGGCTCATTCATCGTAGAGCGATGATTGGTGAAGGCTAGCTAGAGCGTTGGCGCCCTCTTGTGCCAGTCTGTGGTATGACAAACTCGACATACAATGTTGATGTGGGAATGAAGGAGATGGACAGATTAGATGAGATATTATATCATGTTTTATATATATATATATATATATATATATATATATATATATATATATATATATATATATATATATATATATATATATATATATATATATATATATATATATATATATGCTTGGATATGCTTGGATATAAGAGCAACCATGGGAGCCATGAGAAAACAATACCCACCATGGAAACGACGGTTAGAGGCTAAAATCAAGGCAGTGCGGAGAGAAGTGAGCCAACTGTCAGAGGCCCAGAGAGGTGCAATGAAAAAAAAACAAGTACCCAGGAGGTACAGCCAGATGCCCATACCTGAAGCACTGGAAACTGCCAAACAAAGGCCCCAAGCCTTGGCCAGCCGCCTAAAGAGGTACACACGAGATAATGAATCCAGACGAATAAACCGTCTGTTCGCAACACAACCGGCGAAAGTGTACGCTCAGTGGCAGGGTAATAACACCAGAGCAGACCCACCAAGGCTGGAAACCGAACAGTACTGGAAAGGTATATGGGAGAAGGAGGCATCACATAACAGCGATGCACAGTGGCTAGTGGCTCTGAGGGAAGACCACAGCAACCTCCCTGAACAGAATCCAGTCACCATCACAGTGGCAGACATCCAGGAAAGAGTCTCAGGTATGAAGAACTGGGCCGCACCAGGCCCTGACATGATCCACGCTTACTGGCTAAAGAAGCTCACTGCTCTTCATGAGCGCTTGGCAGCACAAATGAACCAGCTGCTAATGGATGGGACTCACCCTGAATGGCTAACCGAAGGGCGTACGATCCTGATCCAGAAGGATCCCTCAAAGGGTACAGTTCCATCCAACTATCGGCCAATAACTTGTCTCTCCACAACATGGAAGCTCATGTCAGGCATCATCGCGGCTAAGATAAATGGGCACATGGATCAATACATGAGCACAGCACAGAAGGGCATCGGCAAAGACACCAGGGGAGCCAAACACCAGCTCCTGGTCGACCGAACAGTCTCCCGAGACTGCAGAACCCGTAAGACCAACCTGTGCACGGCCTGGATTGATTACAAGAAAGCCTACGACTCAATGCCACACACATGGATCACTGAATGCCTGGAGCTGTACAACATCAACAGGACTCTAAGAGCCTTCATTGCAAACTCAATGAGGTTGTGGAAAACCACCCTTGAGGCCAATGGCAAGCCACTTGCACAAGTGACCATCAAATGTGGCATATACCAAGGAGATGCACTGTCCCCACTGCTGTTCTGCATAGGTCTGAACCCCCTCAGCCAAATCATCAATAACACTGGCTATGGATACCGACTCAGGAATGGGGCCACCGTCAGTCACCTCCTGTACATGGATGACATCAAGCTGTATGCTATGAATGAGCGAGACATCGACTCACTGATCCACACCACCAGGATCTACAGCACAGACATTGGAATGTCATTCGGGCTTGAGAAGTGTAGCCGGATGGTGACAAAGAAAGGGAAGGTAGTCCACACAGAAGGGGTCTCACTCCCAGAAGGGACAATAGCAGACGTTGAGGACAGTTACAAGTACCTTGGTATCCCACAAGCAAATGGCAACCTTGAAGAGGAAACAAGGAAAGCAGCTACGGCCAAATACCTCAGACGAGTAAGGCAAGTCCTAAGGAGTCAGCTCAATGGCAAGAATAAGACCCAGGCAATAAACAGCTACGCCCTGCCAGTAATCAGATACCCAGCAGGAATCATAAGCTGGCCAAAGGAGGAGATACAGACCACAGATGTTAAGACACGAAAGCTCCTGACCATGCATGGTGGGTTCCATCCCAAATCCAGCTCCCTGAGACTGTACGCGAGCCGTAAGGAAGGAGGCCGAGGACTAGTGAGTGTGAGAGCCACAGTCCAGGATGAAACATCCAAGATCCACAAGTACATCCAAGACAAGGCCCCAACAGATGACGTGCTCAGCGAATGTCTCAGACAGTGGAGTGCAGAGGAAGAGGAGCTGGAGGAACCATCATGGAAGGACAAGCCCCTGCATGGGATGTACCACCGGAACATAACTGAAGTGGCTGATATCAAGAAATCCTACCAATGGCTTGAGAAAGCTGGACTGAAGGACAGCACAGAGGCACTCATCCTGGCTGCACAGGAGCAGGCCTTGAGCACTAGAGCAATAGAGGCTCAGATCTACCACACCAGACAAGACCCAAGGTGTAGGCTGTGCAAAGAGGCCCCTGAGACAATCCAGCACATAACTGCAGGGTGTAAGATGCTGGCAGGGAAAGCATACATGGAGCGGCATAACCAAGTGGCGGGCATAGTGTACAGAAACATCTGTGCAGAGTACGGACTGGAAACCCCCAGGTCTAGGTGGGAAACACCTCCAAAGGTAGTGGAGAATGATCGAGCCAAGATCCTGTGGGACTTCCAGATACAGACTGACAGAATGGTGATAGCGAACCAACCGGACATAGTGGTGGTGGATAAACAACAGAGCAAAGCCGTTGTGGTGGACATCGCAGTACCAAGCGCTGGGAACATCAGGAAAAAGGAGCATGAGAAACTAGAGAAATACCAGGGGCTCAAAGAAGAGCTGGAGAAGGCCTGGAAGGTGAAGGCCTCAGTGGTGCCTGTGGTCATCGGAGCACTCTCGGGGCAGTGACCCCCAACTGGAGGAGTGGCTACAGCAGATCCAGGAAAAAAACATCAGACATCTCAGTCCAGAAAAGTGCAGTACTAGGAACAGCAAAGATACTACGCAGAACCCTCAAGCTCCCAGGCCTCTGGTATAGGTCCCGAGCGTGGAAAAAAAAAGAGGGGATAAAGACCACCCGCGCGGGGGTGAGGAGATTTATATATATATATAATATATATATATATATATATATATATATATTATATATATATATATATATATATATATATATATATATATATATATATATATATACACATATACATATGTATATATATATGTGTATATATATATATATATATATATATATATATATATATATATATAGTTAGTGTGTTAGGGAGGGTTAGGCCATAAAAGCACTTGTTATAAAAAGAAAAAACTTACGCGTGCAGTTAGGCCTTTACATTTAAAGATTTTAAGATGAGACAAAGGCTCTGACAAATGAAATTTTAGAGATGTTCTCAGGTAAACAATATTATATCTTCATGAGATTAGTGCAGACTCTAATATCACAGAACTGCTTTACGCATCATGTGGACCTTCAACCACTGCCTGGGCTACAGTAAAGTCCTCCGCACCTCTGGCACACACCCGTGAGTTTCCCTTAAGAGAGGCTCACGAGTTTGACTAAAATACACAAATTACTCAACTGTGATCTTTCCGGAGCCCTCAGACAAAGGCTGTCTACTGGACCTGGTTGAGAGAGACAGTTAGAAATGTAACAATACGTCACTCGGTTATCCTTCAGTCTACACTTGACAAAGTGAAAGTATCCACGGCCCCGCGCGTACCCGCGCGTTCTCGCGCTGCCGCTAAAATAAGCCGTTTCGAATAAAAGGAAAGTGAAGGTGCCCCGTCATGGTTCGTCACTGCACACACCCCTCCTATGTGACCGCCTCACCACACCGCGTCTCATAGACTATCGACTCCCGGCTCCCAGCACTTACTTAGCACCAAAGCATCCTCCGTTCCAGCGCCAGCGAGCACAGAGGCACCGGTCGCATGAAGCTGCAGAGCGGGTGAGAGAGTTGCGAGCTCCGGAGATGCCCGTCCATAGAGACCAGGAGCAACCCCTGCAGCCCACGGTCTGCTGACGAGGACAGTTCTTCCGTGAGTTACACAAAACATTTATTCTAATCTGCTGGATTTGTTAGCTCTGGATTTCAATAAATCAACAGGTCAGTTTTGGGTAGGATGTCTGGGAAATTTGTCCAGATGTTAACATCTGCAAAATAACGATGACACATACAAAACAGATCAGCTGTACCTACAGGTACAACATTTTAGACTTTTTAGAAGGCAAACATACACTCATTCATTCACCCATCTCTAACACACGTACTTATCTAAGAATTACAGTTAAAGAGACCTCTTATCATTTCCCCGGGTCTTCTACACACATGGAGACTATGTAGTCCTAAGTATTTGTTTAATGCCTTTGGTTCTCCAGAAGAACATACATAGCCTACAGAGAAATGCAAAAGTGAAACTAAACATTTCTTCAGTTGCATCAGTTGGGCTAACACCTCCAGTTGTTGCTAACCATTATCTATTTATGTAGCTCTTTTTGGACACTCATAGACTAGTCTGCTCCATCAATCTCTGCGATCACCACCAACACTCCGCACACATGCATAAATAGGTGTGTGACGTGCCTTGCCCAAGGACACAATGACTGTATGCACTGAAGCAATCATTTTCCCAAGATGAATATGTTTGGACCTTGCTTGACCATGGACTACTCATAACCCCTAAATAGTCAGGTTTGACTTTTGTCCAGTGTTTCTATCATGAAGTAATTTTGGTCACATGAACACAACAGCAGCAATTAGTTTGATATTTTTTGGACAAAGTATTTTGGACCTCTGCAAATATGTACAAGAATGCATGGGATTCTTAGCTCTGTTTAGCAGACGCCAATGGCAAAAACTAGGCCTCAACCGGCACAGTGAATAAGACATAAATAATCTTGTAAAAAGGACACATTCTGGTTAAAATAAAAACACAACCATCAGATTTATAAGTGTCAGTATCACACTGTTAGACATGTAGTGTGAGGGAGTCCGAGAGCTGTAGAATCAGTATCACACTGTTAGACGTGTTGTGTGAATGGGACAGAGAGCTGTAGGACCAGTGACACACTGTTAGATGTGTAGTGGGAAGGAGTCAGAGAGCTGTTGGACCAGTGATACACTGTTAGATGTGTAGTGTGAGGGAATCAGAGAGCTGTAAGACCAGTGTCACACTGTTAGACGTGTAGTGTGAGAAAGTGGGAGAGCTGCTGTAGGACCAGTGTCTCACTGTTAGACGTGTTGTGTGAGGGAGTCAGAGAGCTGTAGGACCAGTGTCACACTGTTAGACGTGTTGTGTGAGGGAGTCAGAAAGCTGTTAGATGTGTAGTGTGAGGGGAGTCAGAGCGCTGTTACAGGAGCCAGTGTGTTGACAGTGAAGGAGACTTGTTGTGTGAAGCTCTAAGAGAGCCAGTGACAAACTGTGTTAATGTGCTATTGAGAGGAGTCAGAGCGCTGTTGGACCAGTGTCACACTGTTTGGACTTTGTGTGTGAAGGAGTAAGAGAGCTCTAGGACCAGTGACAAACTGTTAAATGTGCTATGTGAGGGAGTCAGAGAGCTGTAGGACCAGTGACACACTTTTAGAAGTGTAGTTTGAAGGAGTCAGAGAGCTGTAGGACCAGTGACACACTGTTAGATGTGTAGAGTGCGAGGGAGTAAGAGAGAGAGCTGTAAGACCAGTATCACACTGTGTTCTGATGGTTTTGAGAGAGGCATATGCTGTAAATATATGTGTGCAATATTACACAATCATTTAGGGAACTGTTGTGGAAAAATACTATGAATAACATAACAACATGAATATACTTACATTTCTATCACAGGAACAACAACAAAAAAGTAAAATTTGCAAATCTATGCTTTCAGCAGTTGGTATCTGACTTAGACCTGTCTTTGAATGAAAACCTGGTTCACACAAGTTTTCACTCTTTTACATGATGCAGTATTTAGGAACACAGACTGTACAGAGCGAATGTTATAATTGTAATACGTGCTTAATTCGTTAATTGCTGTGTTTTAGGTTCTGCAAAGTGTTTTGTAGTATTAATCTGAGAGTTGCAGTTTTTAATCAATTGTTTTGACACATTTTTCATCTCTCCCATTTCTCACATTTACCATCAAAACTCTCAAACTTGGTCATATGTTTTTCTTCTCCTTTATTCATGTGACAGTGGGGCTCAGAATGAGACATTGGGTTCACACTTTACACATATAAATGGAAAGGCTTTTTTTGTGTCTAAAACCAGTCAGATTTTTTTGAGGTTATCTAAAATTGAAAGAATAGCAAATACATCAACACTACTTTTATGATGCATGTTTTCCTTATGTAAAATTAAACAAGATATCTAACTGGATATAGCTTTATATAGGCCAATTCATACAGTCTGTGCTCTCAGCTGAGAGCCTTCTCCCTGTTTGAATCATGTGTAAAATCCTTGTTGTTGTTGTTTTTGCTGTTATGTTTGGATTTCCATATTGAAAGTGACAAGAGTTTAGGCCGTTACCACCTGTGAACAGGTAGTTATGAAAAAACTAGTTGAATTCAATAATCATGTATGCTTCTAAATGATAGCTGTGTCGAGTGTTCTGTGAAAGAGCCTGAGCTGTGTGAAGTGATGACAAATGTTCCAGATGATTTGACTGTGTGCTTGTTGAAACCAGGGCGCACTTATTTTAAGACCAGGGTGCGCTTGTTTTAAGACCAGGGTGCGCTTGTTTTAAGACCAGGGTGCACTTGTTTTAAGACGAGGGTGGGCTTTGTTGAACCAGGTGCACTTGTTTGATCTAGGGTGCACTTGTTTGAACCTTGTTTGAACCAGGATGCACTTGTTTTAAGATCAGGGTGCGCTTGTTTGAAGACCCAGGGTATGCTTGTTTTATGACCAGGGTGCACTTGTTTTAAGATGAGGGTGAGCTTCTTTGAACCAGGTGCACTTGTTTGATCTAGGGTGCGTTTGTTTGAACCAGGATGTGCTTGTTTTAAGACCAGGGTGCGCTTGTTTTAAGACCAGGGTGCACTCGTTTTAAGAAAAGGGTGGACTTGTTTGGAGCAGAGTGCACTTGTGTGGACCAGGGTGCGTTTGGTTTGGGAGCAGAGTGCACTTGTTTTAAGGCCAGGTTGTGCTTGTTTTAAGACCAGGGTGCACTTCTTTTAAGATGAGTGTGAGCTTGTTTAGAGCAGAGTGCACTTGTTTATTATAGATACTTTATATAAATTTTAATGTGATGTGCAGGACACAGAGTGCCACCCAGTGTGGACATGGGGAACAAGAGGAGGCAGAGGAACAGAGAGGCAGCAAGAAAGAGCCGACAGAAGACCACCGAGAGGGCTGATGAGCTGCACCAGGTTTGTTCGTTGAACATGAGTGTAACATGGGTGTAACATTTGTGGAACTGTATGTAAACATGTGCGTAACTGTGTGGTGTGTCGTGTATGGTAACATGTATGTGGTGACATTATTTATGTTCATGCAGCACAACACTACCTAAAAAACTCTTGACTAATTACCACAGTGCATGTCGTTTTATTACTTTTGACAATTACTATAATCACATACCACTGTGATTTGTACAGCAAGGTTGGCTGGACCTCACTGCAAATCCGCAGACTTATAAAACACCCACATCTTCATTTATAACACTGTATTAAATTCGTTACCATACCAGATCTCAGGAGAGACTGACCTTAGCAGTACTACAAACTACTACAGTAAATATTTAAATGTGCTTTTTTATGATGCAATGGGACTTTTTGGTGAAATTAAATAATTAAATAAATAAATATTAATAAATGTAACGTGTGGAAACTGGAACCGTGTGTAACATTGGTGAGCAGGTATTTATTGCATTGTGAGGACTAAAATCTTCACACACACTCACAAAATGGGGACCTGCCTCCCTTATGGGGACAAAAATCTGGTCCATGATGTAAATACTTTATTAGATCGACAACATAGACTTCAGATATGGGTTTAACTAGACAAATAGTGACTATGGTTAGGCTTAGGATCAGTCTTCAAGAAAAGAATGGAATGCATGCGAACATGGGACGCGCACAGCCTTCTAATAAAGCAGAGCATTTACAAGAAATGCATTACACAAGCCTGCACACACACACACCCACACGCACACACACACACACACACACACACACACACACACACACACACACACACACACACACACACACACACACACACACACACACACACACACACCCACACACACACACACACACACACATACACACACACACACACACACACACACACACACACACATACACACACACACACACACCTTTATGGTACACTCTGAAATTAGAGAAAGGAAAACCTTTGTATTTCAGGATAAACTAAACAACATACCTATTGAAAGGACACATTGATAGGTTCATCAAATGTACAGCTTTTACATGGTAAAATATCCACTACAAACAGCAGAATATCCGGTCTATTTAGGGAGCAATGGTTAATCCTGAAGTTTGAACCTTTACAGTCTGTGCTGAAATGGATGGGATTTCAGCAAATACATCAACATAAGTTTGGCATTTCAGATTTCAGTCTTCAGTCAGATATTGCTGGTCTTGGATGTGTTTTAATGTGCACATCTAATCACTGTTGCAGTATTTGTCAGAGAAATCACACTTCTCACAGTTTTTTTCCAGAATGTTGCAGCACTATTTTAAATGCACATGTAGTTTGTTATTGTCTCAGTGACATGTATATCATTTTTTAAATAGTGATTATTGGGTACATCATTCAACTTGGATGCAGGGCAGTTAGAAATCGAATTAAAGCTTCAAGCTGGCGATGATGGCTCTCACCACCATGCGTATGTCTCTTTCAGTCTGTAATTGACTTTTTGATCCGAGTGATCTAAATAATGTGGCAACAGTGGCTCAGTGGTTAGAGCGTTGGTCCCCCAACCCGAAGGTCGGAGGATCGAGTCCCGCTCGGACTAGTTCTGTTGTTGTGTCCTTAGGCAAGACACTTCACCCACATTGCCTAGTATGACATTGGTGTGTGTGGAGTTGGAGTGGCTGATGACACAGATTGAGAATCGGTTCTCTTCCGTCAGTCTGCCCCAGGGCAGCTGTGGCTACAATATCACAGCGAGTGTGGAGTGAGTGCATGAATGAATAATGACTATAGTGTAGCGCTTTGAGAGGCATTACAAGTGTAACACATTATTATAATGTTGGTAACATCTTCCATCACAAATAAGCCCCCTTGTAGATTTTTTCAATCCATGACAAAAATATTTGTATGGATAAAAAAAAATACAGGATGTACAATCATACAATTTAGAGAGGCATATTATTAGACAGTATCTTGATGTACATATCATTGTGTTCATCTCACAAATTTGCACATTCGCTCCACTGGCTTTTTCCAATCAAAAATGTGTCTAAGAGAAACATTTTTTGGAATTTTCTAAAATGTGCAATTTTGTCAAAAATTCACCATGACCACCACCAAAGTCATATTCAAAATGTAACTCATAGTCTTCATTTGCACATGGGTTTGGTGTCTTTTGGCAAGTTGAAGTGTTTGTGATGAAAACTGCGTGAGGAGATGTCCTAAGTATGATGGTGTGCCCGTTTGTCCAGTATGGCCAACTTCCGGGTTTAAGGCGGTCCATAAAATATTTTTTTGTATGTCCTGACATATTCTATTTTCTGTGCCATGTTTCAGATTTTTACACAGTTTTTTTTCCAGGTCGGGCTCCCATTGACCCCATCAAAATCTAAGTTCGATTAAGTTTATTTTTTCTCTCTGGACTTCACTTCTGAAGAAGAAGAATATTAATTATTACTATTGACTAATATTAACAATACAAAATTACATCCTTCTCAGACAGCTCCTAACTTCTGTAAGGTGTCTTCACATCAGTTACAGTATGAACAATGCTTGTCTTTTTGGGTTAATTTGTCTCTGTGAATAAGCCTTTTCAAATATAAACTTTATCAAAAAATAAACACAGGACGTACAGTTGAAACCAGACGTTTATATACACCATATAAAAAAATATGTATGCTTCTTTTCTCACTGTCTGACATGAAATCAGAGACTAACCTATTCTGTTTTAGGTCAACTGGGATTACCAAAATGATTTGTATATTTGCTAAATGCCATAATAATGAGAGAAGGAGAACATTTTTTTCATTACTTATTTCAAAGTCATAAGTTTACATACATTTCTTTAGTATTTGGTACCATTGCCTTTAAACTGTATGACTTGGGTCATACAGTTTTGAATATCCTTCCACAAGCTTCTCAAAATAGTTAGCAGGAATTTTGGCCCATTCCTCCTGACAGAACTGGTGTAACTGAGCCAAATTTGTAGGCCGCCTTGCTTGCACATGCCTTTTCAAGTCTGTCCATACATTTTCAATAGGATTGAGATCAGAGCTTTGTGATGGTCACTCCAAAACACTGACTTTGTTATCCTTAAGCCACTTTGTAACCATTTTGGCAGTATGCTTCGAATTACTGCCCATTTGGAAGACCCATTTGTGCCCAAGCTTTCTGGCTGATGTCTTGCGATGTTTTTTTTTTTTTTTGTTTTTTTTTTGGGTTTTTTTTTTTTTGTGCATAGGAGGAACAGTGCATATTAATGAACATTTATACAAATGTAAATATGCCAGATTATAGCCTAGGGCTAATTTCCATCTGCAGACCCCCTGGCAGGTTGATGTTACAAAGTAAAAAGTTTAAAACATACAGATTTGACAGTGTTAGTGGGACAACAAAAAACAAGACAGCGACAACAAGAAACAGTTCACCCTTTTTGCACACACCCCTGTGCAAGTCCAGACCATATTGCACAGGCTCCTATTTACATCACATATTACAACTCTATTGCACTTGCCCACATTGCACCAACCCCGAATTCACCCCTTTCAGATTGCACGGATTCCCTATTGCACTTTTTACACATTGCACAAACTCCCTATTGCACTTTTTACACATTGCACAGATTCCCTATTGCACTTCTCACACATTGCACAAATTCCCTACTGCATTTCTCACACATTGCACAGATTCCCTATTGCACTATCAAAACATATTTTGGTGACCCTAATGATCACATGCTTGTGAGCTTCGTAGCCATAATTTTAAATGTAAATGTTGCTTCAGTATTTCCTCATAATGTTCTTTCCTCATAATGCCATCTATTGTATGAAGTGCACCAGTCCCTCCGGCAGCAAACCAACCCCACAGCATGATGCTGCCACCCTCGTATTTCATAGTTTCCTCCAAAAATGTTTTCACTTTTAGTTTTGTCAAACCACAGGACTGTCTCCAAAAATTAAGGTCTTTGTCCCTGTGGGCATTTGCAAACTGAGGTCTTTGTCCCTGTGTGCATTTGTAAACTGTAATCTGGCTTTTTTATATTTCTTTTGGAGTAATGACAGAGTGGCCTTTCAGCCCATGTTGGTACAATACTTGTTTCACTGTGGATAATGATGCACTTTTTGTAAAGAATACCCCGAAACAATAGGTCATCTTTTTTGGAAATGCACTACTGTTTGAAATGTATAAAAGACCATATATACCCCAACTTTTTAACTAAAATTTTAGCATATTATTTTTGCTGTTGTTAGTTTGTTCTGTTGCATTGGAAGAACAGGCACAGAGGCACAGGGATCATTCTGCAGATCTTTATTGTGGGTTACAGCAATACAGTCTGGTCAAAGGCAGTACAGGGTAAGATTGTACCAGAGTCTAACAGAGTCTCACAGAGTCTCACAGAGTCTCACACAGTCTCACAGAGTCTCACAGAGTCACAGAGTCTCACTTACTTGAAGAGAGGGAGTAAACATTTTATATATAAGAAATTTAAAGCACAGTCGAACAATGTGATTGAATCAGGAAGTCAAACAATGTGATTGCATCAATATTCTATAATACCCCAGAGCGGGGGTGATATATGGCCACTGCTGCAAGGAAAACAGAATGTTTTACACCTTTGTAAGAAAGTAAACAATATTACATTTACATATTGTCCACAGTGTACATGATAAGAATTTGGACTCAAATAAAAAAGACAATTAATTTAATTACTATATTTTATATTTATATTCACAAAAGTAAATTTTCTTATACACTTTTGTTTTTTTTCCTATTTTAATTAAGCAATTAGAATCCTACCTATGTACTTTTTTTAAAAGCTTAAAACAAAAAAAGACATATTGACATATGAAGGTTGTTTGTCTTTAAATATCTTTGTACAATGTATGCCTCCCCCTGGCATTCTATTTGTTATGTTATACTACGTGTTTTGCAAGTTGTCATTATATCAATGACCTTTCTATAATAAAAATAGCTATACAGAGAGCTGTAAAAGAGCTATACGGCTGCTGACTAATGTGCTTAACGTTTAAAATGGACCAAAATATGTTTGAAATAATAACAGTTTTACTTTTAATTATTTATTATTTAATTGACTCTTCTTAATTGAAAAAGAGTCAAGGTATCATCAAGTAAGGAATTCATCTTTCCAAATATAACATTATAAATGATTTCTTCCCAATTGGAGCTGGTATTACATAAGACTTTAAGAAAATATACCTTGCTTCTCCCGTAGAAGAAGTCAGAAGTGCATGAAGTGTGCCTGGATGCATGCTTCTCCATGGAAACGCTGGAAACGCAGGGCACATTTGTCAGCCGCATTTGTGGGAGGCATGAAATGGGACAGGCCTTGTCGCGCAAGAAGTGACGGAAGTGCCCTTGAAATGCAGCCGACGAAGTGTGCAACCGTCGAATTGAGACACAGCCAAAGAGTGTCGGCCATTTTTAAAGCCTTGGGTGAGGTGGGACCATGTGGAGGGGAGAACTGGTTTAAGTTCTTTTTTTTGTTTCAATGTCTGTATATTTAGTTTCAATATGTTTAAACATGTATAATTTTATTTTAAACACTTTTGGTTAAAGGGACTTAGGCTCCCTTTTCTTAAATTATTTTTCATCCCACCGAAGTCATCTTTTAAATTAATTTATCTGGTAAAACACCACTTATTTATGAAAGCCTACCTCCTACTTCGACTACGTTGAGCCTGCTTCCCCACACAATGACAAAAACAAAAAAGACCACCTGCTCTACGTCTACATTTGCGTGGCCACACCTCAAAAAGTCAACAAGAAGTAAAAAAAATATATATATTTTTTTCATAATCCAGTGAAATTTGGTACATTCATTCTTTATGTGATCCTGAGCAAATACTTTTATGGGGACCACACCTGTAAAAGCAGTCATTTTAAATCAAAATACAGTATGTGGATGTCCAAAATCTAGACCTCATATTTTAACAAACTTGTCCTAGAGTTTTTATTAGGCGGACTCCACACCGGTGCCGTATCATCAGAACATATCTGGGATCAAAAGTTGCTAAAATAATTTACATAAGTCTCAGGGTGTGGTCATAACAAGCTCTTAACAAAGCGACCATTTTGAAAGCTTAAAAATCCCTGTAACTCTGGATGGATTCAATGTAGCATTTTTGTGTTTTAATAATTTGGACATAATGATATGTGAATTAAACTTGTATCTTTAAATTAGGCTCTCCAGTGCCCCCTGGAGAGTTAAAATGGGATTGAAGAATTCAGTTTGTTGCAGACAAATACAATTTGGTACACAAACCCTTGATATCATTCTGAACAAAAATGCCAATGAAGACCACGCCCTACTGTATCTACAACCACATTTGCATGACCACGCTTCAAAACGTCAATGAGATGTGAAAAAAAAAAAGTTAGTCTTTTTCAGATTCAAACTGCCCAATTCCCCAATGAGGTGTTTGTGTATTTTAATGACCTGGACGTAATAATATGCAACTTAAACATTTATATTTAAAAATAGCTCTCCAGTGCCCCCTGCACAGTTTTAATGGGGTAGAAAATCTTTGTCGTAGATTGATGAAATCTGGTACACACATCCTTTATGTAACCCTGAGTAAAAAACGTTTATGGGGACCACACCCTAACATGGATGTGAAGGCAGCCATTTTGAATCTAACTATACAGATGCCCAAATTCTACCATTTAACATAGTTGTCCTAGGGTTTTTATCCAACAGACTCGAAACTGAGGCAGTCTGATTCATGTCAGACAGTGAGAAAAAAGTATATATGTCTTTTATATAGTGTAAATAATAATAGCTTTTAAATCATATGTATTTTTTAAATGAGCTGGTAGTCATCCTTGGTAATTCAGAAGTAGCCCTTAGGAGTGAAAAGGTGACTGTTGGTTTAGAACATTTTAGTTTAGGGACCACGTATTTGTATAAGTAAAGCAAACATTCCAATCTGTCAACTGGACAAAAAGTTGTAGGAGTGAAGACATTTTGCTGCTCATCCAAGTTGCTTCTTCTGTTCTGGTCAGTCACAGGTGGACACTCTATCTGAAGGGAGGAGCTAACTACACTGAAACTGACACACTTATTGTTTACAGTTTCTGTTTGTAGGCTAGGTCTAATGAGCTACACTATGTGTGCACTGTGCCTGAGTCATACTTGACATAATCATTCAGGCCCCTAATGGGTGCTCTCACGCCTATTAGTATACTGGCTAGCCCTATTGTTTTCTTTCTTTTGATTTGGGTCTGAGTGTTAATTGCTGTGATAGTTAGTGGTTATTCATGATTTAGTCTGTGTTTATAACACACTTATTTTAGGGTTTCTGCAGATGACATCCCAACATTCATGAATCTAAATTGTGAAAGTGCTGCTACAGTCTAATAACAAATTTAAAAGTCTGTAACTCTGCAAAATATTTAGTTTATACTTGGCATCTAAAGCAACAAAATCTAGTCAACAGTATTAAACCAATTAGCAGCTAACAACAGGGGCACTGCAGACTACACGTGCATTTTTCACTGATACAGACTTTGTGATCTTTGTGATCAGAGACAGTTGAACTAAACTTTAAGATGTTTCTGAGGATGTGAGTTGAGATTAATTATTGTGGGGAAACTTAAAATGTGCTTTATCTCTCCTATTATAAACTAATGGCAACAATGGAGAAACTACTTTAAGTTTTCATTTTGATGTGTAAAGCTAATTTGAGCAAAAAAAAAAAAA
The DNA here is from genome assembly GCA_019594935.1 of Periophthalmus modestus. Lineage (NCBI taxonomy): Eukaryota > Metazoa > Chordata > Actinopteri > Gobiiformes > Gobiidae > Periophthalmus > Periophthalmus modestus. Next base: position 9,390,118 of record JAIEZT010000107.1, read on the forward strand.
AAAAAAAAAAGTTCCATGGCCAAAAAACTAAAGACACATTTTGGCAGTTGAGCTGCCCATAGTTCTGCTTCAATGCCACTCAGTTGGAATGTTAAGAGGCATTTTTCAAATGAAATTATGACCGTAACCTCTATTGCTTATCAGCAGTATAATGCACAAATGCTAACAATTGTAATAAGCACTACTTTAAGGTGAAGAAGCTTATGCTTAATGTGATGACCTTATCTTAGGCGCCAAACACACTCTACACATTGGCACTTAGGTGCATAACTTTGTGAAACCACAACTGTGAATCACTGTGTGGACAGCCACGCCGGCAGTTCCAACAGTGTGTATGGGCTGGCTCTGTGTTTGTCGATGAGAAAAGCCAATCAGACTTGCGTTTAGCTATTTGTAACAGGTCTATAGTGAAAATAACTGAATAGGCTTGTAATACAGTCGCGCAGAGGGCCAAAAATGTATTCTAGTTTATGATATCTACGTGCACGGGACGTGCTGCTCCATACAGCTGCTTAGTGTGGGCAATGAGGCCCTCCCGACTTTTGATACATTCTAAAAAAATATGCACAGAAAATGTGCAATTAGGCTTGCGTATAGAGAAAAATACGCTTGCAGTGTGTCCTAGGCCTGAGACAAACAAGCATGAATAACTATGTAATAAATGGTAAGAAATATAATAAAGCACTTATGCCTTGTACTATGGGTTGGCCAATAGCCCTCAATATGTGGTCTCTAAATTATAGTGTTACCATTTTTTTTATAATCCATGAAGAGTTAACTATGGCTGCGTTCATTTACATCACAGAACATGAGTGGGTGTGGAAAACTGCATTTAAAGTAGGACTAAACATCTAAACTCCACCCACAGCCACATTTCAACAAATTGAGCTGCTAAACTGGGCAGTACCTAGAGGATTAAAGGGGGGCGTTAGGGGAGAGGAGGAGCCCGGTCTGGAGGACTAAAGGAGAGTGTGACAAAGTGGGCCTTTGTCCCTTTTAGATATTTCATTTTTTTTGTTCACATGTCTGTTAATTTCCATATCAAACTAAATAGAGCTATCCCGGGTTTGTTTAGTTTAGTTTTCATTCATTTAATCACCACACACAAACATTTGTTACTTTAAAGTCATTTTATTTCGTTAAAGTTAGTTAATTGGTTCATATTGCATTTACTTACCTGAAGCTCCACATGGTCCAGACAAAAGAGGGGGCGTACCCAATGTCTGCCATTTTTATAGGCTTGGGTGTGGCCTGGACCATGTGGAGGGGAGAACTGGGTTTTGAGTTCATTTTGTTTAAGGTCTTAGGTATTTAGTTTTAATGTTGTAAGTGTTTATAGTTTATTTTTGTAAACACTATATTTCAGTTTGTTAATTTCTGTTGCTTAGATTATGTTGAGCACAGTTTGGAGTCTGCCTCCTATTTTGATCACTCGGGCCAGCTTCCTCACAGGGAGTCTGAGAGGGGAGGAAGGGAAGGGTCTGGAGGACCGAAAGGGGAGAGTGAGAGGGGCGGAAGGGCAGGATGTGGGGGTGTATGGAACAGTTTAATTGATCTAACAGGTATCCACACTTAACTCTGCCCCTGCAGCAAGGTGTTTGTAATCAGAAAGACTTTGCTCAGGATGTGGTTTGTGTTTATGACTGTACTGTGTCCTCAGGAGCTGCAGCGTTTGGAGCGGGACAACTCGTCTCTACAAAGGGACATCACAGCTCTGCGGAAGGACAAGGATTACTACACCTCTTTGCTGGACACACACATGTCCTGCACTGCTGTCTCACACGCAAGCCCAATGACACTGAGAACTCCTGCGAGGGACTGTCAGCTAGTCCCATGACTGTCTGCACCAACTCTGTCCAGCAACCTGCCCATCAAATTGTCCCCACCACTATCCATCAATCTATCCCTGCACCTGTGCATCAACCTACCCCTTCACCTGTCCATCAACCTGTCTCTGCCACTGTCCATCAATCTGTCCCTGCCACTGTCCATGAACCTGCCCCTTCATCTGTCCCCACCTGTGTCTATCAAACTGTCCATTTGTCTAACCCCACCACTGCCCCCACAACAGTCCAACAACCTGTCCAACAACCTGTCCCCACCACTTTCCATCGATCTGTCTCCACCAGTGTTCATCAACCTGTCCCTGCACCTGCCCCCACTACTGTCCAACAACTTGTCCCTGTACCTGTCCCCAACACGGTCTTTACCAATGTCCAAGAACTTGTCCCTGCACCTGTGTCCAACACTGTCTGTACCAATGTCTCCACCCATGTCCCTGCCAGTGTCCCTTCCACAGCCTTCACCTATGTCTCGTCTACTATCTGTACTCCTGTCTCCAACTTTGCCCCTACCACTGTCTCCCCTTATGTCCCCACACATCTCCCTATCACTGTCCTTGACTCTATCACTACCAATTTTCCCACCATTGTCTCCACCCATGTGCCTGTCTCTTTCCCAACTGTCTGTCCACTTTCTACCTCCAGCCTCGGCCTAAGCACTTACCCTGAGATGTCCTACACCATCCCTGTCCCCCCATTCTGCCTCTCCAACTCCCCACAGACTTCCTGTTCTGTCACAGATAGGTCAGGTTGTCTGGTCGCTCCTGTCACAAACTCTTTCACCTCACTGTCACCCCGTGTGCTCAGGGGCCCTCATACCTCCGATCAGCCCGGGGCCCTCTCCCAGCCTGGCCACTGACCTCCTGATCCCTGGACCAGTGGACATTCCCCCACTCAGCGATGTCCCGGACCTTGCACTGTTCAATGACACTCTACAGCAATTACTAGAAAATGAGTGGATGCTGAATATTCAATAATGTGTTTTTAATATAAATTTTGTGCCAAAAATGTAATTATTTGTCAATTGATACTTTGCAGCTGATGTCAGCAACATTCCTTTATGGTATCGGTCTAACTGTAGCTCTATTAAGCTTTAATCTGAGCTTTATTTTAACACTATTTGATGTTGGAATTACAACAGGTGAGCTGATTTATGCTGTTAAGCAAGTCCCTCTCAATTAATATTACAACCACAAGGTAGCTTGCATTAACCAATAGTTTTTTTGTTAGTCACTCTTACCCTTTTTGTTCAATTCCATTTGATTTTATTTATATAGCACATTTAATACAATTTAATTTACGTAACGTTATGTATGTTAAGTGTTTCACACAAAAGTCAGCAAAAATCAGATATACATAGAATATGACACATAGGCAAAGAACAATAAACAATAAAACACCAAGAAATCTTGCCTAGCTAGAACCAAGCACCAGGGAGAAGAGGTAGAATTTTAGTCTGAACTTAAACAGTGCTACAGACTGCAAGGATCTGCCAGGGAGAGAGAAGCTGTTCCATAGTGTGGGCTCTGCCACAGAAAAGGCTCTGTCACCTCTGGTTTTGAGCCTGGCCCTGGGCACAGACAGCAGGAGCTGGTCAGCTGACCTCTGAGCTCTGGCTGGAGTATAGGAGGATCAAATATAAAGGACCCATAGAGTTCAAACATTTAAACACAATAACATTTGAAATGGCCCAAAAATATGTCCAATATGAAAATATTGTTGAAAAATGTGTTTAAATGCATTTTGTATTGCTTCCTGAGGCTAGAAGCGTTTTTGGCTGCGTTTCCTGGCTGCTTTCCTAATGTGTGCCATGCTGCACCATGGCTTTGTGATGGCAACATTCCACCATAGACATACATGTAGAACACCCCCAGCATGGTGTCACTACAAAGTAGCAATAGCCCTATTCACACATGCAGCCTGCCTGGGAATTTACCCCCCATTTTTCCAGGACAGGGTCATGTGTAAACAAAACCAGTACTGACTTCCCTGCATTTCACTCTGGCAGAGTGAAAACAAAGGGATGCATGAAAAACTGTTGTCTTCTCCTGGGACGGAGTGCTGACCCGCCAGTACTCCCAGTGCTACTGGTGGGCCCGCTCTTTTGGCCGGACCGGACACATGGCGGCATGGATAGCGGCGTTTTTCTCTCCGTCGAGTCTGCAGCCGCTGTCGATCCGACTGGCAACTGATGAGGGATTCCACCATCCGGGGGTTACATGTAGATACCCCCAGCTTGTCCTTTAAACTACATTTAGCACATTGCCCTAATCACACATGCAGCCTGGCCTGCCTGGGAAATTTACCCCCATTTTTCCAGGACAGGGTCATGTGTAAACAAAACCAGTACTGACTTCCCTGCATTTCACTCTGGCAGAGTGAAAACAAAGGGATGCATGAAGCCGGAACTGGCGTCTTCCTGGTAGTGCGGACGGTCCAAACACCAGTTCAAAGTCACTCCCAGTGCTAAGTTTATGGGAATCTCTTTTGGGATTTGGAAAACTTAGCCTCAGCCCACTGCAGAGCTTTCTCTCGTCGAGTCTGCAGCCGCATATATAGCGTGTTTTGGCCGCGTCAGACGTGAAGTGGCCTGGATGTCAGACGGCAGAGGCCGGGCTGACTGGAGTACGGTTCCGGGTCCGTGCCCCTCGACTCCGGGAGACCCCGTATACCTGGGTATAATCCCAGCGGAGGCTGCGGTGGTCGGACCCGAGGGCGGTGAGGCGAGCAGCGTGGCGACTTGATTGCTGAGTTGAATCTCTGTTGTGAAAGAGTCTGATTTTGCTCAACGAGAGTCTGAATAGTCTGGTCGACCTATAATCGCTCCGTGGTGCGAAAACGCCTGTTGAAGCGTCTGCTCTGCACCCGAGTCTGCTCGGTCCATGTTGGCAAGTCCGTTCTGTCGTAAGGGGTGAGGTAGGTGGACCAAAAGTACAGAACTCGGGAGCGGTTAAACAGTGTTTATTTACAATAATGTGAGAAGGTTTAGCAAAGGCGGCAAACAGACAGGGACGAGGAGTGAGCTGGAGCTGATGCCGGAGAGCAGGGCGAGATCCGGAGACACGGGAGCAGGGAGCGGAACCAGGGACGAGGAGCAGGTAAGATCTGAGGAGCGGGAGCCGGAGCAGAATGCAGGTAAGAGCAGGGTGACGAAGAGACAAGACAGGACTGTACCAGGACGACGAGGCGGGAGACGGGAGTGGAGCCAGAGATGCAGGAGCTGGGATGATCCAAAGAGCAGGAATCTGGAGAGGCAGCAAAACTCCAGTAAAACATAGGACAAAGGTAAGTGCAGCATTCAAAAGCAGGACTAGCGTATTCACATTGTCATGCGGACGGACTTGCACCGAGTGACTGGAGTTGGCCCCTCTTGTCCGCCGCGGGTGGTGCTGATCAGTGCTGATGGGCTGCAGGTCCGTGCGGGAGGAGCCAGGGCTCAGGCAGGTGAGGGAGGGGGAGAGGAGAACACAGGAGGCAAAACAGGAGCAGGAAAGCGTGGATCATGACAAAAGGGCTGTGTGTGGCCCTTGGCCCATAGTTTGCCCATGTCTGCAATAGAATGTAATTTTCAGCCTTGAAATTTCTTTTATATTCCCATGTGGACTTATATCTATGTAATCCCTCAATCATCCAGGTATGTTCCATGGGTGTATACTAGTCTATGCAGTCTTATACTTTTTCTGATACAGTTCAAGATCATTTTAAAGCTAGTCTGGAAAGATTAATTTCTGTCCTGTGGATGAAACTTTTTTTTTTGTTACTTTTTTTTCCAATACATTTCACAACACTATCACCTTGTGATGTTATTTAGTAGTTTTAAGGTTAACAGCTATTTTGAATTGAACTGCTTTACTCTTGAATACTCTAGAATACCTTAAGTTGCTTTTATTTTTGAATATTTTACCTTTTGTACAGTTGGGCTTGTTAATAGAAAGTATTTAATATTTGCTGGTTAACCAAGGAATGAAGCAGTTTCAGTGAGGCTAAAACAAAAGCTGTAACTTCAAAGTCAAGCAAATCCAGGGCTGAAATTATGAAAATGATTCTAGTGAGAGAGTGTATGGAGTTTAAAAAACTCAGTGTTGTCAGTTTGAGAAAAGAACACAGCCTAATTATGCAGGATTTTTGTGTTAAACATGTGGGAGTGAAACAAAAGACAACTCCCGGGTATGTTTTTGATAAGGACACACAACATTATAACAGATCTGAAAATAGTGCAATATGGGCCTTTAATGAAGTGAGTTAATTGTCATTTACATAATTCATAAACCTATGTCATCAACACTGAAAACTCCAACCAAAATGCAGAGACAATTTATGTTCAATAATGCATTTTTCTATTGTGCATTTAGACAAGCTTGAGTGTTGTTTACATTATGGTTGCTAGGTAACCATTTTGGAATTACTTCTGTTTATGTCACATCTGCTGCCCTTGTCTGACCAGGAAGTAAAATTATAAACTTCACAGAAAATAAAAAAGGCGAGAGTAAAATCCTAAACTGTGTTTAAGTGAAGGGTCTAACCTGTCATATGGACTGTAAAATGTATAATCAGAATGTTAAATAGTCCAATGATTAGTTTACAGTATAGTATTTAGAACTAAGGATGCTATTATGTATTTTACATTGACAAAAAGAGTAAATGATTATTTGTGATGAAATGAAATGTAATGTGACTTCTATTTAGGAATGTACTAGGGATGTAACAGTCGATACTTTGCAGTTCAGCAGTTATCAGAAATGTACCATTTCTAGATTTTACAATGTATCTGTTTACACATTTACACAAGGGTCTTAGGTAGCTGTAGAATCAGCATAACCTCCTGCTAAAAGTACATGTTTATTTTCATACTGTCCATGATAACCTGCTGACTGTCTGCATGTGAGACTGCAGTATCAATTTACAAACTGGCAATAGCATTTTTTACCCTCATATGTATGGTCCAATGTTATTCATATTTTTGACTACACAGGTTAAAATGTCATGTCCGGGTACAGTGAAATATGAACTTTATTTAATCTAAGAAAATAGTTTAAAATGTCTTTATTCGTGCGTAATCATTATAGAACCTTTATTAGCTTGCTCTTCTGTGTATGTTACGCTTCACCTGTGGCTCACGTGGCTGTTAGAAGAGAACAGAAGCCAGGTTTATTTTATTCAAGTGCCAACCTACTCTGAGGTGCATTCTGTCTCCTTTGGAAGACACGTCCACGGCTTTTTAGGCCCGTGTGGTGTGTGTTGGTGAGGGTCCGATGGCACAGACTGGGTCAGTTTACCCCTGTGGCTACGGCTACAAAAGTAGAACTTACTTGACTCATGATCTCCATCATAAATCTAACTCATGTAAGCCTATGAGATTGTGTACATTGTGTAGTGTAGGTTTACAGACCTGCGTATCACGTAAACCTATGTTTATGTAAAAAGATGCAGTCTAACTGTCGCATATGTAGACTATACTCTACTACACATTTGCGTCAGGGTGCGTTTAGAGGAGCAGCGCACAGCACTCACGGGGTCCTGACTGTACGCGCGGAAGCACGAGTGGACACTGAGCAATGGCGCTGACGCACAGACGCCTCCACGCAGCCCGCACGCGCCACAGAGGGGAAGACGAGGTTAGGGCGCATCAGCCGCGACCACAGCTGTCTGTAGGATGCCGCCTTAGTGCGCGCGCTCAGATTACCGCGGCGTGTGCACGGCGCGCAAGCACGGCTCGTGTGCACTGTGCGCGTGCACGGCGTATGTGCACCGTGCGAGCGCAGAGCCCCCACCAGCAGACGTAAATAAAAGCAAAGAATTAAATAAATAAGTACATCCTATAGCGTCATCCGCAGTGAGCCCACTCCTCTCTCACTGCATCAGACCGAGGACCAGTGTGAAGTCCCAGAGCGGAGGCTTTGCACGTCCGGTACCGCCTTTCAAAATAAAACTGAGCTGTCGAGAACAAAAATCATAACAGGGCCAACAAACACTTTGAATTGATGATGTAGTGAAATGAGCCATTTAGATTGTGTTGAACCCGCCATTATGTGATAGAGGGAGGTTTTTATGCAGCATATTTTAAGCTACAGCACAGACTCTCATTTGCAGTAATGGATTCGTGCTTTCATTTTGGCTATTTAACTCTGCGTCATTCGGATCAGATCTGGGTGAAGGATGCGGACCTCCTGATCACCTCACATTGGTTGGCTGTCTATGGCCAATTTCGAAAGCCTGCTTCAACGGTTGTTTTATTCTTGAAGTTTTACTGTGAAAAGCCGTGCGCCGTGTTTCTCCTCCGTGGTCCCTGCGTGTTGCCTTTGTTTTGACGAACCTGTCTGAGGACACAACCGGATAACGGCGATCACCGAGCGGAGGGAAGAAAAACTGTCCGCGTCAGAGTGTCCACACACGGCATCACTTTCCCCACGTCTCTGCGCCTCCTCAATATTCGGACTGTTTTACTTCTGCGCGTTACACCGGGAGGCGGGATATCGGCTGCGGGCTCAGGAGCTGCACATGTCGGCGCGGTGAAAGCTGTCTCCCCGCCCTTAAACGGCTGGAGGAGGGAGAGCGGAGGAGCGCACACAGGCGCAACATCGACATTTAGATCGAGTGCTCAGGTGCGTCCGGAGAGCGGCAGAGAATAGCTGCAGAGGACAGCGGACAGGGATGCGGCAGCCGCGGTGGGCCCGGGCTGATGTTTGACGAGATCCGCCGCCTGCGGGAGCCACTTGTGATTTGATCTTGTTCTGTGCGTGCAGGTGAACAGCTCATTCTTTGGCTCCAAATATAGGCCCATGACTTAGCGGTGTGACGGACTATCTCCCGCTGACACAGAGAGGCGAGTTTTTCTGCGGCGTGTGGAGCCTGACGGCGCGGGCAGCACACGGGACCAGACACACTCACATCCACAGAGCCGGGATGCTGCCATTTGCAGGCGGCCTGTGATCCGCGCTGCGCACACACTGGACATCAGCATCAGCATCAGCCATTTTCCTCTGCTTCCTGTCCCCCCTCCTCCTCCTCCCCGCTCAGCGCTGATCCTCCCCAGCAGACAGTCCCCTACAGCCCGCATCCGAGCCTCAGCTGTACCCCTCCGGGATGGAGACGACCAAGCTGCCCCCCAGCCCCTCCTCCCCCACCACAGGCTTCACGGTGCCCTCCGCGGAGAAGGTAGACGGCTTCCCGCGGAGAGGTCCATGCGCCGGGCCCGTCAGAGGCGATCCCACAGCTCGTCCCAATTCCGCTACCAGAGCTCCCAGGTGGAGCTCACCCCGCTGCCGCTGCTCAAAGGTGAGTCACAGCCGCACATGTGCGCTTTGACAGGGAGACAGGGAGCGGAGAGGCCCGGGGACAGGAGGAGGGTGGGCTTCTCATATTGATCCCCAGTGCTGCTGGATGTTATGATGTATGGACAGATCATATTCGGTTGGTGTGTAGGCATAAATGTGGAGCAGTAGGCCTTTGGAGTCAATAGGCTTGATACCAATTGTAAAGCGGATTTATTCTTGACAAAAAACATTGGACATGATGGCCAGTTTGTTTACATTATACATGTGTAATCCCTCAGTCAAATTATTTTCTGTCTACTGGACAAAAAAGTTTTTGAGTGAAGAGGTTGGATTAGCAGTGAAACATATTCACTCAAAAACCTTTTATCCAGTGGACAGAATAAATAAATAAAAAAAACAACTAAAATTTACATTATAGTTTTGCAAGACAATCATCTAATCAGAAAGCAGTGAGCCTCACATGAGTGTCTAATTTGGCTTGTCAGTTTCACTGTTGAAATGCAGTTGGTTTAAACGTAAAAGGACTTTCTCTAATCTGAATTGTCACTACTGCAGCCAATAATTAATCAGTTCTAGGACAGCCTCTACAGTCCAGTGAGTAAATTTTGGAGGTTCTGAGCTTTCACATGAGGCATGGCATGTCCATGTATACTGAGAATGAGAAAACATGTATGTGTCCTCTATTTGCAGGTTAAGGCTCTGGCAACCTAGGTTCAGTTGTGACTGTAGTACCTTGAAAACAGTAGACTTTAAAAGTCTTATAATATGTAAATTTACCTGTGTGAACCTTTAGCCATGTTATAATGTTGTTACCTCCTAAAAAATCATATGTAGAGTTGTGTTTTCTTTAATTCACACATTTTGTCATTAGTGTGTCTACATCTTAAAAGCTCAAGCTACTTTTTGCCTTTTGTTTAGTAGAGATTGGCAATTCCAGGGCTGTAAGTATCCAAATGATTCTAGTTAAGGTGTATGGAGTTTAAAAAAACAGTGGAGCACTTCCTGTATCTGTACCTGACATTACAAGGTGGAAAGGATGTTTTCTGTTTGAGAGAAGAACTCATCCTAAATATGCAGGGTGTGTGTAATAAACATGTGTGAATGAAGCAAAACACAAATATAGATATGTTTTGATGAGTCAACAACATTATAACATAGATTACAAAATAGCGTAATATGGGCCCTTTAACTATAAGCAGCTTTGACATACATAAACATAGGCCTGCATTATTTCACATTTATTTATTATCTGCATCAGGGTTGGATTGCTTAAATCACACAATCTCTCCACATTTTGTCCTGTTGTGTTCAGTGAGGTAAAGGTCACTGCAGAAAACATGTGACAGGCATGGCTCTGTGTTTCCCATTGATTGAGGGAAACTATGGAGGCCCCCTTTATCAAATTTTCTCTCTCATAGAATAGATTGGTATTACTAAGTATCCTTTTGCTTGACTTAACATTCACAATATCATATAAATGTAACTGTATTGTTCAAAAAATAAATAAAATAAATAAATAAATAAATAAATAATAAGACAAAATAGAGGCACTGCATGACATTTTAACTCTGACAAACTGTAATAAAAAATGTTTTCAAATAAAGATTACCTGTGCCTAGTCTTAGCAGAATGTATGGAAAAAACTATGCTTATACTTATATTTATATTGATGCTTATGTAGTTATTGTTGTTAGGGGCAACAGTTACAGTAGTGTGCTCTTCCATCAAATTAGGTCCATAGATCTTTTGTCTGATTCCTGCTCTGAATAGTGTTATGGTTTAGTTCTCATGTTTATTGTGTGTGAGTGGTGGTGATTGGCAGCTCACTTCTGTCAGTCTGTTCCAGGGCGGTTGTGGCTATAGAAATATCTTACCAGGGTGGAGTGAATGAATAATAAATGTAGTGTTTTGATAGTCTTAAATGTGACTTTTTTAGAGCATTTAACCATGTTATAGTTGTTTCCTTTTTTTTTCCCTTGCACTAGTGAGAAAAGTTTGGTTTTATATATACATGTATATATATATATATGTGGTGTGTGTGTGTGTGTGTGTGTGTATATATATATATATATATATATATATATATATATATATATATATATATGTGTGTGTGTGTGTATATATATATATATACACACACACACACACATTATATATATATATATATATATATATATATATATATATAATATAATATATATATATATATATATATATATATATATATATTGCACTTCAAAATTTGTTAATGAGAGGCCTATTTGGAGTGATTCATGCATGTATGAGTAATCTTTATTCTCCTGTATTCAACACATCATTGCTCCAATCTACCCCTGTTTTTACTGCCACCTGTACACGCCAACTGCTCTGTACTTACTTTGTTCTCCAATTTTATTTTCTTAATCAGTGATACTCACAGGATTTGGCAGCATCACATAGTCATTTTGATACTCACTATAGAGTGTTGTGCAGCTATACATAAGAGGGGACAGCTACACGACTCTTTGTTGGGTTGATGTTTACGGTGACGCCAGCTCCCATTGGAGACAGCAGTTTTTTTATGCAGAAGTCAGCAGGCTTGTTTCTTTTATTAAGTCTTTTTAGATAAATATTGAAATTTAAAATGTCCAAAATACAACTCAATGATCCACAGGCGTCATAGAATCATAACTATATAGCAGACACAAGTACAATATTAAAGCTGCAAGTGGCATCAAATGGCCCTCGTGGGTCTGTTTTATTGCGACTTAAAGCTGTACTTGTTATTAAACAAAGTGAAGACAGTGGAAGCAGTCATGCACAAAATGCAAGAACATGGGTTTTTGAAGCATCACCATGGCAACACTGTGCAAAATTAAAACTTGGCCCCTCTGACTTTTTTGACGGGGACAACCTGAAGAATGAATGTGTGAAATTTCATGTTTGTCATTGAAGGTAATAAGTCGTTATAAGAATCTTAAATGTCCGAAAATTAGGAAATTTTCCCATTAGGATAACAAGGGCTCTTTTGTGCATCGCTATGGCAACCCAGTGAAAAATATGACATGGGTCCAATTGACTTTTTTGATCGGGATAACAAGACGAGTTAGTAAGTAAATTTTCACATTATTCCATGAAACTAATATTTTTCTCATGAATGGGGCATTTTTGGATCACTCCTATTGAGATAACATGGGCAATTTGGCGCATCGCCATGGCAACACAGTACAAAAAACAACATGGTTCTGATTGACTTTATTGATTGGGATGACCAAATGGAATTTTGTGTCAAATTTGGTAACATTTTGGAAAACAAATTTTTCGGACATGCATACAAATTTGTTTGTTATTCTTTAGGGGGCGCTATGGCACCAATGTTGTTTCTTTCACAATGAGTAGGTTTAGGCCAGAAAGTTTGACAAGCAATTCAAATTTGAGTCAAATCAAACTTTGTTTGTGCAAACGGGAGCAAATTTTGACATTTAGGAAAAGTGCTTTTGAACAAATCTTTTTTGCTTATTGAGCAGGTCATATGTGGAACACACTGCCTGCTCATACACCAGAGCTCTGAACACTGGCAGCATTTCCAAAAGCTTTAAAGCAGTGGTTATTCTAGGGTCAAATTTGACACCATGTATAACTAAATGCCTTTTTTATATTGAGGGGTTGTGAGTGTAACTTTTAACTTACTTCAAATGAACTGTTCTATAATTGTTTGTACAGAGAGTGTGTGTCTGCATAGTGTTCTGTTGTGTTACATTTGCTTTTATGTCATTGTTGCTGTTCTTTTCCTTGTTCTGTAGACTGTTTAACATCAACCTGAAGGGACTGAAGATGAAAATCAGCCACGTTGGCTATAATCTTTGCATATTTACATTTTTAAATATTCATTAATATGTGCCGTCCTTTTACAAATAAATAAAATAAGTAAAATAAGAAAAGGTCTGCTTAAAAACACAATTCAACTGTTAGGAATGATGATGCTGCTGCTGCTGCTGATGGCTGAGTTGATGTCGTGTCGTTGAGCATGACACTGACCCACATGTGAGTATGACTTTGGTGTTTGGAGATGCTCATGGCACAGAAGGGCAGTGTGCTTTGGAACATTTTCTAGTTAGTTTGTATCTACAATGAGTCATAGAATTTATTTATTCAAATCATACCGTCTTACCGCAAAATAACTAAAACTTCCCCACTAGTACAAAGAAAAGTACTCATGATAAATATCAACACCCAAAAATGATTGTTCCACCTGTCATATATAAATGATAAGTCGATAATTAATGTGAAAGGCCTAGGGGCACCCTAAGGTAAGGTTGCTGGAGGATCTTACGTTTGTGCATATTTTGTGTTGATGAGGGAAACCAGAGTGCCCGCCACCCAGACACAGGAAGAACATGCAAAGTTCTGTGAGCAGGAGCATATTAACAGACACATATGCTGTCCTGCTGAAAGTGAGTGAGGAACAGGTGGACTTAAAGTAAATATGACAAGTTTGACTTATTTCACTAAAATACAGTTAGCATCATTATATTTCAGAATTTACTAAAATCTTGTCTAGTTTTATCTCTCTTTATCTCTCCTCTTTTTTTTTTTTTTTTTTTTAATTCCCGTGAAGTTTGTAGTTTTACTTCTTGGTTGGTTCTTGGCAACAGATATAACATACGTAGAGGTATGTTATCTAGCAACCATACTGTAAACAAGGGGCCAAAACTACACAATACTTATGATTAGACTAATAAAAATATATGACAGCACTTTATTTTCAAATGGGTTACAACTGTCAGAAAAAAATGCTCCCTTACACTTAAATTGTCTTTACATTTTGGATGGAGTTTCCGTGTTGATGGCTTAGGATTCTGTTTTAGATCTCAGAACTACTTCCTGTATTTTTGTACTTCAAACTCAACTGATGTAAAACTATGATAAATATTGACCACAGGTTCTATCCCATGAAACCAAGTCAGAATTATAAAAACATGACAATGCATATTCACTTCTTTAAGACATCATAATTAGCCTTACATCTTAGTTGATTTAGTTTATGTGTATATGGGCAGCAGTGTTGGGAGTGTCGCTTTACAAAAGTAATGAATTACAGTAATACATTTAATATTTCAGTAATGCAGTACTATAACTTCAGACATCAGACAGTAAACACTTCATGCTAAAGTTAACAACAACTAGCAAGCTAACGGGCACTTATGATTATTGGACAATAAATGGTTTATGAGATGCAGACAATATGCAGTGAAGTTATTTTGACCTCAAGATCTGCTTATACAATATATCTGTACTGGAGCAAGATACATCTTACTCAAATATATAGGAAAAAATGGGTGCAGTTGCCAAGTCATTTTAGGTCAGTATATTATGATTTATAGTTACTAAACACTAGAAAACCTGTCCCTAAAATGTCTCATTTCATATAGCATTACCTATATTGCTGAAATGCTAGTAAAGCTTCATCCCCCGGCTAGTAAAGTCTCATCCTGCCCTGTATGTGATAGTACCTGATAGTACTTGTGTGTTTTGCAGTGTGTGTCTGTCTGGTGCACAGGGCTGTTTCCATAGCTTCTGTCCCACAATGCACCAATGCCTCACAACAACATGTCCCCATGCACACAGAATGAGATGCTGTTCTCACTGTTCTGAAATATCCCTGTGTCAGATGCCCTCCCTGCATCTTTATGGGGTCTTATGCTGTGTAAAAGCCACTAACTCTGTAGTTTAGACCTATATGAACATGTTGTGCAATGTTCCCATGTGTCAGATGCCCCTCCTGTGTGTCAGATGCCCTCGTTGTGTCTCAGAAGCCCTCACTGTGTATCCATGGGGTCTTACTCTGTGTAAAAGCTACTAACCCTGTAGTTTAGACCTCTAAAAACATGTTCTGAAATGGCCCTGTGTGTGTCAGGTACCCTCCCCTGTGTGGCAGATGCCCTCCTTGTGTCTCCATGGGGTCTTTCTCTGTGGAAAAGCTACTAACGCTGTAGTTTAGACTTCTATAAACGTGTTCTTAAATGTCCCTATGTGTTATATGCTCTCCCAGAAATGCATGGGATTCTTGGATTAGTTTAGCAGTTTATAAAAAGATATTTTTTGGGTTCTTCTCTTAAAGATATTTTTACAACTTCTAAACAAATGCAATGACTAAATGAATTGTCTTTATTAATTTAGTTTTGTTAATGTCAAATATTTAGCTCTTACCATTCATCTTCAGTACGTTTTCTATTTTTCATGAAGCACATTGCTCAAGGTGCAGGTGCCTGCTGTGAGCACAGACTCTTTAATGTGGCATCAGAGAAGCACCTGACCTGTTTACCTGCCCTGTGTCAGAACACATCATCTGCAGAAAGATAGGGAGAGATGGAGGGGAGAGGAGAGGGAGAGAGAGAGGAGACAGGGAGTGAGAAGGAGGGAGAGGAGAGAGAAGGGGACAAGAGAGAAAAGTGAGGAGAGAGAGGAGAGGGGGACGAAGAAGAAGGTAGACGAGCAACGGCAGATAGAGAAAGGGAAACAGAAAGAGAGAGAGAGGAGAGAAGTAGGGAGACGAGAGAGAAGGACAGACAGTGGCAGTGCTCCTGACCTCTAATAGAGTCACTGTCAAAGCTGTGTGTGTGTGGAAATGTATCAAGAGAGGGGAGGTAGGGGAGAGAGGGGGGAGAGAGAGAGAGGGAGGGGAGGGTAAATAAAGAGGGGAGGGAAACGGGTTCAAGGAGAAGAGAAGAGGATGGCGGAGAGAGAGAAAGGGAGAGAGATGACAGGAAGGGGGAAAAAAGAGGGGAGGACGGGCTCAAGAAAAATAGAGAGAGAGAAAGAAAGGGGAAGGAGGGGGAAGAAAGAGGGGTGGGAGAAGGGACTCAAGAAGAAGAGGGGTGGATGGAGAAGAGAAAGAGAAAACAGGAGGAAAAAATGGGGAGTGAGGTGGAAAGAGGAGTAGAGCAAAGGGGAACTCTACTGCAGCTATATGTAGGCCACGAACGTGCACGGAGTGTGCACATAGGAGCGTGCTCCTGGAGAGAGGGAGAGGAGAGTGAAGAGGGGGAGAGACAAGGTGGCAGACGAGAGAGCACCAAGAGAGGAGAGATGAGAGAATAACAGAGATAGGAGTGTGCACATGGAGATTTGCACATAGAACTGCGCATGTGGAGGTGTGTGAGGCCCCAGGGAGCAGTCACGTTGTCGCACTGCTCCTCCTGCCGAGATTCTGAATTCTTTTGGAGGAGGAGGATGGGAGGACATCTGACACACAGGAATATAGGAGGATGGAATGGGATCTGACATACAGTGATACGGGAGGTTGGAGGGGTATTTGACAGGGGTCGGGAACCTTTTTGACTCAGAAAGCCATGAAAGCAAAATATTTGGAATTTATTTCAGTGAGAGCCATATAATATATAGACTGAATTCAACTAAATGTGAGTATAATAAGCCTCTGAATTTATTCGTTTAAATAATGTTGTTATAATACTCACCATTAATGCGACTTCTACTTGATGTTTTTAAGATGTGAGAATGACTGCTCACATGCATGCATAGGTCCAAACATGGTCAATACAGCAATACTCACACTCATATTAAAGGAAGTGACAGAACATACAGCGTTTTTTTTTTTCACATAACTACCTCTATTTTATATATCCATTCGTGTTTATTCTTTGACGCATTGAATAAGCGACTGGAAAAATCCCGGTGGCTCCTGCGCTTTCATTTGTCATCTTCAAGGGACAAAGACAGATTACCGTAATGGCGGTAAAATATCTAAAGAACCTCGTGCCTCTGCTTTGAGACGCCCGTTTGAATTTACATGAAGTACAATTGGTTACGGAGTTACGGTAATAAAAAGTCCGCAACTGCGAGTCTATCAGCGACGATAGCACCCGATGCTAAAGGGCTACAAGTGAGAGTATTTTATGTTTTATCTGCGAGCCAGACGCAATCATCAGCTTGCGAGCCATACGTTCCCGACCCCTGACATAGGAGGATGGGAGGGCATCACACTCACAGGGATACAGGAGGATGGAAGGGCATCTGACACACTTGACACTAGAGTGCATCAAAATATGGTGTTACTTGGGGTGTGTGTGGCTGAACTGAATGCTTTGTAACATTTCAATGTGTATTTTATAGCAGTTGTTGAGTATGTTCCACAGCAGAACTATGATCTACAACCAGGCTGTATTTAAAAAAGTTTCAGCACTTTGGCCTAACTTTCATCAGCGATACTTTCTGTGTGTCGCAGTGATAAAAATAGTAACACATTAAATATTGTATACTTCAAACAAAAATCTGTAATCTGTCCAGGTAGGTTTCATTTCAGAAAGATTTAATTCTGTCAACTCATCCAAGAGGTTTCTTCAGTTCTCTACAGTGGACTCCGTCAGTCCACTGTATAAAGAAGTGGACTGACGGAGTGTGATGTCACCCACAGCATTCGGTTCCAATTGTAGCTTATCAAGGCTAGCAGTTATAGGGGCAAAGTTATGTATTTGGAATTCAGACCCCGAGTATCATAGCAACCAGAGAGAGAAAGAGACCTGGAGCGAGGCAATGCCCCTTCCCACCCGCACCACTGGTTAGAAGGGAGCAAGTGTTTAGCAACTTTGTCAAACTTTTTGCTAATACTAACAGGAGTAACTTCAGGGAAAGAAGGCACATGATTGGTCAACTATTAATGCTCATATCTTGATTTAGAGGAAAAATTGTTAAATAAAAAGGTGAACTACCTTAAGGTGTACTGGCACCTGAGTCTTACTCAGACTTAACATCGCTGTACTTGATTTTTACTGTTTTCAAAACATGATAAACAGAACCAGTGTGGAGTTTTGTCATCACAAGCTGACAAGCTAGTGTGCTAAAAGTGCAATTCCTGATTATCAAACAATAAAAGGCTTTATAATTAGATGCAGATAGTACACAGCTGACTTATTTTGCCCTCAAGAGCTACTTATACAATATTTTAATATATTTGTTCTAGGGTGAGACACATTTTGCTCAGATACAAGGGTAGAACATCTGGTTCTTTAAGTAATAACAGATACTCCTGAAAGGAACTGTATGTGAGCTGCGCTCTTAACCTGCAGATAGAGGACACATACACGGTTTTCTCATTCTCAGTATATGGACAGGCCATGCCTCATGTGAAAGCTCAGAACCTCCAGAATTTACCCACTGAGCTGCAGAGGATGCACTAGCACTGATTAGGCCCTACTGTTTTTTTGTACATGCTGCCCTCAGGTCAATTTTTTTAAAATACACAATTTCTTTCCATTGTTTTGCTGATGATGTGCAAGTCCTGCCCTTAAGATGCAGACCACAGATAGCATCCAAACCCTCTTAAGTTGCCTTCAGGATGTTGTCCATCCAGGATGACTGGATGGCTCCTAACTTTTTAAAGCTAAGCGGCATCTGACACACAGGGTTACAGGAGGATGGGGGTGCATCTGACACACAGGCATACAGGAAGATGGGGGTGCATCTGACACACAGGGATACAGGAGGATAGAGGGGCATCTGACCCAGAGGGATACAGGAGGATGTGAGGACATTTGACACACAAGCATACAGGAGAACGGAAGGGCATCTAACACACTTGACGCTAGAGTGCATCAGAATATGGTGTCACTTTGGATGTGTGGCTGAACTGAATGATTTGTGACATTTCAATCATATTTTTATAGTATTTATTGAGTATGTTCCACAGCAGAACTATGGACTTCCACCAGACTGTATTTAAAATGTTTTGAACACTTTGGCCTATCATTCACCAGGGCTACTTTCTATGTGTGGCAGTGATAAAAATAGTAACACACTAGATATTCTATACTTCTGTATAGAATATTTCTGTATATGCACAACATCTCTAATCTGTTTAATCCCTCAATTGTCTAGATAGGTTTCATTTCAGAAAAATTTAATTTTGTCAACTCATCCAAGAGGTTTCTTCAGTTCTGACCATAGACTCTATAAAGATACCCACACCATTCAGCTCCAAATGTAGCTCGACAAGGCTAGCAGTTATAGGGAGAAATTTGGAGCCAAGTTCTGTATTTGGAATTCTGACGAGTATCCTAGCAACCAAAGAGCCAATCTGGGGTGAAGCTGTTGATGGTAATGCCCCTCCCCATCCGAATCAAAAACAGAAATTGTGGTATCTGGGGATTTATTTGATGCCAAATCTTCTACTTTGAGTTGCTATTGCTATCAGTCTGCCAGAAATCTTGGTGTTGTTTTAGATGGTTGTTTCAAATTTGACCATCAAGTCAGCCAAGTAGTCAGATCAACTATGCTTACTTAGTAAGGTGAAGCCATACCTGCTCTCCACTGACCTGGAGTGTGTCATTCATGAATTCATCACTTAGACTACTGTAACTCCCTGTATTGTGGGTTGGGTCAGGGCTTCATCCATCGCTTACAGTTAGTCCAAAATGGATGCTCACAGACACCAGGAAATATGAGCACATTTCTCTTGTGTTGGCCTCTCTGCGCTGGCTCCCTGTCAGCTTCAGAATTGATTTTAAGATTCAATTGATGGTTGTCTCCGTGGGTTTGGCCCTCCTGATCTCTCTGAGGTTCTGTTTGTCCATGTTCCCAGTAAAACTTTGAGATCAGCAGACCAGACTTGGATGTTCCAAAGTCCTGGCTAAAAATCTAGAGGGCACCAAGCTTTTGCTGCAGCTGGTCCCAGATTCTGGACAGTCTACCTCTGCGTAGTAGAACAGACCAAATTTTAACACAAGCTGAGCGGAACATTTGTATTTTATTGTTTAATATTTTTGCATGTTAAGTTTTATAAGATTCCCCTAATAATGCCTTTGTACAGCATTTTGGGCAGCTGTGGTTGTTCATAAATGTGCTTTATAAATAAATTTGACTTGACTTGATGAATGATGGCTGCAGGTGCTGGGGTTTAGGTAAGACTCATGTGAGCCTCATTCTGCTTTCTGATCGTATAATTATAAATAGCCAAGACACCAAAAATGGGTCATGACATCCAATGTTTTTGTAATTAAGAAAGCATCTGCATTAGAATTGTTACCAGTAAGAGCAATAATTCATTTGAAAATATCTGCCTCATATCTGGCAACACAGTAAGATCATGTTTATGGAATTAAAATCTAAATCTTACATACAATAAACATTTATATATCTCTTCTGATAGATACAGTGTCTTACAGTGTCCATTCATGTCCCTGTCAGAACTGAAGAGACCTCTTGGATAAGAGTGGACACTTTGTATTTGTATTTGTATTTATTCAGTGTGTTTTTTTTGTGCGTGTTCTATGTGCACTTTATCACCGAATTAAGTTCCTAGTCTGTGAGCTTTGCTCACTGACAATGGCAATAAAACTTCTTCTGATTCTTATTCTGACTTCATCACTCCAAACTTTTTCTTTTTAAATGTCCCACTATATTGTAAGATTAAACTCAAATCAAGCTCTCAATTTGTATGGTCACATTTAGCAAACCACAGAGACTGCATTTCTTCAGGTAAGAAATGTTTTACATTTTAAAAAATCTCTTCTTTCAATATTGAGGCTCCTGGACTGGTCCAAAATGTGCATTGTCAACTGGATTCTATCATTAAAGTGGGGATATTTTACTTCTATAGGGTATTATTTGCTAATACATAACACATTTAGATCACCATGTTATATTTTCATGTTTTGAAAATGCATTATTTGCCAAAAACAATGTTTTAACATGTTGCACTTTCTTTTTTGACGCTCTGAGTTTCCCCTTCCTTTGCTCTCCATGCTAAGTCACTCCCCTTTAGAACACTATCACAACACAATCAGCGTGGATCCCACTAAAGAAAACTAGTTCATGTGTACAGTTTGTTTCATTTTTTTATTATGTTTGGAGAATTGTCGTCTGTAACATGGGTGACATAGGCTTGTGGGCTGAGCATTGCACAGAATCTTACATCTTATCGTAAGGAGCCTTGAAGAGATCAAGAGATACATACATATATATGAAGTGTGCATATATATATATATATATATATATAGTATATATATATATATAATATATATATTATATATCACATACACACACACACACACACACACACACACACACACACACACACACACACACACACATGAACACACACACACACATAAGAATGTACATGAGGATGCCAGGAAGAGTGGCCATTGTCAAGGTAATCGATCCTAATAAACAAACAAACAGACTCCACAGTGCAAGCAGGACAACGCAGCGCCCACCGCATCACATGACCAGGCTGTGGCGCTAGGCTATTCCTGTGACTGTACTCTGCCATCTGATGCTGCTAACTCACACAGCACGCTAATATCACCACCGCTAGTACACCATTACACGAGGATAAGACTATAAGGCTATTAAGACTACTATTTGTGTCCTTTATACGTTTAGATTGTGTGAGGCAGTGGTTCTATTCCCCTGTGTCTGGGTTGCTTCCCTGAGCACTATCGTTAGATGCATCAACTTAAATACATGCATGATAAGCGGATCGACCGCTAGGTGTTCACGTGACATCACAACATTGTAGAATCTTTCTATAGTTTAAACAGAGCTGGAGGACAGGTCAAAATTATATGGTGGAAATTGTAGTTTAGCTGTCAGATTGCAGATTTGTTGAGCTGGTTTAATATTGGGCCTATTCACAATAAAAACTGACACCATGTTCAACGTCTTCTATATCAGTATAAATAAACAAAAGCAAATTTTTTTTTTCACAATAGCTTATAGTGGTGCCACTGTTCAACCCCAAAGAAGCTTTAAATTAACATAATGATAAGGTTCAACATTTGTGGATCATAATTTTGGAGATTTCTTTAAAAACAGTGAATCTCCCATAGACTTATATAAACCCCACCCTCTGTCTGAAAATATGACATCATTGAATTCTAGAACGTGAACACAATCTCCTGAGTAGTTGCTATTTTAGAAGAGAAAAACAACATCTTGATCTTTACTCTAAGCAAGTAAAC
This sequence comes from Periophthalmus modestus, assembly GCA_019594935.1. NCBI lineage: Eukaryota > Metazoa > Chordata > Actinopteri > Gobiiformes > Gobiidae > Periophthalmus > Periophthalmus modestus. The sequence continues at coordinate 9,412,192 of JAIEZT010000107.1, forward strand.
CTAATGAATTTTAAAAATAATCTGTTTATTTAATTTTTTTTCTGCTTGTATTGATACTCTGCAGCTAATGTCATCAACATTACTTGGAGTGTGATGCTAATTGTAGGCTCGGCTCTGTCTGAAGCTTGGTTAGATTTTAATTTGAGCTTTTAACACAATCTGACCAGAAAGAGCTGGTTTAGAGGAAATACAACAGTTGAACTGATTTGTGCAGTTAAACAAGTCTCTCACAAATAACATTACAGTCATAGCTAGCATTAGCAAACAGTTTTTCAGGTAGTCACTCTCTCTGTTTTTGTTGAAAATCCAACATCCAAACAGGACCACGAATGCTTGTATTGATCACAGGCTCCTGATAATGTGTTGTTTAAATCCATTTTATATTTTTTTTTCTTGAGTTTTCAGATCTTAAAACTTAATGACAGTGTTTGCTAATGTGTTCATTGTGTCTCCATGGTAACTGCTGAACATTCCTCCATATAGATGCATGTAGAACACCCCAGTGTGCAAAAGTATCAATTGCAGTGCAAAAGCACCATGACACAGTGACTATTGTACATTTGCAGCTGTACTTGTTTCCGTAATTGTCCTTGGGCTTCTGTTTTTGAAAAGTTCCTTGTACATTTTGAAAGTTGCAGGTTGTGTTTAATGGGCTTGTTCTAAGTGGCACTTTCCCCGTTATAAAAGATTTTTTTAAGTGTAAACTACAAGTGTAATACCCCCTGTGTTAGACTTCTATGGGGTGTTAACAGCTAACACGTATTTAAATGTTTTATTGTTTTGAAAATGCTATATATTGTACCCTCTCCCTATACAGTCTATGGTAATATTCACTTAAACACTGTATTGATGTTAAATATGCTAATTATAAAGCTGTGGCACAATATATTGAGATTGTGGTTGAAATTTTTCGAAATTTATCTTTGCTTCTCATGATCTCAGAATACTCACCTTCGTCTACATCAAAGGATACTTTGACACACTGTTAGATCAGTCTGGCATGTACCTTAATGTTAATTAGAGGTGTGATCCCTATGGGGTACCGGAAATCTAGCCAAATGGTCAGCTAAACAAAAGTTTTGGGAGGGGTTTGTGCCACATAGACTATATAAATTTTGTGAAACCACAGCTCTGGGCTCAAAGCTAGCAAACACTCTGTTGGTTGGCTTTTTTACAGATTAATTCCACAACAAGATATACAGCCATTCAGTAAAACCATTGCATGATGTAAAGAGCATTTATTTAGCTTCTATTTGCTTCTGTTTGAGGTGTTTTTTTGTGGCGCTTGTAACACTGTTTTTGAACTTTTATTTTCACAGTCATGGTTGCTTGTTGCTCTCTAAAAATCTGGCAAACCTGGTTGTTTTCCTTATAGTTCTCCAATCTCTGTCTACTATTTGCTTTTTTGTCACTTTTGAAAATGTACAAGGTACAAGATGTTTATTTTTTGTGTTCTGAAATACATGGGATTCTCATATTGGTTGGATTTGATGTGTAAATTTGTGAACTGACATCACATACTGAATGATAAGGCTTGCGAGAAAAATTAACATTTTCCCAAAATTGTTCTGCCCTACCAACCGTTAAGTGATGTAAACTTAGCACTATTGCAATAGCAATAAACTATTTGTGGTAACACATTTAGAATTGCAGTTTTAAGTACAAAGGAATTAGCCTTATAACTTAAGAGGAGCAGACATTAAAAACTGGTATTTTGTTTGTATCATTCAGTCTGCCCATCAGCAAGTCATTGTCAAAAGTGGTGGCATAACCACATTCTTTTAGTACTACTCACCTCTGCACCATCAGTCTAAATAATTGATCTTCAGACTTAATGCGGCTACTACAAAGTTGTAGTAGCAGCACTTCAAGGCCCTTGGCTACACCCTAAGGCTGTGTGCTGGAGTTTCAGTAGTTGTGTGCTGGAGCTTCTGAGTTTGTGTGCTGCAGCTTCTGTGGGTGTGTGCTGGATCTTCTGTAGTTGTGTGCTGGAGCTTCTGTAAATGTGCACTGGAGCTTCTGTAGTGTGTGAGCTGGAAGCTGGAGCTTCTGTAAGTGTGTGCTGGAGCTTGCTGGAGCTTCTGGGGTGTGCTGTAGTTGTGTGCTGGATCTTCTGTAGGTGCAGGTGTGTGTGCTGTAGGTGTGTGCTGGGAGCTTCTGTAGGTGTGTGCTGGGGCTCCTGTAGGTCTGTAGTTGCTGGAGCTTCTGTAAGTGTGTGCTGGAGCTTCTGTAGGGGTGTGCTGTAGTTGTGTGCTGGAGCTTCTGCAGGTGTGTGCTATAGGTGTGTGCTGGATCTTCTGTAGGTGTGTGCTGGGGCTCCTGTAGGTGTGTGCTGGGGCTGCTGTAGCTGTGTGCTGGAGCTCCTGTAGGTTTTTGCTGTAGGTGTGTGCTGGAGCTTCTGTAGTTGTGTGCTATAGGTGTGTGCTGGATCTTCTGTAGGTGTGTGCTGGGGCTCCTGTAGGTGTGTGCTCAGGCTGCTGTAGGTGTGTGCTGGAGCTCCTGTAGTTTTTGCTGTGGGTGGGTGCTGGAGCTTCAGTAGTTGTGTGCTGGAGCTTCTGCAGATGTGTGCTGTAGGTGTGTGCTGGATCTTCTGTAGGTGTGTGCTGGGGCTGCTGTAGCTGTGTGCTGGAGCTCCTGTAGGTTTTTGCTCTAGGTGTGTGCTGGAACTTCTGTTGTTGTGTGCTGGGGGCTTTCTGTAGGTGTGTGCTGTAGGTGTGTGCTGAGCTTCAGTAGTTGTGTGCTGGAGCTTCTGTAAGTGTGTGCTGGAGCTTCTGTAGGTGTGTGCTGTAGGTGTGTGCTGGAGCTTCTGCAGTTGTGTGCTGTAGGTGTGTGCTGGAGCTTCTCTAAGTGTGTGCTGGAGCTTCTATAGGTGTGTGCTGTAGGTGTGTGCTGGAGCTTCAGTACTTGTGTGCTGGAGCTTCTGTAGGTGTGTGCTGGGGCTCCTGTAGGTGTGCGCTGAAGCTCCTGTAGGTTTTTGCTATTGGTGTGTGCTGGAGCTTCAGTAGCTGTGTGCTGGAGCTTCTGTAAGTGTGTGCTGGAACTTCTGTAGGTGTGTGCTGTAGGTGGGTGAGGGAACTCCTGTAGGGGTATGTGCCAGAGCTCCTGTAGGTGTGTGCTGGAGGCCCTGCAGGTATGTGCTGAAGCTCCTGTAGCCCTGGAGCTCCTGTAGGTGTGTGCTTGAGCTAGTGTAGTTCTGGAGCTCCTGTAGGCAAGTGCTGGAGCTCCTGTAGCTCTGGATCTCCTGTAGATGTGTGCTGGAGCTTCTGTAGGTCTCCTCATGGTCAGGCTAATGGGACATATGCTGGAGACATGTGGTTCTGCTGTTGGAGTGATGCACATTCATATTTTCAGAGACAGCCTTGACAGCGATCATAAATATAGTATCTCATGCAAATGTATGTACACGTGTCACACAGATAAACGGTGGCCCAGCTGCAACTTTTTTGTCCAACAGAAGGACAAATCAAATGACTGTATTTGATTTCAAGTCTTGCAAAGTGCAATTGGTGCATATTCAAGATGTGTAACCCCAGCATCTAAGATAATGCTATTGTTTTTAGACCTGTGAACTTGTCTTTAAACTCTCTGGTGGAAATTGTAGAATTTTGTTGGCACAGTTTTTCATACATAGGCCACATTTTAGGCTGTAAAATGTGAAATACAAATTGATAGTGTCCAAAGCAGATAAGGAAAATAAAGCAGCACATGGAGCTAATCAGGAGACGCCACCACACCAAGTTACAGGGGTCATAATAAGAATGCAAGTTTTGCTAGAAACATTTTTATTTCTGAATTTAATAAATGCAAGAATACATTTTTAATGATCCATGTTTAATTCCAGGCAAATCAATAACTTCTACATGGAGACAGGCAGGTTATAGATCCTACATCAGAAAAGTTACATATTTAGGTGGACCAAAATGTGCCTATGTCCAATGTAGCCAAGGGAAAGAGGTTCTGTCTTGGTCTAAAAATAACAATTTCATTTTGATGAATGAATTTTGGAAGTTGACTTGTCAGGAATTTTTTTTTTTCATTTAGATATTTTGCATAGCCATGGATAGTCCCTATAACTTAGTTAGGGTGTGTTCATATTTTTTTCTGCTTGGTTTGGGCCTAGCTTGGGTCCTACTACAAATTTGGTTTGGTCTTGTTCTAATCGGGGGTTAGTCCCTTGTCTAGTCCATTTTTAGACCTGGTAAGACCTGTTTGTAGTTCCAATCAGAAAGCAGCACGAGTCGCTCATTTGAGTTGCCAGTTTCAATGCTGAAATCCAGTTGGTTTAAACCTAAAAGGACTCCGTCTGATGTGAATCATCACTACCAAAGCCCCAAACACCTGCAGCCAATCACTAATCAGTGCTAGTGCAGCCTCTGCAGCTCAGTCAAAGTGAGTGAATTCTGGAGGTTCTGAGCTTTCACATGAGGCATGGCCTGTCCATATACTGAGGATGAAAAAAACATGTATGTGTCCTGTACTCTATCTGCAGGCTAAGGCTCTGGAAACCTAGGTTCAGTTATTATAGTGCAACAGGGTAAATACAGTTCCTTAAAATCTAGTGACTGGATTATTTGACGGTTGTGTGACGGTTGTGTGACGGTAGTCTTTGGTCAGACTTCCAGAGGGACATTTACCCTGTTAGATGCTATCCCTCTGAGGCGGACCCCTCCCTCTGGTCTGTGTCTCTGTATTTATCTTGCTCCTGTCTCCATCATCACATGAGTCAGTGTTGTAGTCAGTTAGTGTGTGTGCTCTCACCAGTGGGCGAGAGGTTTTGTCTAAAAGGTCAGAGCAGACAATGTTCAAAATCATTTAAAGACTAAAACTGATTTTCCAAACAAGAGTAGATTTGTGAGTTGAAAAGTACATTGAAGGTGCTGTCCAAAGTTATTCCTCACTACCATAGGCATTCTGAGCATCTAATTATTCACCACGAGTGAATGAGTTTATATGCTACGTGCACTTCCTGATTATTAGACAATAAAACACTTTATAAATTAGATACAGACAGTACACAGCAAAACTATTTTGCCTTCAAGAGCTGTACTGGGGCAAGATACATTTTGCTCAAATATCTGAACCTCATCAGTTAGCACAGTTGCAATGGACTGCAAAAATATCATTATGATCATTATCATAATGTTATGAGTATAATAAAAAATATATTGAGATGCATAGGCATCCTGTAGAGGGCACCACCTCATGACATCAGAAGTTGGACACTGAGCACTGAATGTACATCATTCTACATACTGTTTTGTGCCAGATTTGCCCTTCTTTATTGATTTGTCCTTTCAAATACATTTACATATATAGTACAAGATGTTACATGCAAACAGTTACAATTGCTTATACACTCTTAATTTAGCAACTTTTTTCTTCTACTTTTGAGAAATTAAATCTTTCATGTGATGGCACTCTGTTCTCTGAGTATAGCTGATGTAGTGAGTAGAGGCTGAGAGGGAGTATTCTTAGCCTGGTGGTTATTTTAGCAGTAGATTAGCCGCAGACTAATCCACACACTCTCTCTCTTTTCTTCCACACACACACACACAACACACACACAAGCCACACACACACAGACACACACACACACATACACACACTCACACACATTACTATGCAGCTTTCTTCACTTCTGATACTTTGGCTGTAAGTATCTGTTGATACACAATATCAGATGATACCAGTGACTGAAAACAGCATTTATTTCCTTGAAACAAAATTAATGAAGATGTATAAATAAAAGTTCAAACATTATGAGACATTCTGTGCTATGACTAGTAGTCTTAATGTATGAATGTATATGTACAAACAGGTTATCGGCTGAACTGATATTTGGAAGCCAATATCTGACCCATTGAATTTTCCAGTATCTGATACCAGTATCAGATTGTTGCGTTCGACATAACATTAACATTGCCTTCCATGAAGATTTCCTGGAGACTGATTCCAACTTTAACCATAGTCACTACTTGCCTAACCTTAACCTTAACTCTTTCCAACTCTCTTCTTGTCACTCACTCCCTCCCTCTCTCCTTGTCTCCCACTCTCTCCTTGTCTGTCTACCTGCCTCTCTCTATGCCTCACTCTTTCTTTCATTCTTGCTTTGCCTGGAATGTTCTACAATATGGCATTGTTTACCTCTATGGAGACATACAGCCAACAGGTTGGATCACTGGGAGAAGTGAGCCTGCTGCACTGTGTGCATTATATACATAGATATTTATTTACAATACAAACACCTGTAATGGAATAAATGCACGTTTAATGCAATACTGTGAAATAATGTAGACAAATCAATCTCCATGGAGACAAGAAGGTGACGGATCTCCCACCAGAAATGTATATGTGCAACTTTAAATAAACATGCATCAAATAACATACATTTATTCATAAAAAATATGAGGTCCATGTTGATTAAGTTTACATCTTGTCTTTTTAATTCTAGGCCATTGTTCATCAGAAAGAACTATGAGCTCTTCTATTTACAAGAAAGAAAGTAGTCCCAATAAATACATTTTGTTTTGACAGTCACTATAAAGCCTTTTATTGGCTTCTTACTTGTCAACTGTTAAAAAATATGCTCATATTTACACACTACACACTAGTTTTGTAGTTGTGTTGTTTGGTTGGTTCGCCATCACCATTCTGTCAGTCTGTATCTGGAAGTCCCACAGGATCTTGGCTCGATCATTCTCCACTACCTTGGAGGTGTTTCCCACCTTGACCTTGGGGTTTCCAGTCCATACTCTGTACAGATGTTTCTGTACACTATGCCCGCCACTTGGTTTTCCCACTCCATGTATGCTTTTCCTGCCAGCATCTTATACCCCGCAGTTATGTGCTGGATTGTCTCAGGGGCCTCTTTGCACAGCCTACACCATGGGTCTTGTCTGGTGTGGTAGATCTGAGCCTCTATCACTCTTATGCTCTAGGCCTGCCCTTGTGCAGACAGGATGAGTGCCTCTGTGCTGTCCTTCAGTCCAGCTTTCTCAAGCCATTGGTAGGATATCAGCCACTTCAGTGATGTTCCGGTGGTACATCCCATGTAGGGGCTTGTCCTTCCATGATGGTTCCTCCAGCTCCTCTTCCTCTGCACTCCACTGTCTGAGACATTCGCTGAGCACGTCATCTGTTGGGGCCTTGTCCTGGATGTACTTGTGGATCTTGGATGTTTCATCCTGGACAGTGGCTCTCACACTCAGTAGTCCTCGGCCTCCTTCCTTATGACTAGCGTACAGTCTCAGGGTGCTGGATTTGGGATGGAACACGCCATGCATGGTTTAGGAGCTTTCGGGTCTTAACATCTGTGGTCTGTATCTCCTCCTTTGGCCAGCTTATGATTCCTGCTGGGTATCTGATTACTGGCAGGGCGTAGCTGCTTATTGCCTGGGTCTTATTCTTGCCATTGAGCTGACTCCTTAGGACTTGCCTTACTCGTCTGAGGTATTTGGCCGTGGCTGCTTTCCTTGTTTCCTCTTCAAGGTAGCCATTTGCTTGTGGGATACCAAGGTACTTGTAACTGTCCTCAATGTCTGCTATTGTTCCTTCTGGGAGTGAGACCCCTTCTGTGTGGACTGCCTTCTCTCTCTTTGTCACCATCCGGCTACACTTCTCAAGCCCGAATGACATTCCAATGTCTGTGCTGTAGATCCTGGTGGTGTGGATCAGTGAGTCGATGTCTCGCTCATTCTTAGTGTACAGCTTGATGTCATCCATGTAGAGGAGGTGACTGAGTCGGTATCCATAGCCAGTGTTGTTTGATGATTTGGCTGAGGGGGTTCAGACCTATGCAGAACAGCAGTGGGGGACAGTGCATCTCCTGTCAGATGGTACTTCACTTAGTCACTGCAGGTGGTGTGTCGGGGTTGCTTGTGTTCATTCGGGCCGTGATCTTATCTTTCAGGTCAGTCGCTGCCTCGCTCAGCGTAATGCTTATTGGGGCTTTGTACCCAATCTCCGGATGGGGAGTTGATGTTAACTCCCCTCTGACCTGGCGTCCTGGCTCCCCCTTGCCGTAGCATATTTTGTGTTGTACCTCGTCGATCTCAAGTTGTGATGATGGTCCGTCATCTGCCGCTTGTTTTGCCTGGGATGTTCCATAGTATGGCATTAATTTGGGGCGACAGTGGCTCAGTGGTTAGAGCATTGGTCTCCCAACCCGAGGTCGGAGGATCGAGTCCAGCTCGGACCAAGTTCTGTCGTTGTGTCCTTAGGCAAGACACTTCACCCACATTGCCTAGTATGAAAGTAGTGTGTGTTTGTGAATGATCGGTGGTGGTCGGAGGGGCCGATGGCGCAAACTGGCAGCCTCGCTTCCGTCAGTCTACCCCAGGGCAGCTGTGGCTACAATAGTAGCTTACCATCACCAAGTGTGGAGTGAACGAATAATGACTTCAGTGTAGTGCTTTGAGAGGCTTTGATAAAGCGCATTACAAATGTAAGGCATTATTATTATTATTAATAGGCCTATGCCAATACACATTTTCAAGTGCAATATATTGATTCTGAAAATATCACAATAAATGATAATATTGAAATGAATTTATGCCACTTAATGGTACAGGGTGTCCATAAAGTCTCTTTACAATAAAAAAACAAAACAAAAAAAACATATTACAAATGCAGTTGATAAGACTTGATGGTTGTACTTGATGGTTTCCATTTTAATACTCCTCTATCTGTGCACCATTAGTCGCACAAAGAACATCAAGATGGTACTTGATTTCTTGCCATGTTTGCTGTAGCATAGCCTCATCAGTGGTTGCAATTGCATCTGCTATCTTTAGCTTTAGTTCAGTAATGTTCTGTATCTTTGTTCGATGCACAATATCTTTAACATAGCCCCACAGAAAGAAAGAATCCAGAAGTGTGATATCTGGTGAACGTGGGTGGCCACAAAATTGGTCCTTCCCTTCCAATCCACCTATCTGGAAATGTTTGATTGAGAAACTCAAGAACATGCAGACCCCCACTGTGGTGGGGCACCATCTTGTTGGTGCCACAACCAAATTCAACTGCATTGCCCCAAAACCTGTCTGATCACCCTCTCAGGTCAAAGACCCGGAAAGGTGCGAACAGGGGGTACGAGACGTTTGATTTTCAGACATGCTACGATCTGCATTGTTCTCTGCAGTACAAATAAACACATTGAAGGTGCGGTAGTTAGTTATACTTTCACTTGAACATAGGAGACCAAACAAAGTGCTGGTATAGAGGCTGTAGTTGTGATTAAATGTCCAAACACATGTCTAATATATTTTCCTGGCTGTTTCTTGCTCGTGCTGTTGAATGCCCCTCATTGTGTACACCTAATGTAAAGCGGTTATATGTAACAGGTATCCGAGTACGTGTCAGCTTCTCCAGATGTGTTATATAGGCTTTTTTTTGAGATTCGATTTACAATATCTCAACCATAGTTCCCGGAGTTCATGCTTTTTGATAAATCGGTTTAAATTGGACTAGGCCAGTTATCGGTTTTGTAAGTGTGCATGTAAACATAGTGAGTACGATGCAGGGTTTTTGAGCAATAAAAAACCCCACTGAATCTAATTATGAATACATTTAAGGGAGAAGGATACTGAGTAACATTACAGTCAAGCAGTAACATATCCATGGGGACAAGAAGGTAGCGGACCTCTCACCACTGTGATCCTTTGAAAATGGTAGAACATAGTCTTTGCTGAGCCATCCAGAAGAGAGAAGAGAATTCAGACATGGGACCAGAGGAGGGTAATATTGCTCACAGCTTGATAATCCCAAGAAACTACTTTTATAATCAACTTGTACTAATGAAACACACTGCAATAAGCACACTTCTAGGTCTTGAGGCAGTAATGAGTCAGCAGCTTTACACATGCACACCAAGAAAGCCAAATAACTGGGCCTAGTCCAATTTAAACCAATTTATTAAAATGCATCCAAACCTGGGATCTACAGTTGAGGTGTCCTGAATCGCAAAGATCCCAATAACACATCTGGAGAAGCTGGTACATACTTTGCTGCATGTAATATTAGCGCTGTCCAATTTGCATTAGGTACTGGATAGGAGAGGTGTTCACAACTGCCTGGGATAAGAAACAAACCAGGGAAAATATTAGACATGTGTTTGGGTGGTGGACTCACTTGTTGTAAATCAGCGGTCAGCGATGACAAACTATGGCCTCTCCACCGATTACTCACAAGCCACACAAGTTTTATTGGTAACTATATCAGTGCTAATGCGTTAATTACTAGTATATTGCTGGTAGCCCCTTTTGCACCTATATTTGGTTATTTGATCTGCTTGTAGATTTGGGACAAGAGTGCTTCTGACGGACAGGGTGCCTGATTTTTCTCTGTTAGTAGAAGGAAAGTGTGGCTGATGTTTATTTGTTAAAAGTTAGGAACAGTATGTTTTAGGGTTAGGGACCCTGCGCGCTTTTAGGTGGAAAAGACAGTGTGTGCTCTGGTAGGGGTAAGACCCGTGGCGGTCTGATATTTTCTATGTTAGGGTTAAGCAGCGTGGTTCT
>JAIEZT010000107.1:9422805-9573030 GCA_019594935.1 Periophthalmus modestus
CCTGCCTGGGAATTACCCCCATTTTCCAGGACAGGGTCATGTGTAAACAAAACCTAGTACTGACTTCCCCTGCATTCACTCTGGCAGAGTGAAAAACAAGGGATGCATGAAGCCGGAACTGGTTGTATTCTTCCTGGACGGAGGGCTGACCGCCAGTCCTCCCAGTGAATTGGGGGCCGTCGCCCCCTTTTGGCGACCGGACACATGGCGGCATGGGATGTGCGCGTCTTTCTCTAGTGCGAGTTCTGCAGACGCATATATAGCGGTTTTGGCCGAGTTCAGACGTTGAAGTGGCTGGGTCAGACGGCAGAGGCCGGCTGAATGGAGTCGGTTCGGTCCGTGCCCCTCGACTCCGGGAGACCAGATACCTGGGTATAATCCAAGCGGAGATGCGGTGGTCGACCCGAGGGAGGTGAGGCGAGCAGCGTGTGGACTTGATGCATGAGTTGAATCATCTGTGGTGCAAGAGTCGATTGTTGATCAAACGAGAGTATGATAGTCTGGTCGACATAATCGCTCCGTGGGCGAAAACGCCTGTTGAAGCGTCTGTTGCACCCGAGTCTGCTCGGTCCATGTTGGCAAGTACGTTCTGTAGGAAGGGGTGGGTAGGTGGACCAAAAAGTACAGAACTCCGGAGCGGTTAAACAGTGATTTATTTACAATAAGGTGAGAAGGTTTAGAGAAGGGCAAACAGAAGAGTGACGAGGAGTGAGCTGGAGTGATGCCGGAGAGAGGGCGAGAGCTCGGAGACACGGGAAGCAGGAGCGGACCAGGGACGAGGGAAGGTAGCTCTGAGGAGCGGGAGCCGGTAGCAGAATTGCAGGTAAGAGCAGGGTGACGAAGAGACAAGGACAGGACTGTTACAGGACGACGAGGCGGGAGACGGGAGTGGAGCCAGAGATGCAGGAGCTGGGATGATCCACCGAGCAGGAATTCGGGAGAGGCAGCCACCACCAGTAAAACATAGACAAGGTAAGTGCAGAATTCAAAAGCAGGACTAGCGTATCACATGTCATTGCGGACGGACTTGCACCGAGTGACTGGGTGGCCCTCTTGTCCGCCGCGTCGTGTCGCGATCAGTGCTGATGGGCTGCAGGTCGTGCGGGAGGAGCCAGGGATCAGGAAGGTGAGGCGGAAGGGGGAGAGGAAGAGTAACACGGAGGCAGGTAAGAAACGAAAGGGGCGGAGCGAGGAAAAGCAGGGGAGAGAATGACAAGAAAGGAGACATGGCTGTGGAGCACGTTAGGACACAATGAGTTTGCCCCAACGAAGGCGCAAAGTAGGGAGAGATGTAATTACAGCACTGAGAGAATTCTTTTAATATTCCGCGATGGTGATTAGTGGGATCTATGATAGATCACCTCAACTTCCCTCAGGGGTAGTTACCAGAGGAGTGTATACGAGTCATGATGGCAGGTCTTTGTTTTTAATTTTTTTGCTTTTTTTGATGTTGTTCATGACCCGCATTCTATATATATTTTGTTTTTTTTTCTTTATTTGTGTGGTGTTCTTCTAAACTTTTTTTTTTTTTTGGTTGGATTTTTTTTTTATTTTTTTCTTCTTTTTTTTTTTTGTCTTTTTTTGGTTTTTGGCTGTTAGTTTTTTTTTTTTTTTTTTTTTTTTTTTTTTTCTTTTATTCTATTAACCTTTGTTCTTTAGCTGTTGTGGTGTGTTCTATTACTGTTTATCATGCTACAGTTCAAGATAATTATTTTTAGATGTGTCATCTGGAGCGTAAGAATTAAGGTGGGGTCTGTCAGTGGGTATGGACAGGCAGAACTTGTGTGGTATTGGTACGTTTCTTTTTGTTCCACTACATTTAACAACAGGACGAGATCACCCCCCCTTGTGATTGTCTATTAGTGTTAGTTTTAGCAGGTTGAACACGACTATTTGAATTGAGCGGACGCTGCGTATTAACTCGTATGGATAGAAATACGTCTAGAAAGGAGAACCTTAAAGTTGCTTTATTTTTGAATATTTTACCTTGTTGTACAGTTAGGGCGCTTGTAAGAGAAGATATTTACAGAAGTATTGGCTGGGAACAATGAGGCCTGTGCATCTACACAGTAGCAAATCCAGGGCTGAAACTTATGAAGATTAGGAAGAAGATGGATAGAGAGGGTGTGAGTGAGAGTGGTATGGAGTTAAAAAAAAGTTCAGTGTTGGTCAGGGCTGGTGAGAAAAGAACCCAGCCAATTATGCAGGAGGCAGTTTGTGAAACAGCGCCCACGTGGGAGTGCAAAAACAATGGGACAAGACCACTTTAATGCAAGTGAGTTAATTTCATTTCATATAGTTATAAACACCTTATGTATATAGGAACACACCTGATAAACTCACAACCCGGAAACAATGGACGCAGGAGGACAAATTTATGTTCGGAAAGGAATGCAATTTTTCATAGTTTTGTGCAATTTAGAGATCAAGCTGAGGTGGGATTTTACATTATGGTTGCTGGCGGTAGACCAAAGTTGGACTTACTTAGGTTATGGACAAATCTGATGCCCTTGTCGGCCAGGAAGCAAATATAAATACTTCACAGAAAATAAAAAAGGAGAGGACAATACGAAACTGGTTTAAAATAGTGAGGGTCTAACTGTCATATGGACGTAAAAAGGATAAGCAGAATGTTTAAACGTCCATGGATTTAGTTTACAGTATAGAATACTAGTTTAGAAACTAAGGAAGCTATGTTGTATTTACATTGAAAAACACAGGAGTATAAGGATATGTTAGTGATGAAAGGAAAGGTGAGTTAAGGGCGGAGCGTCTGATTTAGGGAAGGTACTAGGATGTGATATAAGCAGTCGAACTTTGCAGTCGAAGTTATCCAGAATGTACCATTCTAGATTGTTAAAATGTATCTGGTGTAAAATTTACACAAGGGTCTTAGGAGCTGTAGAATCAGCATAAACTCTCTGCTAAAGTACATGTGTATTTGCTACTGTCTATGATAACCTGGTACGACTGTCGCCTGTGACGACTGCAGTATCAATTGTACAAAACTGGCAAATTAGCATTGTTTAACCCTGGCCATTATGTATGGGGACGCAATGTTATTCATATTTTTGAACGACCACATAGGGATTAAAATCGTCATGTACGGGTGTACCGAGTGAAAATATGAACGTTATTTAAATCTAAGAGAAAAATAGTTTAAAATGTCTTGATTCGTGCGTAATCAGTATAGAACCTCGTTATTAGCTGTGCTCTTCTGTGGATGTGTTACCGCGTCACCTGTGGCTCACGTGGCTGTTAGAAGAGAACAGAAGCCAGGTTTTAGTTTTATTCAAGTGCCAACCTACTCTGAGTGCATTCTGTCTCCTTTGGAAGACACGGTCCACGGCTTTTTAGGCCCGTGTGGTGTGGTGTGGTGAGGGTCCGATGGCACAGACTGGGTCAGTTTACCCCTGTGGCTACGGCTACAAAAGTAGAACTTACACTTGATCTCCATCATAAATCTAACTCATGTAAGCCTAGTGAGATTGTGTACAATTGTGTAGTGTAGGTTTACAGACCTGCGTATCACGTAAACCTATGTTTATGTAAAAAATGATGCAGTCTAACTGTCGCATAGTAGACTATACTTACTACTACGCATTTGCGTCAGGGCGCGTTTAGAGGAGCAGCCGCACAGCACTCACGGGGTCCTGTGGCTGTACGCGCGGCGGAAGACACGAGTGGACACCACTGAGCAATGGCGCTGACGCACAGACGCCTCCACCGCAGCCCGCACCGCGCCACAGAGGGGGAAGACGAGGTTAGGGCGCATCAGCCGCGACCACAGCTGTCTGTAGGATGCCCTTAGTGCGCGCGCTCAGATTACCGCGGCGTGTGCACGGCGCGCAAGCACGGCTCGTGTGCACTGTGCGCGTGCACGGCGTATGTGCACCGTGCGAGCGCAGAGCCCCCCACCAGCAGACGTAAATAAAAGCAAAGAATTAAATAAATAAGTACATCCTATAGCGTCATCGCCGCAGTGAGCCCACTCCTCTCTCACTGCATCAGGGACCGCGAGGACCAGTGTGAAGTCCCAGAGCGGAGGCTTTGCACGTCCGGTACCGCCTTTCAAAAATAAAAACTGAGCTGTCGAGACACCAAAAAATCATAACAGGGCCAACAAACACTTTGAATTGATGATGTAGTGAAATGAGCCCATTTAGATTGTGTTGAACCCGCCATTATGTGATAGAGGGAGGTTTTTATGCAGCATATTTTAAGCTACAGCACAGACTCTCATTTGGCAGTAATGGATTCGTGCTTTCATTTTGGCTATTTAACTCTGCGTGGCATTTCGGATCAGATCTGGTGAAGGATGCGGACCTCCTGATCACCTCACATTGGTTGGCTGTCTATGGCCAATTTCGAAAGCTGCTTCAACGGTTGTTTTATTCTTGAAGTTTTACTGTGAAAAGCCGGTGGCGCCGTGTTCCTCCGTGGTCCCTGCGTGTTGCCTTTGTGTTTGACGAACTGTCTGAGGACACAACCGGATAACGGCGATCACCGAGCGAGGAAGAAAAACTGTCCGCGTCAGAGTGTCCACACACGGCATCACTTTCCCCACGTCTCTGCGCCTCCTCAATAGTCGGACTGTTTTACTTCTGCGCGTTAAGACGGGAGGCGGGATATCGGCTGCGGGCTCAGGAGCTGCACATGTCGGCGCGGTGAAAGCTGTCTCCTCCCGCCCTTAAACGGCTGGCAGGAGGGAGAGCGGAGGAGCGCACACAGGCGCAACATCGACATTTAGATCGAGTGCTCAGGTGCGTCGGAGAGCGGCAGAGAATAGCTGCAGAGGCCACAGCGGGACAGGGATGCGGCAGCCGCGGTGGGCCCGGGCTGATGTTGACGAGATCCGCCGCCTGCGGGAGCCACTGTGATTTGATCTTGTTCTGTGCGTGCAGGTGAACAGCTCATTCTTTGGCTCCATAATATAGGCCCATATGACTTTAGCGGTTGTGACGGACTATCTCCGCTGCACAGAGGCGAGTTTCTGCGGCGTAGTGTGGAGCCTGACGGTGCGCGGGCAGCACACGGGACCAGCTCACACTCACATCCACAGAGCCGGGAGGCTGCCATTTGCAGGCGGCCTGTGATCCGCGCTGCGCACACACTGGACATCAGCATCAGCAATGCAAGCCATTTTCCTTGCTGCTTCCGTGTCCCCCCTCCTCCTCGCTCCCCGCTCAGCGCTGATCCTCCCAGCAGACAGTCCCCTACAGCCCGCTCCGGAGGCCTCAGCTGTACCCCTCCGGGATGGAGACGACCAAGCTGCCCCCCAGCCCCTCCTCCCCCACCACAGGCTTCACGGTGCCCCTCCGCGGAGAAGGTAGACGGCTTCCCGCGGAGGGTCCATGCGCCGGGCCCGTCAGAGGCGATCCCACAGCTCGTCCCATTCCGCTACCAGAGCTCCCAGGTGGAGCTCACCCCGCTGCTCGCTGCTCAAAAGGTGAGTCACAGCCCGCACATAGTGCGCTTTGACAGGGAAGAGACAGGGAGCGGAGAGGCCCGGGACAGGAGGAGGGTGGGCTTTCTCATATTGATCCCCAGTGCTGCTGGATGTTATGATGTATGGACAGATCATATTCGGTTGGTGTGTAGGCATAAATGTGGAGAGCAGTAGGCCTTGGAGTCAATAGGCTTGATACCAATTGTAAAGCGCGATTTATTCTTGACAAAAACATTGGGACATGATGGCCAAGTTTGTTTACATTATACATGTGTAATCCCTCAGTCAAATATTT
The DNA here is from genome assembly GCA_019594935.1 of Periophthalmus modestus. Lineage (NCBI taxonomy): Eukaryota > Metazoa > Chordata > Actinopteri > Gobiiformes > Gobiidae > Periophthalmus > Periophthalmus modestus. The sequence goes on from JAIEZT010000107.1 coordinate 9,428,550, forward strand.
TCTGTCTACTGGACAAAAAAGTTTTTGAGTGAAGAGGTTTGGATTAGCAGCGAAAAATATTCACTCAAAAACCTTTTATCCAGTGGACAGAATTAAATAATTAAAAAAAACAACTAAAAATTTACATTATAGTTTGCAAGACAATCATCTAATCAGGAAAGCAGTGAGCCTCACATGAGTGTCTAATTGGCTTGTCAGTTTCACTGTTGAATGCAGTTGGTTTTGTAAACGTAAAAGGACTTTCTCTAATCTGAATTGTTCACTACTGCAGCAATAATTAATCAGTTCTAGGACAGCCTCTTACAGTCCAGGTGAGTAAATTTTGGAGGTTCTGAGCTTTCACATGAGCGCATGGCATGTCCATGTATACTGAGAATGAGAAAACATGTATGTGTCCTCTATTTGCAGGTTAAGGCTCTGGCAACCTAGGTTCAGTTGTGACTGTAGTACCTTGAAAACAGTAGACTTTAAAAGTCTTATAATATGTAAATTTACCTGTGTGAACCTTTAGCCATGTTATAATGTTGTTACCTCCTAAAAAATCATATGTAGAGTTGTGTTTTCTTTAATTCACACATTTTGTCATTAGTGTGTCTACATCTTAAAAGCTCAAGATACTTTTTGCCTTTTGTTTAGTAGAGATTGGCAATTCCAGGGCTGTAAGTATCCAAAATGATTCTAGTTAAGGTGTATGGGAGTTAAAAAAACAGTGGAGCACTTCCTGTATCTGTACCTGGACATTACAAGGTGGAAAGGATGTTTTCTGTTTGAGAGAAAGAACTCATCCTAAATATGCAGGGTGTGTGTAATAAACATGTGTGAATGAAGCAAAACACAAATATAGATATGTTTTGATGAGTCAACAACATTATAACATAGATTACAAAATAGCGTAATATGGGCCCTTTAACTATAAGCAGCTTTGACATACATAAACATAGGCCTGCATTATTTCACATTTATTTATTATCTGGCATCAGGGTTGGATTGCTTAAATCACAATCTCTCCACATTTTGTCCTGTTGTGTTCAACGTGAGGTAAAGGTCACTGCAGAAAACATGTGACAGGCATGGCTCTGTGTTTCCCATTGATTGAGGAAAAACTATGGAGGCCCCCTTTATCAAATTTTTCTCTCTCATAGAATAGATTGGTATACTAAGTATCCTTGTTGCTTGACTTAACATTCACAATATCATATAAATGTAACTGTATTGTTCCAAAAAATAAATAAATAAATAAATAAATAAATAAATAAATAAGACAAAATAGAGGCACTGCATGACATTTTAACTCTGACAAACTGTAATAAAAAATGTTTTCAAATAAAGATTACCTGTGCCTAGTCTTAGCAGAATGTATGGAAAAAACTATGCTTATACTTATATTTATATTGATGCTTATGTAGTTATTGTGTTGTTAGGGGCAACAGTTACAGTAGTGTGCTCTTCCATCAAATTAGGTCCATAGATCTTTTGTCTGATTCCTGCTCTGAATAGTGTTATGGTTTAGTTCTCATGTTATTGTGTGTGAGTGGTGGTGATTGGCAGCTCACTTCTGTCAGTCTGTTCCAGGGCGGTTGTGGCTATAGAAATATCTTACCAGGGTGGAGTGAATGAATAATAAATGTAGTGTTTTGATAGTCTTAAATGTGACTTTTTTAGAGGCATAGAGCATTTAACCATGTTATAGTTGTTTCCTTTTTTTTCCCTTGCACTAGTGAGAAAAGTTTGGTTTTATATATACATGTATATATATATATATGTGGTGTGTGTGTGTGTGTGTGTATATATATATATATATATATATATATATATTATATATATATATATATGTGTGTGTGTGTGTGTATATATATATATACACACACACACACACATACATAATATATATATATATATATATATATATGATATATATATAATATATATATATATATATATAATATATATATATATTGCACTTCAAAATTTGTTAATGAGAGGCCTATTTGGAGTGATTCATGCATGTATGAGTAATCTTTATTCTCCTGTATTCAACACATCATTGCTCCATCTACCCCTGTTTTTACTGCCACCTGTACACGCCAACTGCTCTGTACTTACTTTGTTCTCCAATTTTATTTTTCTTAATCAGTGATACTCACAGGATTTGGCAGCATCACATAGTCATTTTGATACTCACTATAGAGTGTTGTGCAGCTATACATAAGAGGGGACAGCTACACGACTCTTTGTTGGGTTGATGTTTACGGTGACGCCAGCTCCCATTGGAGACAGCAGTTTTTTTATGCAGAAGTCAGCAGGCTTGTTTCTTTTATTAAGTCTTTTTAGATAAATATTGAAATTTAAAATGTCCAAAATACAACTCAATGATCCACAGGCGTCATAGAATCATAACTATATAGCAGACACAAGTACAATATTAAAGCTGCAAGTGGCATCAAATGGCCCTCGTGGGTCTGTTTTATTGCGACTTAAAGCTGTACTTGTTATTAAACAAAGTGAAGACAGTGGAAGCAGTCATGCACAAAATGCAAGAACATGGGTTTTTGAAGCATCACCATGGCAACACTGTGCAAAATTAAAACTTGGCCCTCTGACTTTTTTGACGGGGACAACCTGAAGAATGAATGTGTGAAATTTCATGTTTGTCATTGAAGGTAATAAGTCGTTTATAAGAATCTTAAATGTCCGAAAATTAGGAAATTTTCCCATTAGGATAACACAAGGGCTCTTTTGTGCATCGCTATGGCAACCCAGTGAAAAATATATGACATGGGTCCAATTGACTTTTTTGATCGGGATAACAAGACGAGTTAGTAAGTAAATTTTCACATTATTCCATGAAACTAATATTTTTCTCATGAATGGGGCATTTTTGGATCACTCCTATTGAGATAACATGGGGCAATTTGGCGCATCGCCATGGCAACACAGTACAAAAAAACAACATGGTTCTGATTGACTTTATTGATTGGGATGACCAAATGGAATTTTGTGTCAAATTTGGGTAACATTTTGGAAAACAAATTTTTCGGACATGCATACAAATTTGTTTGTTATTCTTTAGGGGGCGCTATGGCACCAATGTTGTTTCTTTCACAATGAGTAGGTTTAGGCCAGAAAGTTTGACAAGCAATTCAAATTTGAGTCAAATCGAACTTTGTTTGTGCAAACGGGAGCAAATTTTGACATTTAGGAAAAGTGCTTTTGAACAAATCTTTTTGCTTATTGAGCAGGTCATATGTGGAACACACTGCCTGCTCATACACCAGAGCTCTGAACACTGGCAGCATTTCCAAAAGCTTTAAAGCAGTGGTTATTCTAGGGTCAAATTGACACCATGTATAACTAAATGCCTTTTTATATTGAGGGGTTGTGAGTGTAACTTTTAACTTACTTCAAATGAACTGTCTATAATTGTTTGTACAGAGAGTGTGTGTCTGCATATGCTCTGTTGTGTTACATTTGCTTTTATGTCATTGTTGCTGTTCTTTTCCTTGTTCTGTAGACTGTTTAACATCAACCTGAAGGGACTGAAGATGAAAATCAGCCACGTTGGCTATAATCTTTGCATATTTACATTTTTAAATATTCATTAATATGTGCCGTCCTTTTACAAATAATAAAAATAAGTAAAATAAGACAAAGGTCTGCTTAAAAAACACAATTCAACTGTTAGGAATGATGATGCTGCTGCTGCTGCTGATGGCTGAGTTGATGTCGTGTCGTTGAGCATGACACTGACCCACATGTGAGTATGACTTTGGTGTTTGGAGATGCTCATGGCACAGAAGGGCAGTGTGCTTTGGAACATTTTTCTAGTTAGTTTGTATCTACAATGAGTCATAGAATTTATTTATTCAAATCATACCGTCTTACCGCAAAATAACTAAAACTTCCCCACTAGTACAAAGAAAAAAAGTACTCATGATAAATATCAACACCCAAAATGATTGTTCCACCTGTCATATATTAAATGATAAGTCGATAATTAATGTGAAAGGCCTAGGGGCACCCTAAGGTAAGGTTGCTGGAGGATCTTACGTTTGTGCATATTTTGTGTTGATGAGGGAAACCAGAGTGCCCGCCACCCAGACACAGGAAGAACATGCAAAGTTCTGTGAGCAGGAGCATATTAACAGACACATATGCTGTCCTGCTGAAAGTGAGTGAGGAACAGGTGGACTTAAAGTAAATATGACAAGTTTGACTTATTTCACTAAAATACAGTTAGCATCATTATATTTCAGAATTTACTAAAATCTTGTCTAGTTTTATCTCTCTTTATCTCTCCTCTTTTTTTTTTTTTTTTTTAATTCCCGTGAAGTTTGTAGTTTTACTTCTTGGTTGGTTCTTGGCAACAGATATAAACATACGTAGAGGTATGTTATCTAGCAACCATACTGTAAACAAGGGCCAAAACTACACAATACTTATGATTAGACTAATAAAAATATATGACAGCACCTTTATTTTCAAATGGGTTACAACTGTCAGAAAAAAATGCCTCCCTTACACTTAAATTGTCTTTACATTTTGGATGGAGTTTCCGTGTTGATGGCTTAGGATTCTGTTTTAGATCTCAGAACTACTTCCTGTATTTTTGTACTTCAAACTCAACTGATGTAAAAAACTATGATAAATATTGACCACAGGTTCTATCCCATGAAACCAAGTCAGAATTATAAAAACATGACAATGCATATTCACTTCTTTAAGACATCATAATTAGCCTTACATCTTAGTTGATTTAGTTTATGTGTATATGGGCAGCAGTGTTGGGAGTGTCGCTTTACAAAAGTAATGAATTACAGTAATACATTTAATATTTCAGTAATGCAGTACTATAACTTCAGACATCAGACAGTAAAAACACTTCATGCTAAAGTAACAACAACTAGCAAGCTAACGGGCACTTATGATTATTGGACAATAAATGGTTTATGAGATGCAGACAATATGCAGTGAAGTTATTTTGACCTCAAGATCTGCTTATACAATATATCTGTACTGGAGCAAGATACATCTTACTCAAATATATAGGAAAAAATGGGTGCAGTTGCCAAGTCATTTTAGGTCAGTATATTATGATTTATAGTTACTAAACACTAGAAAACCCTGTCCCTAAAATGTCTCATTTCATATAGCATTACCTATATTGCTGAAATGCTAGTAAAGCTTCATCCCCCGGCTAGTAAAGTCTCATCCTGCCCTGTATGTGATAGTACCCTGATAGTACTTGTGTGTTTTGCAGTGTGTGTCTGTCTGGTGCACAGGGCTGTTTCCATAGCTTCTGTCCCACAATGCACCAATGCCTCACAACAACATGTCCCCATGCACACAGAATGAGATGCTGTTCTCACTGTTCTGAAATATCCCTGTGTGTCAGATACCCTCCCTGCATCTTTATGGGGTCTTATGCTGTGTAAAAGCCACTAACTCTGTAGTTAGACCTATATGAACATGTTGTGCAATGTTCCCATGTGTCAGATGCCCCTCCTGTGTGTCAGATGCCCTCGTTTGTGTCTCAGAAGCCCTCACTGTGTATCCATGGGGTCTTACTCTGTGTAAAAGCTACTAACCCTGTAGTTTAGACCTCTAAAAACATGTTCTGAAATGGCCCTGTGTGTCAGGTACCCTCCCTGTGTGGCAGATGCCCTCCTTGTGTCTCCATGGGGTCTTTCTCTGTGGAAAAGCTACTAACGCTGTAGTTTAGACTTCTATAAACGTGTTCTTAAATGTCCCTATGTGTTATATGCTCTCCCAGAAATGCATGGGATTCTTGGATTAGTTTAGCAGTTTATAAAAAGATATTTTTTGGGTTCTTCTCTTAAAGATATTTTTTACAACTTCTAAACAAATGCAATGACTAAATGAATTGTCTTTATTAATTTAGTTTTGTTAATGTCAAATATTTAGCTCTTACCATTCATCTTCAGTACGTTTTCTATTTTTCATGAAGCACATTGCTCAAGGTGCAGGTGCCTGCTGTGAGCACAGACTCTTTAATGTGGCATCAGAGAAGCACCTGACCTGTTTACCTGCCCTGTGTCAGAACACATCATCTGCAGAAAGATAGGGAGAGATGGAGGGGAGAGGAGAGAGGAGAGGGAGAGAGAGAGGAGACAGGGAGTGAGAAGGAGGGAGAGGAGAGAGAGAAGGGGACAAGAGAGAAAAGTGAGGAGAGAGAGGAGAGGAGGGGGACGAAGAAGAAGGTAGACGAGCAACGGCAGATAGAGAAAGGGAAACAGAAAGAGAGAGAGAGAGGAGAGAAGTAGGAGAGACGAGAGAGAAGGACAGACAGTGGCAGTGCTCCTGACCTCTAATAGAGTCACTGTCAAAGCTGTGTGTGTGTGGAAATGTATCAAGAGAGAGGGGAGGTAGGGGAGAGAGGGGGGGGAGAGAGAGAGAGGGAGGGGAGGGTAAATAAAGAGGGGAGGGAAACGGGTTTCAAGGAGAAGAGAAGAGGATGGCGGAGAGAGAGAAAGGGAAAGAGAGAGATGACAGGAAGGGGGAAAAAAGAGGGGAGGACGGGCTCAAGAAAAATAGAGAGAGAGAAAGAAAGGGGAAGGAGGGGGAAGAAAGAGGGGTGGGAGAAGGGACTCAAGAAGAAGAGGGGTGGATGGAAGAGAGAAGAGAAAAGAGAAAAAAAGGAGGAAAAAATGGGGAGTGAGGTGGAAAGAGGAGTAGAGCAAAGGGGAACTCTACTGCAGCTATATGTAGGCCACGAACGTGCACGGAGTGTGCACATAGGAGCGTGCTCCTGGAGAGAGGGAGAGGAGAGTGAAGAGGGGGGAGAGACAAGGTGGCAGACGAGAGAGCACCAAGAGAGGAGAGATGAGAGAATAACAGAGATAGGAGTGTGCACATGGAGATTTGCACATAGAACTGCGCATGTGGAGGTGTGTGTGAGGCCCCAGGGAGCAGTCACGTTGTCGCACTGCTCTCCTGCCGAGATTCTGAATTCTTTTGGAGGAGGAGGATGGGAGGACATCTGACACACAGGAATATAGGAGGATGGAATGGGATCTGACATACAGTGATACGGGAGGTTGGAGGGGTATTTGACAGGGGTCGGGAACCTTTTTGACTCAGAAAGCCATGAAAGCAAAATATTTGGAAATTTATTTCAGTGAGAGCCATATAATATATAGACTGAATTCAACTAAATGTGAGTATAATAAGCCTCTGAATTTATTCGTTTTAAATAATGTTGTTATAATACTCACCATTAATGCGACTTCTACTTGATGTTTTTAAGATGTGAGAATGACTGCTCACATGCATGCATAGGTCCAAACATGGTCAATACAGCAATACTCACACTCATATTAAAGGAAGTGACAGAACATACAGCGTTTTTTCACATAACTACCTCTATTTTATATATCCATTCGTGTTTATTCTTTGACGCATTGAATAAGCGACTGGAAAAATCCCGGTGGCTCCTGCGCTTTCATTTGTCATCTTCAAGGGACAAAGACAGATTACCGTAATGGCGGTAAAATATCTAAAGAACCTCGTGCCTCTGCTTTGAGACGCCGTTTGAATTTACATGAAGTACAATTGGTTACGGAGTTACGGTAATAAAAAGTCCGCAACTGCGAGTCTATCAGCGACGATAGCACCCGATGCTAAAGGGCTACAAGTGAGAGTATTTTATGTTTTATCTGCGAGCCAGACGCAATCATCAGCTTGCGAGCCATACGTTCCCGACCCCTGACATAGGAGGATGGGAGGGCATCACACACTCACAGGGATACAGGAGGATGGAAGGGCATCTGACACACTTGACACTAGAGTGCATCAAAATATGGTGTTACTTGGGGTGTGTGTGGCTGAAACTGAATGCTTTGTAACATTTCAATGTGTATTTTATAGCAGTTGTTGAGTATGTTCCACAGCAGAACTATGATCTACAACCAGGCTGTATTTAAAAAAGTTTCAGCACTTTGGCCTAACTTTCATCAGCGATACTTTCTGTGTGTCGCAGTGATAAAAATAGTAACACATTAAATATTGTATACTTCAAACAAAAAAATCTGTAATCTGTCCAGGTAGGTTTCATTTCAGAAAGATTTATTCTGTCAACTCATCCAAGAGGTTTCTTCAGTTCTCTACAGTGGACTCCGTCAGTCCACTGTATAAAGAAGTGGGACTGACGGAGTGTGATGTCACCCACAGCATTCGGTTTCCAATTGTAGCTTATCAAGGCTAGCAGTTATAGGGGCAAAGTTATGTATTTGGAATTCAGACCCCGAGTATCATAGCAACCAGAGAGAGAAAGAGACCTGGAGCGAGGCAATGCCCCTTCCCACCCGCACCACTGGTTAGAAGGGAGCAAGTGTTTAGCAACTTTGTCAAACTTTTGCTAATACTAACAGGAGTAACTTCAGGGAAAGAAGGCACATGATTGGTCAACTATTAATGCTCATATCTTGATTTAGAGGAAAAATTGTTAAATAAAAAGGTGAACTACCTTAAGGTGTACTGGCACCTGAGTCTTACTCAGACTTAACATCGCTGTACTTGATTTTTACTGTTTTCAAAACATGATAAACAGAACCAGTGTGGAGTTTTGTCATCACAAGCTGACAAGCTAGTGTGCTAAAAGTGCAATTCCTGATTATCAAACAATAAAAGGCTTTATAATTAGATGCAGATAGTACACAGCTGACTTATTTTGCCCTCAAGAGCTACTTATACAATATTTTAATATATTTGTTCTAGGGTGAGACACATTTTGCTCAGATACAAGGGTAGAACATCTGGTTCTTTAAGTAATAACAGATACTCCTGAAAGGAACTGTATGTGAGCTGCGCTCTTAACCTGCAGATAGAGGACACATACACGGTTTTCTCATTCTCAGTATATGGACAGGCCATGCCTCATGTGAAAGCTCAGAACCTCCAGAATTTACCCACTGAGCTGCAGAGGATGCACTAGCACTGATTAGGCCCTACTGTTTTTTTGTACATGCTGCCCTCAGGTCAATTTTTTTAAAATACACAATTTCTTTCCATTGTTTTGCTGATGACGTGCAAGTCCTGCCCTTAAGATGCAGACCACAGATAGCATCCAAACCCTCTTAAGTTGCCTTCAGGATGTTGTCCATCCAGGATGACTGGATGGCTCCTAACTTTTTAAAGCTAAGCGGCATCTGGCACACAGGGATACAGGAGGGTGTGAGGGCATCTGCCACAGAGGGATATAGGAGGATGGGGGTGCATCTGACACACAGGGTTACAGGAGGATGGGGGTGCATCTGACACACAGGCATACAGGAAGATGGGGGTGCATCTGACACACAGGGATACAGGAGGATAGAGGGGCATCTGACCCAGAGGGATACAGGAGGATGTGAGGACATTTGACACACAAGCATACAGGAGGACAGAAGGGCATCTAACACACTTGACGCTAGAGTGCATCAGAATATGGTGTCACTTTGGATGTGTGGCTGAACTGAATGATTTGTGACATTTCAATCATATTTTTATAGTATTTATTGAGTATGTTCCACAGCAGAACTATGGACTTCCACCAGACTGTATTTAAAATGTTTTTGAACACTTTGGCCTATCATTCACCAGGGCTACTTTCTATGTGTGGCAGTGATAAAAATAGTAACACACTAGATATTCTATACTTCTGTATAGAATATTTCTGTATATGCACAACATCTCTAATCTGTTTAATCCCTCAATTGTCTAGATAGGTTTCATTTCAGAAAAATTTAATTCTGTCAACTCATCCAAGAGGTTTCTTCAGTTCTGACCATAGACTCTATAAAGATACCCACACCATTCAGCTCCAAATGTAGCTCGACGGCTAGCAGTTATAGGGGGAAATTTGGAGCCAAGTTCTGTATTTGGAATTCTGACGAGTATCCTAGCAACCAAAGAGCCAATCTGGGGTGAAGCTGTTGATGGTAATGCCCCTCCCCATCCGAATCAAAAACAGAAATTGTGGTATCTGGGGATTTATTTGATGCCAAATCTTCTACTTTGAGTTGCTATTGCTATCAGTCTGCCAGAAATCTTGGTGTTGTTTTAGATGGTTGTTCAAAATTTGACCATCAAGTCAGCCAGGTAGTCAGATCAACTATGCTTACTTAGTAAGGTGAAGCCATACCTGCTCTCCACTGACCTGGAGTGTGTCATTCATGAATTCATCACTTAGACTACTGTAACTCCCTGTATTGTGGGTTGGGTCAGGGCTTCATCCATCGCTTACAGTTAGTCCAAAATGGATGCTCACAGACACCAGGAAATATGAGCACATTTCTCTTGTGTTGGCCTCTCTGCGCTGGCTCCTGTCAGCTTCAGAATTGATTTTAAGATTTCAATTGATGGTTGTCTCCGTGGGTTTGGCCCTCCTGATCTCTCTGAGGTTCTGTTTGTCCATGTTCCCAGTAAAACTTTGAGATCAGCAGACCAGACTTGGATGTTCCAAAGTCCTGGCTAAAATCTAGAGGGCACCAAGCTTTTGCTGCAGCTGGTCCCAGATTCTGGACAGTCTCTGCTGCGTAGTAGAACAGACCAAATTTTAACACAAGCTGAGCGGAGACATTTGTATTTTATTGTTTTATTATTTTTGCATGTTAAGTTTTATAAGATTCCCCTAATAAATGCCTTTGTACAGCATTTTGGGCAGCTGTGGTTGTTCATAAATGTGCTTTATAAATAAATTTGACTTGACTTGATGAATGATTGGCTGCAGGTGCTGGGGTTTAGGTAAGACTCATGTGAGCCTCATTCTGCTTTCTGATCGTATAATTATAAATAGCCAAACACCAAAAATGGGTCATGACATCCACTGTTTTTGTAATTAAGAAAGCATCTGCATTAGAATTGTACCAGTAAGAGCAATAATTCATTTGAAAATATCTGCCTCATATCTGGCAACACAGTAAGATCATGTTTATGGAATTAAAATCTAAATCTTACATACAATAAACATTTATATATCTCTTCTGATAGATACAGTGTCTTACAGTGTCCATTCATGTCCCTGTCAGAACTGAAGAGACCTCTTGGATAAGAGTGGACACTTTGTATTTGTATTTGTATTTATTCAGTGTGTTTTTTTTGTGTGCGTGTTCTATGTGCACTTTATCACCGAATTAAGTTCCTAGTCTGTGAGCTTTGCTCACTGACAATGGCAATAAAACTTCTTCTGATTCTTATTCTGACTTCATCACTCCAAACTTTTTCTTTTAAAATGTCCCACTATATTGTAAGATTAAACTCAAATCAAGCTCTCAATTTGTATGGTCACATTTAGCAAACCACAGAGACTGCATTTCTTCAGGTAAGAAATGTTTTACATTTTAAAAAATCTCTTCTTTCAATATTGAGGCTCCTGGACTGGTCCAAAATGTGCATTGTCAACTGGATTCTATCATTAAAGTGGGGATATTTTACTTCTATAGGGTATTATTGCTAATACATAACACATTTAGATCACCATGTTATATTTCATGTTTTGAAAATGCATTATTTGCCAAAAACAATGTTTGTTTTAACATGTTGCACTTTCTTTTTTGACGCTCTGAGTTTCCCCTTCCTTTGCTCTCCATGCTAAGTCACTCCCCCTTTTAGAACACTATCACAACACAATCAGCGTGGATCCCACTAAAAGAAAAGTAGTTCATGTGTACAGTTTTGTTTCATGCTTTTTATATATGTTTGGAGAATTGTCGTCTGTAAACATGGGTGACATAGGCTTGTGGGCTGAGCATTGCACAGAATCTTACATCTTATCGTAAGGAGCCTTGAAGAGATCAAGAGATACATACATATATATGAAGTGTGCATATATATATATATATATATATATATATATATATATATATATATATATATACACACACACACACACACACACACACACACACACACACACACACACACACACACACACACACACACACACACACACACACACACATACATAAATGTACATGAGGATGCCAGGAAGAGTGGCCATTGTCAAGGTAATCGATCCTAATAAACAAACAAACAGACTCCACAGTGCAAGCAGGACAACGCAGCGCCCACCGCATCACATGACCAGGCTGTGGCGCTAGGCTATTCCTGTGACTGTACTCTGCCATCTGATCTGCTAACTCACACAGCACGCTAATATCACCACCGCTAGTACACCATTACACGAGGATAAGACTATTAAGGCTATTAAGACTACTATTTGTGTCCTTTATACGTTTAGATTGTGTGAGGCAGTGGTTCTATTCCCCTGTGTCTGGGTTGCTTCCCTTGAGCACTATCGTTAGATGCATCAACTTAAATACATGCATGATAAGCGGATCGACCAGCTAGGTGTTCACGTGACATCACAACATTGTAGAATCCCTATAGTTTAAACAGAGCTGGAGGACAGGTCAAAATTATATGGTGGAAATTGTAGTTTAGCTGTCAGATTGCAGATTTGTTGAGCTGGTTTAATTATTGGGCCTATTCACAATAAAAACTGACACCATGTTCAACGTCTTCTATATCAGTATAAATAAACAAAAGCAAATTTTTTTTTTCACAATAGCTTATAGTGGTGCCACTGTTCAACCCCAAAGAAGCTTTAAATTAACATAATAATGATAAGGTTCAACATTTGTGGATCATAATTTTGGAGATTTCTTTAAAAACAGTGAATCTCCCATAGACTTATATAAACCCCACCCTCTGTCTGAAATATGACATCATTGAATTCTAGAACGTGAACACAATCTCCTGAGTAGTTGCTATTTTAGAAGAGAAAAACAACATCTTGATCTTTACTCTAAGCAAGTAAACCTAATGAATTTTAAAAATAATCTGTTTATTTAATTTTTTTTCTGCTTGTATTGATACTCTGCAGCTAATGTCATCAACATTACTTGGGAGTGTGATGCTAATTGTAGGCTCGGCTCTGTCTGAAGCTTGGTTAGATTTTAATTTGAGCTTTTAACACAATCTGACCAGAAAGAGCTGGTTTAGAGGAAAATACAACAGTTGAATTGTGCTTTGAACTGATTTGTGCAGTTAAACAAGTCTCTCACAAATAACATTACAGTCATAGCTAGCATTAGCAAACAGTTTTTCAGGTAGTCACTCTCTCTGTTTTTGTTGAAAATCCAACATCCAAACAGGACCACGAATGCTTGTATTGATCACAGGCTCCTGATAATGTGTTGTTTAAATCCATTTTATATTTTTTCTTGAGTTTTCAGATCTTAAAACTTTAATGACAGTGTTTGCTAATGTGTTCATTGTGTCTCCATGGTAACTGCTGAACATTCCTCCATATAGATGCATGTAGAACACCCCAGTGTGCAAAGTATCAATTGCAGTGCAAAAGCACCATGACACAGTGACTATTGTACATTTGCAGCTGTACTTGTTTCCGTAATTGTCCTTGGGCTTCTGTTTTTGAAAAGTTCCTTGTACATTTTGAAAGTTGCAGGTTGTGTTTAATGGGCTTGTTCTAAGTGGCACTTTCCCCGTTATAAAAGATTTTTTTAAGTGTAAACTACAAGTGTAATACCCCCTGTGTTAGACTTCTATGGGGTGTTAACAGCTAACACGTATTTAAATGTTTTATTGTTTTGAAAATGCTATATTTGTACCCTCTCCCTATACAGTCTATGGTAATATTCACTTTAACACTGTTATTGATGTTAAATATGCTAATTATAAAGCTGTGGCACAATATATTGAGATTGTGGTTGAAATTTTTCGAAATTTATCTTTGCTTCTCATGATCTCAGAATACTCACCTTCGTCTACATCAAAGGATACTTTGACACACTGTTAGATCAGTCTGGCATGTACCTTAATGTTAATTAGAGGTGTGATCCCTATGGGGTACCGGAAATCTAGCCAAATGGTCAGCTAAACAAAAGTTTTGGGAGGGGTTGTGCCACATAGACTATATAAATTTGTGAAACCACAGCTCTGGGCTCAAAGCTAGCAAACACTCTGTTGGTTGGCTTTTTTACAGATTAATTCCACAACAAGATATACAGCCATTCAGTAAAACCATTGCATGATGTAAAGAGCATTTATTTAGCTTCTATTTGCTTCTGTTTGAGGTGTTTTTTTGTGGCGCTTGTAACACTGTTTTTGAACTTTTATTTTCACAGTCATGGTTGCTTGTTGCTCTCTAAAAATCTGGCAACCCTGGTTGTTTCCTTATAGTTCTCCAATCTCTGTCTACTATTTGCTTTTTTGTCACTTTTGAAAATGTACAAGGTACAAGATGTTTATTTTTATGTTCTGAAATACATGGGATTCTCATATTGGTTGGATTTGATGTGTAAATTGTGAACTGACATCACATACTGAATGATAAGGCTTGCGAGAAAAATTAACATTTTCCCAAAATTGTTCTGCCCTACCAACCGTTAAGTGATGTAAACTTAGCACTATTGCAATAGCAATAAACTATTTGTGGTAACACATTTAGAATTGCAGTTTTAAGTACAAAGGAATTAGCCTTATAACTTAAGAGGAGCAGACATTAAAAAACTGTATTTTGTTTGTATCATTCAGTCTGCCCATCAGCAAGTCATTGTCAAAAGTGGTGGCATAACCACATTCTTTTAGTACTACTCACCTCTGCACCATCAGTCTAAATAATTGATCTTCAGACTTACAAAGTTGTATAGTAGCAGCACTTCAAGGCCCTTGGCTACACCCTAAGGCTGTGTGGCAGTTTTCAGTAGTTGTGTGCAAGGAGCTTCTGAGTTTGTGTGCTGCAGCTTCTGTGGGTGTGTGCTGGATCTTCTGTAGTTGTGTGCTGGAGCTTCTGTAAATGTGCACTGGAGCTTCTGTAGTGTGTGTGCTGGAGCTTCTGTAGTGTGTGTGGAGGAGCTTCTGTAGGGGTGTGCTGTAGTTGTGTGCTGGAGCTTCTGCAGTTGTGTGCTGGAGGTTCTGTAAGTGTGTGGTGTGTGCTGAGCTTCTGTAGGTGTGTGCTGGAGCTTCTGTAAGTGTGTGCTGGAGCTTCTGTAGGTGTGTGCTGTAGGTGTGTGCTGGAGCTTCTGTAGTGTGTGCTGGGGCTCTGTAGGTGTGTGCTGGAGCTTCTGTAAGTGTGTGCTGGAGCTTCTGTAGGGGTGTGCTGTAGTTTTGTGTGCTGGAGCTTCTGCAGGTGTGTGCTATAGGTGTGTGCTGGATCTTCTGTAGGTGTGTGTGCTGGGGCTCCTGTAGGTGTGTGCTGGGGCTGCTGTAGCTGTGTGCTGGAGCTCCTGTAGGTTTTTGCTGTAGGTGTGCGCTGGAGCTTCTGTAGTTGTGTGCTATAGGTGTGTGCTGGATCTTCTGTAGGTGTGTGCTGGGGCTCCTGTAGGTGTGTGCTCAGGCTGCTGTAGGTGTGTGCTGGAGCTCCTGTAGGTTTTTGCTGTGGGTGGGTGCTGGAGCTTCAGTAGTTGTGTGCTGGAGCTTCTGCAGATGTGTGCTGTAGGTGTGTGCTGGATCTTCTGTAGGTGTGTGGGGGCTGGGCTGCTGTAGCTGTGTGCTGGAGCTCCTGTAGGTTTTTGCTCTAGGTGTGTGCTGGAACTTCTGTTGTTGTGTGCTGGGGCTTCTGTAGGTGTGTGCTGTAGGTGTGTGCTGGAGCTTCAGTAGTTGTGTGCTGGAGCTTCTGTAAGTGTGTGCTGGAGCTTCTGTAGGTGTGTGCTGTAGGTGTGTGCTGGAGCTTCTGCAGTTGTGTGCTGTAGGTGTGTGCTGGAGCTTCTCTAAGTGTGTGCTGAGCTTCTATAGGTGTGTACTGTAGGTGTGTGCTGGAGCTTCAGTACTTGTGTGCTGGAGCTTCTATAGGTGTGTGCTGGGGCTCCTGTAGGTGTGCGCTGAAGCTCCTGTAGGTTTTTGCTATTGTGTGTGCTGGAGCTTCAGTAGCTGTGTGCTGGAGCTTCTGTAAGTGTGTGTGCTGGAACTTCTGTAGGTGTGTGCTGTAGGTGGGTGAGGGAACTCCTGTAGGGGTATGTGCCAGAGCTCCTGTAGGTGTGTGCTGGAGGCCCTGCAGGTATGTGCTGAAGCTCCTGTAGCCCTGGAGCTCCTGTAGGTGTGTGCTTGAGCTAGTGTAGTTCTGGAGCTCCTGTAGGCAAGTGCTGGAGGTCCTGTAGCTCTGGATCTCCTGTAGATGTGTGCTGGAGCTTCTGTAGGTCTCCTCATGGTCAGGCTAATGGGACATTTGCTGGAGACATGTCGTTCTGCTGTTGGAGTGATGCACATTCATATTTTCAGAGATAGCCTTGACAGCGATCATAAATATAGTATCTCATGCAAATGTATGTACACGTGTCACACAGATAAACGGTGGCCCAGCTGCAACTTTTTGTCCAACAGAAGGACAAATCAAATGACTGTATTTGATTTCAAGTCTTGCAAAGTGCAATTGGTGCATATTCAAGATGTGTAACCCCAGCATCTAAGATAATGCTATTGTTTTAGACCTGTGAACTTGTCTTTAAACTCTCTGGTGGAAATTGTAGAATTTTGTTGGCACAGTTTTTCATACATAGGCACATTTTAGGCTGTAAAATGTGAAATACAAATTGATAGTGTCCAAAGCCTGAATATAGCAGATAAGGAAAATAAAGCAGCACATGGAGCTAATCAGGAGACGCCACCACACCAAGTTACAGGGGTCATAATAAGAATGCAAGTTTTGCTAGAAACATTTTTATTTCTGAATTTAATAAATGCAAGAAATACATTTTTAATGATCCATGTTTAATTCCAGGCAAATCAATAACTTCTACATGGAGACAGGCAGGTTATAGATCCTACATCAGAAAAGTTACATATTTAGGTGGACCAAAATGTGCCTATGTCCAATGTAGCCAAGGGAAAGAGGTTCTGTCTTGGTCTAAAATAAACAATTTCATTTTGATGAATGAATTTTGGAAGTTGACTTGTCAGGAATTTTTTTTTTCATTTAGATATTTTGCATAGCCATGGATAGTCCCTATAACTTAGTTAGGGTGTGTTCATATTTTTTTCTGCTTGGTTTGGGCCTAGCTTGGGTCCTACTACAAATTTGGTTTGGTCTTGTTCTAATCGGGGGTTAGTCCCTTGTCTAGTCCATTTTTAGACCTGGTAAGACCTGTTTGTAGTTCCAATCAGAAAGCAGCACGAGTCGCTCATTTGAGTTGCCAGTTTCAATGCTGAAATCCAGTTGGTTTAAACCTAAAAGGACTCCGTCTGATGTGAATCATCACTACCAAAGCCCCAAACACCTGCAGCCAATCACTAATCAGTGCTAGTGCAGCCTCTGCAGCTCAGTGAGTGAATTCTGGAGGTTCTGAGCTTTCACATGAGGCATGGCCTGTCCATATACTGAGGATGAAAAAAACATGTATGTGTCCTGTACTCTATCTGCAGGCTAAGGCTCTGGAAACCTAGGTTCAGTTATTATAGTGCAACAGGGTAAATACAGTTCCTTAAAATCTAGTGACTGGATTATTTGACGGTTGTGTGACGGTTGTGTGACGGTAGTTCTTGGTCAGACTTCCAGAGGGACATTTACCCTGTTAGATGCTATCCCTCTGAGGCGGACCCCTCCCTCTGGTCTGTGTCTCTGTATTTATCTTGCTCCTGTCTCCATCATCACATGAGTCAGTGTTGTAGTCAGTTAGTGTGTGTGCTCTCACCAGTGGGCGAGAGGTTTTGTCTAAAAGGTCAGAGCAGACAATGTTCAAAATCATTTAAAGACTAAAACTGATTTTCCAAACAAGAGTAGATTTGTGAGTTGAAAAGTACATTGAAGGTGCTGTCCAAAGTTATTCCTCACCTACCATAGGCATTCTGAGCATCTAATTATTCACCACGAGTGAATGAGTTTATATGCTACGTGCACTTCCTGATTATTAGACAATAAAACACTTTATAAATTAGATACAGACAGTACACAGCAAACTAATTTTGCCTTCAAGAGCTGTACTGGGGCAAGATACATTTTGCTCAAATATCTGAACCTCATCAGTTAGCACAGTTGCAATGGACTGCAAAAATATCATTATGATCATTATCATAATGTTATGAGTATAATAAAAAATATATTGAGATGCATAGGCATCCTGTAGAGGGCACCACCTCATGACATCAGAAGTTGGAACACTGAGCACTGAATGTACATCATTCTACATACTGTTTTGTGCCAGATTTTGCCCTTTCTTTATTGATTTGTCCTTTCAAATACATTTACATATATAGTACAAGATGTTACATGCAAACAGTTACAATTGCTTATACACTCTTAATTTAGCAACTTTTTTCTTCTACTTTTGAGAAATTAAATCTTTCATGTGATGGCACTCTGTTCTCTGAGTATAGCTGATGTAGTGAGTAGAGGCTGAGAGGGAGTATTCTTAGCCTGGTGGTTATTTTAGCAGTAGATTAGCCGCAGACTAATCCACACACTCTCTCTCTTTCTTCCTCACACACACACACACACACACACACACACACAGACACACACACACACACACACACACACACACACATACACACACTCACACACATTACTATGCAGCTTTCTTCACTTCTGATACTTTGGCTGTAAGTATCTGTTGATACACAATATCAGATGATACCAGTGACTGAAAACAGCATTTATTTCCTTGAAACAAAATTAATGAAGATGTATAAATAAAAGTTCAAACATTATGAGACATTCTGTGCTATGACTAGTAGTCTTAATGTATGAATGTATATGTACAAACAGGTTATCGGCTGAACTGATATTTGGAAGCCAATATCTGACCCATTGAATTTTGCAGTATCTGATACCAGTATCAGATTGTTGCGTTCGTAGACATAACATTGCCTTCCATGAATTTCCTGGAGACTGATTCCAACTTTAACCATAGTCACTACTTGCCTAACCTTAACCTTAACTCTTTCCAACTCTCTTCTTGTCACTCACTCCCTCCCTCTGTCCTTGTCTCCCACTCTCTCCTTGTCTGTCTACCTGCCTCTCTCTATGCCTCACTCTTTCTTTCATTCTTGCTTTGCCTGGAATGTTCTACAATATGGCATTGTTTACCTCTATGGAGACATACAGCCAACAGGTTGGATCACTGGAGAAGTGAGCCTGCTGCACTGTGTGCATTATATACATAGATATTTATTTACAATACAAACACCTGTAATGGAATAAATGCACGTTTAATGCAATACTGTGAAATAATGTAGACAAATCAATCTCCATGGAGACAAGAAGGTGACGGATCTCCCACCAGGAAATGTATATGTGCAACTTTAAATAAACATGCATCAAATAACATACATTTATTCATAAAAAATATGAGGTCCATGTTGATTAAGTTTACATCTTGTCTTTTAATTCTCAGGCCATTGTTCATCAGAAAGAACTATGAGCTCTTCTATTTACAAGAAAGAAAGTAGTCCAATAAATACATTTGTTTTGACAGTCACTATAAAGCCTTTTATTGGCTTCTTACTTGTCAACTGTTAAAAAATATGCTCATATTTACACACTACACACTAGTTTTGTAGTTGTGTTGTTTGGTTGGTTCGCCATCACCATTCTGTCAGTCTGTATCTGGAAGTCCCACAGGATCTTGGCTCGATCATTCTCCACTACCTTTGGAGGTGTTTCCCACCTTGACCTTGGGGTTTCCAGTCCATACTCTGTACAGATGTTTCTGTACACTATGCCCGCCACTTGGTTTTCCCACTCCATGTATGCTTTTCCTGCCAGCATCTTATACCCCGCAGTTATGTGCTGGATTGTCTCAGGGGCCTCTTTGCACAGCCTACACCATGGGTCTTGTCTGGTGTGGTAGATCTGGGCCTCTATCACTCTTATGCTCTAGGCCTGCCCTTGTGCAGACAGGATGAGTGCCTCTGTGCTGTCCTTCAGTCCAGCTTTCTCAAGCCATTGGTAGGATTTCTTGATATCAGCCACTTCAGTGATGTTCCGGTGGTACATCCCATGTAGGGGCTTGTCCTTCCATGATGGTTCCTCCAGCTCCTCTTCCTCTGCACTCCACTGTCTGAGACATTCGCTGAGCACGTCATCTGTTGGGGCCTTGTCCTGGATGTACTTGTGGATCTTGGATGTTTCATCCTGGACAGTGGCTCTCACACTCAGTAGTCCTCGGCCTCCTTCCTTATGACTAGCGTACAGTCTCAGGGTGCAGGGGATGGAACTGGATTTGGGGAGCTATGGGACACGCCGCCATGCATGGTTTAGGAGCTTTCGGGTCTTAACATCTGTGGTCTGTATCTCCTCCTTTGGCCAGCTTATGATTCCTGCTGGGTATCTGATTACTGGCAGGGCGTAGCTGCTTATTGCCTGGGTCTTATTCTTGCCATTGAGCTGACTCCTTAGGACTTGCCTTACTCGTCTGAGGTATTTGGCCGTGGCTGCTTTCCTTGTTTCCTCTTCAAGGTAGCCATTTGCTTGTGGGATACCAAGGTACTTGTAACTGTCCTCAATGTCTGCTATTGTTCCTTCTGGGAGTGAGACCCCTTCTGTGTGGACTGCCTTCTCTCTCTTGTGTCACCATCCGGCTACACTTCTCTCAGCCCGAATGACATTCCAATGTCTGTGCTGTAGATCCTGGTGGTGTGGATCAGTGAGTCGATGTCTCGCTCATTCTTAGTGTACAGCTTGATGTCATCCATGTAGAGGAGGTGACTGAGTCGGTATCCATAGCCAGTGTTGTTGATGATTTGGCTGAGGGGGTTCAGACCTATGCAGAACAGCAGTGGGGACAGTGCATCTCCTGTCAGATGGTACTTCACTTAGTCACTGCAGGTGGTGTCGGGGTTGCCTTGTGTTCATTCGGGCCATGATCTTATCTTTCAGGTCAGTCGCTGCCTCGCTCAGCGTAATGCTTATTGGGGCTTTGTACCCAATCTCCGGATGGGGAGTTGATGTTAACTCCCCTCTGACCTGGCGTCCTGGCTCCCCCTTGCCGTAGCATATTTTGTGTTGTACCTCGTCGATCTCAAGTTGTGATGATGGTCCGTCATCTGCCGCTTGTTTTGCCTGGGATGTTCCATAGTATGGCATTAATTTGGGGCGACAGTGGCTCAGTGGTTAGAGCATTGGTCTCCCAACCCGAAGGTCGGAGGATCGAGTCCAGCTCGGACCAAGTTCTGTCGTTGTGTCCTTAGGCAAGACACTTCACCCACATTGCCTAGTATGAAAGTAGTGTGTGTGTGAATGATCGGTGGTGGTCGGAGGGGCCGATGGCGCAAACTGGCAGCCTCGCTTCCGTCAGTCTACCCCAGGGCAGCTGTGGCTACAATAGTAGCTTACATCACCAAGTGTGGAGGAGTGAACGAATAATGACTTCAGTGTAGCGCTTTGAGAGGCTTTGATAAAGCGCATTACAAATGTAAGGCATTATTATTATTATTAATAGGCCTATCGCAATAACATATTTTCAAGTGCAATATATTGATTCTGAAAATATCACAATAAATGATAATATTGAAATGAATTTATGCCACTTAATGGTACAGGGTGTCCATAAAGTCTCTTTACAATAAAAAAACAAAAAACAAAAAAACAATATTACAAATGCAGTTGATAAGACTTGATGGTTGTACTTGATGGTTTCCATTTAATACTCCTCTATCTGTGCACCATTAGTCGCACAAAGAACATCAAGATGGTACTTGATTTCTTGCCATGTTTGCTGTAGCATAGCCTCATCAGTGGTTGCAATTGCATCTGCTATCTTTAGCTTTAGTTCAGTAATGTTCTGTATCTTTGTTCGATGCACAATATCTTTAACATAGCCCCACAGAAAGAAATCCAGAAGTGTGATATCTGGTGAACGTGGTGGCCACAAAATTGGTCCTTCCCTTCCAATCCAACTATCTGGAAATGTTTGATTGAGAAACTCAAGAACATGCAGACCCCAATGTGGTGGGGCACCATCTTGTTGGTGCCACAACCAAATTCAACTGCATTTGCCCCAAAACCTGTCTGATCACTCTCAGGTCAAAGACCCGGAAAGGTGCGAACAGGGGGTACGAGACGTTTGATTTTCAGACATGCTACGATCTGCATTGTTCTCTGCAGTACAAATAAACACATTGAAGGTGCGGTAGTTTATACTTTCACTTGAACATAGGAGACCAAAACAAGTGCTTGGTATAGAGGCTGTAGTTTGTGAGTAAATGTCCAAACACATGTCTAATATTTTCCTGGCTGTTTCTTGCCTCGTGCTGTTGAATGCCCCTCATTGTGTACACCTAATGTAAAGCGGTTATATGTAACAGGTATCCGAGTACGTGTCAGCTTCTCCAGATGTGTTATAGGCATTTTTGAGATTCGATTTACAATATCTCAACCATAGTTCCCGGAGTTCATGCATTTTGATAAATCAGTTTAAATTGGACTAGGCCAGTTATCCGGTTTTGTAAGTGTGCATGTAAACATAGTGAGTAAGATGCAGGGTTTTTGAGCAATAAAAACCCCACTGAATACATTATGAATACATTTAAGGGAGAAAGGATACTGAGTAACATTACAGTCAAAGCAGTAACATATCCATGGGGACAAGAAGGTAGCGGACCTCTCACCACTGTGATCCTTTAAAATGGTAGAACATAGTCTTTGCTGAGCCATCCAGAGAGAAGAGAATTCAGAAGGGACCAGAGGAGGGTAATATTGCTCACAGCTTGATAATCCCAAGAAACTCTTTTATAATCAACTTGTACTAATGAAACACACTGCAATAAGCACACTTCTAGGTCTTGAGGCAGTAATGAGTCAGCAGCTTTACACATGCACACCAAGAAAGCCAAATAACTGGCCTAGTCCAATTTAAACCAATTTATTAAAATGCATCCAAACCTGGGATCTACAGTTGAGGTGTCCTGAATCGCAAAGATCCCAATAACACATCTGGAGAAGCTGGTACATACTTGCTGCATGTAATAGCGCTGTCCAATTTGCATTAGGTACTGGATAGGAGAGGTGTTCAACTGCCTGGGATAAGAAACAACCAGGAAAATATTAGACATGTGTTTGGGTGTGGACTCACTTGTTGTAAATCAGCAGCGATGACAAACTATGGCCTCTCCACC
Organism: Periophthalmus modestus; assembly: GCA_019594935.1. Taxonomy (NCBI): domain Eukaryota; kingdom Metazoa; phylum Chordata; class Actinopteri; order Gobiiformes; family Gobiidae; genus Periophthalmus; species Periophthalmus modestus. The sequence continues at coordinate 9,451,617 of JAIEZT010000107.1, forward strand.
GATTACTCACAAGCACAAGTTTTATTGGTAACTATATCAGTGCTAATGCTAAATTACTAGATATTGCTGGTAGCCCCCTTTTGCACGTATATTTGGTTATTTGATCTGCTGTAGATTGGGACAAGAGTGCTCTGACAGGGACAGTGTGCCTGATTTTTCTCTGTTAGTATAAGGACAGTGTGCCTGATGTTTATTTGTTAAAGTTAGGAACAGTATGTTTAGGGTTAGGGACACTGCGCGCTTTTAAGGTTAAAGACAGTGTGTGCTCTGTAAGGGTAGAGACCGTGTGTCTGATATTTCTATGTTAGGGTTAAGGCAGCGTGTTCTCTGTTAGGGTAAGAACAGTGTGTGCTCTCTGTTAGGGTTAGGGACAGTGTGCCTGATGTATCCCTGTTAGGGATAGTGTGCCTGATTTTTCTCTGTTAAGGTTAGGGGCAGTGTGTTTTATGTTCCTTTGTTAGGATTAGTGACAGTGTGTGCTCTGTTAGAGTTAGGGACAGTGTGTGCTCTGTTATGATAGGGACTTGTAGTAGTTGCAAGCAGAGGAAGGAAGAGTGCAAGGACACAGGCCCAGGTGTCTGAGTAGGAGGACAGCCCCACTCTAGGTGCTGTCACTGGGCTCTAACAAATGTGAACTGGACTGTCACACTTCAGCTTGTAATTTGGACCTGAGCTGCTCTTGAGCACAGGACAGAGCACTGGGAAGGAAGGTCATCAGAATACAAACAGGACTGGTTTCATATGACATCACACAACATTTATCTGGTGTCTTGTGCACAGATGTAACCAATTGTAGACTTAATCATTATCTCAGGATAATTTGCGACACATAACTCTGTGGGTACATTCTTAGAATAACCACATAGTCCTCAGTGAGATGCACATAAATATGGATATACTCGGTTATATTTGTCCTGTGAGTCATCTGTCATGAGCCCACTCCTTGTCTCTGTCAGAGCAGTGCTCTGGTTCAACTCTCATAGTCATCTCCCCCACATGCTACAGTGTGTTTATACTGCACAATAACCAGCATCACTGTGTATATGAGGCATTATTATAACCAGTTTATTGGAATAGGATTAGAGATATAAGAGTAGTCACATTACAGCTGTTACAGTGGTCAGGGTACAGCTATTACAGTAGTCAGATTACAGCTGTGACAGTGGTCAGAGTAGTCAGATTGTAGATGTTGCTGTAGACAGAGTACAACTGTTAGAGAAGTCAGATTACATCTGTTACAGTTGTCAGATTACAGCTGTTACAGTGGTCAGAGTTTAACTGGTGCAGTAGTCAGAGTACAGCTGGTACAACTGACAGAGTACAGCTGATACAGTAGTCAGAGTACAGCTGCTCCTGTAGTCTGAGATGCTACAATGCATAGACATATACATAGAGCTGCTGTCTTATAGAGAGTAAGGGGAGGCTGTTTCGCTAATCTATGAAGATCATACATATGTCATACTATGTTTATAATGAAGATGAGTCATAACTGACCCCTTTCCTACTCTCTCGTTCCTCTTCTTTCCTCCCCTCTTCTCTTGTCTTGTCCTCTCTCCTCTTTTTTCGGCTTCTCTCCACCAGATGCCCCGGTGGCAGAGCTCCATGACCTGTTCTGTAAGAAGCTGCAGCAGTGCTGTGTGCTCTTTGACTTCTTGGACTGTGTGGCTGACCTGAAGGGCAAAGAGATCAAACGAGCTGCTCTCAATGAGCTGGTGGAGAGTGTAGCCACCAGCAGAGGAGTGCTGATCGAGCCGCTCTACCCCGAGGCTATTAAGATGGTAACAACAACACAACACACTATATATAACACTACACAGAGACCACAGTACTGTAGTGATAGTTTTGCTAAAGATTAGATTAGACCTTAACCATTGTCTAACCTTAACCAGAATACTGATCTTTTCTTTTTTTAATACTCTATTTGTACAAATTTTCATATACAAAAAAGCATTATGACAAAAGTTATTATGTCTGTATAATCCCTCAATTATCCAGGTATGATCCCCCCCTCACCAGCAGTATGACCATTACTGAAGAAGCGGCTTGGATGAGCAGCGAAATCTCTTCACTCAAATAACTTTTTGTCCAGTTGACAGAATTTCTTTTTTTTTTCTTCTTCTTATAAAAAGTTATTATTTTACCATAGCATAGAGCCCGGCCATCTTACACAGAAAAAAAAAACACTCAAAAATTATGGATGTAGCAAAATAAAAAATAAAACATTAAAAATAGATAAAAAAAAAAAAAAAAATATACGAAAAACAAAAATATAAAATAGGTGATAATAATTACACACATTCAATATAACCCCAGCTATAAAACATAAGAATTACAGTGTAATCAAAACTGCAGCAACATCAAATTGTTATATCCAATTTTTCTATTACATATTTCCAGTTTAATAAAACTAGAAGCAAGTAGTGTACAGTAGGCCACAAAACCTTGTTGGTACTAACCCATATTTTGTAACTCCTGTGTCCAGATTTCGGTGAATATATTCCGGACACTGCCCCCAAGTGAGAACCCTGAGTTTGACCCAGAGGAGGATGAGCCCACACTGGAGGCATCCTGGCCACACCTCCAGGTACTCTGCACACATTCAACTATTTCTTTTGTATGTATTTATTTCATCTTTATGTTAAATCTATGGTATTTTCAAGTGCCTATTTTAACATAAAATCTAGGCCCATTTTAAAAAGTATTTACTGTCATATACACTGAATACTTACATAATACATACATAATCTAAGAGGTAACATGTAAATTTGAAATGACCCTCTATCTATCGCCCGCTTGTGCCCAGCTGGTGTATGAGTTCTTTCTGCGATTCCTGGAGAGTCCAGACTTCCAGCCTTCCATGGCAAAGCGCTACGTGGACCAGAAGTTTGTCTTACAGGTAATCTTTAAGGACGTAACATATGGTCTCAGACCATACCAGACCATACCAGACCACACCAGACCATACCAAACCTTACCATACCAGACCATACACAACCATACCAGACCATATCATACCAGACCAGAGCAAACCATACCAGACCATATCATACCAGAACAGACAAAACCATATCATCCCAGACCATACCAGACCACACTCAACCATACCAAGCCATATCATACCACACCATACCAGACCACACCAGACTATATCATTCCAGACTACATCAGAGACATACCAGACCATACCAGAACAGACCAGACCATAACAGACCATATAATACTGTATGCGTATGAATGATGGTTCATATTTCACAGTCAGAAAACCCAGTGAACCATCAAAAACAAAGGCAAACGTAATTCCCACAGCATGGAATCGGACAAGTAAATATAATTGATTAAATGGGACATTATAACAACTGCCATCATTAGGTCATTCAAAGTTGTATTTTGATTGATTTATTGATGGTTGAATAATCCTGTATTGTCCTGTGTTTAAGGCTTGAGTTGTCAGAAAAAATTCAGTTTTACACCTACGCCCTGCTTCCACCCACTCTTCTGTAAATATACAAAATGACTGATAGTTTAATAGGAAATATATTCATTATTATATTATTATATAATACAAATCCCCCCCCACTCCCTTGCTATCTGCTTGTATTCTTTATCTCTCTCTATTTGTATCTCCCTCCGTCTCTCTCTTTGTTTTTCTCTCTCTGTCTTTCTCCTTGCCTGCTTCTCTCGCTCTGTTTATGTCTACCTCTGCTTCTTACTCCCTTCCTTTCTAACAAAAATCCCTCTGTCCCTGCCATTCTCTCTGTCCCTGCCTCTCTCTCCTCTCCCTCCCCCTCTCCGCCCTCAGCTGCTGGAACTGTTTGACAGTGAGGACCCCAGGGAGCGGGAGTACCTGAAGACCATCCTACATCGTGTCTATGGCAAACTGTTGGGACTGCGGGCATACATTCGCAAGCAGATCAACAACATCTTCCTCAGGTAGGACACAGTGGGTGTGGACCATACAATTTACAGTATGGGTCAGTGTTGTTGTTCTGATCATCCAGATTAGGTGTAGGCGATATGGGTCAAATTGGTTATCTCAGGAATGGTTTTCATTTTTTTTTTTTTTAAATTATGACTTGGTTTGGTGGGACAGTACTTGTGGTCAATATTTATCAGTCAAGTGGCAGTTTGTGGAAAAAAGTTAAGAAGCAAAGTACTGAAGTTGTGCTGAGTTCCAAAACAGAATTCCTCTACCTATGTCATCAAAACCGAGACAATTTACATACAAGTAACACATTTTTCTGTCAGTTTAAACACTGAATTGTGATTTGCGATGTTGTCGTTTACTCTTATTTGTGTAATTAAACTGTAATTTTATAATTCTTGGTGTAATTTGGTCCTTTATAACATTATGGTTGCTAGATAAGAATTGAAATGACCTTTATGTATCTGCTGCCTCTGTCCAGGACGTAAAATTATAAACTTCACGAGAATATAAAATAACATTTTTAAAAATAGACAAAACTAGGTAAACTCTTTTGTAAAATCCTAAAAACATTTTTTTTGGGTGAAAAAGCAGTCTAATGCACTTCAACAAAATAGATGATTTAGCCAAAATTAACCCTCGAAAATCAAACAGTGAAACCAGGACTGAACCCAGACTAAACCAGGACTAAACCAGGAATAAATCAAGACTAAACTAGAACTGAACCAGGACTGAACCAGGACGGATAGGCTGTAGATGTGTCAGGGCTAAATCAGGACAAAGTCAGGACTAAACCAGGACTGAACCAGCACTGAACCAGGACTGTACCAGGTCAGAGGGGCCAATGGTACAGATGGCAGCCTCACTTTTTTTGGTCTTCTTTATAGCAACTGTGGCTATCACCACCGAGTGTGGAGTTATTATTAGCATACTTGAGATTTAATATGCTATATATCTTTACCATAACACTTGTTTGTAGATCCCCTAAATTATAGAATTATGTGAGGAAATCTTTCATAAGCAGCCAGTTATGACAATTTAAGAGTTACAATTTAAATGTGTTTTTTTCTGATGTGTGTATTTCTCTCCAGGTTCATCTATGAGACTGAACACTTCAACGGTGTGGCTGAGCTGCTGGAGATCCTGGGCAGGTATGCGCACACTCCTATGGATCAGTCCTCTGAGCTCATCTTATTCTGGATCACAGCCTGGATGGAGCTTTAATTAATTGGCCCATATTACACTGTTTTCCGATCTATTTTATAATGTTGTTCCTTTATATAAAAAAAATATATATATATACTCTGAGTTGTGTTTTGTTTCATTTACATATGTTTAACACACATGCACATGTCACTGCATATGTAGGCTCTGTTCTTCTCTCAAACAGAAAACACTCTGTTGCATCTTATGATCTCACGCAGTAATGCAGGAAGTGCTCCACTGTGTTTTTAAACTGCATATACCTTTACTAGAATCAGCTCTAAAATTGCAGTTTACTAAACTAAAGGTGAAAGGTAACTGTTAATTTGAAAACTACCATTAAATGACATCATAAGGTGGAACAGAGCAATTTTGAGCTTGGGAAATTTAGATAATATAATAATAAAGAATTACTGAAACATGTATGAATGAAACAAAACTCCAGGTATATTTGTGATGGTAATAGCATTACAACATGGGTTAAAGCTCACAAGTATTAGAGTCTGCTGACAGAGAGCAGTCATCATGGGGAGCTGTTTGGAGCTTCAGGCAGGATCAAAACCTGCATCACTAGTGCCAAATTACAGGTCAGATCTGTGGAGATGTTCCTGCTTACAGTAACAATGCATGTTTTTCAAGGTATTTCTGAGCAATAAAACCATCTATAATTGAGTTAATGGAAGATAAATAGTTAAATTAAAGGTAGCAAGCCATTCACCAGAAATGTTACGCAGTGCACCTTTAAACCAGTCCATAGAGCGCATCCTAAGCTCCCTTCTGTGACACTGCAGCATTTATAAAGCTGCCCACACATTGCACCACATGCCAGCAGGGGGCAGTGTTACAGAGAGTACCTCCAGTGTTCCTCCTCAGATCTGAGTCTCATCTCTTGTTGGTTTCATCTATTAGTTGTACATTTGTAGTTTTGTGTCTTTGTAATTTTTATACTGTTTTTTATATTATATTGTACATGTGAAACATTTAGGACAGGTAATGTTGCTGTAACTGTGCTATAGAGATCAAATGTATTCCTCTATTCCTCTCTCTTTCTTTTTCTCTCTGTGCCTCTCGCTCTCTGCTTCTCTCTCTGTCTCTCCCCCTGCCCTGTCTCTCTCTCACTGTTCTTCCTCTGTCTCACTCTCGCTGTCTCTCTCTCCTACTGCCTTACCCCCTCTCTTCTCTTTGCCTCACTCACTGTCTCCCTCTTTCTGCTTCTCTCTCTCCCCCTCTCGCTCTGCTTCCCTCTCTACCTGCCTCAGTTTCTTCCTCTCAGGTAGTTGTAAGTGTGCAATAGACGTAAAATGCAAAAAAAAAAAGTGTGCCAAATCACTGAATATAGTTACTGACTAACATGTGTATTATATTATTATAAAGGGTCACAATATATAATGATATAATACACATCATAGTCAGTACCTGTATTCAGTGTATTCACTGACTCTCATTTTTTTTTACATTAATAGTCAAAGGGGAAGTCCAAACCACAGTTACAGTCCAGAGTTGCAGGCATAGATTACAAAAGGGGAAGCACTAGAAATAACATGTCAAAAAGTATTTTAAAATGTCTCCTGTCTGCTCTAGCGGTTATGTTATTGCTGTCTCCTTGTGTTGTTGTGCACAGCATCATAAACGGCTTCGCTCTGCCCCTGAAAGCGGAGCATAAACAGTTCCTGGTGCGAGTGCTGATCCCTTTGCACACGGCCAAGTCCCTGTCCATCTTCCACGCACAGGTGAGACGCACAAGCCCTGCAAACTACCCCTCTGCACACGACCTCTGCACACAACTCTTGTACACTGCCTCTGCACCTCTGCACACTGCCTCTGAAAACTACAGTTGCACATTACCTCTGCACCTCTGCACACTTCCCTGCTTACAACTTCTGCACAGCACTCTTGCGTACTAGCTCTGCACACTACCCCTACACACTACACTCTGGGTTGGCTGTGGTTAACACTTGGATGGGAGATTGCTGGGAATACCAGATACCACACTGAACAGCAGTAGCTCTACTATTGTAAAGTGTTGTTGTGTTCTTAGGCAAGGCACTTCACACACCTTGCTTAGTATGAATATGTTGTGTGTGTTGGTGGCCGTTGAAGGGGCCGATGGCACAGAATAGTAGCCTCGCTTCTGTCTGTCTGTCTCAGGACAGTTGTGGCTACATCACCATCACCTAATAAATGGTAGATAAATGGTTTAAAGTAAAGAACATAGGGTGTCTTAAAAGGTGCTATATAAATCCAATGCATCATTATTATTACTGTTAGTTGCAGTAACAATGATGATTAAGGTAACAGTAACTGGCTCTTCTACAAAACTTTGTAAATAAACTAAAGATCCTAGTGTTAGCTAATCTTATGTTAGCATAATAACAGGAGTGAAAGTTGAACCAGAATCCATTAGATTTATAGTCGACTAAAGAACATTTTCGTCGAGTAAAGACATTCCCTGCTGATCTTTTGGTCTACTATATAGACACAGCATGGCGAAAGCTTTCAAAACTCTTACCAATCTCTATGTACCTGACCCAAATGGCACTCAAAAGACTACACCATGAGAGTTCATGCAAAAGCGACTATTTATGCAAAAAAAAAAAATACTACAAAACAATAAAAGTTCTCCTTTCTGCTGTTGTCCCATACAAATCCTTATAATCTAAATGATGACTATACGACTATTTACTGATTTATCGGCTGAACGATCCATGAGTGTAGTATGCAGGCTTTTCCAATGTTCAGATGTGTCCAGTAGGGGTCAGCAGTGCAGTTCTCCTCACACTGGCTGATCCCTAGTCTATATGTGAGATAGTTTGAGGGACACTTAATAATATACAGAGGGAGTTAGTACTCAGTTAGATTTGCTCAATTACATTTATTTCAGTAACTTTTGAAAGAAATCATACTTTTCTAGCAGCATACTTTTCCTTCTACTTGAGTAATATTTTTATTGAAGTAACAGTACTCTTACTTGAGTAAAAGTTGTGGTTACTCTACAAGTGACAAAAGCTTTATTTTGAAGTGATTTTTTTTTTTTTTTTTTACATTTGTGCTTCTTGTACTAAATCATATATGATTTAGTTTCCTTTGAAAATCCTTTGAAAACATTAGATGTCCTTTCGCATTATTTCATATTTTACTCTTACTAATACTTTGGACCACTACCTTGTATTTCTACTTGAGTAATATTATTTTGAAGTAAAGTTACTTTCATAGTCTTTGTGAATATGTAAGAGTGATCTGGAGCTGTGAGGAGCAGATGACACATCTTACTCATCTCCACGTACACACTGTGAGGTGAGACTGAATCAGGCACAAGGACACACTCCCCCTGATACTGTGTTATCCATGGGTTTCAGAATGATGAAGTACTGTTGCCATAGCGATTAACAATTTAAAACTAAATATTATATCTCTTGAATTGGGCTGTGGGATTTTAGCCGTTTAGCTCATTAATTGGTTGGTCGTGTCTTAGTCGATCACAATTTGTAGTTCACCAATGATTTTATTTAGATTATAAGGATTTATATGAGACAACAGCAAAAGCGAGTGAGTCAGTGAGTGAGTTAGCAGAAGATTTGGTATTTTCTGTTATTTAGATTGCACTGTTCTAGTGTAAGAAAATCACACTACACCAGAATTTCTGGTTGTTTATTTTCTGCACCAGGGCTACTGTAGGCCATAACCATCACCAAAACAACAACAAAAAAAACAGCAGTCTGAAGTGTCACATACAAAAGCAGTTACATTAACAACTCATTAACACTTACAAGAACAACAAAAAGTGTCAACCCTGAACTATACACAAAATATCAAATCATTACAATATGTAAAAAGGCAGATTAAACTCATTATTTAATCTGTCTTGGATGTGGATGTGTCACCAGACTGAGTTACACCTGGGGTCTCATTTATAAAACTTTATGTAGATTTCTTACTAAAAGTAAGTGTACTTGCTCACTTCTTACCTCTGAGCAAATATCACCTATTGTCTTGTCCTAAATCAGGGGTGTCAAACATATTTTCACCGAGGGCCACATCCGCAAAATGGTCGCTCTCAAAGAGCCAGATGTAAACTAAATCTAACTACGTTTTTAACTTGTTAATTAACTGTTTCTGTATTTATTACTTATTCAAGTTACAAATATTACATATGCATTTGCCTAGATGTATGAATTTGGCTGTAACTGTGTATCTCCTGATAAAATGACATTTTAAGACCATCAGACCTTTTTAAATTTACCCTGTCGAGGGCCACATAAAATGATGTGGAGGGCCATATTTGGCCCGCGGGCCTTGAGTTGTGTCGTAAGTCCTAATTCTCAACATTCAGACTTTTTGGACCAGACCGCTCTTTTACATAACAAGGACTGTTTTTATAGATTATAAACTTAATGTAGAAAGTCACGTAATATTTTTGTACATACACATGCTTTATATAAGACTAGGGCTGGCAATAAAATCAATTAATCAAATTTGAAGTTCAAAACAATTTGTTTGGAAGAAAACCAATTTTATTTCCCCTGCTTTCTTGCATTGGAAAATGCATTGGGAATGCAAGCAAGGCTGCTCACTGCAGTGTTAGATTTGATGTGTTCTTCCTTCCTGTGCCTCATGGAGAAGAGAGTTTGGAGTTTGGAATAGGGCCATGCAGTGCTGAGTGCTTTGAGATCAGTGTCATCAAATTAAATGTTGTGAAAGTGCAAATCCCATCTTTTGTCCCACATCAGCTACTTGTTTAATGCAGCTCCAACACTATTAGGATTAGTTTATTTTATCTCATTCATAAAATGGAAATAGATTTCCCCCAATGGGTTAGCCAATGGGTTAAATATGATAACTTCACAGTAGCCTCCAAAATCCCCCAGCCCTATATGAGACCCCAGATCTGGGCAGGTGACTGAATGTGTGTTTATGAACATATTAAACTTATCTTACATATAACTGACTATATTTAAGTTAAGTTTAAAAGGTGGTAGATGCTCCACTAGAAAAGTCAAACAAAACTTTACATAAACAAGTCTTCTTTCTCTAAATGAAAACTGTTCTCTTGCCACTACTTAGTTTTGTGAAATACCCAAACTATTCATGCCGATATATATCGATGTACCTTGATGTTATGAGGCCTACCCTTAATGCCTCATTTAATTTTCTAAAGCACAAAATGAGCACATGTCTGTCTCTATCACTAATTCTGTTTATCCTTCATTAAGAACATTCCATGAGTTCATAAAAGTCTGACTTCAGAAGGACTTAACCTGAAGTTTAACCTGTCATCAGCACACATGCACACAGGTGGAATCCCAGGACTACAATACCCATAATCCCTGGGCTCCCAGGGGACCAAGGGCACAAAGAGGCAGTGACAGTGCAATTCCTCCTTCAACAGTGTGAGTCTGAAACCACTAAGACCATTTCAAATCAAGGCTGAGTCTCCCTCTGAGCACCCTATGTGTGGAACACCAGGCTGTTCCTCTGAACGTGTGTGTGGGTAGATATTTATTACAGTATGGGGACTCAAATCTGTACACACACTCACATCATGGAGACCTACCTTCCTTATGGGGACAAAAATCAAGTCCCCATAAAATAAATCCTTTAATATTAGATCAACAGTATGGATTAAAGGGCCTACATTACGGTATTTATTTTATCTATGCTAAATCCTCAATATTTAGCCTGTGTTCTTCTGTCAAATGTTTGCGTAATATAGGACCTTTAAAGTTTAGTCATGGATTAAACTAGGTTAGGTTTTGGGTTTTAGGATTAAAGTGCATGTGACAGGTTAGACTAATTTCACATTATATTTAAGCTTTTATTTAAAATCTTGCCTAGTTTTTCTGTAGTTCAACAAGTTTATAGATTTGACATGTGCAGCAGATATGACATAATAATTCCACTTCTGTTATGTAGCAACCAAACTGTAAACAAGAGCCAATTTAGTTTACACAATAGTTATGACTTGATAAAAAAAAAAATATTGTGGTCAATATACCATATATATATTGTGGTCAATATATATTAGAGATTTCTAAGGCTAACTGCATGCATTATTTTTGTATGACCGCACAGGTAGTTCACCAACAACTAATCACTGTTCTATATCACTACGCTGTGAGCATCACCACAGCAAGGGATAAACAAAAGAACTATTGTTCTATCTTCAATTAAAAAAGAAATAATTAATGGTTTGAACATCCATGGATAGCCAAAAGGTTTTAGATTTAAAAGTGAAGTAATTTCAGTTTGTGTGGCCATGATGTAAGTGAATTAAATCAATCAATCAGTCAATCAATCAATCAAACTTTATTTCTATAGCACCTTCCACATTAAAAACAAGATAAAAAACAATAAATACAAGATAAAAAACAATAAATATCAACAAAGTACATTACACCATTAAAAGGAAGGAAGTGTCACAGGGCTAAGTGTTAAAAGCCATTCTAAATAGGTGGGTTTTAAGTTTGGCTTTAAACAGAGGCAGATCAGTGATGGAATGTAACTCGATGGGCAAAGAGTTCCAGAGTTTTGGACCTGCCACTTGTGAGCTTCGAGAAAATGGCTGGCAAAAACAAGAACTGGAAGGCTCAGGCAGTTTCATCATCATTGTCGTTTATTCAGGCATCATGGAAGTCAAGTTTCCGTCTCCTTTCTCCTGGTCTCCTGGTCTCCACAATGACTCTTATATAGACCTCTTATCTGCGTTTAGTGTATGGAAAACACATACAAAGGTCACTTGCTGAGTTAGCTAGGAGCTGCTGCAACTGCACATGTTCACTGCTACAAACAGGTATTAGCTAATCTTAAGTTCAGAGTACACATGCCACGTAGAACACACACAGACAAACATATATTCAGGTATGATCTTGACCATATTATATGAAAAAATCATTCCTAATACACTGCAAAAGAGTGATCACCCCACTGTTTGCCCCGGGACCGGGGAACCTCCAGAAGATGTTGCCCAGCAGATTGTAGAGTTCTGCTGGGTTGGTGAGGGGTCAGAATCTCACACAGGTAGGAAGGTGCAAGGCCATTGACTGCATTAAAAACAAACATTAAAATTTTAAAATGAATTCTAAAGTGAACAGGGAGGCAGTGCAAGGAGTACAGGAATTAACCAACTCGGAGGAATTGTTGCGTAGATGTCAACACCTTTATTTTGTTAAATGAAGGTTTAAAGTCTGTGTGTTTAAAATGTGTTTCTTGAGAATAAAGTTTCTTACCACTTTTGTATGTTGGTGAGATAGATAGACAGAAGAATTCCATTTTACATCACAACAGCACTTCCTGCAATGTTGCACTTTTTTTCTGTACTTTTCCTCACGCACTTTACTGATGTCCAACTATGATAAATATTTACCACCAAACAAGTCATAATTAGAAAAATGTGAAAACCTGTCACATGCACATGTAGTAAATACAGTTAAGGTTAAAAACTGACTTTTAGCCATATTATAATGTTGTATTTTGTTTCATTCACACATGTTTGAGTAATCCTGCATTATCTGCATCTGCTGGTACACCGCAGTTTCAATTAGGCTAAAACAATAGCTGTAACTTCAAAGTTGGGCAAATTCAGCATAAATATGCAGCATCTGTGTGTTAAACTTGTGTGAATGAAACAAAACACAACTCCATGTATCTTTTTGATGAGGAAACATATCAGAAAATACTGCAATCACTTTAAGGTGCCTATATTGCAGTATATATTGTATATATATTGTTACTATGGTTAAGGTTAGGATCAGCCTCCAGGAAATGAGTGAATGTAATAAATATCAATATATATCCCCAGATAGCATGGAAAACCAGTGTGTGTGGTGTTAGAGTGCCCAGAGTAAAAGTGAGTGTGTAATTACAGAGCACAGACAGGCTGTAGACTCTATCTGCCCCAGGCCCTGCACGTGTGTGACATCACTCCTTCCCAAGTAAACAGTCCTGTCACCGCGACAACAGCCTGGGCACCCCCTCCTCACACACCTCACTCACACACACCCTCACTGCTGTAAAACTCTTTCCGATGATCAGGGTAATCCTGCGGGATCAACCCCAGCCTCAGGGACACACCCAGTACACTACTAACTACTACTATACCACTACCACAAGTACCACTACTGCATTTCTGAAGTAACCTGTGTATTAAGATTTCATTTCTTATTGGATTTATATTGTGCCTTTTAAGACACAAGTACTTTATAGTGCCTTTTTCATTCACTTCACACTTGGTAGCCACAGCTGCCCTGGGACAGACTGACCATAGCCCTGTCATGATAAATAATTGATATTGACTTATCTTTTGATATATGAAAGCTTATTGTGTGTGCATTTTCTTTGCACTACTGAGATATTTATTTATTTTATTTTTTGCCATATGATAGCATTTAATAAAAGGTTGAATTAATAACTTAGATGCATACTAAGCACTGTAGTGTTTCATTCTACTAACCAGGCTCAGCCTTGCTTAGCTTCTGAAATCAGACGAGATCAGGGTTTGACAAGCCGGTATGGCAACTATCATCATCATGAACAGGTCTCTGGACAGATTGAGGACTAATACATGGGCTGACCCTAAACTTTGACTGGTCATTTAGTCGATTAATTGGTAAATGAGGCAGACCAAGCAAACGCCACACTGGAAGGCTGCACATGCTGTGATGCTGAAGATCTTATCACTCAGACTTCACTCAGACTTGGTGGGTCCCTGGAGACTTGATGAAAGAACTACAGGTTGCATTTATGAGGTGTGAGGTAACTTTTAACCTTGTCCCTGTCTCTGCCTCTGCCCCTGTCTTTACTTCTATCCCCTATCTCTCCCCCTGTCTCTGTTCTTAGCTGGCCTACTGTGTGGTGCAGTTCATGGAGAAGGATGCCACAGTCACTGAATACGTGAGTGAATACTGCTGATCATAATGGTAGCTCAGTCACACACTTATTCAATCACACATGCAGTTTTTCATGGTTTCAAAGACATCTCAGTGGATTTACCTAAGTCCTAAATCATCAAAGTTGTATTAAGTCCAGCATACAGTCAATGGCCCAAACCAGAGAACACATCTCTTCCACTTGCAGGTGAATAGGAAATAAATCTTATATTTACAGATATCTATTTGAAAATTCCTTTATTACCTTTAAAACAAAATGTATGTAAGTGTTTTGTCATGCCTTATTTGTATATATCAATAAGGCACTTGATGTGTAAAAATTGCCCAAATTGCGCTTATCTGTTTTTGACCACATTGCAATGTTGTCATCTGCCTTAAAACATACCTGGAGATAATCGATTTATCCAAAGTTGCCTGTTTAGGTGCATCATCGGTAAAGACTTCTCCTGCGTAGCATTTGATGATCCTATACTACTCAAAATTGACTCTTGTGAGGCACGTTATGATGCTATTACCTCATCAAAAACATAGCTGGAGTTGTGTTTTTTCATTCACACATGTTGTGACTAATCCTTTATTATTATTATTGTTAATCTGTCTATATCTCCAAAGCTCAAAGTGCTCTGTTCCACCATGGGATGTCATGTAGTGGTAATTTTCAAGTTAGCAGCTATCTTGTACCTTTTGTTCAGTAGCAATTGACCATTCCAGGGATGAAATTATCCAAGTGATTCTACTGAAGGAGTATGGAGTTTAAAAACACATTGGAGGACTTCCTGTATTACTACATGACATCACAAGGGGGAATACAGTGTTTTCTGTTTGAGAGAAGAACTATGAAGTACTAAATACGCAGGATTTTTGTGTTAAACATGTGTGAATAAAACAAAACACAACTTGTCAATAGGTTTTTGATGAGGAAACAACATTATAACAAATTAGAAAATAGTGTAATATGGGCTCTTTAAAAGAAACTAAAAGCCAGAAGAAGAATACATATGAGTCCTTGAACTCTATGGAGATAAGCAAAGATTTTATAACATTTTGACATTTGAATGTTTATTTAAAGTGAATATTAAGTGCTCACTGAATGCCTCTGTAACTATAACACATCCAGTGCACAAAAGCAAAGATGACGACACACCCATCCATCCTTCAATCTGGTCTATGGAGCAGT
This sequence comes from Periophthalmus modestus, assembly GCA_019594935.1. Lineage (NCBI taxonomy): Eukaryota > Metazoa > Chordata > Actinopteri > Gobiiformes > Gobiidae > Periophthalmus > Periophthalmus modestus. The sequence continues at coordinate 9,466,801 of JAIEZT010000107.1, forward strand.
GGGAGTGCACAGTGACTTGGCTTATGTAGCATGAATGAACCAAATGTCAAAGTGAACAATGCAGGGACCCGGGGGCAGCTGTGACTCACTGCAGCTCAGTCCATAAATCATATCTCATAAAAGCACCCAGGATCATAAGTGTCTGTCCTGTGTTATTGTTTGGGCTCCTAGCAGCAGATACAACTACAGGGTCAAACACCGAGCGCTATAGAAAATACGGCATAATTCAACATAATATGCACATTAAAAATGGAGTCTGCTCTGTGCTGTGAAGGGCGATTTGCCAAGGAAATATCAGGATTTTTTAAGAGCCTAGACTACTATTAATAGTACTTTTCTTGTACTATTAGTAGGGTTAGCCCAAATATTAAAGGCCCTGTAACAGATTTTTTCATGTATTTGAGCTAAAATGGTGTTGCCTCAGTACAGATATGTTGTGTAAACAGTTCTTTAGGTCAAGGAAGTGCATATTAATATGCTAGTTGTTATTAGCGTGATGTCAAAACTCCAATCTGGTCCCTGAAAGATGTGGAAAGTGCTCAAAGATGTGAGAAGTGCTTTTAAATTATATGAATAATTAGGATTTGGGAGTGAGGAATAACTTTGGACCTCTGCAAAACAGTCTAAAATCAGGTACAGCACCTTTAACAAAAATGCTTCTTCTAAACATTCACAGCAGTGATCTATTTTGTCAACAAACAACTTTCAATACATTTTAGCAGATTATAATGTTTTTTGTAACTGCAATATTGCAATTTTTTTTCTCTTGACTTGACTAAAACTTTTATATATGACGTTTTTAATATTCAACCTTTACGTATTGGATTAAACCTTCTCATGTGAATGGAGCATCAGATTTGTTTCTTAGATGTCTGAATGTGGCCAAAGCAAAAAAAATCATGACCAAATGAATTACTGAATTTACTTTGGTCCACACTTTGGTGTGATTGGTCAAATCTACCTGTCACTCATTCGGAGTGTGACGGAGGCTGACCAATAGGTGGAGTTTAGTATCATCTCTCAGCCTATTCTTGAATCTCAATTTGTGCTTTTCTTGTTGCAGATCATCAGAGGTCTGCTCAAGTACTGGCCCAAGACGTGCACACAGAAAGAGGTATGCTCCGTCCTCCACCACTGCTCTATAGCTCCACTCGGGGTCAAACATGTGATACTCTGCTCTACAGTGCCCCCATAGGTCAAAAGAGATAGTGGGTTTTACATTTCTACATTTGGTTTAGTTGTTAGACATGTAGCATCAAGGATCATGTGTGTGAATGATGGCTCCTTCAGCTTACATAATGAAAACCTCCATTGCCTTCTTATACAGCTGACACCAGAAGTTTACATATACTATATAAAAAGGCACATACACTTATTTTTCTCACTCTCTGACATGAAATCAGACTAAACTTTTCCTGTGTTAGGTCAATTAAGATTGACAAAATTATTTATATTTTCTAAATGCCAGAATAATGAGAGAAGGATTTTTAAAGAACATTTTTCATTAGTTTCTTCAAAGCCATAAGTTTACATACAGTAAGATTAATATGCATTTAAACAATTTTGGAAAACCCAGATGATGATGTCATGTCTTTGTAATCTTCTGGTAGGTTTAGTGACAATTAGAGTTATTATTATTACATTAGGGATGGGTGCTCGAGAGCAAGCGCCTGGTGGCCGGGCTTTTCCCCACGGGGCCCGGCCGGGGTCAGCCCGAAGGAGCGACGTGGGGCCGTCCCCACGTGGACCCACCACCCGTGAGAGGATCCACAAGGGGCTGGTGCAGAGAGATCTGGGCGGCAGTCGACGGCGGGGGCCTCAACGACCGGATCTCCGGACATGGAGACTAGCTCTGGGGACATGGAATGTCACCTCGCTGGGGGGTAAGGAGCCTGAGCTTGTGCGAGAGGTTGAGCGTTACCGACTAGATATAGTCGGCCTCACCTCCACGCACAGTTTGGGCTCTGGAACCCAACTCCTTGAGAGGGGCTGGACTCTCCATTTCTCTGGTGTTGCCCGCGGGGAGCGGCGGCGGGCTGATGTGGGCTTGCTCATTGCCCCACAGCTCAGCCGCCACGTGTTGGAGTTCACCCCGGAGAATGAGAGGGTCGCGTCCCTGCGCCTTCGGGTCGGGGACAGGTCTCTCACTGTTGTGGCAGCCTACGGGCCAAACAGCAGTGCAGAGTACCTGGCCTTCTTGGAGTCCCTAGACTCCCTAATCCCTAGTGTCTAGTACCTATGGGTACTAGACAGTGCACCCACCGTAGACTCAGTTGTTCTCCTGGGGGACTTCAATGCCCATGTGGGTGACGACATTGACACCTGGAGGGGCGTGATTGGGAAGAACGGCCTCCCTGATCTGAACCCGAGCGGTGTTTTGCTATTGGACTTCTGTGCTAGTCACAGTTTGTCCTTAACGAACACCATGTTCGAACACAAGGGTGTCCATCAGTGCACGTGGCACCAGGACACCTTAGGTCGGAGGTCGATGATCGACTTTGTAGTCGTGTCATCTGACCTCCGGCCGTGTGTTTTGGACACTCGGGTGAAGAGAGGGGCAGAGCTGTCAACTGATCACCACCTGGTTGTGAGTTGGATCCGCTGGCGGAGGAGGAAGCCGGATAGACCTGGCAGGCCCAAGCGCATCGTGAGGGTTTGTTGGGAACGTCTGGCGGAGCCTTCCATCAGGGGGGTCTTCAATTCGCACCTGTGGGAGAGCTTCTCTCTGATCCCGGGGGAGGCTGGGGGACATGGACTCCGAGTGGGCCATGTCTGGTTTGGGAAACACAAGATCTCATCTCTGCTGTTTGCAGATGATGTTGTCCTGATGGCTTCTTCGAGCCAGGACCTGCAACAGGCACTGGGGCGGTTTGCAGCCGAGTGTGACGTGGCTGGGATGAGAATCAGCGCTTCCAAATCTGAGGCCATGGTTCTCGACCGGAAAAAGGTGGTTTGTTTTCTTCGGGTGGGTGGTGAGCCCTTGCCTCAAGTGGAGGAGTTCAAGTATCTCAGGGTCTTGTTCACGAGTGAGGGAAGGATGGAACGCGAGATTGACAGGCAGATCGGTGCAGCGTCCACAGTGATGCAGTCGCTGTATCGGTCCGTTGTGGTAAAGAGGGAGCTGAGTCGAAAGGCAAAGCTCTCGATTTACCGGTCAATCTACGTTCCTACCCTCACCTATGGTCATGATCTCTGGGTCATGACCGAAAGGACAAGATCGTGGATACAAGCGGCCGAAGTGGGTTTCCTCCGCAGAGTGGCTGGGCGCACCCTTAGAGACAGGGTGAGGAGCTCAGTCACATGGGAGGAGCTCGGAGTAGAGCCGCTGCTCCTACACGTCGAGAGGAACCAGCTGAGGTGGCTCGGGCATCTGCTCAGGATGCCTCCTGGACACCTCCCTAGGGAGGCGTCCAGGAGGTGGGAGGTGTTCTGGGCATGTCCCACCGGGAGGAGGGCCCGGGGAAGACCCAGGACACGCTGGAGGGACTATGTCTCTCAGCTGGCCTGGGAACGCCTTTGGGCCCCACCAGAGGAGCGGGAGGACGTGTCTGGGGTGAGGGAAGTCTGGGAGTCCCTGCTTAGACTGCTGCCCCTGAGACCTGGCCCCGGATAAGCGGAAGAAAATGGATGGATGGATTATTACATTAGAGTTAATTAGAGACTTGAAGAGATTTGAAGGCACACGTATAACACACTGCTTCTCTGTGTAACATCACTGGACAGTCAAAAGAAATCAGCCAACAACAACAAGTACATGGGTTGACAGGCCACTCTGCCAGGAAGAAGCTATTACTCCAAAGGAAACATAAAAAAAAGCCAGATTACAGTTTGCAAATGCACAAAGAAACAAATACCTTAATATTTGAAGACATGTCCTGTGGTCGGATGAATCTAAAATGGAACCCTTTGGCCATAATGAGCACTGTTATGTTTGGAGGAAAAAGGGGGAAGTTTGCAAGCCTGAGGACATCATCCCAACTGTGAAATACAGGAGTGGCACCATCATTTTGTGGGCTTGTTCTGCTGCGAGAGGAACTGGTGCACTTCACGAAATAGATGGCATCATGAGGAAAGAACATTATGTGGAAATACTGAAGCAACATCTCAAGACATCAGCCAGGAAGTTAAAGCTTGGGCACTAAGGGATCTTCCAAATGGCCAAAGACCCGAAGCATATTACCAAACTGGTTACGAAGTGCCTTAAGGATAACAAAGTCAGTGTTTTGGAGTGACCATCACAAAGCCCTGGTCTCAATATTCTTGAAAATTTATGGGCGGACCTGAAAGGCATGTGCAAGCAAAGCAGCCTAAAACACTTTGCACAGTTACACCAGTTCTGTCAGGAGGAATGGGCCAAAAATCCTGCTAACTATTGTGAGAAGCATGTGAAAGGATGTTCAAAAGGTTTGACGCAAGTCATAAAGTTTAAAGGCAATGATACCAAATACTACTCAAATGTATGTAAACATCTGACTTTAAAGAATGTAATTTCTACAAAAATCCTTGTCTCCTTACTTGGCTTTTTAGCAAATAGAAATCATTTTGGTCATCCTAAATATGTGGTAAGGTGGCCAATGTGGTCAAAAGCAGGAGGCAGACTCACAAAAATTCCCAGTTAACAAAATTTAACCGTAAATCACCGTGGTATACTGTGGATAAAATAATAGATATTTACAAAAATCAGTTGTGCTCAACTTAAGCAAAAGCAACAGAAATTAACAAACTGAGGAAAAACCCATGTGTATCAGGCTACACTGATGTGCTCCTCGAAAGACTGACTTGCCGTGCTTAAATCCCCTCCCAAACTGGAAGTACCTCTCCCAGGTAAATACCAATTACTTTACAGGCGCTGTACGTATAACTTTAGCAGTATCTCACAGTCAACTGCATACTTCTGAGGGCCTAAGTCCATTTATCCCAAAAGTGTTTAAAAATAAAAATATAAACAAAACAAAATACTCAGAGCTTAAAAAACTTAAACCAGTTCTCCCCTCCACATTGTCTAGTCTACAACCTCCCCCGAGGCTTTGAAAATGGTCAACATAGGGCATGCCCGCTTTTTGTCTGGACCGTGTGGAGATTCAGATAAGCATGGATGCATATGTTAAACTGAATTGAATAAATTTCACCAAATAAAATATCTTTAAAGTAACAGGTGTAAGCAAACCCGGGATAGTTAAATCTAGTTATTTATTTAAATATTGAAAAATTATAGGAAATTAACAAATGTGTGAATATAAACAAAATTAAGGACGGGACAAAGGCCTACTATGTCACAACCTAAAACAGGAAAAGTTTAGTTTGATTTCATGTCAAACAGTGAGAAAAAAAAGTGCATGTATCTTTTTATGTGTGTAATGTATGTAAACTTCTGGTTTCAACTGTAAATATGAAACCACAAGCCCCTCTCTGTAGTTCATGTTCCCTGGCCACCAACCAGCATGCTCCTGATGATCCAGGACAGACTGAATGTTCTGCTGTCCCTGTGCAGGTGATGTTCCTGGGGGAGATTGAGGAGATCCTGGATGTGATTGAACCTTCCCAGTTTGTAAGGGTTCAGGAACCACTCTTCAGACAGATCGCTGCCTGCATCTCCAGCCCACATTTCCAGGTCTGCACATGTTCTCATGGACTACACCCTTCAGTTCCACAGGGAAAAAAATCTATGACTTCTACAGTTACAGCTGCTCTAGGGTAGACTGAAGGAAGAATGGTTGTCTATCTGTTCCATCAGCCCCTCCAACCACCACCAACACTCACAAACCACAATCATACCTGGGGAAAGAGGATAAGTCCCTTGCCCAAGGACACATTAACATATCTGTATAGTGTATTCCAGTATCACACCTCCTGCCTTACACAACGTTGTCTTTACTGACTATCCTCTGAGCTATCACACCAGGATTGTGCATTCAGGTGAGACACCTGATGGTGGTTGGAGAAGCCACCATTGTGCCCCAGGGCAGCTATGGCTAAAGAAGTACCTCATCCTTACCAACTCTGATTGTGAGTTATAGGTCACTAAATGATGCAGTATAAACCAGTCTGAGTATGTTGAAAAGTATTGTACTTTTCAACATACTCCACTACATCGATTTTATTCATTGAACTACTATTGACACAATGAACATGGCAAACTTGGTAAAAATGATCACTGACATAAACATGCAGAGGTACAGGGCATGACTACTTGGACACAGGCACTGCTTTATCAAACAGAGTGGATGGAAAGTAGAGGCCAGTAAACCAACTGCCAGTGACATGTGGTCTGGTGAGGTCAGATGGTCAGGCCTCACCTGACCATCATCAAAGAGAAAAATAAATGAATTAGTTATATTTATCCAATAATTTGTACTATAAAATTATTTTCTATTTAACTTTGCAATTTTATTCTTTTTTTTTTTTATTCTCAAAATCGCTGAATTTTTACGTTTACTGTTGAAATCCTGAGAAGAGACGCGAGGTGAGGCACAGGCCGTTCGTGCCTCACCGCGGACTGACTGTGCTGTGTGCTAAGCTGCTGCTTTAAGCGGCTGTGAAAAGGCGCCGGGTGAGGCGTGCAGTTACCCTGCCTCATGGTAGGGGGCGCTTGTGAGCCCAGGGATTCTTCCAACTCCCGCAGAATATGGGCCGCAAACTACAATTTAGAGAATTAGTTAACAAGTCAACTTTAGCAATTAATTTTCTTCCTCTTGTCTGGCCCTACTTTTAAATAGAGAAAGATTACATATTAAAGCTCAAGCAGTTTTAAAGCGGTTATAATTAAAGGACCGAGACCAAGGCTAAAGGAGCTAAATGGTTTGCTCCAGACGACGGGACGAAAGACTCACTCTTTTCAAACAGAGATGTACAAAATGGTAAGAAATTTAATTACTTCAATCCACTGAAAATCGGGGAACCAGAATAAGGATAAAAAACAATACAAAACCAGCTTGCTTTTTATTTCATACTATTAGAGCTATTTCATACGGACTTCGGAACTTTTATTTTGAAATTCTTTTTTATTCTGGCCCCAAGAAACTGACCCAGGGCCAAATGTACCGACACCTGGTTTATATGTTTGTAAATCTGATTGTGACGACATCAGTGCCTCACCAGCCATGAACCGCACCGCACGTCACTGACAACTGCAATCAGCAACTGACCCATTAGAGTCCAGCATTCTACCCTGACCCTATCTTCACAATACCCTGAACCTATCCTCATTCTTCCCCTGACCCCATCCTCGCCCCTCCATGTCCTCATCCTTGCCCCACCATGACCCCATCTTCACCCCACCATAACCCCATCCTTACCCCGTAATTCCCCAAAGTGAGTTCAACCATATTTGCATAAAAATTTGATTGCTCAAACATTGGTCACTACAGCAACACATACACGGACAAACTACATATAATATGCTATCAATTGATTTTATTCTTTAAACATGTTTATTTTAAGTCAAATATGAAACAGACGTTCGTTAAAAAATACAACTTTTAACAATTAATAAACCTGAGCCAACATTGAGGTTTGTTGTAATATTTATTGTGTTTGGTAACTACGGCAGATACAAAATTTTACGAGTTTTTATCTAAAAATAAATGTTATAAAATAAAAGCCACAACTGACAGATACAGGAAAATAATGAAAACATAGTCAAACGATGGTATGATTGACGCAAATTCTGTAAATGATTGAAGTTGGGGAATTTCATACCCCTGACTCCATCCTCATCCTACCATGATCCTGCCCTGACCCCATCCTCACCCTATCCTGACCCTACCCTGACCCCATCCTGACCCTACCATGACCCTACCTTAACCCCATTCTTACTATACCCTGACCCCATCCTGACCCTACTATGACTTTACCCTGCTCTGACCTGATCCGTACCCTGCCATGACCCCATCCTGACTCTACCATGACTATCTTGACCCTGTCCTTACCCCACCTTGACCCAACACATCCTGACTCTATCCAAACCCTACCCTGACCCCATCCTTATCCTGTCATAACCTTACTATGACCCTACCATGACCCCATCCTGACCCTACCCTGACTCTACCCCGTTCCTGTCTGATCTCACAGTATACTGGGAAGCATTTTCAGAAGCAGTTAGCACCCGGGCTCACTCCCTTAGAGACAGTCAGCACCCTGACTCACTCTCTCTGCTCCTGAGGCACCTCAGACCCTGTGAGAAGGTCAGGCGTGAGGAGCTGTGGGCCAGGCTGGAGATACACAGCCACCCAGCCTTTTCCTATCTTTAAGTACACCAGTGTAAATACATGTAATTACACCTATTATTCTAAAGACAGCACCAGGAAGTCAGAAGCAGCCAGGAAAAGGTTTAAATGTCCAAAAAACCACACATCACACACATTTGTCAGTTTTCATTTTCTCCGATGGGGCTTGATTGTGGGAAGTTGGGAATGGACCAATATCAGGTCAGGATTAGGTCTATCAATAATGGCAATAAGACAATATAATACCAGTCTTGGCCTATAACATCCAGTGTTTTATATTTACTTGAAGAATGCATAATGGTTACATATTCTGAAAAAAATCACGTACTTTTACCGTAAATACAAATCATAACTGAAAAACTGAAAAAGCTGTATCGGTGCACAAAAGATATAATGTAACATGTAATAAAGGCATTAAAGGCCCTATATTACACAAAATTGACTCTTGTGAGCTTTTAGTCGTGTTAGAATGTTCTTACCTCTGTTGTTGTGTTTTGTTTAATTCACACAGAGTAATTCTTTATTATTAGTCTGTCTACTCAGAATGCTCTGTTCCACCTTATAAACTTAACAGCTGCTTTTTACCCTTTTGTTCAGTAAAGATTGGCAAATCCAGACCTGAAAGGATCTAAATGATTCTAATGAAGGTGTATGGAGTTTAAAAACTTTCTGTATTCCCACATGATATGACAAGATGTTTTCTGTTCCAGAGAAGAACTATGCTACCTAAATATGCAGTGTGTTAAACATGTGAATAAAACAACATTTGTAACATATTTCAGAAAATAACGTAGTATGGGCCCTTAAATAGTTGTAATACCTTTCTAAGTTTACCTGTTTCCCGAAATGAAACAATGGAATTAAAATTACAGCAAAATCTTATATGACAAAGCATGAATGAGCAAGCATATATGGGTGTCAAATGCGGTGGTAGCGGTTGCATGGTCCTAATATTACCAACACTAAAAGACTGGTCCCAATACACCAGTAGGAGATTGTTCCAGTGGACATTGTTCCAAAAGTCTACAGAGCCTCTTGGGGTCAGAAAGTTAAAAACTACAAAACAAAGTCCCTGCATCATAATTTTGATATCTGAAGATGGTCAGTTTTTTCAGATATTGTTGTAATCAATCCAGTTTGATAAATTGTTACAATCACTAATATATACCATTATCATAAACATACTTTGTAAACAACTTTTTTTTTTTTTTAACAAACGTGCATGTGTGAGCTGAACTTGCTAAAGATTTAAAAATACTGATATCAGTGTCTGCATATATCAGTTAAAGGAACCATATGTAACTGCATGTTGATTTAAAATTCCCCAAATCTACCTTTTTTCCCAGATACAAGGCCAAATCAAGTTCAAATTCAAATATAGTTTTTACTCATAATAATTAAGTAATCGTCACTATTTTAACCCCAGCACCTCCAGCCAATCATTAATCAGTGCTAAGTGCAACTTCTGTAGCTAAGTGAGTGAATTCTGGAGGTTCTGAGGTTTCACATGAGGTGTGGCCTGTCCACTGGCAACCCAGGTTCAGTTGGGATTGTAGTGCTTTTTTAAAACAGTAAGAAATGCTACATACAGTTCCCATAATGGTCACAGTGAGACATGCATTGGATATCATATTGACTAAAAAGTCCATCCTTATCGAGAATGCATTTGAGTTGAATCTTGTGCCTTTGGTCAATTGTGCTGTGTCCTGTATATGTGTATGTGTGTCAGGTGGCGGAGAGAGCCCTGTACTTCTGGAACAACGAGTACATCTTGAGCCTGATTGAGGAGAATTGTCAGGTTATTCTCCCCCTGGTGTTCGCCACGCTCTACAGGGTCTCCAAGGAGCACTGGAACCAGTAAGACCACAGTGTCAGCATACCCACACCATCATACCCTACTACACCAACAGACCCCTACCACACCAAAAACCACAAAACCACCATGTCACTATACTTTCACCACACCAACAGACCACCAATGATCAGACCCTCACAAGACTACCACAGCACAAGACTAGCAACCACCAGGCCACCACACAAGAATAAAGTCGGAATTTTATGAGAATAGGCTCCTGTGCGTGAATGAGACCAGTGCGTTTATGCGTTATGAAGAGGAAGAGGAACTGTCTGAAGTGGTCGGTTGCAGGGGGATCGGTGGTTACACCATAGAGCTATTCAGAGAGGATTTGTTGTTTCTCAAGAAACTGATCGAATTTTACTGAAAATATTAGATCCAAATGGGGTAGAGATAGTCCAGCGTGAGGGCCAAATGCACTGTGGCATTTGGAGTCCTGTGATAAACTGAAGCCGTGTGGCGTTTGCATTGCTGTATTGATGCTTCAGTGTCACATTATGTGGATAGAGGCACGTTACCAACAGCGATCCCACAGTAAATGTGGATTATTGTATCCACACAGTGACGCGCGTTGGAGGGAGTCCGCAGAGACTCCGGGCGGATCCAGATTGTTACGACCCGGGAGGATCAAACATATTAAAGAGGACACAGGAGTCAAAGGGGACATGAAAAGTTAAATTGTTTATTTTAAATAAATTTTAATTTACTTTAAAATGCCCAAAACCCCCTCCCGTGCCCCAAAACAAACTAAAAACAGAAAGGTGGACCTGATGAGCCAAACATTACAAAAGGATCCGGCACGGGCCAACCCCTTACAGGGCCTGTGCTGACATCACTTACCTTAAACCAAAACCATCCCCAAACTAACCTGATCAAACAAAAGGCGAAAACAGGACAGCAGGTCCCACCAGGTCAAATCTAACTGCAGTTAACAGGCCTGGTGCAGCCTGCACCGAGCAGCAGTTAGAGCCGAGGAGCGCACGACGACGAGCGCGTGCCCCAGGTGTGGCAGATGAGGCGTTGCACAGTGAGCACGAGCAAGAGCAAGCACGCAAGAGAGCACCATGGACAGGCAACCTATTTATTCAGCGGCCAGCATAAATATAGAATACACATAAGATAATGGGACAAAGGGGCGCCAGCACGTAACACAGGTACAGAAAATTTGCATGCCCGCGACATGCAACAGTTCTTGCACAGAGATCAAAGCTTCATCTATGGCTGCAGCACTGCCAATCAATCACCGATCCAACTGCAACTGACCACTTCAGCCAGTTCCTCTTCCACAAAAGTCGCAATTTCTTCCAAATCCGTGTGGTTCCTCGGACAAAAAAAACCTCAAACGTTTGCAGTGTCACTTCAAAGTACTTAGACTGATGATAATGTGGTGATGGTGGGCTAAAAGACACAGTATTTCAATTTTTATGCTTAAACCCCAGTTGAAAGTCCAAACTCTCCATAACGCATAACGCACTAGTCTCATTCACACACAGGAGCCTTTATTCTCATAAAATTACGACTTTATTCTAATAAAATTACGATTTTATTTTCGTAATATTACGACTTTATTCTCGTAATTTTACGACTTTATTCTCATTGTACTATGACTTTATTCTTATAAAATTACGACTTTTTCTGGCTTCGACTTTATTCTCATAAAATTACGACTTTATTCTCGTAGAGCCCACAGATTTTTTTTTTTTTTTTTTTTAAGTGGCACTTATACGCTGTCGTAAGAATGGATTCTAGTTGAATATAAAATGTAAATTGCAGACCTGTTGTATGCCAATTCACTCTTGTACTTTGTATGGACTAAACTGATACAATCCCATTGCAGAGGTTTAAATCCATCTAGCATGTAAAACTTTCTCCTTTTAATAAAAGGAGATGAAAAACAGTTGCACTTACCAGATCAGCTCTATACAGATTTTGTTGTCCTTGATGCCAACTATTGGGGAAAATAAGTGTTGTCCTAATGAGTCCTAGAGTTGTAAAGAGTCGCAGGAGAATCTGAGGGAGCATAAGTTTGGGACCCAGTGACTTGGATGGCCGATACTAACGTGCAGTGCTCAAGTCACCAGGTCCTGGACTGATGGTAAATAAACTTCCTCTGCCTCAGACATCCAGAGTCTCCTGCCTCTCTTTGCAACTCTAGGACTCCGTGATGGAAATTTAAGTATGTTCATGTTGTGTCTTTAAAAACATTTAATCCGTGTCAGTCTGTCAGACCCAGACCAGACATTAATATGTGTGAAGGCTCTGTCTCCATCCTTCAGGAAAGCCTTTGTTGTCTTGTCCTGTCCTCAGGTGTAAAAGTTCATTATCTCATGGGTGTGAGACAAAAGTCACTCTGCTTTGAAATTTCTGTAGCATTGTCATTCTGATATAAATAATCAAAGCTCAGATGCTTGGGTGGGAACTTGGAGCTGAGACAGACTGGGGGAGACGCCGAAAGGCTGCCAGTATGTGGCCAGGGCAGGCCTGTCTGTATCTGCTGTAACAAACAATAAACCTTTTTTCTGTATTCCAAATACTCACCGGGCTTCGCAAATGGATTGCTTTTCATCAAGAATTGTATTTTTTTACAACAACAGACTCGTTAGGAGAACACTTATTTTTCCTAACAATCACCAACCACCAAACCCCACCACACCACAAGACAAGCAACCACTAGACTACAAGACCACCAAAAACCAGACCCTCACCAGTGTACCAGACACAACTACGCTAACAACCACACACCCTGTGCTCTGTCTCAGGACCATCGTGTCTCTGATCTACAACGTGCTCAAGACATTTATGGAGATGAACAGCAAACTATTTGACGACCTCACTGCATCCTACAAGGTGGAGAAGCAGAAGTGAGTATGGTGCCTCTATCTGTCTGTGTCTCTCTGACTTTCTCTATCTCCCTCTGCTTCTCTCTCTGTTTCTCTTTTCTCTCTCTCTGTCTCTCTTTGCCACTCTTTCTCTAACTGTTTATCATTTCATCCAGAAAACTCTTTTCACTTACATTTAAAACAAACATTTCTCAGCAAGAATCTTTTATTTGTGGTGGTGCAGTTAGCTTACCTTTCAGTTTAGCCTTGTGTAAATCCAAACAGAAGTGCCTCCTTCTTTGGCCAACAAGCCATCAAGTATATTCTGCCCGTTTATGTGATATCACATGCTTAGATTGTGCTCAGGGATTTAATTGACTGATAATTACATTGGTCAAACACGTACCTTTTATTGAGTAGTTTGTCTACAAAAGTCATCTATGCATAGTTTAGCTACTAGTTGGATTGGTGAGAATGACCATGTAGGTTACACACAGCATGGACAGAGACAAAGGATATTCCCTTAGTCCCAGATGTTAGCTAGCGTGGTGTGCAGTAAGGCTAACTGTAGGCCCTCTGTGTGCAGAGAGCTGAAGAGGGAGCGGGAGCGTACCGAGCTGTGGCGAGGGCTGGAGGAGTACCAGGAGCGGCGGCTGCAGATGCTCACTGAAGCCGCTCGGAACCAACGCAACCTCCAGGAGAGAGCCGACAGAGGGGATCCGCCCACAGCCTGCAGCCCAACGCAGGGCCACCCCGAGCAGCCGCAGCACAAGCCCAGCGGGGGGTCCAGCGCTGCTGGGGAAAGTGCCACCTAGAGGGGCAGGGGTCACAGAGAGGGGGAAGGGGAGCGTGTGGAGGGCAGGATGAGGGGTGCTCTGCTGTCTGATCTCCACAGACCAGAGCATTCTCTCCCGACACTTGTGTGAAAGTGAATCACTTCGAGTCTGACCTCCAGTCTGGATCTAGAGCAGTGTTCAGACCGGTCCAAATCTGATCAGACCAGTCCAAGCCTGTTCAGACCAGTCCAAACCTGATTAGGTGCTCATTGCCCTTGAGGTGCCCCAGTGGTATTGAAGGATGGGTCAAATGTAGAAGACAACTTTCCCTACAGGAAGTGTACGTTAACCTTAGACCAGTCCAAACCTAATCCGACCAGTTCAAGCCAGATCACAACCATCAAGACCTGATAAGACAGGCCTCTCTGAGAGGGTCCAGTCCACCACACGCACCAAACCAGCAGCCAGTGTTTAAAACAGTTTCCAAATATAGATTTGTAGCATTAAAGCTAGATTACCAAAAGTACAAAAAACTGGCCATACGGGGGCATCTCCTGGTGTAAAGTCCAGGAGCTGTTTGTCCAATTAGAGGGCTCTAGTGTTTAGAACTGAGCAAGCCTCTCTGAGTGGGGTATATTCTGCAAGACTAGACTGATGTTGCCTCAATGCACACTACACTTAAATAGGGGGTATTATACTTCTTTGGGGTATTAACTGCTAACACATAACATGTTTACATCATCATGTTACTTTTTATTGTTTTAAAAATACTATATTTACCAAAAACAACATTAACTTGTTGCGTAAGTTTCACGTTTCGCTTTTGAGTCTCCCCTCCCTTTGCGCTCTGTACTAACACACTCCCCATTCAGAGCACTATCACACCATAATCAGGCTGCATCCCGCTAAAGAAACTACTGCACATCGCATCAGGTTTATCGAGTTGTTGTGTACAGTTTGTATCCTGATTTATTGAGAATTGCCGTGGAGGAGTACACTAACTGTAAAGAGGGCTTGATTAGGGCCTGGGAGAGCTCACTAAAATACTCAAATACGTGGATGGCATCTAAATCTTCTACAGGCATATTTTTGATGAGGAAACAACGTTGTAACATGTTAGAAAGCTCAAAAAAGTATTTTCTGCACCCCCTCTTTAATCCTTTCAGTATACTTTTTTTCACAGACGCCTTGTTTTAATGAAATGTAAATCTGACACAGGTTGCAGCGCGTGTGGACTGACCCTCCACCCACTCTCTCTGAATAGCACAAATATAATGAGGACTCACTTTGACACAAATGCCCCACACAGAGGCAGGTGCACAGGCTGTAAATATTAAATATGAATTATGAACATCAACATGCACCAGGACTGATGGACACGCGGGTACGGGCTAGCTCCTCCCACTGTGGGCTCCACCAATTGGACGAGACAGAAAGTACAATAATGTTCTTCTTACTTGTTACTCTACTACTACTCTACTCTAAGTACTATGATGTTTTTATATATATATATACATATATATATATATATACATATGTCTGGATATTTCTGTAGTGTCTATGGGAGAAAACTGTAGCAGAGCTTTTAAAGGTGTGTGCTGCTGGACTCTGAGGCCATAACATGACAGAGCCCAGGACCACTCCCCTTTAAGACGCACAAGTGAACAGGGATTAGTGAGTGTTTCTTTAGTTACAACTGGATGGGTAATAGAACTGATAAAAAATATTAAACGGTACACGGCTTTGCCCCAGCCCCACCTACAAACTCCCTTATCGCTCACATCCTGAAACATGATAGAGAAACAATGCTACGTGACTGGCAATGTTAGTTTATTCCAAATTAGTGATGGGAGATACCAGTAATTTTGATCACGATCTGATAACAGCTTACACTAGGACAAGCATTATCAATCCAATAGTGATACCAATGTTCATTTTTGGGGGTTTTCCTCATAACATTTAGTGATGGTGAGTGTGAGACCTCATAAATTAATTAACCACTTTGAAACTCCTCAGACCGAAATACTGTTTGGAAGCAATAACTTTAATAGAGAATAGCACTATCTGCTGGCTGATTGCCACAACTGCACATGATTGAAATACTGGGCAGAACCAAAATGGGGCTTCATTTGGAGAGGTGGGCCATATGCTAAAAAATTAAGATCACAATTTCCTTGGAGCCAGATCATGTTTTCAGTTTCATCACAATTCATGTAAACGTAGTATCTTCGTATTGCTTTGTAGAGGGAATTAAAGTCACCTGATTCTTTACATGTCATTGTAATTGGTTAAACCCACCTGTCACTCACTCTAGGCATTGCTGAAGCTGACCAATAGGAGAAGTGGCTAGGGAAAATTGTTTGTGTTTGAGCATAGATGTGCATTCAAGAGAGAAATAATGTATCATGATATAACGACTTTACAAAAAAATCTGATCGTCACAAGGTTGAGCTCACAATTCTGTTTGTATTATCATATCACCCAGCCCTACTTTTAAGATTTAAGGTTTTAAATCAGACGGATTTAAAAGGACTGCAAAATTAACTACAAACATGCTGAAATACCACTTTATTTTACCCTTATTTGGAAGTGAGCAAAAATACTTTTCCATTGTCATTAAAAATGACAATGGAAAAGTTTCCATTATAAACAATGTACTTGATATTTAAATCTGACATCTCATCTGATATCTCATATTATACAATAATGCTGATACTATTATATGTTACTGATACAATAGAAGTGCCCACTTCTAGCTCTTACAATCACTCATCTAACCTGACCAGTGAAAATGTGCAGAGAAACACAACTATAAATAGTGCATGAGAATCCATACATATCATCAGCGGGGGTGGTAAAGTAGCCAAAACTTGTACTGTAAGAGTAATGTTACAAAATATTATTGCTCAATTTAAAGAGTAACTGTCAGCTGATTTATAATTTGAAATGTATGTAATTTGAAAGACAAAACATGGACTAATGCTAAAATCTAGTATTTGCAAAGGATATACATGAAGAATAAGGCAAACTAAATCATATCTGAAGGAGTGATGCAAGAAACACAAATGTTCAAATCATTTCATATTGTCAACATAAAGCTTTTGTCACTTGTAGATTTACTCACTGTGGGAAGTCACCAAAACTTTTACTCAAGTAAGAGTACTGTTACATCAAGAAAAATATTACTCAAGTAAAAGTATGCTTCTAGAAAAGTACTCTGAAACGTACAGTGTCTTGTCAAAAATGACTCAAATAATTGTAACTGAGTATTCTGCTCATCAGTATCGAAATATCCAAATTTCAGTATCGCCCATCACTTTGGTTCTCCTCCAACAAAATGCGTTTTAATTTCTAAATCATAGGCAATATTATTTGGCCAAATTTGCTCCAACTCACTTTTTTGAAGTGGTACAGTATCAAACCCACAATTGAAGATAGGCCCAGACTGCACACGCTTAAGGCCCAAAGTTACCCAGCAACACCTTTACCTCCAAATATTCCAAATTTGAGAATCAACAAAATATTAGAAATCTAGCATTGGCCATTGGGGCTCCATCACTAGCTGCCCCGCCCATCCCGATTGGGGCACGGGGTAAAAGAAGCGCTCCCTAAACCCTGCGTCTCAGGCTCAGCAGACCATACATGGACTTCCTCAGTGTACACATTCACCCTCATCTGTCTGACCATATACAGGCGCGGGGACACTTCAGTTAGCAATATCTCCCCCTTTCAGGATACTCGGTGTTTCATTTGCGTCCTGGATACTCATGTTGTCTTAAAGGTACTTTTTGTGTACGATCATTTAAGAATATTTTTTTTGCTTTGTAATTATGTTGTAGATTTCTTGTTTTTGTATGAACATGTGAATACTATTTATTTTGTCTTGTGGAGGCGCTGTTCAGGGGGCTGTGTCAGATGAATGTACCGTTAGCAGAGCGATTGTGGGTTTTTTTTTATGCCAGACATTCAGAGCTACCTGTGGAACCCAAACACTCCCTTAGATCTACCCAAGTCCTGTTCAAGTCCAGTCCAAGAACTGACCCAAGAGCCATCTAATTTGGCCAGTTTTCCAGCAGTGATACCTGGAGATCTTTAGTCTAATGCAACTAGGTTCGCACAATATAATGGAATCAAAATTACAATTTGAGTACCTGCAATTATTAAGAATGTCTTGTGCAAAAACTAAATTTCAGTCTTTTCATGAGCAAAAGTCGCTGTACCTGATTTTTACTTTCTTAAAAACATGAAAAACAGAACAGAACTAGTTCATTTCAAACAGTTTGCTGTGGTCCAGTTATTCTCACACTTATCTTATACACTCTGAGCATCCTAATTATTCATCGCAATGAGTTTATAAGCTCTTAACTCAGCCTAACTCAGACACCAGAATTTTGCTATCACTGCTAACGACAACCATCATGCTAACCGTGCACTTCCTTATTATCAGACAATAAAACGCTTAATGCTAATGCTAACAACAAACAATGTGCTAATGTACTTCTCTGGGTTATGGGACAATAAAATGCTTCATGCTAAAGCGAGCAACAACTAGCACGCTAATGTCCATTGCCTGATTATCGGACAATAAAACACTTCATGCTAAAACTAACAACAACTAGCATGCTAACGTGCACTTCCTGATTATAGGACAATAAAATGCTTTCTAATTAAATGCAGACAGCATGCAGCTGACTTATTTTGACCTCAAGAGCTCCTCATGCAATATATCTGTACTGGGGCAAGACATATTTTGCTACAATGCAATACAATACAATGCAATGCAATGCAATGCAATACAATACATTGGTTACGTTCCGTTTCACCCTGTAGTCTAGACCTCTACAAGCATTATGCTCCAAACGTGCTCCTTGAAACGTGCACCATTACAGAATCCTACTATTAAAACATAATTCACAAATCTACTGGCAATCACAAAACTGTGTGAAAAAGTTGTGCAGGCCTAACTGAAACTAATAAGAGGATTCCTTACTCATAACACTTACAGCTCTTGAAGCCAAAGTAAGTCTGCTGTGTTTCTTCTGCATCTTTGAGAGACAAAATCTAATTATAAAGCTTTTTATTTTCTGATAATCAGGAAGTGTGCGTTAATATGCCAGTTGTTATCATTCGTCGGCAAACCTCCACTTTTGCCTCTGAAACTTGTGAAAAGCGCTTACAAACTCATTGCTGTGAATAATTACGATGCTCAAAATGTATAAGGTAAGTGAGGAATAACTTTGGTCCACTGCAAACCGTTAAAAATAAACTAGTTCTGTTTTTCACATTTTTGAGACAGCAAAAATCTGATACAATGCCTCAACTACTCAACTAAAATCGTAATTACTGTGTTAATGTTTGAAATGGTTGAAACCGGCAGAGGTTTTTGAACTTTTTTAGCCAAAGGTTTTGGGGATAATACAAAAATAAACTGCCTATGTCAATAAGATGATCAGGAGGTGTTTTTTGGCTGTGAAACTCTTCCTGATTGGCTGAGGACAGAGCCAATGACACATGCAGCGGGGTCTGGAGAGTAGACAGAGACAAAAATTAGGGGCAATTATCCTATGTTAGTGAACAGGGCTGGACTGTGGGACTTGAGCCAAACCCTTTTATCTCTAGTAGAATTCTTCTTCTGCTCCTTGTTCTTCTTAATATTTCTACCACAGAATCCCTGTCTTCTCCCTGGACCTCATCTTCTGCGGGCAGGACCAGACAAGGACCTGACCAGTATCAGGACCAAACCAAGACAAGGACTGGACCAGAACCAGACCAGGATCAGACCAGGACCAGACCAAGACCAGACCAGGACCAGACCACAACCAGACCACAACCAGACCAGGACCAGACTAGGACTAGACCAGGATCAGACCAGGACTAGACCAGAACCAGGCTAAACCTGGGTCAGTATCCCGCATTGAGGAGATGTCCATCCAAGTGTCTCGTAGCACCTCTCCCTCTCTTAGATTTGCACTCTCTCTCTCTTGTGTTAGAAGAAGATGATCTATATTTTGGGGACCAACTGCGCGCTGGGGTGTGCCACTGTATGTAATATTACAGGGTGTAGAACTGAAGACTACTACTATGTGCTACAATGAAACTCACTTTGAGAAAACAAGTTTGCCTCGACTTTTCTGTCTCTGTGTCTTTGTCCTAAAAATGTAATAAACGAGTTGATCAGAGACAGGGCGGAGGAAAGGTCAGAGGAGCAAAGGAGGGGTCAGAGGAGCAGAGGATGCAGAGGAGAGAGTGAGAAGGAACAGAAGATGAAGGGGAGTGGAGCAGAGGAGAGAGAGTCAGAGGAGCAAAGGAGAGGGGCAGAGGAGAGGGTCAGAGGAGCAACAGATGCAGAGGTCAGGGCCAGATGAAGCAAAGGATGCAGAGGAGAGGGCTAGAAGGGGCAGAGTACACAGAAGATGGGGTCAGATAGAGCAGAGGATGCAGAGGAGAGGGTCAGATATAGAAGTATCTCTATATTGTCATAGTTGAATCTGACATGCTGCAATGTAACAGTGTGACAAATTGTGTGAAATGCGCGTTTAGCATGGGCCCCTGGAGCCCTGTGCCTGGGGCCCACCCACAGCAGCCCGGGCTGGAGCACTCGGAGAGGTTACCCAAACACACGGCAGCCCCAGGACTTTCCAGCGCTTTTCCATCTAATTACCATGATGTCATAGGGTCCGCGCGCCATGCGTAATGGCCCTGTCCACAACAACACGAGCCCTGCGCGACGCTTCCACAGACACAGCGGCCGGCACTGACGTGGGGACACCGTCAGCACACGCGCCCCACGCACACGAGCCCACGCACTCGGAGCCACGCACACGAGCCCACGCACACGGATCCACGCACGAACAGCTCACACGGCTCCATCCGCTCTGTAGGTGAGTCTTTGTATTTCAATTAACTTTAACTTCAGAAATCCAGTTCGCCTGTATAAAGAAACATATTGTGAGGTCACGCGTTTCCTTATTTAAAGCCACAGTATGTAATTTTTAGCCAAAAATTGAAATAACAGAATGTTTTTTGTTTTTGTTTAATTTTGCAAAAATTAAAGTTAAAGTTAGTTAAAGTTTGCACTGAAAAACATATAAAAACATGCGTCCTTAATGTGACCGTATTTGTATCCACAAACCTGACTCTTACTTGTCCTGAAGGCCGGCTTCCTCCTTGTTTCTATGGAAATGTTGTTTCTTTAGCTATAATCCTCCACAGTATGGCATCGCACTTCACCCTGGAGAATGTTCCAAAGGTTTTAAGTGACATGCCACCTCCAAAAAGTTAAACACTATACTTTAAATTATTATGATTTAAATCATTACCATTATAGGCTTTTCCCCCTTTTTACTGAAAGAAGTTTGCGTGAAGCCTGAGCTGTTATAGTCATTTAAAACAGCGCATGTTCTAATGCACTGTGTATGAGCTTCTGCAGAATCCATCACACAGGCGACACTGAGTCACGAGGGCTAGACCTGGCTCACTTTGCTCATATCCCGAGCTGTTTTCACGATATAAATACAAATATATTAAGTCTGAGGCCAAGTAGTGAAAAGTCCGTAGTTTAGCGAAGCGCAGTATCCGTAGTGGACGCTAGAGGGAGTTGTTATTTAAGTGGATAGCAGTAAGACCTACTGCCAAACCAAATTAATTAGTTCCACGCTCAGCAAAGTAGGCCTACCCGAAGAGAGTGTAAGAGAAGACTGAGAACAAGTGGCATGTCTTTTCTAAAACTATTGCACATTTAAAATCATCATCATAATATCAAAAAGAACCAAGAGTTTAAAGGCAGGTCAGAATGCTATGTTTTGTATGTAATTATGCTTTGAGCTGGCAGTTACAAAACAAACAGTATTTGTTTATTTCTCACTCATTGTGTGAAAGAAGCTCCACCTGATTTATGGATTTCAGGAAGATGGGAAACTAGAACAGTTAATACAGCGATTAACCATTTAAAACAAAAATCATCAAAGAAAACAGAAAATTTAATGTTTTATATCCCTTAGCTCTCACATTCCAGAATTTGATGATGTCATAGTTTTAGATGGAGAGCGGGGCCTATTTAACTCCATCTGAGATTCACTGTTTTTAAAGAAATCTGTAAGGACCGGCTGCACAAATTTGTCATAATAATCTCATGCCTTAAAGCCACAGTAAGTAACTTTTTAAAATAAAAAATAGACCAAAATCCAAGTTGTTGCAAATGTATGTATATATATATATATATATATATATATATATATATATATATATATATATATATATATATATATATATATATATATATATATATATAAATATATATATATATATATATACATGCACACACACACACATATATATATATATACACACACATAAATATATATATATATATATATATATATATATATATATATATATATATATATATATATACACACACACACACACACATATATATATATGTATATATATGTGTGTGTATGTATATATATAAAATAATAATCTCCTCCTCACCCTCCGCGGGTGGTCTTTATCCCCTCTTTTCTCACACTCGGGACCTCTACCAGAGGCCTGGGAGCTTGAGGGTTCTGCGCAGTATCTTTGCTGTTCCTAGTACTGCACTTTTCTGGACTGAGATGTCTGATGTTTTTCCTGGGATCTGCTTTAGCCACTCCTCCAGTCTGGGGGTCACTGCCCCGAGTGCTCCGATGACCACGGGCACCACTGAGGCCTTCACCTTCAATTCCTTCTCCAGCTCTTCTTTGAGCCCCTGGTATTTCTCTAGTTTCTCCTTCTCATGCTCCTTTTTCCTGATGTTCCCAGCGCTTGGTACTGCGATGTCCACCACAACGGCTTTACTCTGTTGTTTATCCACCACCACTATGTCCGGTTGGTTCGCTATCACCAGTCTGTCAGTCTGTATCTGGAAGTCCCACAGGATCTTGGCTCGATCATTCTCCACTACCTTTGGAGGTGTTTCCCACCTTGACCTGGGGGTTTCCAGTCCATACTCTGTACAGATGTTTCTGTACACTATGCCCGCCACTTGGTTATGCCGCTCCATGTATGCTTTCCCTGCCAGCATCTTACACCCTGCAGTTATGTGCTGGATTGTCTCAGGGGCCTCTTTGCACAGCCTACACCTTGGGTCTTGTCTGGTATGGTAGATCTGGGCCTCTATCGCTCTTGTGCTCAAGGCCTGCTCCTGTGCAGCCAGGATGAGTGCCTCTGTGCTG
The DNA here is from genome assembly GCA_019594935.1 of Periophthalmus modestus. Lineage (NCBI taxonomy): Eukaryota > Metazoa > Chordata > Actinopteri > Gobiiformes > Gobiidae > Periophthalmus > Periophthalmus modestus. Next base: position 9,489,691 of record JAIEZT010000107.1, read on the forward strand.
TCCTTCAGTCCAGCTTTCTCAAGCCATTGGTAGGATTTCTTGATATCAGCCACTTCAGTTATGTTCCGGTGGTACATCCCATGCAGGGGCTTGTCCTTCCATGATGGTCCCTCCAGCTCCTCTCCCTCTGCACTCCACTGTCTGAGACATTCGCTGAGCACGTCATCTGTTGGGGCCTTGTCTTGGATGTACTTGTGGATCTTGGATGTTTCATCCTGGACTGTGGCTCTCACACTCACTAGTCCTCGGCCTCCTTCCTTACGGCTCGCGTACAGTCTCAGGGTGCTGGATTTGGGATGGAACCCACCATGCATGGTCAGGAGCTTTCGTGTCTTAACATCTGTGGTCTGTATCTCCTCCTTTGGCCAGCTTACGATTCCTGCTGGGTATCTGATTACTGCCAGGGTGTAGCTGTTTATTGCCCGGGTCTTATTTTGCCATTGAGCTGACTTCTTAGGACTTGCCTTACTCGTCTGAGGTATTTGGCCATAGCTGCTTTACTTGTTTCCTCTTCAAGATTGCCATTTGCTTGTGGGATACCAAGGTACTTGTAACTGTCCTCAATGTCTGCTATTGTTCCCTCTGGGAGTGAGACCCCATATGTGTGGACTACCTTCCCTCTCTTTGTCACCATCCGGCTGCACCCGAATGACATTCCAATGTCTGTGCTGTAGATCCTGGTGGTGTGGATCAGTGAGTCGATGTCTCGCTCATTCTTAGCGTACAGCTTGATGTCATCCATGTAGAGGAGATTCCTGAGTCGGTATCCATAGCCAGTGTCGTTGATGATTTGGCTGAGGGGGTTCAGACCTATGCAGAACAGTAGTGGGGACAGTGCATCTCCTTTGTATATGCCACATTTGATGGTCACTTGTGCAAGTGGCTTGCCATTGGCCTCAAGGGTGGTTTTCCTCAACCTCATTGAGTTTACAATGAAGGCTCTTAGAGTCCTGTTGATGTTGAGCAGCTCCAGGCATTCAGTGATCCATGTGTGTGGCATAGAGTCGTAGGCTTTCTTGTAATCAATCCAGGCAGTGCACAGGTTGGTCTTACGGGTTCTACAGTCTCGGGAGACTGTTCGGTCAACCAGGAGCTGGTTTGTGGCTCCCCTGGTGTCTTTGCCGATGCCCTTCTGTGCTCATGTATTGATCCATGTGCCCATTTATCTTAGCTGCGATGATGCCTGACATGAGCTTCCATGTTGTGGAGAGACAGGTTATTGGCCGATAGTTTGATGGAACTGTACCCTTTGAGGGATCCTTCTGGATCAGGATCTGGACGCCCTTCGGTTAGCCATTGAGGATGAGTCTCATCCATTAGCAGCTGGTTCATATGTGCTGCCAGGCGCTCATGGAGAGCAGTGAGCTTCTTTAGCCAGTAAGCGTGGATCATGTCAGGGCCTGGTGCGGTCCAGTTCTTCATACCTGAGACTCTTTCCTGGATGTCTGCCACTGTGATGGTGACTGGATTCTGTTCAGGGAGGTTGCTGTGGTCTTCTCTGAGAGCCACCAGCCATTGTGCATCGCTGTTATGTGATGCCTCCTTCTCCCATATACCTTTCCAGTACTGTTCGGTTTCCAGCCAGCTGTTATTACCCTGCCATTGAGCTTACACTTTCGCCGGTTGTGTTGCGAACATACGGTTTATTCGTCTGGATTCATTATCTCGTGTGTACCTTTTTAGGCGGCTGGCCAAGGAGCCTTTGTTTAGCAGTTTCCAGTGCTTCAGGTATGGGCATCTGGCTGTACCTCCTGGGTAATTGTTTTTTCATTGCACCTCTCTGGGCCTCTGACAGTTGGCTCACTTCTCTCAGCACTGCCTTGATTTTAGCCTCTAGCCGTCGTTTCCATGGTGGGTATTGTTTCTCATGGCTCCCATGGTTGCTCTTATATCCAAGCATCTCTAGGATCACTGCTGCTGAAGTGTATATCAGCTCATTGGTTTCTGTGATGGTTGAGGTAGGGATCGCTCGCAATGCTGCATTCACATCTTGTAGGAGACTTTCAGATGGTACTTCACTTAGTCTGCAGGTGGTGTCGGGGTTGCCTTATGTTCATTCGGGCCATGATCTTATCTTTCAGGTCAGTCGCTGCCTCGCTCAGCGTTTTCCGGATGGGGAGTTGATGTTAACTCCCCTCTGACCTGGCATCCTGGCTCCCCATAGCATATTTTGTGTTGTACCTCGTCAATCTCAAGTTGTGATAGCAGTTGCCGTTTGTGGATGTTGGAACACTGAGCTACTAGTTGCTTAGCCGCAAGCTTGGTTTCGAAGTATCCATTTTTCCCATATCCTGTTCATGTAACCCCTCTGACTAGGGTCACTGGAGTAGTAGCATTCCAAGAGAACCTTGTTCTCGCATCTCGCCCATCTCCGCCTTGTTCCAGTAGCCCATTTATCGTCAAGGTGCTCTGGTTCCCCAACACCTGACGCAGACCTTGTTTGGCCGGGCGACGTCTGAGCCGGCATCTCGTAAGTTTCATTCGCACTCATCATTGTATGAGGTAGGCAGTAGCTTGAAGGACCCACACTGGTTGTTGGTAATTGCCCCCCTTGGGGGCGCAATGAACTTTGCGCCAGTGTTTGTTTCATGTGGATAGGCCCAGTACAGTAATTGGTATTATGCCAAATCAATGTTGTTGTTTTTTTTGATGGCCTGCATGCATGTTTGAATATTTTAGTGATTTCTCCCAGGCCCTATTTGAACCCTCCTTATGGTTAGTTGTAAAATTCTGTGTAATGCTCAGCCCACAATCCTATATCACCCATGTTCCCACACAACAATTCTCCATAAATATACCTGAAACATGATACAAAACTGTTGACAGCAATTTGACAAACGTGATGCAATGTGTAGCAGTTTCATTTATGGGATGGACACTGACTGTGTTGTGATTGCACTCTGAAGAGGGAGCAGCGGGGAGTATAAAACACGTTACTTTGGCAAATGTAGCCTTTGCAAAACATTAAACGGTAACATACTTATCTAAATATGTTATGTGTTAGCAGTTTATACCCCACAGAAGGAAAATACCCCCTTTTTAATCATAAACCAGGACACCAAATCTGCAATCTGACAGTTAAACGGCAAATTCCACCATAGAATTCTGACCTGTCCTCCAGCTCACTTTATATTTATATTAACTATAGGGATTCTACAATGTGCTGATGTCACACGAACACAACATACTTATCACAGTCTTACCATACTTCATATGCTTGCGTTCGCCTCATCAACTTGACAGCACAGAACATGTTAAAAAGGAGTGTAACTTGAATGCACAAGATTTAAAGCTGCACTGTGGACCTTTTCTGTTATTTATTTACTAGAAATGTCCCACAGCATGGCATTAAACTTATCACTCTCCACGGAGACAAGGATTGGACCTCACAAGGCCATGTTGCAGGTCAGATCTGTTGAGAGAAAAGCCTGTTCACATAAAAATTCATGTTTTTAAGACATTAATGAATGTGTAATTGAATAAATGTAAGGTAGATAAGCAGAGGTGGGTAGAGTAGCCAAAATTTTATACACAAGAATAGCATTACTTCAAAAAATTAAGCAAGAAAATACTCAACTAAGAATGAAAAAGTATTTGGGAAAAAGTAATAGTCAAGGAGATGTCTGTGTAATCGCTCAGTCATCAAGGTCTGATCCATAGTAAAAGTTAAATCTGTCGGTTGGACAAAAAGTTGTTGGAGTGAAGACATTTTGCTGCTCATCCAAGTCGCTTCTTCAGTTCTGGTCAGATTGCTGGTGGACACTGAAGGGAGGAGCTGACTACCCTGAAACTGTAAAAAGCTATTGTTTACAGTTTCAGCTTTAATGGGCCTACATTCAGCCTTAATGGGCCTACTGGCTAGCTCTACTGTTGCTTTGGGTCTGAGGATGGAATTATATATGGGGGACAGGTAATGTTAAGGCCTCGATTCCTGTTCAACGAAGGATTATTTTTCCTAACAAAAATTGCTTCTTTAACTCCCCTCTCAAATCATTTCCTTTCTCTGGCTAAGATCTGCAGCTAACTATCTTCAAAGGAGGGGTTAGTGACTTTGACATGGGGATGTATGGCGGACGGGGTTGTTCGTACATTCAGTAATTTGAAGAGTAACTGAAGAGTAACTGCTTTATAACTTTAAGTAAAGTAAGGACAAACCATTAAATAGTGCCCAAATATTTTTTTTCAAAGGATAGACACAAAAATGAGACAAATTAAATCATATCTGGAGGAGCAGTGCAATAAACACACAAATCATTCCAAAATGCCAACATGAAACTTTTGTCACTTACTCACAGTAACAGTTATTGAAGAAGCAGTGCACTTCTACAAGTGCACTGATATTTCAATAAAAATATTACTCAAGTAGGCGTAAAAGTATGCTGCTACTTAAAAAAAATGTTACTCAAGTAAATGCAACTCAGTAAATGTAAATGAGGACTAGCCATGCTTTGTGATTTTCTAGACAAGGCAATAACAAGCAGATGGCAGACCCTCCACCAGAAATGCAATGATGTCACTGCAAAGTATTAGTACGCTTTTAACATAAAAAGCATATTGATACTTTGCAGTGACATCACGCTGGGGGTGTTCTACATGTATCTCTATCAGGGGTGCCCAAACTCTTTTCACCAAGGGCCATATCTTGAAAAATATTCAGCATGGAGGGCCACAGTGGTCAATACAGTAGATAATGCAGATGGTTGCATTTAACATAGTTTTGACTTCATACTTTAAATAAGTCTTGAAATATTAATATTAGGTCTGTATGGCAAGGCAGTGTGATTTAGGTTATATTGGTAGGATTACTCAAATTTGCTGTAAAAAGTACTGATTATGATCATTTGGGTCAGTTCACCTGAAGGCCTGAGGGCCAATAAAAACTGGTCCAAGGGCCGCATTTGGACACCTCTGATCTATATGGAGGAATGTTCAGCAGTTACCATGGTGACACAATAACCATATTAGCAAACACGGTCAAAGAAGCTTTTAGATGGTCTGAAAACTAAAAAAAAACAACCCAAAAAATACCACAAAATGGATTTAAACAACACATTTTCAGGAGCCTGTGATCAATGCAAGCATGCATGGTCCTGTTTAACTGTTTGATTTTCAACAAAAAAAGGAGAGAGTAATTAACTGAAAAAACTGTTGGCTAATGCTAGCTAGCTTGTGACTATAATTTTATGTATGAGAGATTTATTTAGCTGTACAAATCAGCTCACCTGTTGTAGCTCCAACCAAGTCAGCCCATTCTGGTCAGATTGTGTTAAAATAAAGCTCTGGTTAAAGTCTAATTTGAGTAACAGAGCTTCAGACAGAGTAGAACCACCAGTTAGCTTCACACCATCAGGGTATGTTGATGACATCAGCTGCAAAGTATCAATACACTGATGACCATGGATCTATTAAAATAAATAGCTGATCACCTGCCTCTGCCGCCTCTCCCAGCATGCACCTCTCTCCCGTCCTCCTCCTGCTGGTTGCCGGGGCTACTGTAGGATGCACTGCCATGATGACCACCCTGCATGGTGTGCGAGGCTGTACGGTGAGGGAGTTCTCCTTCATGGCACAAAAACCTGGATGCAAGAGCCTGCGCATAAGCACGGAGGCCTGCTGGGGGCGCTGCCACACCTGGGAGGTACTGTCTCAGATTTGTCATTGTGTCAATATGTCAGATACCCTCGCCCTCCCCTGCCCTCCTGTTGTCCTATATTCCTGGATCAGATGCCCTCCCATCCTTCCGTATCCCTGTGTGTCAGATGCCCTGTCATCATCCTATGTCCCTGTGTGTCAGATGCCTTCCCATCCTCCTTTATCCCTGTGTCAGATGCCCTCCCAACCATCTATATCCTATATCCCTACGTCAGATGCCCTCCCAGCATCCTATGTCTGAGTTTCATATGCACTCTTCCTATATCCCTACGTCAGATGTTCTGCCATCCTCCTGCATCCCTGTGTCAGATGCTCTCACATGCTCTTAGATGCTCTCCGGTCCTTCTATATCCCCGTATCAGATGTCCTCCCAATCCCATCTTTAATCTTAACTGTACACTGCTGCTCAATGCTTTGTACAAGTTTTCATTATTTATCACATACACACATAAGTAATGTTGGGTGAAGTGTTTTGCCTCAGGAAACAATGACACCATCCACAAGGCTGGGCTGGGATTGAACCTCTGACCTTTGGGTTTGTGGGTGAAAGCATTAAAGGGCATGCAACAGGTTTTTATGTTTGCCAAATTCTGACTTGGTTTGGTGGTACCTGTAGTATCTGTGGTGAATATTTATCATAGTGTTACGCCAGTTAAGCAGCTGTCTGTGGAAAAAACAGAAAAAAGTACAAAAATACAGGAAGTAGGAGTGAGTTCATCAACAGTGAAAATTCCATCCAAAATACAGGAAGAATTTATGCACAAGGAAGAACTTTTTCTGGCAGTTTAAGCATTTATTTCAGATCATTTATTTTTATTAGTCGAATCATAACTATTGTGTAATTCAGTTTTTGGCCCTTGTTAACGTTATGGCTCCTAGGTAACAGTTATGGAACCGCTACCCATGTCCAACCAGGAAGTAAAATGAGAAACTTCACCAAAACTATAAAAGTGGAAAAAAAAATCAGAAAGCAGAATGAGCCTTACATGAGTCGGATGATTTGGGTTGCCAGTTTCAATGCAGGAATCCAGTTTGTTTAAACCTAAAAGGACTCTCTCTGATCTGAATCATCATTACCTACACCCTGGCAGCTGCAACCGATCCTTAATCAGTGCTAGTGCAGCCTCTGCAGCTCAGTGAGTGAATTCTGGAGGTTCTGAGCTTTCACATCAGGCATGGCTTGTCCATATACTGAGAATGAGAAAAACTTGTATGTGTCCTGCACATTAAGGCTCTGGCAACCCAGGTTAATACATTAATAACACGATTAACAATGAGAATGCAGGCTGCATTTTTTCTTTAAGTATGTTTTAGTGAAATGTGTGTATAACCTGTCATATGCACTTACCTCTCAGCATGTATTTTTAGATCAGACATGTCCAGTTCAACGAGATATTGCATTTCATTAACTAAAACTGAGATCAAGTAGAATTTGGATCCAAACTATTGTGAAGTATTAATTGAAAATGCTCATAGAATATGTTTTGTCTATGAGTTGTAATGTCTCTGACAGCGCCCTCTTGTGTCCTGTCCTGACAGAAGCCTGTGCTGGAGCCGCCCTACACCCATGTATACCATCGGGTGTGCACCTACAGTCGCACCCGCCCCATGACTGCCCGCCTGCCCGGCTGCCTGCCCCACATCTCGCCTCTCTACCACTACCCATTGGCCATATCCTGTCACTGCGCCGTCTGCTCCACTGTGGACACCGAATGCGAGACCTTCTGAAGCTCTACACACCCCACTTAAAGTCTCTCTGTGTATTATTTAAACATTCATTGAAGTTTATGGTCACGCTCTGCAATCTGAAGATGTCAAAAGTACAGATAGCGGCCAGGGCAAGATGCTTTCTTTCATTCATCTAATTGCCATAACCCATGTATATTATTGATACTTTGCAGTGATACTACATATATCTCTAAAGGCGCAATGTTTACGACTTACCATGGTTTCAAAAAAAGTTTTTTTTAAATACATTTTCAGGAGCCTATATTATGAGCATTCATGGTCTTGTTTAAGTGTTTGATTTTCAACAAAAAGTTTGACTTTGACTAACTGACAAGTTGTTGGCTAATGCTAGCTAGCTTGTGACTGTCTGTCTCAAGCTAGACATCTGTTATCTAAAAGGGACTTGTTTAACAGCACAAAACAGATCATCTGGTCAGATTGTGTTAAAATAAAGCTCAGATTAAAATCTAACTTGAGCAACAGCGTTTCAGACAGAGCAGGCCCTGCATTAGCATCACACCCCCAGGGAATATCGATGAGAGCTTTGCAGCTCAGTATCTAGGAATGCACCGATACCAATGCTGGTATCAAGTATTGGCACCAATACTGAATAATTTGCTGGATCGTGTGTTGGTTCCATGATATTCTGGTTGAGCCTTTAATTGGATTTATAGACTAATTACAGATTGATTTTGGCCTAGAACATCTCATAATGTTTGAATTCATACAAAGCTATTCAGTAGTGATGTGAAGAATAAATCACAGTTACATAACACAATTGGATCTCTTGTGTTATAAGTTAACTCCGTTTTAAGGAAATAAGTGCCATTTTCTGTCCCTAAACTGGTATCGGTTAATACTAGGTATCGGCAGATACATAAAGTCAAAGTATCGAAATCAGAATTGACAAAGCTGGATCGGTACATCACAAATTATATCTGGAGTAGGACCTGAAATTTTAGCATTCTGAAAAATTTCAGAATCCTCTACTCCTTTGCGTCCTCTGCTCAATCTCTCTCCTTTGCATCCTCTACTCAATCTGACCTTCTGTGTGAACAGACATAAATAAACACTTTTCAAATGAGACTGTCTGTGTAGTGTATGTGATGTTGGAATAAGACTCCTCCCATGGGAGGGCATCTAAGATCTTCCTGTATCCCTGTGTGTCAGATGCCCTCCCTCTTATATCCCTGTGTCCTTAAATCTCACGCAGAATCTCCAAACCAGGACAGAACCAGGATTAAACCAGGAATGAATCAGGACTAAACCAAGTCTAAACCATGACTGGATCAGGACTAGAGGATTGATTGCTCTATATCAGGTTACTAGGTCAGATCTGCAGAAATCATTCATAGACACAATATGGTTTTGCAGTCATTTATTAGAGTAATTTATTAAAAACTTTATCAAAACAGTGCATTTGAATGTTCATGTCAATGACGTTTGAACACCTCTTAATAAAATAGACATTTACAAAAGTCCTCTTAGCTCAGATTCATAAATATAAATATTGGTACATTCTCTAGTGCTTGGTCTGTTCTAGTGGTTTGTGCTGCGTATGTATATGATCTTTTTACTGCAGAGGCTTGTGTCCTGCTCAAGTGTCGCTGTGCGCTCAAGTTAGTCTCTGTCCACTTCTCACATTCAGTCCTCTGGCCCTGTGGCAAGCAGCAGGTCAGTAGCGGGACTTGCGGCACATGTCACAGCGACAAGCTCGGGCCGTCAGGATCTCAATCTCATCATGATGTCGGCCTCGCGGGCAGTCCAGACGAACCTTCACCTGCATACAGACCACATTACGTTCACACTCATTTCCTGGAAACTGATCCTAGTCTTATCTACTTTACTAATCTTAACCTAAAACCTAACCTTAACCTTTCTTAACCCAGATGACCTGAACTTTAAATGTTAATCTAATAAAAATGAATTTACGCTATGGACCTGATTTTTGTCCCTTTAAAGGAGGCAGATCCCCATGATGTGCGTATGTATAGATTTGACAATTACAATGTAATAAATTTCCAGCCACACACATGCAGACACACACTAGAGTCAGCACTGGGGATGTAAGAGTGGTGATAAGTTACATCTAAGGCCCCATTTTAAGTTAAAAATGATGGTGACCTTAGGATGTAGTTCCTTTGGGATTTGCACGTCTGAGTTATCAGTACATATTCAGTGTGTCCTTAAAGTAAGATACCTTATTGTCTCTGTAGGGAAATTTGTCCATTGCAATTTGACCCATCCTTTAATGTCACTGGCAAGATCTCCAGATCTTGAGCTACCTTGACTACCTTAGCTGGAGGATTTGGTCTTTTGGATTGATTTTTTCTGGGCAAACTCCACACAGGATGTCGATCTCAAACGCTCCTTGGTGTGAGCCATTAGTGCTAGACACTCAGCCCCTATGTCATCCCTGTCAAGAGCACTAGATGTTCTGTTCCACCTGTTGATGTCGTCATGAGGTGGTGGCTCCTCAGTGCTTGTCTGGACACCTTCACTAAAATGGCCTTCACTACAAGCTTTATTTATTGATCCTTTCTTTAATCAAGATCTTTCGCACAGTTGTAGTGTCATTTTCAGAGGAGGGGAGTCTAAGGGCATGTTTTTAATGATAATAGTAAAACCTTGAGTATTCCGTCAAGGTTTTACTAAGCCTTAAAACAGTCCACACTGTACATAGCACATAGATCTTCTTTCAGAGCGTAGTACCTTGGCTTCCTTGCTGATGGTGCAGCAGCGGGATGCAGACGTGATGTTGTGGGTGAAGTTGGAGGCCACGAGCACGGAGTACCTGGAGGGGAAGGCACTGGACTCGCAGTAGCCAACACAGGCGTACACCAGGTGGGTTCCCCGACATGTGCTGCGCCGGTCACTGCGGATGGTCACGTTGAATGCTGTCCAAAAAGAGAGCATTATTGTTTGCAGTTACTATGTGTACAGGTACAAATAATTGTGTTGCAAAAAAAATATATAGTAAGGGAAGTTACAGAAAAAATGGGTAGCAGGGAGAATTGAGGGAGAATTGGTTGGAGAAAGGGGTAGAAGGGAGAATTGGAGGAGCTTGGGAACAACAGTAGCTGTGGTGAATGAGGGTATATTGTTTGGATTTGTTCTGATATATGGTTATGGTTATTAACAGTACAGGATTTCTTGCTGTCTGACAAATGAGTAACAGAATAGCTTCATTTTATTTTATTTTTTTTAATGTGTGGTGGCATTGTATGTGCCCTACATATACGATGGTGGTGCATTAAAAAAGACAGGATTTTTGGATCTGATGTACAGAGGTTTGTGGAAGACACATGTTTAGAGTTGGGGCTGTGTTGTGGTGGCTCTGGTGCTTGGTGCTACTCACGGTAAAGGTGGCAGCCCGGGGCCAGACCTTCATGACTCCAGCCGAGACTAGAGAGCAGCAGCAGGGACATGAGCGGCAGCAGCAGCAGGTAAAGGGGGAGGGAGCTACGTGACATCTGGGACAGTCCTGTAAAACACCACAAGGAGTACTGCTGCGAGTCTCTCCTCTGAACCTGCTCTCAGCTACAGTGACTTTAATGGTTGTGATTTAGTTGCTAAAGGATTGAATAGAGATAAACTAAATGAGATTGGTCCTACAGTTTGTACTAAACAAGCCCAGGTCTAAGAACATGGTGTGCTCAAGGCAGTTCTCCATGTGCTTGTTTCCTGTGAATGTTGGTTCATCTGTCTGTCAGTAATTGTTTCAATTTGATTTTCTGTTGGTGAAATCAACTATTTTGTGTCCTGCGAGGCGACTGCTGTTGTGATTTTGGACTGCACAAAATAAATAGAATTGAATCAAACCATTTCTTCACATGTATGTTACTTACCCAGATGGGCTGCTATATTCTTATGTGGTAGTACTGGTAAGAGACATATTAGGTGCATGTGTTTAGCCACAAACTGATGACAGAGGAATGACTCCTGCATACAAAATGGTATAATGAAGGACTTTAGAGCAGTTGCCTGTGTGCAGCTCCCTCACATACTCACATGCAGAGTGTACACAGCACTATGAGACAATAGTACACCTGACTATGACCTGTGCTAAATGCTGTAAATGGCCCTGAGCGGCCCCTGTACCAGAGTGCGGTGCTTTCCCTTGCTGTCATTCAGATGTGTAGCAGCTCCTGTGGACACAGACAAAGCTCACACTATACTCCTAATATGTACATATATTATCCTCTACTGTACCCTCCACATGTACGTATATTGTACTCCACTGTACTCTGCACTCCTTTATCTGTACTATATGCTGCACTTGTATTTCTGTGCCCATCCTCTCTCCTCCAGTGAACCAACACACGTGTGTAAACACAGTCAGCTTTTCCTCACACTGTGGGGATCCCTCCTGACCCTTGGCCCCAGGCTGGCAGCTCTTTCCAGGGGCTGTGCACACAGAAAGCAGAGGAGAGGGAAGGAGAGGAGAGAGAAGAGAAGAGGGGAGGGGAGGAGAGGGGAGGTGAGGGGAGGAGAGGGAAGGGAGGAGCAGAGGGTAGCTGAGGAGAGGAGCAGAGGGAGCAGAGAGGAGCAGAGGAGAGCAGAAGAGAAGGAGCAGAAGAGCAGAGGAGAAGGAGCAGAAGAGCAAAGGAGAGGGAGCAAAGGAGCAAAGGGTCGATGGGCTGTGATGACAGGACCTGCGGGACTTCATTACTCTGGGTCAGGAGTGTGCACATTAACAGGGGAAATGCCCAGCTTTTTCCTCCCCTCAGGCTTGCCTTTGTCCTGGAGGAAATGGGCTGTAATGTCCCCCTGTCTGAGGGACCACCTCTACAGAGCTGGGCTCACATAGCCCTGCAGGTGCTCTGTCCTCTCACTATGTACAACACATACTACAGTGTGTTTCATTTCATTTCTGAACACAAAACAATTCAACAGTTTATATATGTTTAAAGTTCCCATATTACATAAAATAGACTTGCAAGCTTTAAGTCATATTAGAGTTTTGTTACATCATCAAAAACATACCTGTAGTTGTCTTTTGTTTCATTCACACGTTTGAGTAATCCTCTGTCTACATCTCCAAAGCTCAAAATGCTCTGTTCCACCTTGTGAATATGTAGAGATGATTTTCAAATCAACAGCTACCTATTACTCTTAGTTCAGCAGAGACAGGAAATTCCAGGGCTGAAATCACTCAAATGATTCTATTGAAGATGCATGGAGTTTAAAAACACAGTGGAACACTTCCTGTATTATGCCATTAAATCAAAAGGTGGAACAGAGTGTTTTCAGTTTAAGAGAAGAATTCAGCCTAAGTATGCAGGATTTGTGTTTTAAACATGAGAATGAAACAAAACACAACACCAGGTATGTTCTTGATGAGCAAACAAGATAGATCAGAAAATAGCATAATATAGGCTTTTCAAATGTCATAAATATTAGACACTTGGCATCCCAGTGGTAGCAGGCTGGTGAGTGCATCCACAAGTCATACCGATGGACCACTCATAAAAGTACTTTCTGTAGAGTCATGTACTGCAAATATATACACTGTTTGTAGTACAATGATCTGCAGTGACCAAGTAATTTCTCATCTGGAACAAATACTTAGGTCATACTGTATTCTGACTTAAAACAAAGTAATCAGTAATTTCAGTAATTAATTCACGTTTAATTCGAAAAGCCTAGACTGTATTTCAAAAATAAATAAAAATCACAAACTTCAAAATGGGATTTACCTTTTCTTTCCCATACTGTTTGAATTATTATATTTTTGTGGGCCAGCTTTTCCCCAGAGCTCATGGGTCACTTGCAGCATTACTGACGCCAAGCTAGCTTGTGCCTTGTTTTGTTGCAAAAACAATAGAAAGACATGCTATATTAGGTATTCCAGGCTAAAAGTGATGCAGAGAAAGTCCTACCTGAGTGCAGATGGGAGCAGCTGAGGAACCGTGAGGAACCAGAGGAGAACCAGAGCAGAGCCTGAACTGTAGAGAGGAGCAGTGGTGAGGAGCAGGTAGGCTGTGACAGGTGAGCTGTAGGTCGAGCAGCAGCCCTTATACCTGGGACACACCCCCAGTCTGCAGGCACACGGCTGGGGCTGGAGCTAGTGCTGGGGACTCCTCGGGACCTGCAGTGAAGCCTCTCTGCCTGTGTCCTCCTCAGCCTCCTGCCCCTCCACCGCCCCCTCCTCCCCCTCCAGCCCCTCCAACCCTTCCACCCTCCTTCACCCCCCTCCACTGAGGGGCACTGCTGCTGTGACACAAAGGAAAAGTAGAGAGGTTTTCCACCATCATCACAATACAAAAGGCTGTACCACACAACACCTAAAGCCGCTCAGAATACACCCTATATTGTCTGTTTAAATGTGTACAACACAAAATGAATTCAAGTTAACAAATGATTAGTTTTGTCTATGCTATAATTCACTTGATTCTGCTTTAAAGGTGAACTGTGTAACTTTACTGATGAAGTGCATGCCATCTGTTGTCCCCATAGAGAATTTGCTGAGAATGTCCCCCAGGTTAGCATTAAACAGAATCATCTCGATTTACTGAACTACAGGTATTTTTATTTCTCAAAAATACCTTGAAAAACATGTAAAGAAATCACATCTCCAACAAAATGAGCAGGTGACATACCCTTCACCAGAAAAGTTACACAGTACAACTTTAAATTTGCACGATTTTCTTATTCCGCCAGCACATTGTAATTTGTAAATCTATAGGTGCAAAGGAACTTGTCCTATTTTGGTCCTGGTTCATTTTTGGTTTTGTCCAGGTTTAATTCTGGGTTTAAACTCAGTTATGAGAAAACAGGGTAATAACCACAAAAAAATGCTATCTTCAAAATTCAGCAAAGAGTGTGAGTGATGTTGATACTAATGAAAGATAACGATAATCACGTTATATTTGAAGTCCATTGTAAATATGCCTATGCATTTTCCATGCCTATACTATTTTGTGATGTAAATGTTGTCTTACCCTCACTTTTGTAAAATAAGAAACTTATTATTATGGGTATTTTAACAACTAATCAAGATGATAATCACTAGATGATGTATTCATCTGGTGATTATCATCAAAATAATTGTTAGTTGCAAACTTGCAACACTATCGAAATGCAGACAGCGAGTTGTTTTTTTTGTTTTGTTTGCATGTCTTCAAAACAACTGGTTAAATATGTTACCTCCTCTTTTCAGAAGCGTATAAAATGTATTCTTTTTCAAGGGAAATTTGTAGTTGACATTGTGTTTACAGTGTAATCCAATATAGCCACCACTTTGACCAGCTCGAGTCTCAAAGAGGGTAATGGCACCAGGCAGTCATGACCCAATCTCCATCTCCATGTGGGAAGCTGCTCAGGAAAACAGGGAAAAGTGGTTAGTTCCTCAAATTATGAGTCAAAGCTGGTTAATATGTCAGGACCCAAGTGAATCCAAGTGTAGAAAGCAGAGTGGGGTTTCCATGTGTAGGTCACATACTGAAGCCCATTCACATGGGTCAACCAGAGTCAAGACCTGCAGTTATCAATTTCATGTGAATTCAGAGACATTTGTTTGCTTATGAAACTTTGGGGCTTTTTAAAATGCTCATGACATGACTTTTCAAAATTGTAGTTAACAATTATATTTCACATTTTTGCTGTGAAGGGTGTGCCTCTCTGCAGATCTGATCTGTAACATGGCTTGCTGGCATCGCATGCCCTACTGTGGAACATGCTGGGGAAGAGGGGGTGTACTTTTAAAGGATACATCTCTTTTGTTATAATGACTTGCATGTATTCCTGGGTGTTTTTAAAATGTTTAAAGAGAGTGTATAGATACAGTTCTGTTATTAAATATTTTTAATTTTTTTTTTATATTTTACTTTTTCTGCAGATCTAGCAAGACTAATTCAAAAGGGACAAGGCTAGCGTTAAGTAAGCATAAAAATAGTAGGCCTTCTCAAAGTACAGTTTTTACAGCATTTTCCAACAGTCTTTAATGCAAAAGATGAATAATTAAAAAGTTTAAAGCTGAAATTGAACAGCTGGGACTTGTGCTTTAATTCTTTTGATATTTAAATATAACTCATCACAGTTACTAGGCTCAATATATCAAAATCAAATCACAAATATCTAGAAAAGAAAATTATTGTACCTGTAATTTAGGTCTTAACTACAGGTACAAGAAAAAACTAGTAGTTTAGACCTTTCCAAACATTTTAAGAGAAATTGCATTTTTATACTGTGCCAGTCCCACACCGCCAGCTCAGCCCTTGTTATCTTGGCCATCATTATGAGATATAATACTCCCTACAACAGAAACATAGCCAGACTGGACTGAACTAGACTGTATTGGACAACATTATGACAGTGTCTTGAGGATTCATGTCTTTGGGTGCTGGGTCCTGTAATGATGTAAACTAACCTCTCCTGTGTTAGAACTCCAGAACTATACTCAATTACAAGTACAGGTACATGTTTAAGAATCTCCTCAAAAAAGTACAATTATTCAATCAATTTAGACAATGTACAGTGGCAATGAAACAGCACTAGACTCCAGGTCAGGACACAACCATGACAGAGGTGGATGTTGAAGTTCCATTTCCTCTCTGCATGTTTCTCTCATCTGGAGCCTGTGGTTGGTGGAGCACTTCTGCTAGTCTTGTGCGTCTGGGTCAGGGACATGGAGTATCTTTTATGAATGAACACACTCACCCAGTGCACTGTATAGTCATAATCACATGCTGTAGAATATTCAGTCACTTTATATAATCATAAATCATTCATCGCGTTGCCATGACAGCTCTGGGTCAAAGCTAACGTGGGCTGCTGTGTGGAGACGTTGATAGCTTTACTGGTCTCTGTGGGGAGATCGAGTAGCAGGAGGGTTATGAGCTACTGCATTCAAACATTACTAAATACAAGACAAATTTAGCACTGAGGATTTCACCAGGACAAGTCACTTGGCAACCGTTTTAGCCATTTCAGCATCCACAAGTCCATCTGAGGTAAACGTTTTTGGTTTAAGATGACATAGAGACAGGCCTGAAATAAAGTAATAGAACTACTGTAAGGACTTGGCTTGTTGTAACTTGCAGGGTATAATTACTTAATCAAAATTCAAGCGGTCTCTTTTTGTTCATTTTAAGGTCTTTAATAATGAGCTCATTGATTTCTTCCTGCCTGACAATCAGAGGTGGGAAATGCTGCCAAAAATCCACTCATCAAAATAATCTAAGGTTTGAGATTATTTTGATGAGTGGAGAAATGACTCAAGTAAAGCTTTTGTCACTTATAGACTAATAGACTTGCTCAAGTAAGAGTCCCCTAACTTCAATAATAATAATGCGTAGGAGTACAAGTATGGAAAACTACTTTGTGAAGCACAAATTGCATTTTAAATTAAAATGTAATCTATTAAATGTGAGCACTCCCTACCTCACCTGTGTCATGTATAAATATGCAAACAAAATGGCCCAGAAACATACAAATATTGCACAATTTAGATTTGGGGCTGCTAAATTAGGGGGAAAATGTCATAATCACAATTATCTGGGTGAAAATTCAAACCTAAATTGTTTTAAGGCAACACGCTAGCTGTGTGCCTAGCACTCATGCCTCACAGCAAGGAGGTTCTGGGTTTGACTCACAGTCCTTTCTGTGTTGACTTTGTATATTTCTCCCTGTGTATGGGTGGTTTTCCTCTGGGCACTCTGGTTACCCCTATCAACCAAAAACACCAGACCTCCTGGACAAGCCTACAAGCCATCTGGAGATGGGTCCCCACACCTACTGCTCCTGACAGGTTGCGCCGGCGGCATTGAAAGCTGGGTCAAATGCAGAGGACAAATTTCCCTATGGGGACAATAAAGTGTCTCTCAAAGGTGCTGTACCTGACTTTACCATCTTCAAAACGTGAACTACAGAACTAGTTCATTTTAAACAGTTTGCAGTAATCCAGAGTTATTCTTCACTTATCGTATACATTCCGTGAAGAGTTTATAAACCCTTCATTACTATCAGATAATAAATTGCTCTATAAATTAGATGCAGACAGTTCACAGACTTATTTTGACCTCGAGAGCTGCTTATATCTCCAGGGAAGACATATAATGCATGAGGAAAACAACCAGGTACAGGTACCTTTACTTAACCAATTAATTATGTACAGCCAAAAGTTATCCTGAGTATGAATACTTTTTTATTAGTGATGTTTTTATAGCTTCTATGAGTGGCTTTGCCCCAGGTTTTGTAAGACCATATTTGTGAGCAAGGGGCTTCCTCTGAACGTGCTCTGCTCCTAAGGAAAACACAATTGTCATCAAACTGTTATGTCAATGGAAAACGGAATGTGTGAGCTCAGCCTGGCCCCTCCCACACTCACTCCCATTAGGCTGTTGACTGTAAATGTGCTTTCACCACAGGGGAGCGCATTAGCCCCACTCTAGTGCAGTGACTCAAGCTGTTTGTGTGGCAGCGTGGCTCCTCTGCTCCACATCGCCATGGAGACAGCCTATAATATCATTAATGTGTCCGCTTCCACTTGTGGCGTCCTGTTATTTTAAGATCAGCGTGTGGGGCGTGGGCTATGTTATTTTGGGCTCTAAGACAATCTGAGAACGGATTAGGCAAACTTTTCCTGCTCCTCCAGGACATGAGGTGAGGTGCCACTCTGCCTGACCTGTTTATCCTCTGTGTAAACTTGCATACACAAACGCTACATTTCACTAAAGCATTGTACTAAGGAGAGCTGCAATTAATCCCATTTTAATCAAATAGAGATGAAATATTTTCAAAGTGCCAATAATCATCTTGGGGATTTTTAATTAAGATGTTTGCACTGCAAGGTGGCACTTAAAGGTGCAGAAACCTTTCTGCTTGTCTTTATGGAAATGTTATTGCTTTGCCAGGAATATTCCACTGTACAGCATTAAACTTACCAACATTCATAGAGACAAGCAGGTGGTGCCACCAGGTAAGATCTGTGGAGAAGTGAGCCCTCTCACTGTAAGAATGCAGGTTATTTGCAGATTTTCTTATAATATAAACACCTGTAATGGAAAAAATATGTATGAATAATATGATATGTATGTTTACTGTCATACTGTGGGACATTCCAGGCAAAGCAATAATATCTCCATTGAGAAAAGTTACCTAGTGCGTCTTTAAATTTGCACTAAACAATTTAAAATAAAATACATTTCAGTACAATTCAAACTTGTAAATAGAAGTATTACTCCACTTATAACATTGCACTTTAAACTGAATAAACAAACCAAAACTACTCAAAACAAGATATTATTATAAGCTATTATAAATTGTGTTGTTTTTATAGTGTAGCAGCTAATCTATGCCAGTAAAAGCACATTACTTGGAGCTCAATTCTGACTTTCAAGAAATAAATAGAAATGTTTGAGTGTTTTACTTATACAAAAGTGGCATTCATTTGTTGTTAAAGCTTGTCTTATCTATTATGTAAAACTGAGTTTTCAGAGCTTGTTATAATCGGTTCCCTTATCATTTACCCTCTGAAGTTGTGAGTAATCTTTATTCTCCTGTATTCAAGACATCATTGCTCCGGTCTACCCCCGTTTTCACCACCACCAGCACATGCCCACTGTGACGTACTTAGTTCTCCAATTTTGTTTTTATTTTTCATTATCTGTGATATACATAGGATTCAGCAGAGTTGCATAGCCATTTCGGCACAAATGAAAAAAAATCTGCTGCTTGCGTGTGTGACCTGCGTCTACGCTGACATACCATAAAAGGGCAGTCTGGAAGTGCCTCTATTGTACATTTTAGATCTATATTGTGATTTAAATTGTTCAAAATACAACATAATGATCCACAAGCACAATATATCTGTTTTTAATAAAAGCATATACAAAACTCAACATCAATACAATCGGTACAAGAAAGCAAACTGTGGCATGCAGTATCCCTGCAGGTGTGCGGTGAGTGACAGGCCGCAGGAGGAGTTTCCACACAAGGGGAACTGGAGGTATACAGCAAAGTGGAAAGACTGGAGCTTTGTGTGGAACAATTACCTGAAGAAATCTCAGTTCTGCTCTGCCCTGTCAACAAGTGCTCCCTGCACTCTCACCGCCTCAGTCCATTACGGAGCAGTTATAGAGCAGTTATGGAGCAGTTAGGGCAATTAACACAAGAACATCTGTGATCTGGATTCAACATTCTAAGCCAAAATACTCCGCACATTATGGTTTGTTGCTGGACTAAATCTAAGCTATTATCACAAGCCCAATTGCCTCTTGTATAAAAACTAAGTGACCACAAAGCAGGATTTATTTTAGGGATGAGTTATCGGAGATATCAGATGGTTGCCCCAGATATCGGTATTGATCTGATATTAAAAATGTATCGGATTTTTTATTTTTTTTGCACTGCCCCAGTTTGTCTTCAGTGCATCAGATTCAGAGATTTCATCACACTCATGAGTAAAAATATAGCTGTAAAATCATATCCATGCAATTAATGATTTTATATACCAAATAAATACATTTTGTTATTATTTTTACAAGAGTAAAAAGTTAATTTGTGAACTTTATTAGAACTTAACCTAACTAAACTTGTGGTCCTTGCTTTGGGGCCTTATTGGATACTGCATGCTCAGAACATCATGAAGAATTCCATCATTCGGTTAAGGGTAGATTTTCAGGCACTTTTGTAAGATCACGACTGAATGTTGTAGATCCAGATCACAGCACTACGGGTCACAGCACAGGTCTGTGCTCTAGTTTAGGGAAAAGAAAATACATGGTAACATTAGATGATAATGATAATGATAATAATAATTATAATAATAATGAGAAGAAGAAGAAGAAGAAGAAGAAGAAGAAAGAAGAAGAAGAAGAAGAAGAAGAAGAAGAAGAAGAAGAAGAAGAAGAAGAAGAAGAAGAAGAAGAAGAAGAAGAAGAAAAAGAAGAAGAAGAAGTTATACATGTTATAATGAATACATTAGATAACAATAAATACAGTATTAACAGATAACATAATGAAATATATACAACTCATACATAAGGACAGGACTAAACATCCATCTAATCTTTGGGATTTTGTTGTACTTGCACATATAGTGACAAATAATAACTGAATTATCATGAGTGAGTGTAGCAGCACCTGTGTGGCATAGGCTGGTGTGGAACACTCATGTCTGTGAAGTGGCCCTGAAGAACAGGGAGAAGGGAAAGACACGCCTGTAACACACACACACACATATGAGATGCTTCCTGGAAAATGATTCTAACCTTAACCATAGTCACTACCTGCCTAATCTTAACCGAAACCCTAACTTCAACCCATTTTAACCAGTTATTCAAATTATTTGAACTTGCTAAAACTGGCACAAACACTTAGTAGTTAGTCATAAATATGTTAAAGGTGCATGACTCAAATATAGGACAATACAGGATTACTAAAACATGCATGAATCCACTTAAGTATAAGTATATAAGTGAGCTAATGATGAGGGAATATCATTATAACATGGTTACGAGCTCATCAGAGTCAATTTCACATAATATGTCCCATTGAATTAATTGACAGTGTAATACTTCAATGTAAAACAGAAAAGAGAAAGTCCCGTGGCTAGTGCATTCAAATGATATTTCTCATGAATGCGATGAAATACAAGTTGATATTGTAATAGTTGTGAAAGGCTGGGGCTGGTCCAAGCCTGGATTTCCCCTGTCAGCTTCAGTATCCGCTGCACTGTCAGACCCAGTCACCATCACTTCCACCTGTCTGACTGCCTCTATCAAACGGGTACTATGGACCTAACCTCCACCAAACATGTGCAGTGCTGACCTAACATGTGCAGTACAGAGCTAACCTCCACCAAACATGTGCAGTACAGACCTAACCTGGCCAGAGTGGAGAGTATGCTCGGCCTCATTGGACAATCTTTGCCACCAGCCTCTTCACCATCTTCCTCTTCATCATCATCATCATCTTCTTCTACAGCATCGGGGGTTGAATCCACATCAACAAACTGCAAAAAAGTAAAAAAAATCTCATAATTCTATGCTGCAGCCTAACACTAACCTTGCAGCTGTTCCAGATTGATAAATGTGTAGAACTCAATTCAGAGTGCTACACATATTAATGTGGTGTGAGCCAGGTTAGCCGATTAGAGGAGGTTGTGGGTTGAAGCCTCAGACCATCTTTTTGTGAAGAGACTGTACTCTCCAGTGCCTAGATAATGCCTAAACTAGTGCTGTCACAATACAAACATTTCAAACTCCGTTTCAATACTACGTAGGGCTGTAATTGATTATTATAATAGTGACAGTTGACTATACAACAATAATTGCAGTATAATAGTCATGTTTTGATCATCTTAATTGTCATACAGTCAAAAAGAGAATAAACCCATTTTGGATTTTCATCAATAATACACTTTATTTGTAAATATTCTCTATGTAAAAGCCTTTGGTCACCAGATTTGAACCTTTATTTGGTAAAAAATGTATCCAAAATGTCTCAATGTACAATAGAAAGAGTTTTAGGATTAAAAGCATCTTTTACCTGGAGAAAAAAGTTGTAGGAATGAAGATGTTGAACTAGGTAACTTTTCTGGTGGTAATTTATAAATTTACTTTGATGTGTTTTTATTGCTAAATAATACTTTTCAACTACTTATGAAAATAATTTTGTAATGCCAGTACCAGTGTGGAACACTGTAGACACTGAATGGTGTACCTTTGAACCTTTAAGTGTTTGGATGAGTTTAAAGATAATGTTAAGTATTTCTCTCCTGTCAACATGCAGAATGTGGCAGTACATGACATCCAAACACTGATGGTTTGTTGCGGTTGTGTTTTTGTGAAAGCAGGAATAGCCTATGGGGACAGGAACATACATCATCTTTACATGAGCTCACCCTATCATCTCATTTGGCGCATGTCACGTGAAATGTGCAGCTCTAAATCATACATGGCTGAACACTTTTTCCTGTAGTCATAAAGTCGACTAATGAGGGCAGCCGTAGCAGTGAGGATGTGGAGGTGAGCTCATGTGGCTGTGCCTGGCCCTGTACCTGTGTGTGCTCATACCAGCCCCAGGCACACTGCACAGGGGCTGAACAGACAGCCCTCTCACCAAGAGGTTGAGTCATTGATTGCAATGAGTGTGCTCCTTAAGTCTTCAGCTGATATTTAAAGTGATGAAGCCTCACATAAGATATACATCACTGTGCACCTTGTCATCATCATGGGAGTCCTCATCAGCAGGGTGCCGCAGCAGTAGGCCTGTCTCATACGGCCTGCAACAGAAAACCATAATAATCGAGTGTGTATATATATGTATACACACACACACACACACACACACACACAGACACACATACATATATACAGACAGGTCACAGTGGCAGACATCCAGGAAAGAGTATGAAGTATGAAAAACTGGACTGCACCTCTCACTGCTCTCCATGAGTGCCTGACAGCACAAATGAACCAGCTGCTAAGGGATGGGATTCACCTTGACAGCAGTTCCATCTAACTATCGGCCAATAACCTGTCTCCCCACAACATGGAAGCTCATGTCAGGCATCACTACAGCTAAGGTAAGTTGGCAGATGGATCAGAAGGGCATCGGTACCACGCTACCAAGGGAGCTGAACACCAGCGCCTGGTAGACCGAACAGTCGCCCGAGATTGCGGACCCCGTCAGACCAACTTGTGCACTACCTGGATTGATTACAAAAAAGCCTTCAACTCAATGCCACACACATGATCACTGACTGCCTGGAGCTGTGCAACATCAAGAGGACTCTAAAAGCCTTCATTGCAAACTCAATGACATTGTGAAAAACCACCATTGAGCCACTTGTACCAGTGACCATCAAATGTGGCATATACCAAGGAGACGCACTGTCCCCACTGCTGTTCAGAACCCCCTCAGCCAAATCATCAACAACAATGACTATGGATACTGACTCAGGAATGAGGCCACCATCAGTCACCTCCTCTACACGGATGACATCAAGATGTATGCTAAGAATGAGTGAGACATCGACTCCCTGATCCACACACCACCAGGATCTACAGCACAGACATGGGAATGTCATTCGGGCATTGAGAAGTGTAGCCAGATGGTGACAAAGAGAGGGAAGGTAGTCACACAGAAGGGTTCTCATTCTCAGGAGGAACAATAGCAGACATCGAGGACAGTTACAAGTACCCTGGTATTCCACAAGCAAATGGCAACCTTGAAAAGGAAACAAGGCCTGGCCAAATACCTCCAACGAGTAAGGTCCCACGGAGTCAGCTCAATAGCAAGAACAAGACCCAGGCAATAAACAGCTATGCCCCGTCAGTAATCAGATACTCAACAGGAATCATAAGCTGGCCAAAGGAGGAGATACAGACCACAGATGTTAAGACACAAAAGCTCCTGACCAGGCATGGTGGGTTCCATCCTAAATCCAGCACCCTGACTGTACACGAGCCGTAAGGAGGGGGGCCGAGGACTAGTGAGTGTGAGACCCACTGTCCAGGATGAAACATCCAAGATCCATACGTACATCAAGGACAAAGCCCCAACAAATGATGTGCTTAGCGAATGTCTCAGACAGTGGAGTGCAGAGCAAGAGGTGCTGAAGGTACCATCATGGGAGGACAAGACCCTGCATGGGATGTACCAGTGGAACATAACTGAAATGGCTGATATCAGGGAATCCTACCAATGGCTTGAGAGAGCTGGTTTGAAGGACAGAACAGAGACACTCATCCTGGCTGCACCGGAGCAGGCCTTGAGCACCAGAGCAATAGAGGCCCAGATCTACCACACCAGACAAGACTCAAGGTGTAGGCTGTGCAAAGAGGCCCCTGAGACAATCCAGCAGATAACTGCAGAGTGTAAGATGTTGCCAGGGAAAGCATACATGGAGCAGCATAATGAAGTGGCGGGCATAGTGTATAGAAACATCTGTGCAGAGTATGGACTGAAGACCCTCAAGGTGGGAAACACCTCAAAAGGTAGTGGAGAATGATCGAGCCAAGATCCTGTGGGACTTACAGACTGAGAGGATGGTGATGGCAAAACAAACAGACATTGTGGTGGTGGATGAACAACAGAGCAAAGCTGTTGTGGTGGACATTGCAGTAACAAGTGATGGGAACATCAGGAGAAAGGAACATGAGAAACTAGAGAAAAAACAGGGACTCAATGAAGAGCTGGAGAAGGCCTGGAAGGTGAAGGCATCAGTGGAGCCTGTGGTCATCGGAGCACTTGGGCAGTAACCTCCAAACTGGAGGAGTGGCTACAGCATATCCCAGTACTAGGAATAGCAAAGATATTGCACTTAACCCTCAAGCTCCCAGGCCTCTGGTAGAGAACCTAAGCTTGAAAAAAGGATGAGACCACCCGTGGAGGGTGAGATTTTTGTTTTTTATATATAATAATACATATAACACAATTTAAACAATACTCTATGTGGTAAGGGTCCGCTGCTTGCTTGTCTCTATGGAGATGTCTTTGTTTTGTCTGGAATGTTCCACAATATGGCATTAAATTATCCAAATTTATTCAGCTACAGGTATTTCAACTAATAAAAAAATACCTTGAAAAAATCTTTACTGTGGCTGGCCTTGTTGGAGATCTTAGACTCAGACAAACTTTGATCCACAAGGGAAATTTCTCACTGCAGCTATCACTATTTGAGCGTAGCTGCAGGGGCTTGTTGGAAAATGAGCTCCTCTGTCCCTCTATAGTCTGGTGCAGTGGGTGAGCAGGTTTGTCCATGATGGAGAGCAGTTTATCCAGTTTCCTCCTGTCTCAAACTGTGACAAATGTCTCCAGCTCGCAACTGATCACATGACCATACTCATGGATCTGTTCTATCCAATGTCCCTTTATACTGATGCTGTTCCCCCAGCGGGCCACAGTGAAGTATAGGGTGCTGGCCCCCACAGATTAGTAGAAGACTCCAGTAACTTGCTGCACACCTTGAAAGTCATGTCATGAAGTAGAGTCTATTCAAGCCTTTCTTGTACAACATTACTATTGTCCCTCCAGTCCAGAAGTTTGTACTTGTAGCAGTCCACCATTTCCACCTCATGACACTGGATAGTGATGGGCTCCACTGGTGTCCTCTTCCTCCTGAAGTCTATAACCAGTTCCTTGGTTTGCAATCACTGCCATGTACTCCAGCTTCTGTCCATCTCTGATACCAACTACCACCACAGAGTCACCAGGGAACTTCTGCATGTGACAGGAACCGGAGGTGTACTGAGGAGGTGTACAGAGTGAACAGGAACGTAGACAGTACTGGGGAGTCCTACACTACTAACCACAATATCAAACAGGGTGCTCCCCAACTGCACATACTGAGGCCTGACACCTATCATGAGCAGCTTCTCACTCATCAGAAAGGGTTGAATTGTAATAAAGGCACTGGAGAAATCAAAGAACAATATCTTCACAGAGCCCATAACACTATCCAGGTGAGTCAACACAATGCAGAAAACAGATGACAGCATCACCCACACTAACATGGGACTGATATGCAAATTGTGGAGGGTCCAGGGCAGGGCCCATCAGGAGTCTAAGCTCTCAAACATTTTCATGACATAAGACATCAATGCAAGAGGTCTGAAGTCGTTCAATCCAAATGATATAGACTTCTTTGGCACTGGCACAATGCAAGGTGTCTTCCATAGCACCAGTGTCCTTTCAAGCTTCAGAGAAAGAGCAGGATTCCAGCTGTGGAGCACAAGTTCTCAGCACGCAGGGGGTGACTTGGTCTGGCCCATGAGAACTAGCCTTGAACTTTCTCCAGGTGCCTTCTCACAGGGGCAGGTGACAAAGTCACTGGGCTGGGTTCCTTTGTGGGGGTGGTCAGAGTGGTCTGTGCTGAGGTGGAGATTGCTCACCTGAGATGAGAAGACAGGAGTGACAGGGAATGAAAAACTATTAAAATTCAAACTGAGTAGATTTGACCTGTCTATTGGGCTATTGCTGTGTTTTCATTTTAAAATTAGTAATGGACTTCATCCCCATCCAAACGTCTCTGGTGTTGTTCAGTCCTAGTTTTACCTTCCACTTCCTCCAGTAGGCGCCTCCTGACCTTGCCTGAACTGGACCTTCAGCTGCCTCTTGAACTCATCCTTGTCTCTAGAGTTGAAGGCCGACTTCTTGTTCAGCAGATCCTTGAGATGGTTGGTGATCCAAGGCTTGCTGCTGAAATAACAGTGAACAATCCATGTGGGCATGAAATCACATAAGTTGATGTATTCTGTTATTAGTATGTCATGCTGCCGATGTTGTCCCCAAGGGGCTGGCAGAGCACATCTCAACCTTTGATCTCAGTCCTGGGGGGCATGG
The DNA here is from genome assembly GCA_019594935.1 of Periophthalmus modestus. Taxonomy (NCBI): domain Eukaryota; kingdom Metazoa; phylum Chordata; class Actinopteri; order Gobiiformes; family Gobiidae; genus Periophthalmus; species Periophthalmus modestus. Next base: position 9,516,364 of record JAIEZT010000107.1, read on the forward strand.
GTGGCTTCCTGGCTCCACTTCCTTACAGGTGCTGACAGGCTGCCTCTTCACTGATGGAGCATACTGAGCTGTTAAGATTGTGGTCTGATCGTCCTAGCAGGGAAAAAGGCAGTGGCCCTATATGACTCCTTAGAATTGGCATACAGCAAGTCCAGAGTTTGACTGTCTCTAGCTTTACAATCCACATACTGTTTAAGTATGGGTAAAATGCTGTCCAAGGAAGCATGGTCAAAGTCACAAGAAATCAGAAGTAGAGCCTCTGAGTATTTGAACTGCAGCCCAAAGACCAGAGTGTGTATTCTATCACAGGCAGCATCTTCATCTGCTGAGGGAGGGATGTACACTGCACTCCAATGTGGACAGAAGTAAATTCCCTTGGTAAATAACATTCCCAAAGTCTAAAAGGTCAATGTCCAGTGAACAGATACGCTCCTTCACAGTAATATGGCCAGGATTGCACAACCTCGTTCACCAAAACAGCAATCCTGCCACCCTTCCTCTTACCACTAAGGAGAATGTCTCTTTCCGATTGCAAAGTCTTAAAGTCTGGTACAGACGCACTGTGGTCTGTGAAGTGTGTATGAAGCCAGGTCTGTGTGAAGCACATGGTAGATCTGATCTGTAACTTTAACTTCTGGCCCCACCTGTTTGTTTCCATGGAGATAGATATGTTCAGTTAAACACTGAAATGGGATGTAATGCTCTTTATGCCATGTAATATAAGGCTTTATTTCTTGCATCACCATTAAAAGCTGCACTATGCCTGTAACTTGCCATCATCTAGGGCTTGTGCGGACAGGATGTTTACACAGGCTGTATTAGTGTTTAAAATGATCATGTGCGCCTCACTGCATTGACAGATCAGGTGAGCGAGCTGGCGCCTCAGCTCTTTCATAAGTACAGAGTGCACTGCTCGTTCAGCTCTGAGTCTAAGAGCACACACTACAGAAAAACACTACATGTACCATCTACTCAAACAACCTCCTTCCCCACATTTAAGGAATATGAAAAAGGTGTATTTCTTAAATGCATTTTTTTGTCACACAGTGACCCAAAAATAAAGTAGCATTTTGCACCAAATTCTTCAATTTTGTACAGTTCTAAACATTTTTTGGCCTACACTATTTATTGAGGTTTTAATTCCCCGAAAAATAAACTTGAATGCTATATACATTTCCAACAATGCCTAGTTTACCCAAATACTACCATATATGTCCAGAATGATATCTCTGTATTTTTATACTGATTGATACCCGTGTGGTCCCCATGCCCTCCAAATGTGATCGTGCAATCAGATTTGTTTATTTCAGTGATGCATTTGAAATGAAGGAGCTCATTGGTCACCTATCATTTACAAATAAAATCTAATTTCTCTCACCTCAGATTAACAGAGTTTAGTGCTTCATTAATTTATTCTGTAGAAATATGCCATGTTTTTCAGCCCCCTGTAGTATTTTTTTTCCCGATATAGATGCACCATGTGTGTCCCTGACTGACTAATCCATCTGCCACACTGGTCACATCTTCATATCGTACTGGAGAGGTGTATATTCTGGATCCCAGAATACATGCATTTTTATTTTTTCACATGTCAACAAAACAAACCAAGAATCTTCCTAATTATGTACAAGAAATAGGCATTTTTAGGGCATTTTAATACCCAACATTTATTTTCGTAGGAAAACATTGCTTACAAAAACAGAAATGTTTGAATTTCTCTAAAGTCCTCTCGTCGCCTGCAGTGTCTTGTGTTAATGTTCACTTAGATTATCACACTTATTAAACAATTTGCACGATTTGTGTACATTTATGTGATTTCTGTTGAATGACAATGAAATGGTTGGTTGGCCTGCCCACTGACCTGAGCACAGACACCTCAGTCTCAGCCTCCATGTCCTCCTCCAAGTCTTGTAGAATTGTGTCCTCTAGTGGCGAGTCTCTCCTCTGCAGTTTTGTGGAGGGCTCATACAGGCCCTCTTCATAATCCTCCTGTAATACAAACTAAGCCCCCTCAGTGTGAACTAAAAATACTGTTACCACTAGAGCGCATAGCATTTTTTTTCTTTTAAGCACTTTAACCAAATAAAAATGTATTCTTTTCATTACACAAACAGCATTTTGCATTTGACCTCCAAAACTGCACAACCACAGGGGTGTGGTAATCTCTCAAATATAAAACAAAAATCAGAATGTATTGTAGAATAGATTAGTACTACTATAAAAACTGAATTGAGCAGAAGTCTATATGGTTGAAAATAGGCTGCATTCATGTTCCAGAATTTCAGATGCAAAGCAGGGCCTTTATAACAAAAAGAAATCTGACAAATGTTGAACATTAATTATTTGATTTGAGGGATTTACTCCAGAATTTAACCATATAAATTGTATGGTATAAATCCCTTTCAACTGATAGTCACATCTATTGGGTTGACTGATGGTACCACTTTAAACTATTATGATTTTTTTTTTTTTACTTAAAAAAAAAAATATTGACAAAGATCTTTTGTTTCATGTGGATTGGTCCAGTAATTACAGACATATTAATCATAAACCAGGTTAATAAATCTGCAATTTGACAGTTAAAAATAAAATTCCAAGATAGAATTCTGACTGGTCTTCAATTTTAAATTGATTCTACAATGTTGTGATGTCACATGAACTAGTTAAGTGATGATGTAACTTCCGGGTCCAACCAGACTTCACAGCTGATTTCTAGTTAGCTGTTATTACTCCTTATTCATCATGAGACAATTACTTTTCAATTTACAATTCAATTTATCATCTTAGCCTATCCTGGCTTTTTAATTCAACCTTTCTTGTACACTTTCTGCCAAAGTTATAACCATAGCTTATAACCTTGTAAGTGTGCAATGTGTTGCTAAAAAGAGGAAATTGTAACATGTTCATTGTTTTCAAGCAGCTGGTGGACCCGGAAGGAACATCACGCTTAACCACTCTATTCACCTTATTCCGGAAGTAGCCATGGGGGCCACCATTGTCATTGAAGTTGCATTATTTTGCATGGGCTCACCAATCTTAACAGCAAATAAGTTCTATAGCGACTACAAAGCCTTTGAGGCCTCCCCGAGAATCGATGCATTGGTGACTTGGTACACATGAGTGTGCCACCACAAAGAATGTGCAGTTTAGTTGCATTTACGGAAAAAGTGGGTAGGTTGGAATAAGGTCAAATGAGTTGGAGGCCAGGTCAGAATTCTATGGTGGAATTTGAAGTTTAGTTGTAAGATTTGTTGACCCGGTTAATTATTAGTATGTCTAAAACTGGAAATGTCCACATGAATCAATATAACATCCCTATGGGGACAAGCAGGTAGTGCAAAAGCCACCAGAAAAGTTGCACAGTGCACCTTTAAATAATGATACAGTTGGTCGCATAAAGCCAGTATAACTCACTTGTGTTCTGTCTGCTGTCTCCCTTGTGAATGAATCTGAAACAATGCACAGACATGAATATAGATGAATCCACAGTATTTATCAATATGGCACATGATTCCTAAATGCTTCCTAAGTGCCTTAAGCACCCTTGTGTGCGTTTTTGTCCAGGTACAGGAGCAAAGTGAAGGGGTAGGCTTTCACATCCCTCTCTCTGTGTTTACACATGACACGAGGCACTCTTTCCCATGGTTTTTTGTCTGGTAGATAGTTTAAAGAAATATCACCAAGTCTAGAAATATGTACTATAGAGCTGAACCATTTCAGAAACATTTGAAAGAAGGACATAATATAACTGTTACACTAATACAAGAATCCCATGCATTTTAGAACATGTTTGCAGAGGTCTAAACTACAGGATTTGCAGCTTTTACACACAATATGACATGAATTTTTTCCATTTGTGCAGGAAATGATTTCACTTACTGTAATTTTTTCCAATTTCGAACTGCTATTTTGATTCGATTTGCGATATATCTTACAGTCCCATGCATACATTTCAACAATATATATTGCTTTAAACATAATTTTCCTCCCATGAGCTGCTCCATCCCTGGGTTGCTCCTTCCCTGGACTGCTCCTCTCTGGACTGCTCCTGGACTGTCTGAGGTCCAACCTCACTCCAGAAAGTCTTCAGGTGTTGGTAGTACCACTAACCCGAGCTGAGGGAAAGGATACAGGGGTAAACGTGGAAGTGCGTGCTGGTGAAGGGCTGCAGACACTCCAGGTTGCCCAGCACAGTCCTGATGATATTCTGAGAGCACAGCGTGATACAGACACTTATAACACCAAGTATGAATGAATGCTGCTGCAGTATTTTGTAAAGTCTACCTCCATTTCAGGCTCAAGGTTGTACAAGTGTCCTCCTGTTGCCTCCACTGCACTGTGGATAGATAATGTGATTACTATTAGCATAATTAAACCATGGGATAAACCTATGTATTGGTTGACTGATATATCAGCCTCAAAGCTCCAGATTTACAGTTCGACCACATGCGCACTTCATTTCATAAGAAAATAGTACACTATGCTGTCTGGTAGTGGTTTCTAAACTTTTTTGTCTTGAGTACCCCAGGCTCTTTCTCACACTCAGAATACCCCCCAACTTGAGCACTAGTTTACTTTACAACTATTATACTTTCTTATTCTAATGATATGATATTTAATGATCAGACACTGGCATTCTTAAAGCCACAGTATGCATTTTTTTGACAAAATAGACTAAAATAAAAACATGTTTTTTTTCATTTTGCTTGTGTTTATTGGAGTGAAAAACATGCATTCTTTCTCTGAGCGGGCTTGCATCTCCAAAAATCTGGCTCGTACTTGGCTTGGTGGAGGTCCCCCCCATTTGTTCCTATGGAAATGTTGTTCTTTTGACATAGAAGATGTCTCCATAGATCTCCATAGAGATGTATGGATTTAACCTTCTATTTCCATGGAATCATGCCTATTCATGAGTTTCAAGCTTTCACACTATGGCAACTGTCTCCATGGTCATAGCAATTAAGCAATTCAAATAAAAATATTATATCTTCTGAATGGGGAAAGGTCCTCACCAAGTATTCACCAAGTCCTTCAAAACAGGAAGGAATTGTTTATCTGAAACCAACAAATATACATTGTTTATTTAGATTAACAATATAGTGTATAAAACAGTGAGTCAATAACTATTTCAAATACAATAATTTGGGGGAAATGATCCAAATCCTGGATCTTGTTGCTGTGAGGTGTAATTATGCCATATAGTCCTTTGTTGTATGATTTAGTGTTTGACTTGTTTAAAAGGAAGCCTTTCATAGATTCTCATCAGTGAAAGCTGTAAAGAAGCTGCATCTATAGTGAGCATGGGTGCATGTGCCCTTGCCTGTATGAGCTGCCTCCTTGGATCTTCAACTTGTAGATGTATGTCCCAGCCTTAAAGAAGCGTGTCTGAGGGAAGGGGAGTGAGAGGGGCTGCAGTGACATGGCTCTCCTAAACACACCCAAACAAGAAGCCATTTAATACTGTATACTAGGCCTGTCGCAATAAATAGTATAATCGACTTATTCAATATAGATGGAAGAATAATTCTCATGCCTAATACTAGGCTTGAGGGTTTATAATTTTTATAGATTTTTTAAACATTAAACATATTTATTTTGTTTCTTTTGAAAGCGGACAAAAGATAAAGCATACTTCATCTGGTTAGTCCAACGGGCAGCAATGTGTGTATTCTACATATTACACACGTGTTACATAATCAAATGTACTCCTTTGATTATGTGTAGATTAAAATGGCTGTTTAAAAGAGAAGCCAAAAATCAAACCGACAAATCAATAGCATCCAAATGTCAAAAACAATTCCACTTGTAATATTTTATCTGAATACTGTACATCTGTTTATATCGCTGTATAGTATATACATTTGAATGTCATCTGTGTTATGTTAAATTACATTTCTTGTAAAAAAAAAAAAAAAAATGGTGTAGGGGCCTACTTGTTTAGTCACTTGTTTATACGTTATAAGTAAGTAAAAATAGAAATTAACAGCTGGAGCATTTCGTTAGCGTTTTACATTTTAAAGATGAGATGGTATGGTAACTTTTATCAACTTTTATAAAAATGATAAAAGTCCTGTTTATCGCACTATAAGAAAATAAACAACTATGATTTCAGCCGAGGTTTGAACTACTGGAAGCAGTTGTGTGTCCTTTTACTTCTCGACTGTTGGAGTGTCGCTGCTGTCCTGCTCTCGTCTCGTTGCTCGCTGCTCGGGGCTCTCTTCTCTCGGTTCCTCTCGGTGCCTCGATTGAAGGGCTCGGTGCTCGGGTGCTCGGTTTCCCGCCACTAGGGAGCCCCGTGTCCAAAGATTTATTTGGGCCATTTTGATTGGCTGTCTCTTCCTCCAATCAGATGACAGTAGAGGGGACGTCACATGACTGCCTCAGGACCACGTGGCTCACTGTTACGAACGGGACAGTATCGTAGTAAATAGGCTGTGCTGTTTTTTTTAACTGAACAACCTTAATTACGGCTCACGTTTGGCTTTTATTTGCCTGTTTTTTATTTGTCTTCTCTTAGTTTAGAAAGAAACGTAAGTAGCCACCATTTTCTACTGTTAAATGCTCACTTTCACACTGACTAATGGTCATTGCTAAATAACCCACACGTAGTCTTTGCATGCACTGAATAATTTCTCAGTTATAATGTATGACTGATACACTGCAACAAAAGAATCAATCAAATTGCATTTATAAGGCGTATTTCATACAAAAACACTCACTGCTTTACAATACATTAAAAACAATACACAACGGATTTATCATTAATTCAAGATTAAAAATCTGACATTTTTCACTCCAATTCCCAGTGCCTTCAAAATAGTATTGAATTGTAAAGTCTCTCAGATAACTACAGTACGTACACTACAACTTTTTTTGTTTCGATACGCCTCAAACTATAGCCAAATCATCAATGAAGGGTTAGATTGCAGACTGGTCCGCTCTGTCACAGATATAAAAGCATGTTGTTCCGGCTCTTTCTGTTCACAGACTAGCCTCTCCTTAAGTCCACGACCATGTCCTCCGGCCCGTGCGTGTCCCTGAACACCGGAGCCCAGATGCCCCTCTTAGGCCTGGGCACCTATAAGTTGGTGGGGGCAGAGGCTGTGTTCCAGGCTGTAGATGCGGCATTGGCTGCTGGATATCGCTCCTTCGACAGTGCTGCTGTGTACCGCAATGAGGCCGATTTAGGACGAGCTCTGAAGGAGTTACTGCCCAAGTATGGGCTCACTAGAGAGGACGTGTTCATAACCAGGTAATCAAATGTGAATCTATCTATATTATCAGTCAATAGAGGTTATGCAGATGACATCACAACCCTTGGAACTTTATTAGTGAGTGAGAAAGGTATATGAGTGTCAACGATGAGTAATGACATTTTCTTATTTAAAAGCTCAAAACACATCTAAAATGTGAAAGAGCTGCTACAGTATAATAATAAATATAAAAGCTTACAACTCTAAATATATTCTAAATATTTAGTTTGTACCCGACATGTAAAATATGAAAATCAAGTAAACAGAAGTAGAAAACCAGTTAAGCAACAGGGGCTACAGGCACATTTATCACTGATACAGACTTTGTGATCATAGTGTTGAACTGACCCTTTCTCTTCTTAAGTTACATGTTTCTGTGTGTTGAGGAAAGTGTTATGGTATGAAAAAATAGCTCCATGGACAGAAATGAGGCAAAAAAAGAAGAAACACACTTTGTCTATTGTGCTGGCCATAGTTCTGCTTCAGTGCCACTCAGTTAGAATGTTAAGGAACATTTTTTTAAAATATAAAAAACAACTAAGCAGCAAAGTTGTTTTGTCATAAATCTTCATTATTCATGACACATGTGCTATCCCACTATTGCTCATGTGTCATGGACATGCAATAGTTGTGTTCTGTATGATATTTGTGCCCAGTAAACTGGGTCCTAAAGACCAGGGTGAGGGGGCGATGGAGGGAGCTTTGCGCAGCCTGTCAGAGCTAGATATGTGCTGGATCGACCTGTACCTGATCCACTGGCCCGGCACACAGGGGCTGGAGGTGACAGACCAGAGGAACCTTGGTGAGTAGGCCTACACATGTGGCATTCTGTAGTGTCCATGTCCTTAATGATCCTTAGTGTAATGTGTGTGTGTGTGTGTGTGTGTCAGACAACAGAGCAGCCAGCTGGGCAGCGCTAGAGAAACTGCATGTCCAGGGGAAGCTCAAGGCCATTGGAGTGTCTAACTACACCCCCGCCCACATGACGGCGCTGATGAAGAGCTGCAAAGTACCCCCTGCTTTGCTACAGGTGAGAACAATATCTGTTAGTATAGCTTGGATTTGTGGTTTGTAGAGGAGCAATGGTTTTACTGTTGAAAGCTGTCACTTTTCTGCTCTAGTACAGATAAATAGCTGCTTCAGGCTTTTAGCTATAGTTATAATTTTAGCAAACAATGGAATTGGATTTAGGACTATCTCAAGAATTACAATTATCTAATCGTGTTTTCTTACAAAGAATGACAACGACCCTAGTAGTTTGGACTCAACTGTACATGTGTTTAGTGGTAGGTGAAAATGAAACACCCACTGGATCCCAGGCAGGCACATGCAAACTCCACACAACAAGGCCCTATACCCCACCCAAAAATCTATTTGAAATCACAATTTGAGTTGGTGCAGTTATCAAATGCTCAAATTAGATAATAATAGTGTCCTCAGCAAATAACTATTATGTATTTCATTGAAAGAGCTTGATGCAGACCTCGACACGCATGTTCTGAAATACATGAGATTCTTGTAGTTCATGAGTTCATATTTCTGTTTTCTCTCAAATGTTAATTCCCCTGGAATTGTTTACAATATGTGCTCTGAACAGAATCTCACTGTTTAAAAAGGTCCTATGTTATGCAAAAAGTTATGCTTTTAGCATAACATTTTTCATAACATTAACATTGTTGGAATGTTCAAAAACATCAAAGACATACCTGAAGTTGTGTTTTGTTTCATTCAACCATTTTAATCATCCAAAGCTCAAAATGCTCTGTTCCATCTTGTAATGTCATGTAGTGGTAGTTTTCAAGTTAGCAGCTATCTTCTCCCTTCAGGTCAGTGGACATTGGCAATTCCAGGGCTGAATTATTCATAGATTCTAGTGAAGGTGACCTTGAAAACACAGTGGAGCACTTCCTGTATTATTGCATGACATTGCAACAGGTGGAACAGAGAGAGAACTCAGCTTATGCAGGATTTATGTGTTAAAAAGTTATAACTGGACAACATAGAACACATAGATGAGAAAATAGTGTAATTTAGGCTCTTTAGACATATAATAATCTAATTTCAGTACAGTACACAATTTAAAAAAAAATAAAAAATGTGCAGTCCTAGAGACAGAAGTGCTAAATGCTTTGCCAACTGTTGAAGGCTATGAAACTTACTGGGGAAGACATAACTCCACACCAAAGGAAAAGGATCTATTTTCTGTTAGTCATCAAGTAAAGGTTAGGTTTAACACAGTTTGCACACCAAAAATCTGATCATCACCTGATTTAGAATCTGATTTCTTTCCGATTGTTCACACCTGTGCAGGTTTTAACAATTACGGAAAATCTGCTTCCAAATATTGGATCAGCCGATATTCTGGTTAGCCTATAAATAAGACTATTTCTAGTCATGGTCGGCCAAGAAAGTCTCATAATGAACTTTATTTACACAAAGTTGTTTTGTAGTTACTTGAGGGATAAATAACTAGGTAGTATTTTTAGATACAGTTTATGTAAACCGCAACATAGCACATTTGGAACAGTTTCTTATTTTTGTCTAAAGGAAATAAAGGCTATTTTCAGCCTTTGTACAGATATTGGTTGATATCGGGCAATGGTAGATACTTGAAGCAGTAGAATCAAAATCATTATTGGAACTAAAAAAGCTGGATTGGTGCATTCCTAGAAAATACATACTATTTATAGATAACAAATTGAAACCCATCCGTGTTCTCATGGATGCTATCTTATCTGCTGACCATTTGATGCTTCTGTTATGTACATTTTTCATTTTTATTAAATATGAAAAGAGTAATTTACAAAAGTTCTCATGCCTAAAAGTCGAATAGCACCATAGACTCAGATGAATTAGTCAGTACTACACGGACTATTTGGTTATGTTCTGCAGTGGGCAGGGCCATCTGGAGGATTTTATATCTGGACTTGGTGATCCCGATGACCTTCCCCAGGTGGATCCTGTGCACGGCCAGGCCAGGGTTACCTCCACATCTAGAGGCTCCAGGTGCTTGTCCCCCTTTGTGAACGCAGTCATCTTCAGAGTGCTGCTGTAGAGCCCTACGTTAAATCCTCTATCAGCCAAAATCACATCGCCCACTGACACGCACTCCATAAAGCCACTAAAGTTTAAGATGTGTTTGTCACTCACTCTCCTGCCCCAGCCTTCAGATATGAATGAAAATGGAACCGCTCGGAGTTAAGCCCAGCAGATACTTAGCTGACTCTTGAGATTTGTGGTTTGACTTTGCTCTTAATCGCTCCACAACAACTTCGACATAATCAATGACACATACACACTTGTCAAATGCTTCTTGGAGAGATTCGGGCATGGCCGCTCTTAGCCGTTCTTCATCAGCCCATTTGACTAGCGCTGGGACTATCCGCCTGTCCATTATAGTAACGACATCTTTGAATATAGAAGCAACTGTGGCAGTAGACAGGCCAAACATATACGACAAATGCACAAAGGGAAGGTCCAACACAAGTGAGGAGGACTTGGTGAAATGGAGTAACAGTACAATCACTTAAAAACTGCTGAACGTTGTTGACTATTGCATGTAAAATGGTGAAACTTGGAAGTCCAGTGAAATCTTTAACTTTGGTATTATTGCGTTTGAATGAGTCCATGTCGACAGAAAGAGACCGTGTCAGCAGCATCTGCACTTGCTCACGTAACCTCTGGCACTCAGCGAGGAGATCATCATGGTTACGGACAAAGTTTGTGTCTGTTGCATCATCATCCTCCTCCCCCTCTGCTACTTTAATCATTGTCATGCAGAAAAAAACCAAAACAAAAAACATTTGTTAGTCAGAGCAGATAAGCTGCACACACATTCTCACACTGTTGAGTCAGAATACTTTTGAATGAAAAATTAGTTCTTTGAAGCATGATATATTGCTATAGAGATATACTGCGATAAACAAGAATATTGAAATTACTTTATGCCACTGATACAAAACAAATAAATAGCAGAATGAAGCAATAATTAGCCACAGAAGTTACTTTTTCAACCCTCTGCAGCTCAAATCTTATCATTTTACAACAAAAATATCCCAAATCTTTTACATCTGTATGTGTATGCATCTTTTACAAAGATGTATGTATAATTTTTGAGTCACAAAATATATTGTTCGAGCCTTCATATATTGATTGATAAGTCAATGCAGTAATTATCGTGATAAGCCTAGTGTCATGATGCAATCCTGACCTTATCTACAAAATAACAAAAGGAACATATGGAACAAATGGAAGCAAAAGCTAGATCCGAACCTGTAGGAGACCATGGAGACTCTGAATCTGGAAGAAGTGGGACGGGCTGGGGAACGGGTTTACTGCTGCCTTCTCCTTCACGCAGTGCAGGGAGAAAACCTGTTTTTATACAAAGTCATCAACATCCCCAAGGGGTGTGATGCCAATGATTTTTTAGACTTGGATCTTAAAACCTTTTGACACTGCAAAATATCAATAGTGTGACAAACTGTGACATTTAGCACTTTACATACCGTTCATCTCCAGAGATCTCATTTCTTCTGCAGACGTTTATTCATTTCCCAGTATTTCTTACCCCGTCTCCTCTCATTTACAACTCTGAAGATGGTGGGGACATAGGAGGGGGATAAGGGGTCATCAAACTTTTTACCTAAAGCAAAGAACAAGTTTGAGTTTAAAGTGCATTTGACAGAGATATTTTTAAGAGATATTAAGATATTTTTCAAATTCTGACTTGGTTAGGTGGGATAGTACGTGTGGTAAATATTTAACAGCCTTTAGCCTTTGTTAATTACATTTACAAAACTAGAAAAAAACACTGGGCAAGATTTCTGGTTAAAATCTTAAATTAATGATGTTAACTATGTTTTGGAGAAATTTGCAGTGTAACTTGTCATATGTACTTTAAACTACTGCTAAATGTTTGAAGTTAACGATAAATATAAAGTTATTTTAAAGCAGATATAACCAGACAGGTAGACCAATAATTTAAAAGGCTTATTGCCATGGTACCGTACAGCCAGGGGTACATAGTAAAGCACAAGTCCCAATCGACCTAGTCCCTAGCTCTCTCACCGCTGTCTGTGCTTCTCTGCTTCTTTCCACATCTACAAACACACTTAACAGCACTGTATTGCCAGTTCTGAAACTAAACTGTTCGATTTGTCCTAAGAGGCGACTGCTGTCGTGATTTGGGCTTTACAAAAATAAATTGAATTTGATTGAATTGATTATATAAGATTCGAATCTAAAATGCTGCCAAGAAATCTGTTAAAAAATAACTAGTAACAAGTACTCTGAGTTGTATTTTTTCATGTGTACTTTTAATTTTACTGAAGTACAATTTTGGAGGATGTATTTGTAAATGAGTACATTTTAAGCCATGTAACTGTACTTTTACATGAGTACAAATTTGCACTTACTCTTTCCACCACTGTCTACAGCAACTGATGAGTAACCCCCTTGAAAAGATGATACATCTCAAAAGGAGATCTCAAATAAATAAATATGCCCTGTTTGGGCAAGTTGTGATCAAGAACACGGAACTGTACTTACACTTATAGCACAGTTCTTTGAATGCACTGTGTTAATGTACACAATGTCCTCTGAATGGTTCTCAAAATGGCACCATATAACAGGAAATTAACCATAAACCAGGACAACAAATCTGTAATATGACCGCAAATTGTACCACAGAATTCTGATCGGTTGTCCTGCTCAATTTGGTATATCTGAGAATATATCCTTTTTCTTGCATTTGTCTTCTACAGTCACAAGATGGCTGCCACTTGTCACTAGAATCATTGCCATGGTACCGCTAGCTGTGTTGGATGCAGGTCTCCCTGGAACAGGGGTGTCCAAACTATGGCCCGGGGGCCAAATGTAGCCCTCAGACCAATTATGGCTATGATCTCTATTCGCCAATATTGGTTTTGGTCAATATAGTCAATATATTTTTTCACATTCAGGTTAGGGTTAGAGTTAGGATCAGGGTTGAGTTTATGAACTGAGCTGTATTTTGTTTTTAGGCAAAAGAAAATTGTAAATAAATAAAAGGGTATTTGTTAACTGTATTTCACGACCTACAACCTTACAGCAGGTGAGGACCACGGCTGTATCAGCGGGGTTGGAGCACGGCTGGATTAAAGGAGATTCGGACTATGCAAGCAGCGTGCTGTTTATCCCGACCGATTTCCGCCCTCTTATTAAAAATATGGGGCAGAGGCTGTCATGTGGTTAAGTGACGTCACCTGAGAACTGTTCAAATTTTTATTTAGATCATGAATCATTTCCAAGCTCTTGGCGGCTCTTTGTTATGACTGTGTAATGCACATATCTTTGTTATGTTCATTGACTTTTACATTTTAAAAAGAATTGTCTGGTGTGTGTGTGTGTGTGTGTGTGTATGTGCTTAGACAGTGCAGTTCCACCCTTATTATAATGGAATTTTAGGGACCCTTCAAACTTCTTAGGGGCTTTGCCTTGCACAATGCTTTTTCAGAGGCTTTCGTACAGTCAATGGTTCACACTCCTGATTTGATCATAGTACTTGACTGACTTGGTTAGGTCCTGTTCAGACTATTTTACCACTATGATTTATGTCTGTGTAATCCCTAAATTATCCAGAGGAGCTCCATAACAAATAAAGATGATCTTTTATAATCAAAGCCTAAAGCATACAGTATGTTTGAAGGATATTTCTAATGCTAAAAGAATCCTTGTGTATTTTCTTGTTGTGTGCAGGTTGAGTTCCACCCACGCCTGTGCCAGCCCGAGCTCCGAGCACTGTGTTCTGAGTTTGGGGTGTTCTTCCAGGCCTACACTTCTCTGGCAAGAGGCGAGCTGTTCAGTGACCCTGTGGTGCTGGAGGTGGCCAAAGCTTGTAACCGGACCCCTGCACAAGTACGCTCCACCAGGCAGCAGTTTCTTATGGCTAGGGTTGTCAAAAGCATCAAAAATCAGATACTAATCAATACCAAAACTTGTATTGAAACTAGATACTCATTTTAGCAGGTATCAATACTAAAAAGTCACATTCACAGGACAGCAATGAACCTTTCCTGAAGAGCTCTAGAATGATGTTAAGCTGTATTAGCTAACAATGTGAATAAAAGTGAGTTTAGGATTTCTTCATTGTTGTGAATATTTGCAAATCGTGATGTTCTTTCTCACAATAACTATCACAAAAATGTGCCATTGTGACATCCTCATAACCATACTCTGCTCATTTTTTGTGATCTATTTACCGGATTTTAAAAAATGTATTATTGTGTTGTCCTTCCAATTACACTAACTTCAAATTATAAACCAGACAGCCCAGACAGTTACTCTTGCTATTACTTTGCACTTCTACTTGAGTAACATTATTTTCAAGTAACATTACTATTACTTGCAGTGCCTCGCCTGTCATCACAGCGAAAAAATAAATGAAATGGTTATATTTATTCAATGATTTGTACTATAAAGTTATTTTCTATTTAACGTTGCAATTTTAGTCTTTTTTTTACTCAAAATCACTGAATTTTTACGTTTACCGTTGAAATCCTGAGAAGAGACGCGCGGTGAGGCGCCTCACTGCGGACTGACTGTGCTGTACACTCAGCAGTGACAGCTGCTGCTTTAGACGCTAAAGGAGCTAAATGACTCCAGACAAATTGACCCAGGGCCAAATGTACTGACACCTGGTTTACATGTTTGTAAATGTGATTGTGATGACATCAGTGCCTCACCAGCCACAAACCTCACTGCATGTCACTGATTACTTGAGTAGATTATTTTGCTCCTCTCCCTGTGTTTATGGCACTGTCTGGTCATTCCTTATGTTCTCACTCAGGTTCTCTTGCGCTGGGCTGTGCAGCAGAATATTGGAGTTCTACCCAAGTCGTCCAGTCCTGAGCGAATAAAGACCAATGCCTCCATCTTTGACTTCTCACTGAGTGACGAGGACATGAACAAGCTGAGCTGCCTGGACTGTGGACAGCGCTTCTGCTGGGACCCCTCACATGTGGTCTGACCTTCACTGCACTAGCTCTGGTTGTATAGTGCAACAGGACGTTACCGGTCAAAAGTTTGGACACACCCTTTCATTCAATGTTTTTTTTTTTTTTTTTTTCTTTTATGTTACTACTTTCTACATCTTGGATACACATTGAAGACTTATGAAGCAAAATATATGGAGTTATGTAGCTGAAAAAAAAAAGAAGAAAGAAATCATATTCTCTCAATGAGCGTCATTATAAAGTTACCTGAAATGCTTTTCACTTTACAGATGTGGCTTGTCAGAGTCAAAGAGTCAAAATTAATTGTCAAAAGCAGTGATCAAAACAAAGGGTGGCGGTTTTCAAAAAATTTAATTATTATTTTATTTTGAGATAATTTTTGTTTACTGTATTCCATGTGTTCATGCATGATGGTGTCCAGTAATGTAAAAAAATCATCAATTTTTTATATGTATATATATATATATATATATATATATATATATATATATATATATATATATATATATATATATATATATATATATATGTATATATATATATATATATATATATATATATATATATATATATATACGTGTATATATATGTATATATACATATATATACACACATATATATATATATATATATATGTACACACACATATATATATATATATATATATATATATATATATATATATATATATATATATATATATATATATATATATATACATATATATACACACACACATATATACACACACACACACACACATACCGGGTATATATATATATATATATATGTTTTTTAATATGTAATCCCTTTCATATGTAATCAATTCTAAATAAATCAATTCCGCCATTTCTGTCATCAGTACACAAAATTCCATCTAAAATCCAATGACTATTTTTAGAAAAACACGCAATAGTTATTATCTGACAAAAAATTAGACAAGTTTTGGCCTTTGTTTACAGTATGCTTGCCTCTACATAAATCACATCTGCTGCCTATGCCCAACCAGAGTGCGAGATTATAAACTTCACCAAAAATTGTCATACTAAAGAAAACTAAGCCAGACTAGCAAAATCTAAATATAATTATGTTACCTACATAAGTGTAGTCTAACCTGTCATCCATCCATTTTCTTCTGCTTTGACTTGTCCTTTTGGTCATGACCCAAAGCTCGTGACCAAAAGTTAGGGTGGGAACTCGAGAGCTTTGCCTTTCGACTCAGCTAACTTAACCTCATAGTCATATGCACGGGAAAAATAACAGACACATATACAAACTTGCACTCTCAAAATGATTTATTTAAAACAGCACAATCAGATGTTTCACAGCTGTAGAAAACACATTTACAAAAGTTTAACAAAACGGAATCCATCAACCAAGTCATGTTTAAATCTGACCTCCTCTCGCACAATTCCATATTCAAGTAATCCCAAGTTAGTTAGCAGAGCGGCAGGTGCCTGGCAGGTCTTTCCACCAGAACAGGTTTCTCTACTGTGTCAGAGCCCACACACTTGTGCTTGTCAAGAGAGTACAAGGCTGCGCTCACACTTGTACAACAAAATGGGGACTAAACCAAGGTCCATCCAGGACAAGAATGAACGCAGCCACGGCAAATTTAAGGCTGGTGATATATGAACAAGTCCAGACCTGTTCAAGGCAGACTGTGAAAGCCTTTCTACTGTGAGGAGATCCGGGAAGAGTAAAGCATTATTCATGGTAGCCCCTTAAAATGAGGCTTCTAGCGACGCTCTGGGGAGTTCTGAGCTGTTTTGTTAAGGTTTTAACAAATCATATTGCAAAATCGCAATGGTGGTTTGCAAATGCAAAAAAATCTCAAAATTCTAAAACTCTTGATTTATAGAAGGTATTTGGAAACAATATTATACAAATGAGGGATGCACAATATGAGAAAGAAATGTGATCGCTTTTTAATAACCAAGGCAAATATGAGATGACTGGTAAGAGACCAAATACAGCATCAGAAAAAAACAGACAAAATTGCAACAAAAAAATTAAAAATAAGAAATGTTATTGTATAAAAGTGTAGCTACACCTTTGAGGCATCTGCATTTTCAGGTCAAACACACATTCCACTTTTCAACACTGTAGCTAACATACATTTTATGTGTCCATTTTCTAACACAATGAAAAAGATGACACCGCAAAAACAGAATGACAAATTCATTTTTGAACCACTACTTTGGATTAGGCTGGATAGAACGGATTATTATTGTATTTTTTTTATATGGTGACATTTTCTTCCAAGATTCCAAGATATCAATGAAATCAAGATAGCATGAAATCAATCAACGTAACACTGGCTTGAAATAATAAGTTATGTATTCAAAAAAGCCAAATCATCTTGGGGGGGAAAAAATCAGGTGCAGGGCCTTTAATTGACTGTCTTACTGTCTTACTATCTTACCTCAGTACAGCTCTTGAGCTCAAAATCAGTCTGCTGTGTACGGTCTGTATTCAACGTATATTTTCGAGAGAATCAGGAAGTGTGCTTTAGCATGCTAGTTGTTAGCTTTAGCGTAAAGGCAAAACTCCACTCTGGTCTCCCAAAGATGTGAAAAGTGCTTTTAAACTCATTGCGGTGAATAATTAGGATGCTCGGAGAACAAGAGCTAAGTGAGGAAAAACTCTGGACCACTGCAAACCACTTAAAATGAACTAGTTCTCTTTTTCACATTTTCTAAGACTGTAAAAATTTAGGTACAATGTATTTAATTCCATTCCAGCATTTATTAACTTAATTTCTGCCATTCTGGAAAAAAAATACAGATATAATTATCTGTATTATATTGAGAATTCTAGTAATTTAAACTTCTTTCTTTATAGTGTTTGCCACAGACAGCTCCACAGCCCATAGGGTCCAGACTCCAGGAAAACGTTCACAAATGCACAACTTTCACTATCACATGATCACAGCACAAACATGACTCCACAAGCTGCCAATGATTGTATTCAAAAACACATAACTTGTAGAGTGGCCACAAAAGTTACTTTGAGATCCTATTCGCCTGGGGCCACATTGAGACTACATATAGAGGATCCTGTACACATTTTGATTGTAGGTTGCGCTCACAACATTGTAAAATTTGATGTCATCAGTTCAGATGGAGTGCAGAGGCCTAATGATTATTTGCAGCTGATGTCAACATTCCCTATGGGTGTGATGCCAACTGCCCTATCTGAGGTTTGTTAGACTTTAATCTCAATCTGCCCAGTCAATCTAAAAACTTTGACATTGTTTGCTCATGTGTGCATTGTGTCACCATGTTAACTGCTGAACATTTCACCATAGAGATACATGTCAAAGACCCCCAGCGTGATGGCACTGCAAAGTATCCATATAACTTAATGCCAGATTTTGCCTAAAGTGGATATACCGAGTAATAAAATCATATTCTAGATGGGCAATGCCAATCCATGAGTTTCAGTGATTGAACATTAGAACTGTCAACACAATTCAAAATGTTTTGAAAGAATGGGTCCTCAAAATGTCACCTATAACATGACAATGAAACCTTTGAATGGGTCAGGATTTTCACGCGGATTTCTCGTTTAACTGTCGTATTGCCAATTTGTTTACCTGGTTTATAGTTAATATCTAATTACTGGGCCTATCCACATGAAACAAAAACTGGCACAAAGATCAACATCTTCTCTGTCACAATGAATAATGAAAACACTTTTTGAAGTAACTGTGAAAAATTATTTCAGTTTTGTTTAATCTTACGACTTATAGCCATAAAACTAATATGACAAGTTTGTGGAGCCAGTCTTAAACAAATAATGACAAGGTTCAACAACATTGTGGATTTGGAGATCTACCCCTACCCTTCACCTGAAATTATGACATCATCATACCTATTTAGAGTTGTTATGCCATCACGTGACATTCTTGCATGCTCATTGGCTGGTGAAATAGGCTCAAATACTCCTCCCGCCATTCCATCAGTATCTAACCTAGTGGTGGATTGTACTTAGCCTATTGCTAGCTCGGCGCACTAACTTCGCCATAGAGGAACTGCTAAAATACCCCCACATCCCAGTCAGTTCAATATAAACACAATATTTACAAAACACATAAATTCCGCAGTTCCATTTTTTGCCAAACCTTTAAAAAGATGTGCTTTTAGTTATTTGTCATTTTCCTCATCATATATTTAACCCTGAATCATTACAAAAGATATTTCTGCATCAGAGATTGTCCTTGTACAAGATTGTTCGTCCATTAATATAAATTTTATATAAAGCAGTAGTAGTAATGTGTATACAGTTAGCTGGTTCAGTAAAGCAATAGTAGTAATTGGTATATAGTAAGCTGGTTTGGTTTTGCAGGTGAATTTCGAAGCAGAGTAGAAGATTAATGTTAAAGGTGCATTATGAAACTTTTTTGGTGGGGAATTTGCCACCTGCTTGTCTCCATCGAGATGCTATTGCTTTGCCTGGAATGTTCCAGGAAAGGTTAGTGGCATTAAACTAGAGGCTGCATTGTAAACTGAGTGAACTTGTCTACAGATCTGAGAGTTTTATGCTGTGGAACAATTCAAGCAAAGCAATAACATCTACATGGAGACTAGAAAGCAGCTGAGCTTTCTATCAGAAAAGTTACATGGTGCACCTTTAAAGACCTAGGAATAGCTTTTTCTTGTTTTCTCCATATCATTTTTGCTTAAGGCTATTGACCACTTTGGCACACTCCTTCACCTCATTTACATGCACAAGAGTACTCTCCAGAGAATAGATCAGATTGAATCTAAAAGGAGTAAACCTCATACAAGATCATCTTCACTGTTTCTTGCTCTGTCCCGTCACATGCCTTTCCCAGTGTAGCCAGATTATATCTGTATATATGCAGGGACCCCATACTGCAGAGTTCCAATTTTTGGAAATCAGAGTATGTGATTCATGCCAACCAAAGAGCCAATAAGGAACAAGGTTATTGAAGGTACTCACCCCCTTCAAGTCATGACAGATGTAAGGACAAGTCGTGACAGAGGGACAAAATAGCAAAATGAAAAACACCAGGATCACGTAGAGCGGGTTAATATGAACAATCATAAGTCAGATGAGGCTCATAGCAGAAAGTGAATTGCGGCCAGTGTCAATGGAGCCAAGCTTTTTGGAACATAGTGGTTAGCAGGCTATCTATGTCCACTATATGTACAGTCTAGTCTATGGTACAAATGTAGCACTACTCAATGCAAGAATACCAACAGTATTCTCCAGTTGTGCTACTACAAAAAAACATCTTAATTATATTCCTGGATTTATAATTAGTTTAGAAACCCTGTTGTAAATGAAGAAAATTTTGTTTTCTCTGCGTGCATGTTAGAGTAGTGCATGAGTTACTGCTAGCCATCTTCAGAATCAGATTAGCAGAAATGATTTGAAAGAAAAGCTAATTCCCAGGGTCAAATACAGCCTCCTGATATGTGTCCCTCTCATCTCTGGCACAATGCATAGTGTGGATGAGGGTGCAATTCTCCATGGACCTGAACTGAATACATCTGAACCACAGTGTAGTGTTGTGCCAGTCTTACTTTCACTACTTCACAGTGGCTGCCCAGAAGAATCCACAGCATGAGCAACACCAACACGAAAGATTCAGCTATAGTGTGTCAATAACATCACGCGTTTGCGTCTTGTTTGCCTCACTGCCTTCTCCAGCCCACTGCCCCTTCTCATGGTCACTGAGTCCCTGTGAGTGCATCCAGAGCGTGCACACTCCAGGCAGGGACAGGATCCAGGTCTACTCGGTGCGCTGGGACTCGTGGTGGTTGCTCTCCCCCTCGCTCTCTTGGTGACTGAACAGATAGCTCCACCAGGTTTTGGAGTGGTGGATAGGCCTCGTCTTGATCTTCTTCATCTCCTGTGGGTACAGAGGAGCAGCAGTCAGTTACAGTCATTCAAGTCATTCTAACTACACTGTGTAACTTTTCCATAGCAGGCCTACCACCTGTTTCTTGGAATGTTCCACAGTACGGCATTAAACTTGTCTCCATCACAGATAGAATGCATGTTTTTAAAGGTGTTTTTCTAGCACTAAAACTAAATAAGTGTAAGATCAATGGGGACACAGGTCACACAGCGTGTTTCAGCTCCCCTTATGTTTAATCAAGGGTTTTAAAATTGCAATATTATTATTTTCCCAACATATGCCCCACCTTGGTTTAGGCTTGTTTCAATTCTTTAGAGTGATTTAAAGAATCTCACTGAATCAAATCAAACACATCATGCATCACAGCTTCATGCCACTTTAACAGGGCGTATGGTCATGTTGGCAGGACAGAGCAGACTTGTGGATGTTGTGTATAATCCTGATAATACTCCAAGATTTTATTACACAACAATTCACATCACCTGGTTGTCTTCATGTTTTATTACTTTGTCTGGAATGTTCTACACTATAACTTTACACATACCCATGTGGCATTTAATCAGTTACAGGTGCTTTATTGCAAAAATTACACTGAAAACACACACTCATACAGTGATTAGGATCTCCTCTCCAAAAACCTGACCAGTCATTTGGCCTGATGGCATCACCTGCTTGTCTCCATGGAGACAGATAAGTTTAATGCCTTACTTTATAAGATTCCCGGCAAATCACCGACATCTCCACCTTGTTTGTAATTGTAATTTGTAAAATGTATGCGAAAACTAAATGCCACATTTTATTTGTCAGTGCCAGTTGTGATGTAGACTCACCCCTCTGTCCAGCAGGCTGTCAAATTCGTCGCTCATCCTGCGCAGCTGCTGCCCGTACTTCTTCGCAGCCCACAGTGCGGGGGGTGCAGACTTGGAGCGACCCCGGAAAGGGAAACCATCTGTGGGGGTGCCCACCTCCTCCTCTGCCCTGCCCTCCTCCAAAGCATGGGACTCTGAGCTCAGCCGGATCCTGCCGCCTGAGGGAATACACATCATTCTAAATATATAGTCACAATTATCATTAAAAGTGCATATGACAGTTTCACGTTTTTCTAATTATGACTTGGTTTGGGGGGATAGTACCTATGGTATACATTTGTCACAATCAGCTTTTTTTAAATAAGCGGAGTAGAAAAGCACA
The DNA here is from genome assembly GCA_019594935.1 of Periophthalmus modestus. Taxonomy (NCBI): domain Eukaryota; kingdom Metazoa; phylum Chordata; class Actinopteri; order Gobiiformes; family Gobiidae; genus Periophthalmus; species Periophthalmus modestus. The sequence goes on from JAIEZT010000107.1 coordinate 9,538,692, forward strand.
GGAAGTAGGTCTGAGTTCTAAAACTGAATACCTCTAAATATGTCATCAACACAGCCACACATTCCTTGTGGTACATTTTTTTTATCAAATTTTCCATTTATTTTTAAATATAACTAATGTGCAGACAGGTTTTGGCCCTTGTATACAGTATGGTTGCTAGGTAACAGTTATAAGCCGACATGACTCCTGTCAACCTTTAGCCATGTTAGAATGTTCTTACCTCATCAAAAACATCACATCTTGTACATATGTGTTTAGCTTCATTCACACATGTTTGAGTAATCCTTTATTATTAATCTGTCTATATCTCCATAGCTCAAAATGCTCTGCTCCACCTTGTGATGTCATGTTATTTTTTTCATTTTTTTCAGTAGATATTGGCATGCCCAGATGATTAGCATATCCAAATGATTCTAGTAAAAGTGTTTGGAGTTTAAAAACACAGTGGAGACCTTCTGTATTATCACATGACATCACAGTGTGGAACAGTGTTTTCAGTGTGAGAGAATAACTCAGATATAAATATGCAGCGTTGTGTGTTAATGAAACAAAATGCTGGTATGTTTTCATGAGGAAACAACATAACAGATCAAAAAATTGCGTAATATAAGCCTTTAACTTTAAGCCTTTAACTTTAATATATTTAAATATGTGTTTAATTACAAGTGTTCACCAGAAAAGTTACATAGTGCACCTTTAATGGTTTCAATATAATCATATTTACACTCAAGAGGGGATGTCATACTGATGTATTGCGTGGTACGCAATACATCAGTATGACGCTGAGCATGGGCGATAATGACAAAATTAATATCTTGGTTTTTTTTTTCAGTATTCCAATAACAATATTATGTCAGTTCAACGGACATATCAAAACATGTCTTTGAAGTCATTGTATGTCTTTTTCTTTTAGCTAAAAACAAACAAAAAATAAATCATGATTGTTCTTTTGGGTTGTGTTTATTACACGATAAAACTTGTGTCCTTACTATGAGCAAGCTTGCATCTCAATAAACCTGACTCATAATTGGCCTGGAAGAGGGACTCTTCCCATTTGTTTTCATGAAAATGTTGTTCCTTTGGCTAAAATACATACTGTACCTTTAAATGTATTTGAGGTTTGAAGTTAGTATCAAGCAAATGTGAAATTACTGTAAAATTAGAAAAAATGTCACACCCTTATTTGGAACTTAACATTACAAAATCATTCCATTTTCTCAGATAATTCAATTTTCTTTTCCAATAGAGCCTGCCTTGATGACTACATTTGACTACAGGGATTATGCAGACATAATGTTCACATTTGGAATATTTTAGAATAACATTAATATTTTGATAATCTGCCCACCTCTAGAATATAGTCAATCAAACCCATTTAATGAATGCTTTGAGGGCCTTCTCACCTGCTTCTCGGAGCTCTGGTAATGTTAGTTTGGGTTTCCTCTGTATTTGCTCTGTACCATCATAGCCCAGACAGCCTGGAGCAGGTCTGGTCTCCTCCACCCCCTCCTCAGAGTCACTGTCAGAGATAGTGAAGTGTGCAGCCATCGTAACACCTATACAAAATCATGCTATTAGCATTAGCATAGGTAGACAGTAAAAAATTACAAATACTCAGTAAATAATTAACTTGTACTTATGCAAAAATGCAACATGTGCTTTAATATTATTCATTGATCAAGTTTTGTATAAAAGTAATCTAAAATGCTACTAAAATTGCTTTAAAGCCACAGCTAGTATTTTGATGAGTATTTTTCATGTTTCCTTTTACTTAAGTACAAATTTGCCAGCAGTACTTGTACTTGAGTACATTATTAGCCATTTAACTCACTGTAATTTTACTTGAGTACAAATTCTCAGTAATCTTTCCATCACTGAGTTGCTGACCTGCAGTTAATTACTCCTGTAGTCTACTCTACAAAAAGGTGACAAAAATATGACAGGGAATTTGACAAACGTTAAAAAAAACATAGAAAAAATATGTTAGCCAAGCGCTAAATGAGATGACGATCATAAAATGGAAATAAGCGGTGTCCTAAGCATGGTGCCAATCTCACACACACAGCGGGCTATCAGTGTTCAGGCAGCGTTGATAATATGTTATTACTATAGAAAGTCCAAAGGTATTCACATGTAACAACACCACGGTTATACAGCACCGGAAACAGCACGGACCAGGACTTTAACAGGCCTCCAGAATAACTTGATACAGAAGAAACTTCACACAGAAGAGAGCATTAGCAGTGTCTCAGCGCACAGCACCGGGCTGTTGTGTTGTTGACTGAGGACAAAAGAAACTTCCTAGAGGCGGAAGCGGTGCGGAGCTATTCCCGGTACTACAGGCGTAAATAAAGGGGACGTACTCAAATCTTACCCAAAATGTCCGAGTGTGCGTCCCCAAAGCGGCTGGCTGTGTGCGGGTCGCCTCATGCGCCCCGCGAAGCTTGTTGTTGTTTGGTCTTTTACTTCACAATACACTTTAGCTTCGTGCGTACTGCGCGCTCACCCAATGATCCTGCGCGTCAGGCACCGCGGCTACGCGCTGACGTCACTGTTGCGAGCAGGACTAGAGTGCGCTTTGTTTGTCTCGGAGCATGGCCGGTTCACGCGTTGTGGGGGCCAGGGGGCTAGTTGCCATAATATAAACACTTTGTACGCCTCAGAATAAACAAATAGCTAGGCTGCACATATCTGTTTGGTGAGAGAGGTAGGTTAAGGTACCATGTAATGCCTATTTTAAAAAGCCTTGTCAAAAATAACAAACAATATTCAGCATTGCAGCACTCAGCTCATGAGGAAAATCCGCAGTAAAATGTTTTATGCAGTACACACTATAGTAGACTCATTGTTTATGTAAAAACAAACAAACAAAAAAAATATGATCACTATTTATCATAACGTAGATTGGGACAAGAAAGACGAAGAAGCAGTTCTGGTCTATTCTTATTTAATTCAGTATTCTGAACTTTTTATGAAAGTTATCCAAAACATTTATATGATGTGCCCACTAGATGGAAGCACAGGATCGAAGGACAAAGCGCACTGACTCCTCACTGAAAACAGGCCAACCCGCCCAAATTTACATTTTATAGATTATGTAGTGGCTAGCGGCCCTGTGCTACCAGCTACTAGGCTGAGTTTAAAGGTGTTAGAACGCGTAGATGAAGAGCCCAATACTCATGTGTGTAGCGTAAAGAATCCTTTTATTGACATTTTCTACCCAACCATGGTCAAAAACTGTATTCCTCTACTCTGTAGAGGAATACAGAGACTGATGTCTCCTTAGTATCAAGGAGGCTAATTCTGCTCTGCCATTTTCTCAGCGGGGAAAAGACAGGGCCAAGAAGGGTGTGAAACAGCTTCTCACCCTATGCCACATGGGGCATGGAGCAGGTGGCCACACCTGAAGAATCCAAGATTTCAGAGGATTGGATTTCACTTTTGGGGATTAAACCGTCAGTTTGTTCCTCTTGACATGGAGGTTAGAGAAGTGATCAGCAATGGGTGGAATATAGTCCATTATAAGAGAAAGCTGACCTCTCCTGGCCCCTCTGTGTTTGCCAGACAGAGGAGAAATTATCAGAGGAGTTGGTGTAATTTCTTTGTGTGGCACTGGGTGTTCTGAATTTGGCCACACAGTGGCCAGAAGTGCATTTTGGATACTACAGATTAGTAGCCTGAAAAAATTATTGCCGCTAAACGCAGATACAGCGACAGTAGGCCTGTATCACTCAGACTTCATTCTGAACTGACTAAAATGTCCAAACAGTTAATTTTACACACACATTTAAACAGTTAGACAGTCATGTTTGAGGAGGAGCTTCAGTTCCACGTTATTCCTGTTTTTGAACCCAGTCAGTTTAGGTTTAGGACCAGAGCAGGTGTGTGGAGTACCAGAGCGGGTGTGTGGAGCACCAAAGTGGGTGTGTGGAGAACCAGAGTCTCAGAGAGTGTATGTAGGACTAGAGCAGGTGTGTGGAGGACCAGAGCCTCAGAGAGCAGGTGTGTGAAGGACCAGAGCAGGGGTGTGGAGGACCAGAACCTCAGCGAGTGGGTGTGTGGGAGGACCAGAGCCTCAGAGCATGGGTTTGTGGGGGACCAGAGACTCAGACAGCAGGTGTGTGAAGGACCAGAGTGGGTGTGTGAAGAACAAGACTGGGTGTGTGGAGGACCAGAGCCTCAGAGAGTGGGTGTGTGGAGGACCAGACCCTCAGAGAGTGGGTATGTGGAGTATCAGAGCGTGTGTGTGGAGCACCAAAGTGGATGTGTGGAGAACCAGAGTCTCAGAGAGTGGGTGTATGGCGGACTAGAGCGGGTGTGTGGAGGACCAGAGCCTCAAAGAGCAGGTGTGTGGAGGACCAGAACCTCAGAGAGCGAGTGTGTGAAGGACCAGAGCCTCAGAGAGCAGGTGTGTGAAGGACCAGAGCAGGTGTGTGAAGGACCAGAGCCTCAGAGAGTGGGTGTGTGGAGGACCAGAGCCTCAAAGAGCAGGTGTGTGAAGGACCAGAGCAGGTGTGTGAAGGACCAGAGCCTCAGAGAGTGAGTGTGTGGGAGGACCAGAGCCTCAGAGCATGGGTTTGTGGGGGACCAGAATCTCAGAGAGCAGGTGTGTGTAGAGACCAGAGAAGGTGTGTGAAGAACAAGAGTGGGTGTGTGTGGCGGACCAGAGCCTCAAAGAGTGGGTGTGTGGAGGACCAGACCCGCACCCTCAGAGAGTTTGTGTGTGAAGGACCAGAGCCTCAGAGAGTAGGTTGTGTGGAGGACCAGAGCCCTCAGAGAGTGGTTTGTGGGGGGGACCAGAGCCTCACAGGGTGGGGTTGTGGGGGACCAGAGTCTCAGAGAGTGGAGGACCAGAGCAGGTGTGTGGAGTACCAGAGAGCACAGAAGGGATGGGGCTGGATGTAACATGCTGCATCTCTGAATGCGCACACAGGGGTAGGCAAGTTTTAGCTTCTGCCTACACTTAACTGACTTACTTTATAGTTTGATTAGATTGTAAGGTTCTACATACTGAATATGTTTTATTTTATGGGGATCATAGTGAATCAAATGTATGTAGACTGTAATGAGTTATACACCAAAAGAATAAAGAAAAGAAATGTGACCACAACGTATAGGGGAGATCAGGGTATGTTGTCATACTTTTGTCATTCTCAGCTACTCTATCTTGAACAAACTTGAACATGGGGTAGGTTCTCACATAAAACATTACTTTCATAAAATTAATGACTGTTCAGTGTGTGTGTACAATATAGTTCTGGCCTTTGGTTTCGGTTAGAGTGTATAAATAGTCACATACTCAGACCATCAGTCTGTAACCTGGGTTAGTGCTCAAACTGGTTAGATGCTGTTTTAATGTTTTTTTGTGTGCGTGCATAGGTTAAAATGATCAGATTAAAAGTTTTAATCTGATCATTTGAATTCATAGCTACAAGAAAGTTAGCATAGCTAAAATATTTAATACGATGTAATTTTTTTTTTTTAATTTAAGGTGCCTATACAATGGCGTTGCCCATGGGGAGAGGCAGCGAGCTGGTGTGGCCTTGCTCATTGCCCCACAGCTCAGCCGCTTCGTGTTGGAGTTCACCCCGGTGAGCGAGAGGGTCGCGTCCCTGCACCTTTGAGTCGTCGTCAGGTCGCTCACTGTTGTGTCGGCATACAGGCCGAACAGCAGTGCAGAGTACTCGGCCTCCCTGGGAGGGGAACTAGACATTGCACCTACTGTGGACTCCTCCTGTTCTACTGAGGGACTTCAATGCCCACATGGGTAACGCCAGTGACACCTGGAGAGGAGTGATCAGGAAGAACGGCCTCCTTGATCTGAACCCGAGTGGTGTTTTGTTACTGGACTTGTGGCTAGTCACCGTCTATCAGTGCACATGGCACCACCCTAGGTTGGATGTCAATGATCGACTTTGTCGTCATGTCATCTGACCTTCGGCTGCAGGTCTTGGACACTCGGGTGAAGAGAGGGGCAGAGCTGTCAACCGATCACCACCCAGTTGTCAGTTGAATCCGCTGGCAGAGGAGGAAGCTGGACAGACCTAGCAGACCCAAGCATATTGTGAGGGTCTGTTGGGAACATCTGGTGGAACGCTCTGTTAGCAGGGTCTTCAACTCACGCCTCCGGGAGAGCTTCTCCCATAAGTTAGGGACATGGAGTTCGAGCGGACCATGTTCTCCTCCTCCATTGTCAATGCCGCTGTGCGTAGCCGTGGTCGCAAGGTCTCTGGTGCCTGTTGAGGTGGCGAACTTAGTGGTGGACGCTGGAAGTAAGGGATGCCGTCAGGCTCAAGATGGAGTCCTATCAAGCCCTGCTGGCTTATGGAACTCCTGAAGCAACTGACAGAGGAGCTCGGGTAGACCATGGAGTAGGACTATCGGTCAGCCTCAAAGAAATTCTGGCAAACCGTCCAATGCCTCAGGACGGGGAAGCAGTGCTTCACCAACACTGTTTACAGTGCGGGTGGATGGCTGTTGACCTCAACTGGGGATGTTGTTGGTTGGTGGAAAGAGTGCTTAGAGGATCTCCTCAATCCTCCATCACATCTTCAGAGGAGGAAGCAGAGATTGAGGACTCGGAGGCGGACACCCTGACTGAAGTTAGTGAGGTGGTTGGCAAGCTCCTTGGTGGCAAAGCTCCGGGGGTGGATGAGATCCATCCTGAGTATCTTAAATCTCTGGATGTTGTGGGGTGTCTTGGCTGACACACCTTTGCAACATCGCGTGGCGGTCGGGGACAGTACCTGTGGAATGGCAGACCGGGGTGTTGGTCCCTCTTTTTAAGAAGGGGGACTGGAGGGTGTGTTTTAACTACAGGGAAATCACACTCCTCAGCCTTCCCAGTAAGGTCTATTCCAGGGTACTGGAGAGGAGAATCCGACCCGATAGTCGGACCTCGGATTCAGGAGGAGCAGTGCGGTTGTCGTCCCAGTCACGGAACACTGGACCAGCTCTCTACTCTCTATCGGGTGCTGGAGGGCTCATGGAAATTTGCTTAACCAGTCCACATGTGTTATGGACCTGAAAAAGGCAATTGACTGTGTCAGTTGTGGTGTCGTTTGGGGGGTGCCCCGGGAGTATGGGGTCCAGGGCCCTTTGGTAAGGGCTGTCCGATCTCTGCAGCCAGGACCTGCAGCAGGCACTGGGGCGGTTTGCTACCCGAGTGTGAAGCAGCTAGCTAGGATGAATACCAGCACCTCCAAATCCAAGGCCGTGGTTCTTAACCCGAAAAAGGTGGCTTGCCCTCTCCTAGTGGGTGGAGAGTCCTTGTCTCAAGTGGAGGAGTTCAAGTATCTTGGGGTCTTATTCACAAGTTAGGGAAGGATGGAGCGCGAAATTGACAGGCAGTTGGGTGCAGCATCTGCAGTGATGCAATCGCTGTATCGGTCTGTTGTGGTAAAGAAGGAGCTGAGTCAAAAGGCAAAGCTCTCAATTTACTGGTCAAGCAACGTTCCTACCCTCCTATGGTCAGAATTTTGGGTAATGACCAAAAGGACGGATACAAGCGGCTGAAATTAGTTTCCTCTGCAGGGTGGCTGTGTGCTCCCTTAGAGATAGGGTGAGGAACTCAGTCACACGGGAGGAGCTTGGAGTAGAGCCGGTGCTCCTCCACGCCAAGAGGAGCCAGCTGAGGTGGCTCAGGCATCTATGCCCCCTGGACGCCTCCCTAAGGAGGTGTTTCAGGCCCCAGGGAAGACCCAGGACACGCTGGAGGGAATATGTCTCTCGGCTGGTCAGGGAACACCTTTGGAATCCTCCCAGAAGAGCTGGAAGAGGCGTGTGTGGAGAGGGAAGTCTGGGCCTCCCTGCTGAAACTGCTGCTTCCGCGACCCTGACTCTAGATAAAGCTGAAGAAAATGGATGGATGGGCCTATATAATGCTATTTTCTGATCTGACCAAAAACATACCAGGAGTTGTGTTTTGCTTCATACACACCTGTTGAACATACAAACTCTGAATATTTACTTCTTCTCTCAAAAGAAAAACACTCTGTTCCACCTTGTGATGTCAATGTGGTAATATGGGAAGTGCTCCACTGTTGTTTTTAAACTCCATACACCTTCACAAGAATCTTGGAATTTGGATGATGATTCAGCCCTGGAATTGCCAATCTCTACTAAACTAACTGTGAAAGGTAGCTGTTAACTTGAAAATTACCACTACATAACATCACAAGTTGGAATGGAGCATTTTGAGCTTTGAAGAAGTAACTAGACTAATAATAAAGCATTATTCATACATGGATGAATGAGACAAAACATAACTCCAGGTATGTTTCTGATGAGGTAACAGCATTATAGCATGACTTAAAGCGCACAAGAATCCATTTTGTGTTTTGAAGGTAAACACTAAACATTGTATGTTATTTTTTATTGTAACTAAGAACAATACTTTTTTCTTGGAGATACCTTAGGAAAACACAGATTAAATGAGTTTATTTTCAGGGCAGTAGTTCAGAACCTAAAACATAAATTTGGTCTTTCACTTTTATGAGCAAACGTCTTGTTTTAGAAAACACTGCACAGTGACTTACCCATTGTGACAACGTGCCCGATCTCCCCTCCTCTCTGCTTTGTAACCATCTCTATTTCTGGAGTGAGGATTACAGGAGAAGAATACATGAGCTGTGCACAGTGTGTGGAACATTGCATGGGAAACCTAGCCCTCATATCCTCCTTAATTTGTATAATGCCTCAAGTCAATATGAGAAAGGAGAGAGGAGAGAGAGAGAAACAGACCACTGGGAGTGTTTAATACTGCCTCAGACAGAGCAGATGGGAACAAGCACAACAAACAAACAACAAAACACACATGTACAAAAGGTGTATTGAAAAAAAACATGCTCAGGTTTGTGGGACTTAACACCTAAACTCCTCCAATTGAGCTGCTAAACTGGGCAGTACTTGGAGGACTAAAGTGGAGAGGGGGTGGGGGATACAGGTTTTTAAACCTGCATTGGAAGTGAAAATGCTGAATTGATTTGTAGTCACAAAAATCTAATGTCACTTAGTACTAGAAATCACGGTGGTCATTGGAGGTAGCACATACTCTTTTTAACTTAAAAGTTGCAAGTTTACCTAGTCTGTACTAAACGAAAAATTAGTAGGAACAGTAGACAATACTATTCAAACACCATGTACAAAATTTAGCAGCAAAAAAGTTGATTTAGTGTTTAGTTACACTTAAAGAAAATCTAGTATTCCAGAGTTAGATGCCCTCCTGACCGTCTGGTGATGGCTGGACCCTAGATGCCCTCCTGACCGTCCGGTGATGGCTGGACCCTAGATCGCCTCCTGATCGTCCGGTGATGGCTGGACCCTAGATGCCCTCCTGACTGTCCGGTGATCGCTGGACCCTAGATCCCCTCCTGATCGTCCGGTGATGGCCGAACTCTAGATCGCCTTGCCCGAATGGACTCTGGCCCTACAGACTTGAACTGGATGCGCCTTAGTCCTGGACACATCTATAGCCTGTCCGTCCATGGGAGTGGATCTCTCCTTCACTGTGGTTCTCCTCGAGGTTTCTTTTTTTCCCAAAGGGTTTTTGGAGTTTTTCCTTGCCGAGAAGGAGGGTCTAAGGACAGGGGATGTTCTGGAACAATTTGCTTGTCTGTTTCTAATTTGCTTGTCTGTTTCTGTTTCACTGTTGATTTTCTAATTCTGTTGGTTAATCAACTCTCATGTTCAGCCCTAAGAGGCGACTGCTGTCGTGATTTTGGGCTCTACAAAAATAAATTGAATTGAATTGAATTGAATTGAGTTAGAGAAGAGAGGGCTGGAGAGAGGAGGAAAAGCAGAATGTTCTGTTCCACCTTGTGATGTCATGTAGTGGTAGTTTTCAAGTTAACAGCTACCTTTTGCCTTTAGTTCAGTAGTAATTGGCAATACCAGGGCTGAAATTATTTAAATGATTTTAGTGAAGTTGTATGCAATTTAAAAACACAGTGTATTGCCACATTACATCTTGAGGTCACAAGGAGGGTTTTTGGTTTGAGAGAAGAACTCAGCCTAAATATGCAGGTGTTTATGTGTTAAACATGTTTGAATGAAACAAAACACAACTCCAGGTATGTTTTTGATGAAAACAAAATGTAAATGAAATGAAAGAAAATGTAACATATTGTAGTATGTAGTAGTAGTAGTAGTATAGCATGATATATGAAAACTCTAAGCACATGAAGCTTTTATGATCTTGTGGTGATAGAGGTGCCAGCCACACTACTGCAGTCATGCCTGTGCCAGTCTGCCCCTGAGCACGAGTCTACTATGCCCAGTTCATTACTATTACAGAAAATACTGTTATTTGAAGTGATGTAGAAACAGTCTACTCTAACTAGTATGACTGTGATATAAAACAGACACAACCAGGACAAAACCAGGACTGAATTAGACCCGGTTTTGTCCTGGTTGTTCTGGCAAAGTCCTATGCATTAGGGTTAGGGTTAGGGTTAGGGTTAGGGTTAGGGGACTGTATAGGACTTTGCCAGAACTAATCCATAACTAATCCATAACTAATCCAAGACTAATCCAGAACTAAACCAGGACTAAATCAGGGCTTCATAGGACCTAACCAGTGTTGACTAAAACTACACCTAACCAGTACTAAACCAGGACTAAATCATATCTAAAATTTGATTAAAAGAGTCTTCACCAGAAATAAACCCAGACTAAAATAGACCAAAGCTTGAGTTGGGCTTGTTGCTGTGTCAGACTGTGGTGGTGTAAGGTCAGGAGCTGTATAATTATCTTGCTGTGTTCCACCCAGCCTGGTCCAGTCTTTCCTGCTTCTTCCTCTCAGACACAGAGCTCCGTCTGGAGGGATGGGTGCTTCTCACCTCATCTGGGTCCCACACTCAGACCTCTGTCCTGGGCCTGGGTGCTCCTCACTTCCTCTGTGTCCTCTGTATGGAGCTCTCTTAATGGTTTGTCTTCCTCTCACTGAAAATATGCAGGAGTCTGTGAGTGTTGAGCGTCCTGGTACTATGTTACACAAAACAGGAGGTCCACCATTCATTTTATTTTATGGTCAATGCAGATGCCCCAGCAACAGCAAGCTAATATGTAGGGCCAATTGTATTTTACATGAACAATTTTAGTTAAATTGCTGTCTATGATATGAAATATAACTTAATCTCGTATTTGATCCTAATTTCTCTTGAATATATACCTAACCTGTCATATGCACTTAGATTAGTGTGTTCCCTGGTCCTCTGAGCTCCACCCATATTCTGCCCGGTGGCCTCCTCAGAACATATCATTATATGCCCACCACACCCTGTTCTACTCTGTGATCAGACCCTATGCACGATCTCCCTCTGCTCACCACAAACCCTTGAAATACATCTGCCTTTGCCACACTAGAAAAGCTCTACTCCTCTTGTTCAACCTCTAAGCTGTACTAGTACAAACTAAATGTACAAAGTGTAACTATGCAACCCCGAAAGCGCTTCTGCTCTGGCACAGTCAAACCAGCAACTTACCAGTCTGAAACAGGGTTGTTAAAAGTATTGAAAATCAGATACCGATCCATACTAAAACTAGAATATTATAGATAGATACTCATTTCAGCAGGTATCCATACTGAAATAGTTACATTCACAGGACAGAAATGAACCTTTCCTGAATAGCTCTAGAATGATCTTGAGTATAAGTATAAGACCACATAGAATAGTATACACGCATGGACCATCATGGAACCACTTGGATGATTGACACATTACACAGATATGGTAATATAAAAGAAAGTACTATGATTTAAAGTTGAAAATCACATTCTATTGTTTAAAGAAAGAGCTTTTTTTTTTATTATCATTGTGCTATCAGAATTGTTATTGAGTTTTGAGTATATTCCTTACTATCAACATCAGATTTGAAATGTTTGTAGATTTTAATAACTTCACTCAAACTTTGTGTGTGTGTCAACATCAGTCAAGTTAAAGATGCACCGTGTAACTTTTTAGTAGAGGGTCTTCCACATTCTTGTCTCCATGGAGATGTTATTACTTGTCTGTAATTTCTCAACATAGTAAAAAAAGTGATCATAATACCCCCTCTTTAAGTGCATATGATAGCTTAAACTACACATTTCACAAAAACATAATTTACATTCCAGTTTTTACTAACCTTGCCTAATTAGTTCTTGTTTTTCAGTTTTTGTAAATCTATCATTTTTATTTTCATCTAAACTTTTTTCAACACAAACTGCCACTTAACTGATGTAAAATGATGAATAATGATAATATGATAAATAATGACGACAGGTACTATCCCACCAAATTCATAATTAGACAAACCTGCCATATGGGAACACAGACAACCCTCCTACATTTGGAATATTTAAACAACTTCTACAAGATATCTCTCACTTAGAGTAGCAAACATATGCATTAAAACATAGGATGGACCTATACAGTGATTTATGGGGGGTGCCTTATTGACCTCTGACCTTTCAAATTTGGTAAGTAAGTCAAACTCCGGACCAGAAATCAAAGTAATAATAAAGTAATGATAGTGAAGATTATAACACTATATAGGCAATATAAACTGATAACAATTAATTATAATGAAAACTAGTATAACAGAAGTTTATAATGTTCATAATATTTATAATGGTCCAGGGGGGTCCAGATAGGTCCAGGGGGTCCAGAGGGGGATCCAGAGGTGGCTCAAGAGGGGCTACATTGGGGATCCAGAGGGATTTATAGGATTGTGCTGGGACAGATGTTAGACACCCATTTCAGACCAGTAGGATCATTATACAGTACATGAGGAGACAGCCATGCTCATCAGTACATCAATGCATTTTTATTGTTTTTAGGTTGAGCGTCACTGTTAGAGGTGATAAATTATGTCAAATGTGTCATCTTATGAGTTTTTAGCCATGTTCAAATTGTATTTCACAACACTTCAACATGATAACATTTCATGATATGAAACAAATTGAAGCCAAGCTTGTCAGTGCCAAATCTCGTCAGGTCTTTGAAGCTAAGCAGGATTGGACCTGATTAGTGCTTGAATGGAAGACTACTGGGAATACCTGGAACCACAGTGGGGCAGCAGGTGCTCTAGGGCATAGTGTTGTTGTGTTCTTAGGCAAGACACTTCATCCAGTGTGCAGGGGCCGAAGCAGGGGCTGTGTGGAGGGTCCCTCATTACTGCACCGGCTTTGTTTCTACCACAAAGGAGACATTTTGCACATTCATATGGGCCTCACTTGGCTGGTACAGTGTAGAGCCGATTAGCGTGTGGTAGTAAGCATGAAAACATGATGCACATGCTTTTTTTAAATACTTGCTGCAGTTTTTGTTATAAATGTAAATGTTCTCACCATAGAGGCTTTAAAATGACATCTATGCTCACAATTTAGAAATCGAGGCAGCTGCACATGAAATTAAAGATGCACTTATAAATTTTCAGAGGGTCCACCATCAGCTCATCTCATTCAGATGTGGGGTGCTTATATATAGAATTTTCCACTGTATGGCATTAACTTTCACCATGATTGACACCATTAGGCCTACTTACATGTCAGATCTGTGGGGAGGTAACTCCACTCACAAAGCAATAGCATCTCTATGGAGACAAGGAATTGGCAAACCCTATACCAGAAAAGTTACATTTTGAACCAATGCAGAACTATTCTGCAAAATTTACTTTTCAGACCTTTTAAACCCTGTTATCGTATTTTTTTACTTCTCATTTCTCCCTCTGAAGTTGTATTTGGACTACTATTTTGTGCATGTTTGTACAATTTTTTAATGGCTTATTTTCAAGATGCCCTTTTACTGATCCAGAGAAAGCAATATGGTGTTCATGTTCACCACCACCGGCATACTTCCACTGCTCTGTACTTGCTTTGGTCTCCAATTTTATTTATTTTATTTTCATTTTGCAAATGAGACTGTCCAAATTATAACATAATGATTCATGGGTGTCATAGACTAGAACATAGCAGACACAAGCACAATATGTCTGCTTAGATAATTAAATCATAACAATAGAACACAAGCTGGAGACAAAGGATTAATATTGTGTACTTGCATCCAAGATCAGTCCATCAGGAGCAAAACAGCTACAAAGAGTATTACATAGTTATCACTCCAAAAAAATCAAAGAAACTGCCCTCTCACCCCCACCCGCAGGCTAATCATGCCCTTCTTTGGTCCTTCAGGTAAATGTATTGAGCGACTGCTGAGAGGTGGTCCAGCTGCACACACTCATCAGTATAGAAGGAAGAGAGTGGGTGTGGATGGAGGTGGGTTGTAAGAGAAGGGTGGGTGTGGGTGGGTATTGGTGGGTGTGGATCAATTTTATTCAATTCAGTTTAGCAGTTGCCCATTTGGGCTGAACATGATAATTGATTTAACCAACAGAAAGTTAGAAAATCATGGATAACTGTCCCAGAATATCCCTTGTCTCTTGTACTCACCCCTCTTAAGTGCACATTCCAGTCTCTCTTATGGGTGGAGGTGGGGTGGAGCTACGTGGAGTTTTGATGGAGCAGAGGAGCACAGCAGAGACTAGGACTGGGGCTGTAACATTGCCCCTGATGTGACTAATGAACCAGGCATTAGACAGCACCACACATGTGCTCTCTGTGATGTATGGACTTTAATTAGACAGTGTCTCCAGTCAATAGCGGCTCCTGCAGCAGCTCAAAGTCCACAGGTTACAATTACTCCTCTCTTAACCTTGGTATAGGATAGTGCTCAGATACATTTAATCCAGTATATTATCTATTAGCTTACTTTCAAACTTTAGTACTCCACTCAGGGCTTTTCAAACACCATACATACCATGCTCTTGAGTAATATATTGTACAGTGTAACAGTACTCTTACTTGAGTAATGTATTGTACAGTGTAACAGTACTCTTACTTGAGGAATGTCTTGTACAGTGTAACAGTACTCTTACTTGAGTAATGTATTGTACAGTGTAACAGTACTCTTACTTGAGTAATGTATTGTACAGTGTAACAGTACTCTTACTTAAGTAAAAGTTTTGGTTACTCTTCCCACTGTGAGTGCACACTCCTCTGTCCCCTCTCTCATGAACAGGCCTCTGTTTCCATGCATGTCCCTCTATCACATGCACACTCCTCCTTCGCGCATGCCCTCTCTCACATGGACGCTCTTCTCTCACATGCACACTCCTCTCTCGTGCACGCCCTTGTCTTGTGCACGCCTTCTCTCGTACGCATGCACTCCCTCAAGTGCACACCAAGTCTCTCACGTGCACACACTCATCTTTCATGCACACCCTTCTCATGTGCACACTCCCCTCTCTCGTGCACACCCTCTCACATGCATAATCCCCTCTCATGTGCACACTACCGTCTCTTGTGCACACTCCTCTTTCATGTACATCTCTTTCATGTGCACACGCCTGTCTCTCATACACACTCCTCTCTCTCATGTACACCCCTCACCTGCACACTCCTTTCACTCATGCAAACCCCTTTCTTTGCACACGTCTATCTCTCATGTACACCTCTCTCAAATGCACACTCCTCTCTCTCATGCACACTCCGGTCTACTCAAAGGTGTATGTGTGGTTATAACTGTGTATAGACCATGCTTCAGCCCTGACACACCTCTCTCGTGCACACACCTTTATCCCCTCTCACACATGCACTCCCCTCTCTTGTGCACATGCACAGAGGAGTATGTGTGGTTATAAGTGTATACATAAGGCCATGCCTCAGCCCTGACACACTCTGATCACTGTGTCCACAAGATGGATCAGGGCCCCACTGCTCCCTGTGCTCATCATTCACAAACAGATCAGCTGCACTCTGCCCCGCATGTGTCCCAGCCTCACACCCAACCTCACCTCCTCTATTACCCCGATCCTCACCCCCAACTACTGATGTAATGTTCAAGTCAGCTCGGGTCAGTTCTTTTGAATGATTCCTTAATGTGAAAATTTTGAACCGGATCTCATTTTTAAAAGAACCAAATCTTTTTCTTTCTCTAATTTCTATGCATTTTAAAACGAATTAACGCTGAACCAGCACAACAATCAGCTCAGAAGCTGAGCAGGTAACATGAGTGAGAGCTTTGTGCACAAAAACACATATTGCAATATTTTTTTTAGATTATGCATAATTTCAAAGGGTAAACAACACACATCCACTCTCAGTTTGAACCATTCTGAACTAATCAGTGCCTTGGTCATTTCTGTCCGGGACTAATTTGTTGATGAAATTAGTTCTGACATTGGCTTTTGTCATATAAATAAATAGCATAATGGCCAATCTTTTGAATGGCTCTTTGTAATGAATAGATCCAAAAGATTCGGATCACATAACAGAGCCAAAAGCCCCATCACTACCCCCAGCCTCATCTCTAGGCTCACCCCAGGCCAGGTAAACAAATTAGAGATTATTTTAAAGCACAAGAAGAGGAGAGGGAGAAGAGTCAGGTTTGTGGAGATACAAACCCACTCAGAGTAAGGATGCAGTTTTTTCTTTGTTTTTTATTGCAATAACCACATCCATACTGAAAACAAACAAACAAACAAACATATAAAACATTTTAGTCGATTTTTTTACCCAAGAGTTACATACTGTGACAGTTTAAGCATGTTTTTTTTTATGAATGAATTTACCTCACTGGTAAAGAGCCACAGCTCTTTTGTCAAATACTTGTTTTGGAACTATTCAGTCAGACACGCTCTACTAGCCCAAAAATCTTATAGTACTTTTATGTGTACGCCAATCGAAAATGTCCATGAAGTGATGAACGGCCTCACACGGCGCCTCGAACAACGAGAGAGAGAGAGAGAGAGAGAGAGAGAGAGAGAGATTTATCTGAGAGAGAGAGAGAGAGAGAGAGAGAGAGAGAGAGAGAGAGGAGAGCGTGGAGAGAGGAGAGAGGAGAGAGAGGATGAGAGAGAGGAGAGAGGAGAGAGAGAGAGGACGCGAGAAGAGAGACGAGAGAAGAGAGAGTGCCAAGTGCACTGCGCCTGCTCCGTAGCCCTGATACCTCTGGAGCTCGCGGGCACCAGCTCACTCCTCTGCCGGATGAGAGACGCGCGAAGATGTGCACGTAGGAGAATGACCAGCCGCCAGTGAATGAATGAAGCGAACTGGACCACTTGTGCCACAGTAACTACACGGTAGGGCGTGTTGTACACGGAGAAACAACTCCTGCGGGTTACGATATGGCAAATGTTGTGTTTTGCTTGCGTGCGTAAACAAAACGTTAAAGCGTGTCTGCGTGAGAGGAGATGTGCGTGGTGACGGGAGCGGGCTAGACGCAGGTGTGGCACGGTCATTGTCGCTTCGGACCGAAACACGTCCAATGAGGCGAACGTTTCTGTGTCTTCACGCGAGCGCTGCGAGCCAGGCAGGGAGATCACCGAGGCGCTGGTGGACAGTGAGTGCGCTTTAAGCCGAGGTCCACGGGCACGCGCACGGGGTCACGGCGCGTGTTGTTGTGTCCTGGCCCGGCAAAGACACCAGTGAGAGAGAGTGAGAGAGAGAGAGAGGGAGAGAGGGAGGGAGGGAGAGAGAGGGAGAGAGAGGGAGAGAGAGAGAGAGGGAGAGAGAGAGAGAGAGAGAGAGAGAGAGAGAGAGAGAGAGAGAGAGAGAGAGAGAGAGAGAGAGAGAGAGAGAGAGAGAGAGAGAGAGAGAGAGAGAGAGCAAGGGCATGAATGAACGTTGAACTTGAGCGTGTTTTAGACGTTACGATACGAGCAGGCTTTTCACTGAGGATGAGCTGGTGTCATTGAAATTAGGGCGCGTTTACACTTGGTAGCTTTGGTTTGGTTATATTGCAGTCTTGGTTTAGTCCTGGTCTAGTTTTGGTTAAAGATTCTACATTTTGCCAAATTGACTCTTGTGAGCTTTAGGCCATGTTATAATGCTCCTCATAAATATACCTGGAAAAATGTTGGCTTTTGCTATACCTGGAATTGTGTTTTATTTCATTCACACGTTTGAGTAATTCTTTATTGTTAGTCTGTCATCTTCAAAGCTCAAAATGCTCTGTTCCACCTTGCGATGTCATGTACTTGTAGTTTTCAGGAATCTAGTGAAGGTGTATGAAGTATAAAAATGCAATACTTCCTGTATTACCACATGACATCACAAGATAGAAGTAGTAGAAGTAGATGGAGTGTTTTCTGACTAAGAGAAGAACTCAGCCTAAATATGGAGGATATATGTGTTAAACGTGTGAATGAAGCAAAACACAACGCCAGGTATATTTGTGATGAGGAAATAGTATATGGGCTCTTTAAGTCAGAGGTTTAGTCTCAGTTTCAGTTTTGATGTGGTGAAATGTGAATGCACCCTTAATGACACTATTGATGTGGTTTAACAGTGATGATTTTGCAATAGCCTGGATGATGGAAGATTGTATCAGTCATCATTGTGTTAAACAGTGAACGTTGACAATACACAATTATTGACATCTTATTGTTATTCCTGAATCTGATTGATGACTATTGAGGCTATAGAAATCAACTGTGAGACTGATAGCTAAAGTATTGATACATTGTTGTGCTACCCTCATCGTCAAGTGCAACATTTTATGTTTATTAAGCTACTATATTGGTATGCCTCACTGCTGCTTTTAAATTTGAGTACTTTAAAGCCACAGTATGTAAACTTTGCCAAAAATAGACTTAAATGAAAGCATGTTTGTTTTCCATTATGAGTGTGTTTATTGCACCGAAAAACAACTAATGTACTTCCTGTGAGCAGGCTTACATCTCCACAAACCTGACTCATATTTGACCGGGAAAAGGGCCTCTCCTGCTTGTTTACATGGAAAGGTGTTTCCATGTTGGCTGTAATCTTCCACAGTATGGCATAAAACATACTATTTCCATGGAGAATGTTCCGAAATATGGTTTTAATGGAATTATGCTTTTGACTTTTTACCAGCATAAAGTTATATACTATGACATTAATATGTAGTGTGCTCAAATGCCATTCTTGACACTTGACAGGTCTTTACTAGATAAGTGTCTCTCAAACTTTTAGTTTACAAGCTGCCTTTTAGTTTTTGTTCAGTAAAGCTTGTAATTCCAGAGCTAAAAATCATCCAAATAATTCTAGTGAAGGTGTATGGAGTTTAAAAACACAGTGGAGTACTTGCTGTACATACACATACACCACATAACATCACAAGATGGAACAGAATCTTTTCTGTGTGAGAGAAGAACTACACATGCAGAGTTTGTATTAAACATGTGTGAATGAAACATGACACAACAGGTATGTTTTTGATGAGGAAACATCATCAGAAAAGAGCGTAACATAGACCCTTTAACATATGACAAGCTACTCATTCTAAATCAATAAATAGGCCAAAACAAAAAAAACAAAACAAAAACAAAACAATAGCAAGAATAGGCTATGGGATCTTGTTGCAGTGAGGCGAGAGTGACCACTACAAGCACAAGTCTATTATTTATTTGCATATTAAGGTGTTTGCATCTCACTGTTCAGCATTAGCACTTCTCAAATATATGATTGTGTTTTAAAAATATTCATTTTGGATAACCACTGCTGTGTGCTGTTAAGTGATCAAACCTAGGGGTATTGCCCTACTGTGGGCCTTCACCTCTATAAATCTCATGTTCATTTGGAAAAGCTGCTCTGGTGAAAGAGCAGAGACCACCTGGGAATTAGGTCCCATAATATATTCTTGTATGTGAGCTGACTGTGCAAAATCATGAGCTTTGGTTCGGCCTCACTTGTGAAGTGAATTCCTGATTGGTTCATGCACTGTTTTAGTTTCCCCTCTAAAAAGTATACCTACACTTCCTTTGGCTGGTGCTACAACCCTGCCACACACTACAGAATTCTACAGAGGTCTTAAAAGTTTTTTTTGTTTGTTTTAATGTGTGGCAAAAAATGCAGAACACAAAAACAGACATGAGGAAAACCACATGAGATGTTAAATATCCCAGCGCAAATACCTTAGTGGGATAGGGCAGCAGAGAGGTCACTACAAGCTAAAAGTTATGCACTATCAAAACTATAACACACCTCACATCAGCTGTTTGGAGTTCAAAAGACCAGAGCAATAATTCAGATAAATGCTTTTACTGCACAGAAGACTGGCGATAAATGACACAGGAAGTAGAGTCACTATTCCTAATCTACAGCAGCTTCACCCTGATCCTCGCTGTGTGGATGTAAACAGATACACTTGAGAAACTACTCTGGCCTTTTTACTCTTTAAAGAACACTTCATACTGGATTAATAGTGCAGTTTTGTGGACTGGGTGTCATTATTTCCCGAGGCCAAATTCTTATAGATAATATGGATGAGAATGCTGCAGTTTAAGTTTGCGAGAGGTGAGTAATAACTCGCCTAATTCTTTTTGCAATCAGTCTGTATCTTGTGCTTCTGTGTCCATCACTCCATCTGTGGTTATGATATGACAGAGCACAGCAGATTAAAAATCATATATGAGGATCCAAAGTCAGTCTACGTCTCCTTGAAATTGTGGAGAAGGGTTTAAATAGGGCAATTAATCCTGTAGCATGTGGTGGACTTAAAGCTACCCTGTGTAACTTTTCGAGGGTCTGCCACCTCCCATCTCCATTGCTTTATTATTTCTTTGCCTGAAATGTTAGCTGGCTACGTATTGTAGGGCGCGACCCCATAGAGACCCTAGAGAGAGAGAGCAGAGAGAGCAGTGGATAGCAAAGAGACAACGGAGAGAGAGCAGAGAGACCCCAGAGAGAGGAGCAGAGAGACCTCAGAGAGAGAGAAAGCACAGAGAGAGCAAAGAGATCACATAGAGAGAGCGAGAGCAGACGGACAGATTCGCAGAGAGAGAGAGAGAGAGAGAGAGAGAGAGAGGAGAGAGAGAGAGAGAGAGAGAGAGAGAGAGAGAGGAGAGAGAGAGAACAGAGAGCAGGACCTTTTCATCCTGCATGAATCATTTATCCCAGACATGTTTCCCCTCAATAATTCAAGTCAGACAATCTGTCGCTCACATATACGCTACAAGTTCTCTTCTACTTTAGTCGTGTGTTTGTGCCCAAATATCATTTGTAATAACTTTGGAGGCATGTATTGTTGAGGTGCAAGACCTTTCTTTGTAAATGAGTACATTTATGTTTCTCACAAAACGTATATTGTAAAAGCACCAAAATACCACAGTATTTTATTTCTTGCCAAGCAGCAGCAGTTGCAGTAGTAGCAGCAGTAGTAGTAGGTAGGGGTGTGCTAAAATATCGATACACCGCCGTATTTATTATATATGTGATATATATATATATATAATATATATATATATATATATATATATATATATATATATATATATATATAATATATATATATATCGATACAATTAAGATCGATACGATATCGATTCTCCATTTTCTAGTATCGATATTCCCACAGACGTTACTCTTTATGGGTGAAGAGAAGCGAGAAGCGTGCAAGAGAAGCGAAAATGTCAGAAAAAATGTTTCAACCGCCTTCCTCCCTTTCTAGTTAGAAACATGCATTAATCAAAAAGCACTTTATTGTGTTCTTTAATCTTCAATAAATGGAAGATAAATGCACCATTTAATGTTTTGTTTATTTATTTTTTGTGAAAATTGGGTTGACCATTAAAGTAAGGCTGAAGGCCTTTATTTTTTCGAATCGTATCGTATCGAAAAGGCACTGTATCGAGATAAGTATCGTACATGGACTGTGTATCGAGGTACGTATCGTATTGGCAACTTCTTGGTGATACCCAGCCCTAGTAGTAGGAGTAGCAATAGTAGTAGCAGAGGTATTAGCAGCAGCAGTAGTCTTAGCAGTAGTAGTAGTAGTAGTAGTAGTAGTAGTAGTAGTAGTATATTCCTCACAGTGTAAAAATGTGTCTCCTGTGGTTGATCTTGACTCTGGACAGTGAAATCACCTGAGCTCAAAACAGTGAGAGGACATTGATCTATGAGGATCTGAACAGCCACACCAAGCCTCATGTGCTTAGGGTGTCTTCCTCCCTCTTCTTCCTCCTCTCCTCCTACTTCCATCTTACTCCTTCCTCCCTCCTCCCTCCTCCTTCTCTTCTCCTTCTCCATCTCTTTCTCTCTTCCTCCTGTCCTCCAATTCCCCTCTCTTACTCTTCCTCCTTCCCATTCTCTTCTTCTATCTATATGTCCCCCCCCCACCCCCTATCACGCGCCCAAACGCTAACCATCTGATGACACTGTTCTTGTGCACGCGGCTTAATCTGGTATGTGTTGGCATGAGCATGTCCTGGAACAGAGACTGAGTTTGATTAAGCTCCCTGCAGGGTCTACGAGGAATGTTTAACAGTATGGCATTAAAACGGCTCTGTGTATCTCACTCACTAGGTTATATCGCTCAAAAAAAATGAAACTCATGCATCCTTACTGTGAGGGGCCTTCCTGAGATCTGAACTACAATTGTTATTTGTTTGGTCTATTGTTTCAATTAAATTAGACAGCTAATTTTAATACCATACTATGGAGTATTCTAATTAAAGCAATCACATCGCCACAAAGAAGGCGACAAACCCCAGAACAGTACTTGTAAAGTACTATTCAGTTTTCAACTCTCTCTCTCCTATAGCCTGTGTAATATGCCTGAGGTGTGGATTGTCTTATTTGAAAGCTCATCTGATCTGATTATGTAAGTTAAATATGGGCACCAGCAGGAGGCCAGGTCTAAACCAAGACTACAGAAGTTCTAAAACCAGGACTTAACCAGGACTACATCATGATTAAACCAGGACTGACACAGCATGTCAGAGATGTACTTTGGTGCTAGGCCATGAAGAGACTTGTGAACAAACAAAGCTGCTTTAAAGTCTATTCTCTGAGCCACAGGAAGTAACTAAATACATACACAAAGTCCATACACAAAGTAATTCAAAGTCCTTACAGAATAATAAATACGTTAATATCACAATACAGACCAAAGGACTAAAGGACTAAACCAGGACTATAAAAAAAACTAAAGCAGGACTACAGCAGAAGGTCCTCAGAGTGTGATGGTTCATATGAAACTAACATGTCAAAAGATGTAATTTGATGCTAGGCCAAAGTCTCTTCTTTGAGACACAGGAAGCCAGTGCAGAGACCTGAGCTCAGAAATTTTGTGCTCGTACTTCTAGTCAGGACTGGAACAACAGCGTTCTGGATGTACTGCAACTGTCTTACAGTGAGCAGGCCGGTACAGTAGTCTAACCTATTGGAGACAAACACATGTGGATAAGTCTCTCCATATTAGAGCTGTCATTGACTAAAGAATTTCTTGGTGGACTTCAGACATGTCCTGCCCCCTAATTAGTGGGCTAAAAAGAGGACATGGCAAAAGCTCTCAAATCTATTACGTACCTTTGTGTATCTGATCCAAACTGCACTCACAAAACTACAGCTGGCACGGGAATTCATACAAAAAGAAAAATGTATGCAGGAAAAAAAAAAACAAAAAAGCACTAGGAAATTATGTATTTATATAAAGACAGATTAAAAAAATTTGTGAATCATGAGTATAATCTGCCTTTTTACATAGAAATACCAAAAAATACCAAATCTTCAGCTAACACTCAACTTACTCACTCACTCACTCACTTGTTTTTTCTGCTGTTGTCCCATTTTAAATCCTTATAATCTAAATAAAATCACAAGTCGACTATTAAATATTTTGGTTGACTAGGCACATGATCAACCAATTAATCAACTAAATGACTAAAGGCCCACAGCCCTACTCCATTACTATATATACTATACTGTTGATTCTGTTTTTTAGGTGTGGTAAAAAGCAGCTCACGTTATTGATTTGATAAATTTTCCATCTAGGGAATCATAATTGACTAGTGGAGAGTTGTCCTGATTTATGGACCTGGGCATATCAGTTTTTGTCTCACTACATTATGTTGCTGGGCTGTACTTATTGATCTCCACCTGTAGCTCTTTTGTTCAGTGTGAGAGCATCAGGTTACAGCTCCATGAGGACTGCCCCAGATGGCACCACTCACACCCTTTGGCACAGTTTGGCACTGCACCTTCCTTTGTAGTTTTTCTTTCATTTGAGCCAGACTCATTCATTCTGTTTAACCCCCCACATACAAGACTCCTGGTTGTCCTGATTTGGTCCTGTTCTATTCCCGGTTCAGTCCCGTTTTAGTCGTGGTCTAGTCCTGGTTCAGTCCCGGTCTAATCATAGTTTAGTCCTAGTCTAGTCCAGTTTTAGTCCTGGTTTAGTCCTGGCTTAGCCCTAAAGTAGAATTTGTTTGTTTGGTTGTGCTCTAATCCTGGTTCAGTCCTTGTCGAGTCGTAGTCTAGTCCTGGTCTACTCCTAGTTTAGCCCTGGTTCAGTCCGGTTTAGTCCTAAAGTAGAATTTGTTTTTGTTTGGTTGTGTTCTAGTCTTAGTTCAATTAAAATTACAATTTTTTTTTTGGTCCTGCTCTAGCCTGGTCTAGTCCCAGTGGGGCAAGAGCTTGTGTTCTGTCCATGAGAACAAGACGATTTTATCATAATTTGGAATATATTGATCTTCCACCATGCTGACTTGTTGAATGAGTTAGGTGGCTGTATCCTATCTGACCGTGTAGCATAAGACCACTATTCTAGCATCAAATCAATACAGATTGATAATCACTTAGGGACAGTAAGTTTGTATACAAGTACTATATCAGAAGATCCCCTGGGAGCTGCACAGGTCGACATACCACAGATTGGCCCCAAGTGACGGTTCAGGCAACAGGGAACATATGGAGCAGCTTTATACATGAGCTGGTACTTATTTACATAACATGATGGTGTAATCACTAACTGCTATTGAAATGCTAGGGAGATGTGTTTGACTCTGGTTTTAACGTCTTTGCAGTGCTATTGACTGTTTTCTGCTTGAAGACTTGTATTACTGTCTAAACTAAAGGGGTTTAACTAACATGAGTATCTTGATTTTCTCCTTATTCATTTGATCTGAAAACACATTAAAATGCCTGTAATGTCTGGAGCAAATCTGGGTGGAATAGGCATCCCATCCAAACCCTCTTTACAGTTAGCATGATCCTATCCAAAGCTCAGCCCATAAGCCTACGTCACCCATCTCTCCTGCATGGCAATTTCCATAAATATACAAAAGCTTGATACAAATCATGTGTTAGCAGTTAATATCTCCATCCATCCATCCATCCATTTTCTTCCGCTTATCCGGGGCCGGGGTCGCGGGGGCAGCAGTCTAAGCAGGGACTCCCAGACTTCCCTCACCCCAGACACGTCCTCCAGCTCCTCCGGTGGGACCCCAAGGCGTTCCCAGGCCAGCCGAGAGACATAGTCCCTCCAGCGTGTCCTGGGTCTTCCCCGGGGCCTCCTCCCGGTGGGACATGCCCAGAACACCTCCCTAGGGAGGCGTCCAGGAGGCATCCTAAGCAGATGCTGAGTTAATATCTCATAGAAATAAAATACCCCCTCTTTAATGTCAGTGAAGAAAAACTGTGTGAAGGCCCTCCCTGTGGACATGGTCTCAGGTGTACTCAGCTTCGATTGGTTCCTGTCAGGACCTAAATGCCAATTGTACATTCAATCACAGCCTCCAGGAAATCCAATCACTCACTGACCAAGTGCACAAACCAATATCCCAAAGCCATGAGTGCTAATACAAAGCCAAATGAGCTGCTTAGACGTATCCACAAACAAAATCTGTCCTACACAGGGAAACAGGGGCCGGACACAGGGGCTGGAGATAGGGGCTAGTGGAAAGGAGTTTGGGACAGGGGCTGGTGACAGGGACTGGGACAGGGGTGGTGGACAAGGTCTGGTGGCGACAGGGGCATGTGGCAACAGGGGCATGTGGCAACAGGGGCTGGTGGGGACATACTTCACTGTCTTTCCTGTGAATTTTGGGTTCATTAGTATTCTAAAACAGAGACAGCAGACAGGGAGAGACTCAGCTTGGCAGGGCATCAGGGATAAAGCCATGGCTGACATTACAGGGATCAGCACATTACACATTCATCACCCATCTGGATTAGAGGCTGCCATCTAAATATACCTGTAGTCACCTGCTTGTCTCCGTGGAGATAGATAAGTTTATTATATGCTGTGGAAACATTCAAGGCATTGCTATGTAATGTCTAAATAAGATTTTCAAGATAAAGCAAAGATTTCAAATGATACTTCATCCATATTCTTGATTATGCACCCTGGTCATTTTATTAGCATATGTAAACACTGCCCTGATCTCTCTGAGAAGCCTGTTTAGTGACTTTAGTGAGTTCAGAGCAGTGTCCAAGCAGAACACCAAACAGTTCCAGAGCAGTGCCAGTGCCGCAGTGCTAGAGCAGTGCCAGTGCAGTGCTAGAGTAGTGCCAACCAGTGCCAGGGCAGTGCCAGTTCAGTGCTAGAACAATGCCAGAGCAGTGCTAGGGCATGCGAGTCATGCCTTCACTGCCCGTGCCACCCTGAACAGACATGATAAGCCCTGATGAGCCGTAGTGAGTTCACTGACTCACACATTATGGGGATTGTTGTTGCTAGTCCCAGTTACATTTCAGTGTTGAGAGTGTGAAGAGGAGGGGAGCTGCTATGAGACCATATGAAAGAGCTCTTCACTACAAAAGTGAAGTGGAACAGTGGATGCACATCAGTGTCACAGTTACTAATGATAATTGTCCTCTGCAGAGAATCGTCTATCCTCTGTGGGTATTCTCTATAAGACCTTTCTTTCCTTCCTTTTTTGTTATTGCTTGCTTTCTTAATATTTGTCAGTCATGATTATTGATTCATTCTGGATTCTCAAACACTACTGAAAATGTACCTAAACATGCACCCTCACATTCACGTGTGTGTTTTGGATGTTTGGCCCCTGTTGTATGTGTGTGTGCAGGTTTAGGATGTGCTCTGCTGTATATGTGTATGGAGATTTTGGGCATTTCCTTCTGTATACGTGTGTGTGTTTGGAGATTTTGGACGCATCCCTCCTGTATACATGTGTGTGAAGGTTTTGGATGTGCCCTCTTATATACTTGTGTGTGTCTGTGTGGAGGTTTTGGATGTGCCCTACTGTACATGTGTGTGTGGAGGTTTTGGTTTTGCCCCTGCTGTACATGTGTGTGTTTGGAGGTTTTGGAAGTGCCCCTCCTATATACATGTGTGTTTTTTAAGGTTTTGGACTCGCCCTACTGCCCTGTCATTTGCCCTGTCAGCTTTCTCTGTCATTTGGTCTATTTCAGTCTTAGTTCCTGTTCCCTCCTCTCTGCCTCCTCTCATGATGCTCTCGAGGAGCACCAGTATTGTACATTTTGTACACATATTGGGTTTTTATATATGATCGGCCATCTGGGATATTCCACATTTGCTACAGTCTGGGATGGAACTTAAACATTTTTATTTCACTTTCCAAAAAAATATGTATATTGTAGGCTAACTGTAAAGCAGTGGATTTTTACCCATCCCTATTGTAGACATAAGATTTGGGATTTTCTCATTTTATGCAAGTCGCCGTGCAGACTACACATTTCACACACAAAATCTAGCTTAGTTTTTCCCAAGTTTGACAATTTTGGAGAAGTTTATAATTTTACTTCCTGGTTGGACATAAGCAGGGGATCTGAGATATGTAGAAATAATTGTGTAACTGTTGTGTAGCAACCATAATGTTAAAAATATACAACCTCTTGTTAAAGTCACAATCTGGAGCTTTTTAGCCACAATAATTACTAAAATAAAGGCTTTTATTATTTTTTTTATTCTTTTTGATTGTGTTTATGGTGGGCTTGCGTCTCCACAAATCTGACTACTCCTGCTTATTTTCATGGAAATGTTGTTCCTTGTTCCTTGGGTATAATGTACCATGATATTCCATCTCAATGTAGAATGTTCAAGAGTATGGTTTTAACTTTCTTTTTCCATGGAATCGTGCATATGACATGCTACCTCCAAGTTACATAATGTATCCTTAAATGAATGTTTAAATCCATCCATTTTCTTCCACTTTATCCGGGGTCAGGTAGCAGAGGCAGCAGTTTCACCAGGGAGGCCTAGACTTCCCCCTCCACACACACTTCCTCCAGCTCTTCCGGGAGGATCTCAAGGCTTTCCCAGGTCACCCGAGAGACATATTCCCTCCAGTGTATCCTAGGTCTTTCCCGGGGCCCCCTACCGGTGGGATGCCTGGAACACCTCTCTAGGAGGAGGGAGGCATCCGGAATAGATATAGATCGAGAGAAGCCACCTCAGCTGGTATAATGCCCCGGACAACATAGCTCCTATGACTAACTGATTGATGTAAAACTGTGCCATGCACACTTTAAACTGAGAACCACCAATGAAGTGTTGTAGGCTAACTGAACATGGGCGAGGAGCTTAGATGTAGCAGTAGATAAATATAGCAGGATAATGATTAGGTTGGACATCTGTGGGCTTCTTTTGGTAGGTTTGTTCTAAAAAGTGGCCTATATACTATGTACACAGCATGTGATTACGCTGTTCTGACCTGGTTTATGGTTAATATCACTGTAATTACTGGGCCTATGCACATGGAACAAAAAACTGGCACAGAGTTCAATGTATTCTCTGTCAGCACAAATAAACTAAGCATTTTTAAATGTGGAATATGTAAAAATGACAAGCAGGCCAAGTTACAGCTTCAGATCTGTCAAGAGGCGACCCCCACTCACAGCAAGAATGCATATATTTTTTAAAACACAAATGTAACCAATACATTGCAGGACAGACAATTTAGTCCCCCCCTCAATTCTCTGTAAATGTACACAAACATGATACAAATCAAAATACACTACAACTTAGTAAACCTAATGCGATTTTCATTAGTGGGATGCACGCTGATTGTGTTGTGATAGCACTCTGAGGGGGAGTGACTTCACTTCACTCACAGCAAAGGGAGGGGAGACTCAAACCGTCAAAACAAAAAAAAAAAAGAAACTATTAAACACAAAACGTTATTTTGGTGAATATGCCATTTTCAAAACAATAAGAAGATTTGGTATTTTTGGGGATTTATGTAAAAAGGCAGATTAAACTCATGATGAAGTTTAATCTCTTTATATAAAAACTGTAGCGTTCTGGTGGGAGAAACGTGCCAAAATTCATCTTGTCTGTAGGCTGTAACCCACGTAAAAACAAGCACAAAACAACAGCAGTCTCAATTCAGCAGAGCTAGTCCCTTAACTGACCAGTTTCTGACGAATGGAATCGTTACATATACTTGTTGGCAAAGCAACCAAAGTGTCACATACAAAACCAGTTACTTCAACGGCAACACATTAACAGTTACATGAACAACAAAAGGTGTCAACCCTAAACTAAACATATCAGATCATACATTACTTACTTACTTACTACTTTTTTTCTACATAAATAAAAGTATTTTTTTCATGAAATGCCAAGCACATGTTGTCTTGTGTAGATGAGTGTGGTTTGGGTCAGATACATAGAGGTGGTAATACTTTTGAGAGCTTTTGCCATCTCCTCTCTTTTAGTTGACTAATCGATTGGCAGGACATCAAGAATTTAGTACCTAGAACAGAGACAACATTTAAAATGGCCTCAGTGCCATGTCGGTAGGTCATCGAGCCATCGGCTAATATGCAGACCTGCTCCCTCAAATAGAACAGACAAAAAGCAGAGAGTGAAAATATAGAGAGATGACAGCATGGGGCACAGTATAACATGTATACAAGTGACACTTTGCAGGTGATGTCATCAACTTTCCCTGGGGGTATGACCCTAACTGTAGGCACTGTTCTGTCTAACGCTCTGTTAGATTTGAACACAATCTGACCATAAATAACTGATTTAGCTGGAACTGCAACAGGTGAGCTGATTTTTACAGTTAAACAGCTCAGTCACTCTCATCTTTTTTTTGTTGACAATCAAACAACCAAATATGACCATGACTCCTCATATTGATTGCAGGGTCCTATAAATGTGCTGTTTAAATCAATTTTGTATTTTGTTTTTCAGACAATTTTGCTAATGTGTGCAAAGTCTGAACATTTAGCCATACACACACAGTGTTATGTCACTGTAAAGTATCAATACTGCACATAAAATGGGTGTAGTGTTGCCAAGCTTATTTAATATCAGCTGCACGTGTCTCATGTAGTGTTTGAGCAATAGAGGAGCAGAGGGCACACTTCTGTTATTTCTCTTCACTTTCACATCCACAAAGCACTGATGGGAACATACTGGTCTGACTTGTATCTGAGGATATAGCATGACCTTTGACCTCCCACAAGTGTTTTGTAAGAGCTGTAACACTGATAGTCTTCACCATCTGTTTCATTAAAGCAGGGTGTGGAATGAAGACAGAGTAGAACTTTATTTGAAAGACAGGGTATTAGGTAAAATTTTGAGCTTTCTATCAAATGATAATGTTGTTCCCTCATCCAAAATCTGAAAGATGCCTGAAGAGGTTTCAGATGTCATCCATGCATGTTTGAGTATTTTAGTTATTTGTCCCAAGCCCTATTAAGCCATACACACACAGTGTTATGTCACTGTAAAGTATCAATACTGCACATAAAATGGGTGTAGTGTTGCCAAGCTTATTTAATATCAGCTGCACGTGTCTCATGTAGTGTTTGAGCAATAGAGGAGCAGAGGGCACACTTCTGTTATTTCTCTTCACTTTCACATCCACAAAGCACTGATGGGAACATACTGGTCTGACTTGTATCTGAGGATATAGCATGACCTTTGACCTCCCACAAGTGTTTTGTAAGAGCTGTAACACTGATAGTCTTCACCATCTGTTTCATTAAAGCAGGGTGTGGAATGAAGACAGAGTAGAACTTTATTTGAAAGACAGGGTATTAGGTAAAATTTTGAGCTTTCTATCAAATGATAATGTTGTTCCCCCTCATCCAAAATCTGAAAGATGCCTGAAGAGGTTTCAGATGTCATCCATGCATGTTTGAGTATTTTAGTTATTGTCCCAAGCCCTATTAAGAGCCTTCTTATGGTTAGCTGGACGGTTAACGGGAAGATTCAGCCATGGTTACACAATACAATTATATAAACATGCAAAAACATGATACAAAACTGTACACAGAAACTTGACAAACCTGATGCGATGTGCATTTGTTTCATTTGGGAGATGCACAGTGGTTATAATGTGATAGTGCTCTGAAGGGATGAGCGACTCAGAGCCTCAAAAACTCAAGTGAAACTTATTATGTTAATATGTTGTTTTTCGGTCAGTATAGCATTCTAAAAACAATAAAAGTCACGTATTGATCTAAATATGTTATGTGTTAGCAGTTAATACCCCATAGAAGTAAAATACCCCCTCTTTAAACTTCAACTGATGATGTTATGGAACTTTGGAGATTTTACTTGGTTCTCCAATTATATTTTCTTAATACACACGATTCAGCAGTGTCATGTAGCCATGTTGCCACATATATTAAAAAAAAAAAAAATCTGCTATCCATAGAGTGGCCATCAGCATGCGGCACCTTGTTGTGATTATGTTTACAGCGACGTACAGTAAAGGAGCAGGCAGGAATCAGCACCACAGATTTAATCACAAGTCAGTGGACTTGTTTCTTTTTATTAAGTAATTTTAGATCAATAGTGTGATGTGATTTGAAATATCCAAATTATAACAGAATGATCCATGGGTGTCACAGATTGTAACTATACCACACACAAGCACAATGGGTCTTGTTTCCTTTCCTAAAACCTTAATTTCATGCTTCCAGCCAGGTGGAAAAAATACCTTTTCTCTAGTGGAAATACCAAAGCAGTAACACTGATATTATAACATATGGATTTGTGCGTTTCAGATCTGAGCGGAAACAGAGAGAATGAAGCTGTCTCTGGTCTCTACTGTTATAAATGACTCAGATCTGATACGACAGCCCGGCTTTGGAGCAGATGATTGTGCTGGATCAAACGTGGAACATGAGATCTAATACTGCGCTTTGGTCAAGTCTTTAAAGCTCCAACAACATGTAGAATTAAACAAAGTATTCACTTATTTAGTAATCTAGTTTACCAGACAATCCATGGGTTTCAGAAAGATGAAAAATTTGGACCTTTACCATAGCGATTAACAACTGATTGACCACCCATGGAAAGCATTTACGCAAGTCCAAAGCATTACATAAAACTCTACAGGTCAAGGAATTCTCCAATGTACATAAGGGAGCATTCTAAACATGCATCTTGCTTTCAGGTTTGACAGTTAAGGGGCCCATATTACACTATTTTCTGATCTATGTTGTAATGTTGTTTCCTTATTACAAACATACCTGGAGACATGTTTTGTTCCACTCACATGTTTAACACACGAACCCTGCACATTTATGCTGACTCTTCTCTCAAAAAGAAAACAATGTTCCACCTTGTGATGTCATGTGCTAATACAGAAAGTGCTCCACTGTGTTTTACATACACCTAGAATCATTTGGATAATTTAATCCCATTGAGGAGATAAACGCTTTCTAACAGGGCTTAAAGCTCACAAGAATCCATTTTGTGTAATATAGGACTCTAAAATGTATTATGGTTGTAGCTTTACATTTGGACTTTTATATGTGTAAAAAAAAAAAAAAAATGTTGTTAAAATGTTATTTTATTTTAAGATCTTTCACCAAGAGCATAGTTTAAGATAAAAAAACAAAAAAACAAAAACTCAGAATAACTTTGACATAAACCTACAAACCAATCAAATCCAAACTTTCAATCAAAATGACTCAAATCAGATTAAGATTGAGAATTCCACTTTGTCTGATATTTTGTAACATGTATAATAACCTGATCTGTCATAAGTGTCCCCATGCAATAGATCTTATGAAAGCAGGTGAATAGGACCCCCATGGTGATCAAGTTTTGACTGTGCAAGTGTAATGGCTTCTATTGGGGCGCTCCATCTGGCAGCACACACAGGGGACAGACAGGATCTTTTAAGGGGAGGTTCAACATTTGACAGGATTTTGATCCCGATAAATGTTGTGTTAATGGAATTCTTGAATTTGGTGATGTCATGATAACCAAGGAAGATTTACTGTTTTGGAAATCCACAAATGTTGATCCTTTTTTGTTAGTATTAGCTTCACAAATGCATCTTTATGTCAGTTAAACTGACAACAGTGTTGTCAGAAAACTAAAATTCCAAGTTTGATTTTGATACTAAGGAATAGACTTGATACTCAATACTAATTCCGATACCATAATGATAATAAAAACAAACACTCTTTATCTAGACAATAGAACATAATTTTTAACATTAATTTCATCACAAAAGTGGCGTCCAAAGCCTTCCATAGCAGACTTGGGCTGAGGAGCAGTGGAGCGTGCTGGTCCGGAGAGTGAAGATGTCCGAGAGCGGAGCAGAGTCCACATCAGTGCCACATGAACGCGAGGAAGTGGGTGTGAAACCAAAGAGCCATGTTCTCTTTTCTTTCCGCTTAATAAGTGGATCTTGCGTCCCTGCGGCACTGCACTAGCCCGTGCGTGTGTGTGTCTTGTGATTTACTCCTCCTAACTTCTGAGCAACAATAATAACTGTTTTTGTAATATTCCACTTCTGAATTTTTAAACCTGCTTTTTAACATTCTGCACAAGCAATTCAACCAAATGAAGATAGTATTAGCATTGCCAGTTTTTGTTGATGTGATTTGCCAATTTGTGCTAATGCAGTACATTTTCATTTGGTGACATTGTGTGAGTTGGTGCATGTTACCCAACACCCAAAGCACCCACAGCATCCACATCTGAATCCACCACAACATCTTGCACCTATAGTCTTACCCATCCTAGCCTCCTTCCATCCACCATCCATGACAGCAGCCACAGCCCTACCTAGCCACAACACCCACATCTGAATCCACCACCACACCTAACACCTACAGTCTTACCCACCTAGGTTCCTTCCAGTACCCATGGACAGCCAGCACTCACAACAATCACCCACAACAACTGGGCAACACCCACATTCTGACACACCACATCAACACCAGCACACCACAGCCCTACCCACCTGCAGCACCCACAGCACTCACAGCATCCACAGCACCCACACAGCACCCACAGCAGTCACAGCACCCACATCTGGATCCAGCACAATACCCACCACTGCTCACACACAACACCACCGCACTCAACACCCATCACCTAGCACTCATAGCCTTTCGCACCACACCACCCTATATATGATCCACCTTAGCACCCAGCACCCAACACAACACCTACATCTGGATCCACCACAGCACCCACAGCCTACCTAGTCGCAGCGCCCACAGCACCCACAGCACCAACAGCACCACAGCACCCACATCTGGATCTATCATAGCCCTGCGCACCACAGCACCCACAGCACCCACAGCACCTACAGCACTCACTCTGGATCCACTACAGCACCCACACCC
>JAIEZT010000107.1:9573130-9620753 GCA_019594935.1 Periophthalmus modestus
GCCGAGGTCCACGGCACGCGCACGGGGTCACAGGCGCGTGTTGTTGTGTCCTGGCCCCGGCAAAGACACCAGTGAGAGAGAGGTGAGAGAGAGAGAGGGGAGAGAGGGGAGAGGAGGGATGGAGAGAGGGATGAGAGAGAGGAGAGAGAGAGAGAGGGAGAGGAGAGAGAGAGGAGAGAGATGGGATTGAGAGAGAGAGAGAGAGAGAGACGAGAGAGAGGCAGAGAGACCGAGACGGAGATGAGAGAGACGAGAGAGAGAGAGAGAGGAGCAAGGGCATGAATGAACGTTGAACTGAGCGTGTTTTAGCCGTTACGATACGAGCAGGCTTTCACTGAGGATGAGCTGGTGTCATTGAAATTAGGGGCGCGTTTACACTTGGTAGCTTGGGTTTGGTTATATTGCAAGTCTTGGTTTAGTCCTGGTCTCGTTTTGGTTAAAGATTCTACATTTTGCCAAATTGACTCTTGTGAGCTTTAGGCCATGTTATAATGCTCCTCATAAATATACCTGGAAAAATGTTGGCTTTTGCTATACCTGGAATGTGTTTATTTCATTCACACGTTTGAGTAATTCTTTATTGTTAGTCTGTCATCTTCAAAGCTCAAAATGCTCTGTTCCACCTTGCGATGTCATGTAGTAGTAGTTTTCAGGAATCTGGTGAAGGTGTATGAAGTATAAAAATGCAATACTTCTGTATTACCACATGACATCACAAGATAGAAGTAGTAGAAGTAGAGGAAGTTTTCTGACTAAGAGAAGAACTCAGCCTAAATATGGAGGATATATGTGTTAAACGTGGTGAATGAAGCAAAACACAACGCCAGGTATATTTGTGATGTGAGGAACAAAAGTATATGGGCTCTTTAAGTCAGAGGTTTAGTCTCAGTTTCAGTTTTGATGTGGTGAAATGTGAATGCACCCTTAATGACACTATTGATGTGGTTTAACAGTGATGATTTTGCAATAGCCTGGATGATGGAAGATTGTATCAGTCATCATTGTGTTAAACAGTGAACGTTGACAATACACAATTATTGACATCTTATTGTTATTCCTGAATCTGATTGATGACTATTGAGGCTATAGAAATCAACTGTGAGACTGATAGCTAAAGTATTGATACATTGTTGTGCTACCTCATCGTCAAGTGCAACATTTTATGTTTATTAAGCTACTATATTGGTATGCCTCACTGCTGCTTTTAAATTTGAGTACTTTAAAGCCACAGTATGTAAACTTTGCCAAAAAATAGACTTAAATGAAAGCATGTTTGTTTTCCATTATGAGTGTGTTTATTGCACCGAAAAAAACTAATGTACTTCCTGTGAGCAGGCTTACATCTCCACAAACCTGACTCATATTTGACCTGGAAAAGGGCCTCTCCTGCGTTGTTTACATGGAAAGGTTGTTTCCATGTTGGCTGTAATCTTCCCACAGTATGGCATAAAAAACATACCTATTTCCATGGAGAATGTTCCGAAATATGGTTTTAATGGAATTATGCTTTTGACTTTTTACCAGCATAAAGTTATATACTATGACATTAATATGTAGTGTGCTCAAATGCCATTTCTTGACACTTGACAGGTCTTTACTAGATAAGTGTCTCTCAAACTTTTAGTTTACAAGCTGCCTTTTAGTTTTTGTTCAGTAAAGCTTGGTAATTCCAGAGCTAAAATCATCCAAATAATTCTAGTGAAGGTGTATGGAGTTTAAAAACACAGTGGAGTACTTGCTGTACATACAATACACCACATAACATCACAAGATGGAACAGAATCTTTTCTGTGTGAGAGAAGAACTACACATGCAGAGTTTGTATTAAAACATGTGTGAATGAAACATGACACAACATGTATGTTTTTGATGAGGAAACATCATCAGAAAAGAGCGTAACATAGACCCTTAACATATGACAAGCTACTCATTCTAAATCAATAAATAGGCCAAAACAACAAAAAAAACAAACCAAAAACAAAACAATAGCAAGAATAGGCTATGGGATCTTGTTGCAGTGAGGCGAGAGTGACCACTACAAGCACAAGTCTATTATTTATTTGCATATTAAGGTGTTTGCATCTCACTGTTCAGCATTAGCACTTCTCAAATATATGATTGTGTTTTAAAAATATTCATTTTGGATAACCACTGCTGTGTGCTGTTAAGTGATCAAACCTAGGGGTATTGCCCTACTGTGGGCCTTCACCTCTATAAATCTCATGTTCATTTGGAAAAGCTGCTCTGGTGAAAGAGCAGAGACACCTGGGAATTAGGTCCCATAATATATTCTTGTATGTGAGCTGACTGTGCAAAATCATGAGCTTTGGTTCGGCCTCACTTGTGAAGTGAATTCCTGATTGGTTCATGCACTGTTTTAGTTTCCCCTCTAAAAAGTATACCTACACTTCCTTTGGATGGGTGCTACACAACCCTGCCACACACTACAGAATCTACAGAGGTCTTAAAAGTTTTTTTTGTTTGTTTTAATGTGTGGCAAAAAATGCAGAACACAAAAACAGACATGAGGAAAACCACATGAGATGTTAAATATCCCAGCGCAAATACCTTAGTGGGATAGGGCAGCAGAGAGGTCACTACAAGCTAAAAGTTATGCACTATCAAAACTATAACACACCTCACATCAGCTGTTTGGAGTTCAAAAGACCAGAGCAATAATTCAGATAAATGCTTTTACCTGCACAGAAGATGGCGATAAATGACACAGGAAGTAGAGTCACTATTCCTAATCTACAGCAGCTTCACCCTGATCCTCGCTGTGTGGATGTAAACAGATACACTTGAGAAACTACTCTGGCCTTTTTACTCTTTAAAGAACACTTCATACTGGATTAATAGTGCAGTTTTGTGGACTGGGTGTCATTATTTCCCGAGGCCAAATTCTTATAGATAATATGGATGAGAATGCTGCAGTTTAAGTTTGCGAGAGGTGAGTAATAACTCGCCTAATTCTTTTTGCAATCAGTCTGTATCTTGTGCTTCTGTGTCCATCACTCCATCTGTGGTTATGATATGACAGAGCACAGCAGATTAAAAATCATATATGAGGATCCAAAGTCAGTCTACGTCTCCTTGAAATTGTGGAGAAGGGTTTAAATAGGCAATTAATCCTGTAGCATGTGGTGGGACTTAAAAGCTACCCTGTGTAACTTTTCGAGGGTCTGCCACCTCCCATCTCCATTGCTTTATTATTTCTTTGCCTGAAATGTTAGCTGGCTACGTATTGTAGGCGCGACCCCATAGAGACCCTAGAGAGAGAGAGCAGAGAGAGCAGTGGATAGCAAAGAGACAACGGAGAGAGAGCAGAGAGACCCCAGAGAGAGAGCAGAGAGACCTCAGAGAGAGAAAGCACAGAGAGAGCAAAGAGATCACATAGAGAGAGCGAGAGCAGACGGATTCGCAGAGAGAGAGAGAGAGAGTTGAGAGAGAGAGAGAGAGAGGAGAGAGAGAGAGAGAGAGAGAGAGAGAGAGAGAGAGAGGAGAGAACAGAGAGCAGGACCTTTTCATCCTGCATGAATCATTTATCCCAGACATGTTTCCCCTCATAATTCAAGTCAGACAATCTGTCGCTCACATATACGCTACAAGTTCTCTCCTACTTTAGTCGTGTTTGTGCCCAAATATCATTTGTAATAACTTTGGAGGCATGTATTGTTGAGGTGCAAGACCTTTCTTTGTAAATGAGTACATTTTATGTTTCTCACAAAAACGTATATTGTAAAAGCACCAAAATACCACAGTATTTTATTTCTTGCCAAGCAGCAGCAGTTTGCAGTAGTAGCAGCAGTAGTAGTAGGTAGGGGTGTGCTAAAATATCGATACACCGATATATATATATATATATATATATATATATATATATATATATATATATATATATATATATATATATATATATATATCGATACATATAGATCGATACAATTAAGATATCGATTCTCCATTTTCTAGTATCGATATTCCCCCAGACGTTACTCTTTATGGGTGAAGAGAAGCGAGAAGCGTGCAAGAGAAGCGAAAAATGTCAGAAAAAATGTTTTCAACCGCCTTCCTCCCTTTCTAGTTAGAAACATGCATTAATCAAAAAGCACTTTTATGTGGTTCTTTAATCTTCAATAAATGGAAGATAAATGCACCATTTAATGTTTTTGGTTTTTTTTATTTTTTTGTGTGAAAATGGGTTGACCATTAAAGTAAGGCTGAAGGCCTTTATTTTTTCTGAATCGTATCGTATCGAAAAGGCACTGTATCGAGATACGTATCGTACCGTGGACTGTGTATCGAGGTACGTATCGTATTGGCAACTTCTTGGTGATACCCAGCCCTAGTAGTAGGAGTAGCAATAGTAGTAGCAGAGGTATTAGCAGCAGCAGTAGTCTTAGCAGTAGTAGTAGTAGTAGTAGTAGTAGTAGTAGTAGTAGTATATTCCTCACAGTGTAAAATGTGTCTCCTGTGGTTGATCTTGACTCTGGACAGTGAAATCACCTGAGCTCAAACAGTGAGAGGACATTGATCTATGAGGATCTGAACAGCCACACCAAGCCTCATGTGCCTTAGGGTGTCTTCCTCCCTCTTCTTCCTCCTCTCCTCCTACTTCCCTCTTACTCTTCCTCCCTCCTCCCCTCCTCCTTCTCTTCTCCTTCTCCATCTCTTTCTCTCTTCCTCCTGTCCTCCAATTCCCCTCTCTTACTCTTCCTCCTTCCCATTCTCTTCTTCTATCTATATGTCGTCCCCCCCACCCCTATCACGTGCCCAAATGCTAACCATCTGATGACACTGTTCTTGTGCACGCGGCTTAATCTGGTTATGTGTTGGCATGAGCATGTCCTGGAACAGAGACTGAGTTTGATTAAGCTCCCTGCAGGGTCTACGAGGAATGTTACACAGTATGGCATTAAACGGCTCTGTGTATCTCACTCACTAGGTTATATCGCTCAAAAATAAATTGAAACTCATGCATCCTTACTGTGAGGGGCCTTCCTGAGATCTGAACTACAATTGTTATTTGTTTGGTCTATTTGTTTTCAATTAAATTAGACAGCTAATTTTAATACCATACTATGGAGTATTCTAATTAAAGCAATCACATCGCCACAAGAAGGCGACAAACCCCAGAACAGTTACTTGTAATGTACTATTCAGTTTTCAACTCTCTCTCTCCTATAGCCTGTGTAATATGCCTGAGGTGTGGATTGTCTTATTTGAAAGCTCATCTGATCTGATTATGTAAGTTAAATATGGGCACCAGCAGGAGGCCAGGTCTAAACCAAGACTACAGAAGTTCTAAAACCAGGACTTAACCAGGACTACATCATGATTAAACCAGGACTGACACAGCATGTCAGAGATGTACTTTGGTGCTAGGCCATGAAGAGACTTGTGAACAAACAAAGCTGCTTTAAAGTCTATTCTCTGAGCCACAG
This sequence comes from Periophthalmus modestus, assembly GCA_019594935.1. Taxonomy (NCBI): domain Eukaryota; kingdom Metazoa; phylum Chordata; class Actinopteri; order Gobiiformes; family Gobiidae; genus Periophthalmus; species Periophthalmus modestus. The sequence goes on from JAIEZT010000107.1 coordinate 9,578,575, forward strand.
GAAGTAACTAAATACATACACAAAGTCCATACACAAAGTAATTCAAAGTCCTTTACAGAATAATAAATACGTTAATATCACAATACAGACAAAGGACTAAAGGACTAAACCAGGACTATAAAAGAACTAAAGCAGGACTACAGCAGAAGGTCCTCAGAGTGTGATGATTCATATGAAACTAACATGTCAAAGATGTAATTTGATGCTAGGCCAAAGTCTCTTCTTTGAGACACAGGAAGCCAGTGCAGAGACCTGAGCTCAGAAATTTTGTGCTCGTACTTCTAGTCAGGACTGGAACAACAGCGTTCTGGATGTACTGCAACTGTCTTACAGTGAGCAGGCCGGTACAGTAGTCTAACCTATTGGAGACAAACACATGGATAAGTCTCTCCATATTAGAGCTGTCATTGACTAAAGAAATTCTTGGTGGACTTCAGACATGTCCTGCCCCTAAATTAGTGGGCTAAAAAGAGGACATGGCAAAAGCTCTCAAATCTATTACGTACCTTTGTGTATCTGATCCAAACTGCACTCACAAAACTACAGCTGCACGGGAATTCATACAAAAAGAAAAATGTATGCAGGAAAAAAAGCACAAAAAGCACTAGGAAATTATGTATTTATATAAAGACAGATTAAAATTGTGAATCATGAGTATAATCTGCCTTTTTACATAGAAATACCAAAAAATACCAAATCTTCAGCTAACACTCAACTTACTCACTCACTCACTCACTTGTTTTTTTCTGCTGTTGTCCCATTTAAATCCTTATAATCTAAATAAAATCACAAGTCGACTATTAAATATTTTGGTTGACTAGGACATGATCAACCAATTAATCAACTAAATGACTAAAGGCCCACAGCCCTACTCCATTTACTATATATACTATACTGTTGATTCTGTTTTTTAGGTGGTAAAAAGCAGCTCATGTTATTGATTTGATAAATTTTCCATCTAGGGAATCAATAATTGACTAGTGGAGAGTTGTCCTGATTTATGGACCTGGGCATATCAGTTTTTATCTCACTACATTATGTTGCTGGGCTGTACTTATTGATCTCCACCTGTAGCTCTTTTGTTCAGTGTGAGAGCATCAGGTTTACAGCTCCATGAGGACTGCCCCAGATGGCACCACTCACACCCTTTGGCACAGTTTGGCACTGCACCTTCCTTTTTTTATTTTTTCTTTCATTTGAGCCAGACTCATTCATTCTGTTTAACCCCCCACATACAAGACTCCTGGTTGTCCTGATTTGGTCCTGTTCTATTCCCGGTTCAGTCCCGTTTTAGTCGTGGTCTAGTCCTGGTTCAGTCCCGGTCTAATCATAGTTTAGTCCTAGTCTAGTCCAGTTTAGTCCTGGTTTAGTCCTGGCTTAGCCCTAAAGTAGAATTTGTTTGTTTGGTTGTGCTCTAATCCTGGTTCAGTCCTTGTCGAGTCGTAGTCTAGTCCTGGTCTACTCCTAGTTTAGCCCTGGTTCAGTCCCGGTTTAGTCCTAAAGTAGAATTTGTTTGTTTGGTTGTGTTCTAGTCTTAGTTCAATTAAAATTACAATTTATTTTTTTGGTCCTGCTCTAGCCTGGTCTAGTCCCAGTGGGGGCAAGAGCTTGTGTTCTTGTCCATGAGAACAAGACGATTTTATCATAATTTGGAATATATTGATCTTCCACCATGCTGACTTGTTGAATGAGTTAGGTGGCTGTATCCTATCTGACCGTGTAGCATAAGACCACTATTCTAGCATCAAATCAATACAGATTGATAATCACTTAGGGACAGTAAGTTTGTATACAAGTACTATATCAGAAGATCCCCTGGGAGCTGCACAGGTCGACATACCACAGATTGGCCCCAAGTGACGGTTCAGGCAACAGGGAACATATGAGCAGCTTTATACATGAGCTGGTACTTATTTACATAACATGATGGTGTAATCATCTAACTGCTATTGAAATGCTAGGGAGATGTGTTGACTCTGGTTTTAACGTCTTTGCAGTGCTATTGACTGTTTTCTGCTTGAAGACTTGTATTACTGTCTAAACTAAAGGGGTTTAACTAACATGAGTATCTTGATTTTCTCCTTATTCATTTGATCTGAAACACATTAAAATGCCTGTAATGTCTGGAGCAAATCTGGGTGGAATAGGCATCCCATCCAAACCCTCTTTACAGTTAGCATGATCCTATCCAAAGCTCAGCCCATAAGCCTACGTCACCCATTCTCCTGCATGGCAATTTCCATAAATATACAAAAGCTTGATACAAATCATGTGTTAGCAGTTAATATCTCCATCCATCCATCCATCCATTTTCTTCCGCTTATCCGGGGCCGGGTCGCGGGGGCAGCAGTCTAAGCAGGGACTCCCCAGACTTCCCTCACCCCAGACACGTCCTCCAGCTCCTCCGGTGGGACCCCAAGCGTTCCCAGGCCAGCCGAGAGACATAGTCCCTCCAGCGTGTCCTGGGTCTTCCCCGGGGCCTCCTCCCGGTGGGACATGCCCAGAACACCTCCCTAGGGAGGCGTCCAGGAGGCATCCTAAGCAGATGCCTGAGTTAATATCTCATAGAAATAAAATACCCCCTCTTTAATGTCAGTGAAGAAACTGTGTGAAGGCCCTCCCTGTGGACATGGTCTCAGGTGTACTCAGCTTCGATTGGTTCCTGTCAGGACCTAAATGCCAATTGTACATTCAATCACAGCCTCCAGGAAATCCAATCACTCACTGACCAAGTGCACAAACCAATATCCAAAGCCATGAGTGCTAATACAAAGCCAAATGAGCTGCTTAGACGTATCCACAAACAAAATCTGTCCTACACAGGGAAACAGGGGCCGGACACAGGGGCTGGAGATAGGGGCTAGTGGAAAGGAGTTTGGGACAGGGGCTGGTGACAGGGACTGGGACAGGGGTTGGTGGACAAGGTCTGGTGGCGACAGGGGCATGTGGCAACAGGGGCATGTGGCAACAGGGGCTGGTGGGGACATACTTCACTGTCTTTCCTGTGAATTTTGGGTTCATTAGTATTCTAAAACAGAGACAGCAGACAGGGAGAGACTCAGCTTGGCAGGGCATCAGGGATAAAGCCATGGCTGACATTACAGGGATCAGCACATTACACATTCATCACCATCTGGATTAGAGGCTGCCATCTAAATATACCTGTAGTCACCTGCTTGTCTCCGTGGAGATAGATAAGTTTAATTATATGCTGTGGAACATTCAAGGCATTGCTATGTAATGTCTAAATAAGATTTTCAAGATAAAGCAAAGATTTCAAATGATACTTCATCCATATTCTTGATTATGCACCCTGGTCATTTTATTAGCATATGTAAACACTGCCTGATCTCTCTGAGAAGCCTGTTTAGTGACTTTAGTGAGTTCAGAGCAGTGTCCAAGCAGAACACCAACAGTTCCAGAGCAGTGCCAGTGCAGTGCTAGAGCAGTGCCAGTGCAGTGCTAGAGTAGTGCCAACCAGTGCCAGGGCAGTGCCAGTTCAGTGCTAGAACAATGCCAGAGCAGTGCTAGGGCATGCGAGTCATGCCTTCACTGCCCGTGCCACCCTGAACAGACATGATAAGCCCTGATGAGCCGTAGTGAGTTCACTGACTCACACATTATGGGGATTGTTGTTGCTAGTCCCAGTTACATTTCAGTGTTGAGAGTGTGAAGAGGAGGGGAGCTGCTATGAGACCATATGAAAGAGCTCTTCACTACAAAAGTGAAGTGGAACAGTGGATGCACATCAGTGTCACAGTTACTAATGATAATTGTCCTCTGCAGAGAATCGTCTATCCTCTGTGGGTATTCTCTATAAGACCTTTCTTTCCTTCCTTTTTTGTTATTGCTTGCTTTCTTAATATTTGTCAGTCATGATTATTGATTCATTCTGGATTCTCAAAACTACTGAAAATGTACCTAAACATGCACCCTCACATTCACGTGTGTGTTTTTGGATGTTTGGCCCCTGTTGTATGTGTGTGTGCAGGTTTAGGATGTGCTCTGCTGTATATGTGTATGGAGATTTTGGGCATTTCCTTCTGTATACGTGTGTGTGTTTTTGGAGATTTTGGACGCATCCCTCCTGTATACATGTGTGTGAAGGTTTTGGATGTGCCCTCTTATATACTTGTGTGTGTCTGTGTGGAGGTTTTGGATGTGCCCTACTGTACATGTGTGTGTGGAGGTTTTGGTTTTGCCCCTGCTGTACATGTGTGTGTTTGGAGGTTTTGGAAGTGCCCCTCCTATATACATGTGTGTTTTTTAAAGTTTTTGGACTCGCCCTACTGCCCTGTCATTTGCCCTGTCAGCTTTCTCTGTCATTTGGTCTATTTCAGTCTTAGTTCCTGTTCCCTCCTCTCTGCCTCCTCTCATGATGCTCTCGAGGAGCACCAGTATTGTACATTTGTTACACATATTGGGTTTTTATATATGATCGGCCATCTGGGATATTCCACATTTGCTACAGTCTGGGATGGAACTTAAACATTTTTATTTCACTTTCCAAAAAAATATGTATATTGTAGGCTAACTGTAAAGCAGTGGATTTTTACCCATCCCTATTGTAGACATAAGATTTGGGATTTTCTCATTTTATGCAAAGTCGCCGTGCAGACTACACATTTCACACACAAAATCTAGCTTAGTTTTTCCCAAGTTTGACAATTTTGGAGAAGTTTATAATTTTACTTCCTGGTTGGACATAAGCAGGGGATCTGAGATATGTAGAAATAATTGTGTAACTGTTGTGTAGCAACCCATAATGTTAAAAAATATACAACCTCTTGTTAAAGTCACAATCTGGAGCTTTTTAGCCACAATAATTACTAAAATAAAGGCTTTTATTTATTTTTTTATTATTTTTGATTGTGTTTATGGTGGGCTTGCGTCTCCACAAATCTGACTACTCCTGCTTATTTTCATGGAAATGTTGTTCCTTGTTCTTGGGTATAATGTACCATGATATTCCATCTCAATGTAGAATGTTCAAGAGTATGGTTTTAACTTTCTTTTCCATGGAATCGTGCATATGACATGCTACCTCCAAGTTACATAATGTATCCTTAAATGAATGTTTAAATCCATCCATTTTCTTCCACTTTATATCATTCCGGGGTCAGGTAGCAGAGGCAGCAGTTTCACCAGGGAGGCCTAGACTTCCCCCTCCACACACACTTCCTCCAGCTCTTCCGGGAGGATCTCAAGGCTTTTCCCAGGTCACCCGAGAGACATATTCCCTCCAGTGTATCCTAGGTCTTTCCCGGGGCCCCTACCGGTGGGATGCCTGGAAACCTCTCTAGGAGGAGGGAGGCATCCGGAATAGATATAGATCGAGAGAAGCCACCTCAGCTGGTATAATGCCCCGGACAACATAGCTCCTATGACTAACTGATTGATGTAAAACTGTGCCATGCACACTTTAAACTGAGAACCACCAATGAAGTGTTGTAGGCTAACTGAACATGGGCGAGGAGCTTAGATGTAGCAGTAGATAAATATAGCAGGATAATGATTAGGTTGGACATCTGTGGGCTTCTTTTGGTAGGTTTGTTCTAAAAGTGGCCTATATACTATGTACACAGCATGTGATTACGCTGTTCTGACCTGGTTTATGGTTAATATCACTGTAATTACTGGGCCTATGCACATGGAACAAAAAATGGCACAGAGTTCAATGTATTCTCTGTCAGCACAAATAAACTAAGCATTTTTAAAGGTGGAATATGTAAAAATGACAAGCAGGCCAAGTTACAGCTTCAGATCTGTCAAGAGGCGACCCCACTCACAGCAAGAATGCATATATTTTTTAAAAACAAATGTAACCAATACATTGCAGGATAGACAATTTAGTCCCCCCCTCAATTCTCTGTAAATGTACACAAACATGATACAAATCAAAATACACTACAACTTAGTAAACCTAATGCGATTTTCATTAGTGGGATGCACGCTGATTGTGTTGTGATAGCACTCTGAAGGGGGAGTGACTTCACTCACAGCAAAGGGAGGGGAGACTCAAACCGTCAAAACAAAAAAAAAAGAAACTTATTAAACACAAACGTTATTTTTGGTGAATATGCCATTTTCAAAACAATAAGAAGATTTGGTATTTTTGGGGATTTATGTAAAAAGGCAGATTAAACTCATGATGAAGTTTAATCTCTTTATATAAAAACTGTAGCGTTCTGGTGGGAGAAACGTGCCAAAATTCATCTTGTCTGTAGGCTGTAACCCACGTAAAAACAAGCACAAAACAACAGCAGTCTCAATTCAGCAGAGCTAGTCCCTTAACTGACCAGTTTCTGACGAATGGAATCGTTACATATACTTGTTGGCAAAGCAACCAAAGTGTCACATACAAAACCAGTTACTTCAACGGCAACACATTAACAGTTACATGAACAACAAAAGGTGTCAACCCTAAACTAAACATATCAGATCATTACATTACTTACTTACTTACTACTTTTTTCTACATAAATAAAAGTATTTTTTTCATGAAATGCCAAGCACATGTTGTCTTGTGTATGAGTGTGGTTTGGGTCAGATACATAGAGGTTGGTAATACTTTTGAGAGCTTTTGCCATCTCCTCTTTTTAGTTGACTAATCGATTGGCAGGACATGTCTTTAGTCCATCAAGAATTTAGTACCTAGAACAGAGACAACATTTAAAATGGCCTCAGTGCCATGTCGGTAGGTCATCGAGCCATGGGCTAATATGCAGACCTGCTCCCTCAAATAGAACAGACAAAAGCAGAGAGTGAAATATAGAGATGACAGCATGGGGCACAGTATAACATGTATACAAGTGACACTTTGCAGGTGATGTCATCAACTTTCCCTGGGGGTATGACGCTAACTGTAGGCACTGTTCTGTCTAACGCTCTGTTAGATTTGAACACAATCCGACCATAAAGAACTGATTTAGCTGGAACTGCAACAGGTGAGCTGATTTTTACAGTTAAACAGCTCAGTCACTCTCATCTTTTTTTTGTTGACAATCAAACAACCAAATATGACCATGACTCCTCATATTGATTGCAGGGTCCTATAAATGTGCTGTTTAAATCAATTTTGTATTTTGTTTTTCAGACAATTTTGCTAATGTGTGCAAAGTCTGAACATTTAGCCATACACACACAGTGTTATGTCACTGTAAAGTATCAATACTGCACATAAAATGGCTGTAGTGTTGCCAAGCTTATTTAATATCAGCTGCACGTGTCTCATGTAGTGTTTGAGCAATAGAGGAGCAGAGGGCACACTTCTGTTATTTCTCTTCACTTTCACATCCACAAAGCACTGATGGGAACATACTGGTCTGACTTGTATCTGAGGATATAGCATGACCTTTGACCTCCCACAAGTGTTTTGTAAGAGCTGTAACACTGATAGTCTTCACCATCTGTTTCATTAAAGCAGGGTGTGGAATGAAGACAGAGTAGAACTTTATTTGAAAGACAGGGTATTAGGTAAAATTTTGAGCTTTCTATCAAATGATAATGTTGTTCCCTCATCCAAAATCTGAAAGATGCCTGAAGAGGTTTCAGATGTCATCCATGCATGTTTGAGTATTTTAGTTATTTGTCCCAAGCCCTATTAAGAGCCTTCTTATGGTTAGCTGGACGGTTAACGGGAAGATTCAGCCATGGTTACACAATACAATTATATAAACATGCAAAAAACATGATACAAAACTGTACACAGAAACTTGACAAACCTGATGCGATGTGCATTTGTTTCATTTGGGAGATGCACAGTGGTTATAATGTGATAGTGCTCTGAAGGGATGAGCGACTCAGAGCCTCAAAAACTCAAGTGAAACTTATTATGTTAATATGTTGTTTTCGGTCAGTATAGCATTCTAAAAACAATAAAAGTCACGTATTGATCTAAATATGTTATGTGTTAGCAGTTAATACCCCATAGAAGTAAAATACCCCCTCTTTAAACTTCAACTGATGATATTATGGAACTTTGGAGATTTTACTTGGTTCTCCAATTATATTTTCTTAATACACACGATTCAGCAGTGTCATGTAGCCATGTTGCCACATATATTAAAAAAAAAAAAAATCTGCTATCCATAGAGTGGCCATCAGCATGCGGCACCTTGTTGTGATGATGTTTACAGCGACGTACAGTAAAGGAGCAGGCAGGAATCAGCACCACAGATTTAATCACAAGTCAGTGGACTTGTTTCTTTTATTAAGTAATTTTAGATCAATAGTGTGATGTGATTTGAAATATCCAAATTATAACAGAATGATCCATGGGTGTCACAGATTGTAACTATACCACACACAAGCACAATGGGTCTTGTTTCCTTTCCTAAAACCTTAATTTCATGCTTCCAGCCAGGAGGAGAGAATACCTTTTCTCTAGTGGAAATACCAAAGCAGTAACACTGATATTATAACATATGGATTTGTGCGTTTCAGATCTGAGCGGAAACAGAGAGAATGAAGCTATCTCTGGTCTCTACTGTTATAAATGACTCAGATCTGATACAACAGCCCGGCTTTGGAGCAGATGATTGTGCTGGATCAACGTGGAACATGAGATCTAATACTGCGCTTTGGTCAAGTCTTTAAAGCTCCAACAACATGTAGAATTAAACAAAGTATTCACTTATTTAGTAATCTAGTTTACCAGACAATCCATGGGTTTCAGAAAGATGAAAAATTTGGACCTTTACCATAGCGATTAACAACTGATTGACCACCCATGGAAAGCATTTACGCAAGTCCAAAGCATTACATAAAACTCTACAGGTCAAGGAATTCTCCAATGTCCATAAGGGAGCATTCTAAACATGCATCTTGCTTTCAGGTTTGACAGTTAAGGGGCCCATATTACACTATTTTCTGATCTATGTTGTAATGTTGTTTCCTTATTACAAACATACCTGGAGACATGTTTTGTTCCACTCACATGTTTAACACACGAACCCTGCACATTTATGCTGACTTCTTCTCTCAAAAAGAAAACAATGTTCCACCTTGTGATGTCATGTGCTAATACAGAAAGTGCTCCACTGTGTTTTACATACACCTAGAATCATTTGGATAATTTAATCCCATTGAGGAGATAAACGCTTTCTAACAGGGCTTAAAGCTCACAAGAATCCATTTTGTGTAATATATAGGACTCTAAAATGTATTATGGTTGTAGCTTTACATTTGGACTTTTATATGTGTAAAAAAAAAAAAAATGCTGTTAAAATGTTATTTTATTTTAAGATCTTTCACCAAGAGCATAGTTTAAGATAAAAAAACAAAAAAACAAAAACTCAGAATAACTTTGACATAAACCTACAAACCAATCAAATCCAAACTTTCAATCAAAATGACTCAAATCAGATTAAGATTGAGAATTCCACTTTGTCTGATATTTTGTAACATGTATAATAACCTGATCTGTCATAAGTGTCCCCATGCAATAGATCTTATGAAAGCAGGTGAATAGGACCCCCCATGGTGATCAAGTTTTGACTGTGCAAGTGTAATGGCTTCTATCGGGGCGCTCCATCTGGCAGCACACACAGGGGACAGACAGGATCTTTTAAGGGGAGGTTCAACATTTGACAGGATTTTGATCCAGATAAATGTTGTGTTAATGGAATTCTTGAATTTGGTGATGTCATGATAACCAAGGAAGATTTACTGTTTTGGAAATCCACAAATGTTGATCCTTTTTTGTTAGTATTAGCTTCACAAATGCATCTTTATGTCAGTTAAACTGACAACAGTGTTGTCAGAAAACTAAAATTCCAAGTTTGATTTTGATACTAAGGAATAGACTTGATACTCAATACTAATTCCGATACCATAATGATAATAAAAACAAACACTCTTTATCTAGACAATAGAACATAATTTTTGAACATTAATTTCATCACAAAAGTGGCGTCCAAAGCCTTCCATAGCAGACTTGGGCTGAGGAGCAGTGGAGCGTGCTGGTCCGGAGAGTGAAGATGTCCGAGAGCGGAGCAGAGTCCACATCAGTGCCACATGAACGCGAGGAGTGGGTGTGAAACCAAAGAGCCATGTTCTCTTTTCTTTCCGCTTAATAAGTGGATCTTGCGTCCCTGCGGCACTGCACTAGCCCGTGCGTGTGTATGTCTTGTGGATTTACTCCTCCTAACTTCTGAGCAAACAATAATAACTGTTTTTGTAATATTCCACTTCTGAATTTTTAAACCTGCTTTTTAACATTCTGCACAAGCAATTCAACCAAATGAAGATAGTATTAGCATTGCCAGTTTTTGTGATGTGATTTGCCAATTTGTGCTAATGCAGTACATTTTCATTTGGTGACATTGTGTGAGTTGGTGCATGTTACCCAACACCCAAAGCACCCACAGCATCCACATCTGAATCCACCACAACATCTTGCACCTATAGTCTTACCCATCCTAGCCTCCTTCCATCCACCATCCATGACAGCAGCCACAGCCCTACCTAGCCACAACACCCACATCTGAATCCACCACCACACCTAACACCTACAGTCTTACCCACCCTAGGTTCCTTCCAGTACCCATGACAGCCAGCACTCACAACATCACCCACAACAACTGGGCAACACCCACATTCTGACACACCACATCACCCAGCACCCACAGCCCTACCCACCTGCAGCACCCACAGCACTCACAGCATCCACAGCACCCACAGCACCCACAGCAGTCACAGCACCCACATCTGGATCCAGCACAATACCCACCACTGGCTCACACACAACACCACCGCACTCAACACCCATCACCTAGCACTCATAGCCTTTCGCACCACACCACCTATATATGGATCCACCTTAGCACCCAGCACCCACAACACCTACATCTGGATCCACCACAGCACCCACAGCCCTACCTAGTCGCAGCGCCCACAGCACCCACAGCACCAACAGCACCCACAGCACCCACATCTGGATCTATCATAGCCCTGCGCACCACAGCACCCACAGCACCCACAGCACCTACAGCACTCACATCTGGATCCACTACAGCACCCACACCCCTATGCACCATAGCACCCACATTTATATATACCACAGTGCCCACGTGTGCCTTAGCTCACCCAGTTCAGCGCCTGGGGGTGGGGGCAAATGATGCTGATAGTGGCTTGCATAACGCCATATGTGTAGTATGAGGATAAGGGTGCACACATTACATTACATTGCATTAGTTTACATTATATTACAGGGCTTATCCATGCGTGGACTTGAAGAGTTGTCACTGAGCCAGCTCCCAGTGCCCCTGTGCCTGCGCAGCCCTATTAACCAATGTACATACGATGCACAGGCCTTTACGTAGGCTTATGCAAGCAATAAGAGGAGGCGTCATTACATGTGCGTGCAGCTGGAGCGGAGAGGATCAGGAGTTTTGAGATTGATACGAGAAAGGAGGGAGAGAGAGGGATGGGGAGGAGAGTGTTGAGAACGGGAGAGGGAGAGGGAGGGGAGGAGGGTGGTGAGGAGAGGAGAGAGGTTAGGAACGAGTTATAAAAAGTATTGGGGAGTGGTGAGGACAGGGGAAAGAGAGGGAGAAGGGTGGTGAGGAGGGAGAAAGAGGGTGTGGAGGGAGAGGACTGCAGTGAGGAGGGAGAGAGGGAGAGGTGAGTTAGAAAAATCATAGGGGAGAGGAAGGAGATTTGAGAAGATGGGGGAGAGATAGGAGTGGGGTGAGGAGACGGAGAGAGAGAGGATAGAGTGATGTGAGGTAGCAGAGAGATGGAGGAATGTAGTGAGGAGGGGGGGAGAGGGAGGAGTGAGAGAAGGAGAAAAAGAAGAAGAGTAAATATCTAGGGATGGTCTCATACGGATCTCTTGAGCCGATACTGTTTTAAGTTTTCGGCTCTATAGCAAGGACCACAAATTTATAATAAAGTAAATGCACAACCCTGCAATATCACCTAACCTATCCCTAAAAATATCTGAGTTTGTTCTTTTTGCAATAGGTTGTGTTCATGTTCTACAATTTGATGATGTTATAGTTTCAGATGGTGGTCGGGGCCTATGGGAGATTCACAGTGTTTGAAATAAACAGTTAACACTTTTCTGATACACAAATGTCGACCCTTATTATTATTTGTTTGGTATCGGCTCCAGATCAACAAATCTGCAATGTGAGAGTGAAATAGTAAATTCCGTAGCATTCTAACCTGTCCTCCAGCTCAGTTTGATACTTTGCAGTGACATCAAACTTTAGGTATTCTACATGTATCTCTATGGTGGAATGTTCAGCAGTTACCACAGAGACACAATGCACACATTAGCAAGCACTGTCAAAAAGTTTTTAAATTGTCTGAAAACTCAAGAAAAATACAAAATGCATTTAAATAACAAATTTTTAGGATTCTGTGATCAATAAAAGTGTTCATGGTCCTGTTTAGCAGTTTGCTTTTCAACAAAAAGGTGACGGCGACTGACTCAAAAGCTGTTGGCTAATGCTAGCTAGATTGTGACTGCAATTTTATGTGTGAGAGACTTTTTTAACAGCACAAATCATCTCTTCTGCTGTAGCTCCAACCAAGTCAGGTGATCAGATTGTGTTAAAATAAAGCTCAGATTAAAGTGTAACAGAGCTTCAGACAGCATTGCCTCCAGTTAGGATCACACCTCCAGGGAATGTTGATGACTACAATGTGCTAATATCCTATGAACCCAACTTATTCATAAACTATACTTCACACTGAGGTAGACACAGTGTAACAAACCAATGTGAGAAGCTTCGGAGAGGGAAGAAGCAAAATAATGTAAATACGGAGTTAAGTCATAATTAATTACCAATTAATCCCATAGATATCATTTCTACTCATGTTCTAACCCTAACCCTTTATGTTATGCAATCTGACTGGACACCAGAACTATCAGAGCAGTACAGTCCGCTCGCAAATGCAGAAATGTCAACATTCACTTTATCTGGTGTAATATGTAACATTATCTCCTTTTCTCCTTAATGTTATTCATTTACCTTCAAAGAGTCACAATATGACATTAAACTGATCTTACATTTATGCATTTGTGGGTTTTTATTGCTGGATAATGTACATTTAAAAATATTATTACTGAGTGAGTTCGATACACCAATCCAATCTGACCTGTAACTTGGCCCTAGATTATTTTAGTGCCATATTATGGAACATTCCAGGCAAAGCAATAACATCTCCATGGAGACAAGCGGTGGTGGATCTTCTATCAGAAAACATTCTGTTTAAAGTGTACCTTTAAACAGAATGACACTAGGGGCGACAGTAGCGCAGTGTTTGTCCACTGATCCACCGGTTGGTGGTTTGAATTCAGCTCCCACAGATGAATGATGTTGTTGTGTTTTTCGGCAAGACACTTAACCCACTCCGCCCCCAGTGTTACACTGGTGTATGAATTTGTGTAAATGGGTGAGTGGTACCTTGATGAAAGCGTTTTGAGTGCCTTGAAGGTGGAAAAGCACTATAAAAAAATGTGACCATTGATCACTGACCATAGAAGAACTGAACTAACTCATGCCAGCCATCTTGAATGTTGATTTTGTTTAGTTGAATCAATACCAATTTTTGTTTTGCTGCTGTGGCCAATAACCAATAATTGCGATACCGATATATACGCTTTTAAAATCCATAGGAAGTCCCACAAATGCATGTATATGGAAAAATTATAATAATGCTGATAATAATGATTTGATAAATCTGATGCGCTGAGGACAGACTGTGAGTGACACATGGGTACACAAAGACTGGGGCAGTGCAGAATAAAAATCATTGTCAACATCATATCGATACCAATTTCTGGGCCCGATATCACTGACCAGTAAGTCTTTCCCAAACAGCACAGGCATTATGCAGACAGTGCACAGATGTTAGCTCGGGCTCTGATTGAATTAGCAGTGATGCTGCCTGACCTCACAGCTCGCATCATTAGCACATTACACACACATTATTCCTCCTGACCCCCTCCTCCCTTCTTTCTCTCCCTGCTCTCTCTCACTCTCCCTTGTCTCCCTCTTTTCCCTCACTCTTCCCCCTATTTTGTGCTGTTAAACAAATCTTTTACCATTAAAATTACAGTCACAAGCTAGCTAGCATTAGCCAGCAGTTTTAGTTAGTAACTCTCACCTTTTTTTGTTGAAAATCAAATGCCTAAACAGGACCATAAATGCTCATATTGATCACAGGCTCCTGAAAATGTGTTTTTAAAATCCATTTTGTATCCATTTTTTCAGATTAAAACATTTGGCAATGTTTGTTAATGTGTATTGTGTAACTGCTGAACATTCCGCCATACACATAGATGTAGAACACACCAAGTGTGATATCACCGCAAATTATGAATTTTACCAGTGAAATCTTTGGCCACCCATATCCTCCTCCTATATGGTCCCAAAAGGAATTATACATTGAATAGTTTTAACAGTTTTAGCACCATACATTGTTGTTGTAATCACAATTGAAATGAAATAAAACATCCATGCACAGAGCACATAGATACAGTAATAGCAGTTCTAGTGACCTCACAGGCACACAGTCCGTCTGAGTCACATAGTTTAAATGAATGAGTAAAACTGGCTCAAAGACACTATTAAAACCTGTACTGGGGCATCCAGCTTAATAGAGGAGCAGGAGTGAGCTGGGGGCCACAGTAATTCTCAATAGAAAAACTCACATACATTTTCTAATGACTAAAGTCTTTTTTATTTGAGTATCTGCAGCCCCTCCAGTGATACCATCCTCCTCATTTTTCCCTCTCTCTATGTATCTGTTTTTCCCTCATACCCCCTCTCTCTCCCTCTGTCTCTGTCCTGTTCTGCCCCGAGCGCCGGGTCAGATGCTCTCTTCCCTCTCTCTCCATTCCCTCTCTCTCTGCCCCGCCCTCACTGTGTCCCTTCCCTGTCCTTCTATCCTCTGTCTCCCTTCTCTCCCCCCTCTCTCTCTCTCTCTCTCTCTCTCTCTCTCTGCCTGTCTCTCTCTCTCTACCCCTCTCTGTTTTATTCTGCCCGGAGCACTGGCTCAGATGCTCTTCCTTCTCTCACTCTGTCTTTCTCTCCCTGCTCTCTCTCTTTCTGCCTCCACTCTCTCTCTATCATCTCTCCCTATCCTGTTCTGCCCTGAGTGCAGCTCTCTCACCTGTTTATTTGCTCCCTCTCACTCCTCTGCATTCCCTCCTTTCTTGCTCATTGTCCTTGCTCTTTTTCTCTTTCTTCTCTTTCTTTTCTGCCTCTCTCTTTCTCTCTCTCTCTCTCCCTCTCTCTCACACACACACCATTCTCTTTCTCTCTCTATCTATCTTGTTCTGCCCTGAGCGCTGGGTCAGATGCTCTCTATCTCCTCTCTCCACTTCATCCTTTCCCTCGCTTTCTCCTCAGTCTCAGCTGTAATCTGTCATTTACCCCTCCTATTATGCTCCACTTGTTTCCTCTCCTCCCTCTCCTCTTAATTTTGTTCTGTCTCTATCCCTATCCTCTCTTACCCTTCCCCCTCTCTCCCTTTCTGATTTAACTTCTTCTTTCCCTCCAATCTCTCTCCCCTCTCTCCTCCTTAACCCCTTCTTTTTCCTCTCTCTATCTCTCTCTCTTGCTTATTCCCTCTTTTACCTCTCCCTCCCAGTCCAGTGCATATATCTGATATGCATCTGATATAGTTTTGGTGTTAAAGCCCCACTGCGTAACATTTCAACCAATAAATAAGACAAAATAAAAGTTTGTGTTTCAGGTGTCGGTTGCTTCAGAAAATATTCATCTTTACAGTGAACGGGATTGCCTCTCCACACACTTGACTCGTAACTTGCACTGTTACACAGCATGCTTTTTGTGTTTTTTTTTTTCTTTATACAGCAAAAATGGAAACTGAAAGTAGTTTCTCTGTTGTTGCCGTGACTGTGCGGAGCTTAGCTTGCTTGTCAGTTAACGACACTTGCTCCCCAACAATTAATCTCCTCAGCAAATGGACTCAGAAAAATATTATGGTTCAGTTCAACTGTATCTGATCCCAAAGTCTGTATCAGTGATAAATGTGCGTATAGTCTGCTGTGACCCTGTTCTTTAGCTATTAACTGGTTTTCTACTGTTTACCTGATTTCCTTGCTATAGATGCAAGGTATAAACTAAATATTTAGCAGAGTTTTAGGTTGTTTTCACACATGTTAGTGTGCTCAGTGTACCAACCCCAATTCACGCTCTTCTGTTTACTTTATTTTTGGGTTGAACTTGTTCACATACACCGCACATCATTCAACGCAAACATACACTATGAGTCATGTGAGAGTCCATCAGCTGATTGCCTAACTTATTTCTATGATGGGTATCATACTGCTTCCCGTATATGCGGTGGTCTTTTCTGTTACCTGTGGCTAAAGACAATGTGAGGACTGTGCGCACTGGTGGCGAAGGAGAAAAAGCTTTTGGAACAACACATAGACAGCTCCATGCTTACCTGCACAAACAAACCCAAGAGGAGACTGTCGCTGATATTAAATCGATCCAAATGGCCTAGTCAGACGAAGGTGTCAAACAGTAGCTCTGCACCGACCCATTCATACAATTATATGTGATTCAAGCACTCTTTTGCCCATTTACAAGCACTTTTACTTGTACTGGGGACTGCATAGGTCGGACTGCGTAGGTCGGACTGCGTAGGTCGGACTGCGTAGGTCGGACTGCGTAGGTCGGACTGCGTAGGTCGGACTGCATAGGTCGGACTGCATAGGTCGCACTGCATAGGTCGGACTGCATAGGTCGGACTGCATGCTCCAGGGAGTGAATGGAGCTGCTCCAAGACCATCGGGCTGTAGCAGCTCTTTCGCATTGTAGATTTGTTTTGAGCTTTTACAGAAGAAAATGTCATTACTTGCCATTAACTGCATTTCCATCCATTTAAAATCTGTATATTTCCAAAATTCGCATCAGAAAAGACTATGACAAAAAGAGACTTTATCCCTGTTTCGGTCCAAGATTGTTTGTACCTTAAACCTCGAAATTGTGTTGTGCAATGGAATTTGATAAACTTAAGCACCTTTTTAGGCCAGGATTTTAGGCTAACAACAGCCAACATGATGGGATTATTTTGGTGTTGTTCAGCGTCCCCTCCGGTCCAGTGCAGGTATGTAGTCCGATGGTCATGTAGGTTTTTACACTGTCTGGCCAAAAAAAAAAAGCTAGCCTCGATGAGCTTCATTTGGCCGGAGCCCAAAGCTGTAGGTGCCATCACACTCTCTTAGTGCACTTCTTTATACAGTCCATGGTATACATTGTCAATTCCTCATAGCATGTGGGTGATCTGGCAGCAGCCTTGGGCGACTGCGTGGGTGTCTGTATGTTCGTTGGGGTAGAGCAGGTAAGAAACTCTCCAGGTGTCTCCTCTCTGAGCAGATGGTGGAGTGGTTAATGTATTCTTTTTACGCTGATAATTAACACAGAATCATATAGGCACATTAAAGGTGCACAATGTAACTTTTTTGATCCACCACTTTCTTGTCTCCATGGATATTTATTGCTTTGCCTGGAATGTAAAGTATGACATAAAAAACTTGCATCTCAATTGAGACCCCACCACATCAAGTTATGAGTCAGATCTATGGAATGTAGTGTTGTCATGATACTGTTTTGATGCTAAGGTATAGACTCAATACCATTTCTGCTACCACAATGATGATAATAATAATAATAATAATAATAATAATAATAATAATAATAATAATAATAATAATAATAATAATAATAATAATAATAATAATAATAATAATGATAATAATGAAAAAAACCCAAACACTTTTTATTTACAGAATAGAATGTTATTTCCAACTGTAAATCATAGTGTGCCCTATATCTATATAATCTCTCAGTTGTAGGTTCCATAGTGGTCCATGGGTATACTAATTTATGTGGTCTTGTGTTTGTTCTGATGCAGCTCATTTTAAAGCTATACAGGACTTTTTTATTATCAGTACCTGCTCAAATGAGTATCTAGTTTCAGTACTAGTTTTAGTATCAATTACTATCTGTTTTTTTGATACTTTTGACAACCCTACTACAAATGCAAATATTATCATTATTATTCATTTGTACCATAGTTAGTCCTTTGTTTGCTGACTCAGCTTTACTCATCAGTATTTTGATTTGTACATTTTTAGCAGCTGTTTTAATGTGTGTATGTGCGTGTGTATATAATATGCCTAGACAAGATTTCATAACATTGTGGGGACAGAAATCAAATACGACCCCATGCGGCAAATCCTTCCATATTAGATCAGAGATATGGTTTAAAGCTCAGATCTGGGTTAAAGCAGGTTAAGCCAAGGGTTTAGCTTAAGAGTAGGCAAGTAATGTCTATGGCTAAGTTTATGTCGGTGTCGGCGTCAGTGTTGGTCCCTTGCTACAGAGGATCAGAGAAGAGGATCAAATAGAGCAGAGGATATAGAGGAGGGGGTCAGAAAAGCAGAGCACAGGGTCAGAGGAGTAGAGGATGCAGAGGAGAGGGTCAGATGGGGGAGAGTATGCTGAGGAGAAGGTCAAAGGAGCAGAGGATGCAGAGGAGAGGGTCAGATGGAGCTGAGAATGCAGAGGAGAGAAGCAAATGGAGGAGAGAATGCGGAGGAGAGGGACAAAGGAGCAGAGGATGCAGAGGAGATGGTCAGATGGGAGAGAGGATGCCAAGGAGAAGGTCAGATAGAGCAGAGGATGCAGAGGAGTGGTTGTTTGTAAATGTGTACAACGATTCCACACTGAAGTCCACTGTGAGTCACTGTTTGATGAGTGCATTGTAGTTTGGTGATGTGTTGGTGACATCACTGGGCTCCCAGGCACCACATGAAATGATACACTGCCTGGCCCCACCAAAAAAGTTGCCACCTGTATTTAATTAAGCAAATAGGTATGAGCCATCTCCAGTCAGGTCTAGGTTGGCCACCACAGAGTCCAGACCTTAATCCCATTGAGAATCTTTAGGATGTGCTGGAGAAGGCTTTTCGCAGCGGTCAGACTCTGCCATCATCAATGGAAGATCTTGGTGAAAAATGAATGCAACACTGGATGGAAATAAATCTTGTCACAGTGCAGAAGCTTATCAAAACAATGCTACAGTGTGTCACAGTGTGTGACCTTTTCTTTTGGTGGTGACTTTTTTTTGACCAGACAGTGTATTATTGTAATAAGTTGGACTGAAACATTTATACTTTCAATGATGAGATGAGGGAAACTAAATGTGGTCACACACAGAGAGAAGCACACATTTTCAGAAGCAGTGATGGGTATTTAAAAGAGTTGTTCTGTAAAGGCTATATGAACAGGTGTGATTTATGCAGTCACAATTACATTTACTTGAGCATTTCTTTTTGAAGAAATTGTACATCTAAGAATAGTTTTCTAACAGCATACTTGAATATTGTATTTCATAAGTGTAACAGTACTCGTACTTGAGTAAATGTCTTGGTTCTTCTTCCTATTGTGGGTTAATCTACAAGTGACAAAAGTTTGATGTTGAAAATATGAAATAATTTGAACATTTGTGTTTCTTGCACCGCTTCTTCAGATATGATCTAATTTGTCTAATTTTTGCCAGAGATGCCAGAATCTGTGCATTATTTTAGGTTTTGTCTGTCAGATTACATTTGACATATTTCACGTTTTTTTTCCTCAAACTGTTACTCTTGAGTAATTATTTGGGTTACTTTTATGTGAGTGATACTATTCTGAAATAAGTCATTTAGCATACAATAACAATATATCAAATAATAATGGTAAAAAATGGTAAAAAAATAAATATAGATTTTTTTGATCATTGTCGCCTCCTACACACTATGTTAAATTGTTTCAATCAGTGCTTTTACATGCACTCCAGTATCCCAATTATGAGCCTTATCCAGGTTATGAATCTTATCCCAACAGCTGGCAGTTCGAATCCTGCTCTTGACATAAACATCACATAAGTATCATTGGTTTAGCAGTCAGATCCACGGAATTCCAGCTCCCACAGATGATTGCTGTTATTGAGTCCTTGGGCAAGACACCTAACTCACCTCGCATCCAGTCTCTGTGTACAATGGTGTATGAATGTGTGTGTGAATGTGTGTGTGAATGGGTGAGTGGTTCCTTGATGTGAAGCGCTTTGAGTGTACTGACGGTGGAAAAGCGCTAAATAAAAATGTGAACCATTTACCATTCACCATCCCGGTTATGACAGTGTTCTGGTTATGATGTTTACATGTGCTCAGAGAAACCAGGATAGTCATATCCCTGTAGGCCTCTACATGACTAATCAGAGTATCTTGGATATTTAGAGTGACAACTATGACAACTATAGCACAGCTGTGGGCAACGCTGATAACTTAAGGTTTTTTAGCTTTGAAACAAGGTAAATGCCTCAAAGGGCAAGATATACATTTAAACAGTAACATAAGACTGTGAAGTGCTGTCACAGTTGCAGTAAAAGGCGATATTAAGAGTTGAAAAATAAAAAAGTCCCACTGTGTCAGCTTACTTCAAGAGCAACGCTGAGGGTCCAGAATTAATATGGTGCCAAGCAGTAGCTTTATTGTACAGTAGACTGCAGAGGGGATGAGGTGTGGACACAGACACAGAGCAGTGGTGTGATCCAGACTACAGTTTTCTGAGTCAGGATCATGAGACCAGTGATAACACATACTCATATGCGACGGGCCAAGACCTCCCCAGAGAGACCAGTGGTGTCACAACAGACAGTTTTGGACCAGTGGTTTAACAGCAGATAGTTATGGACCAATGGTGTAATAACACTGATAGATTTTGACTAATGGCGTAACAGCACTGATAGTTTTGGACCAGTGGTGTAACAGCACTGACATTTGTGGACCAATCGTATAACAGCACTAACAATTTTGGACCAATGATAGAACAGCAGTAATAATTATGAACCAATGGTGGAACCGCACTGTCAATTTTGGACCAATGTGTAACCGCACTAACAATTTTGAACCAATGGTAGAACAGCAGTGATAATTATGGACCAATGGTGTAATAGCACGGGCAATTTTGGACCAATGTGTAACCGCACTAACAATTTTGGACCAATGGTAGAACAGCAGTGATAATTATGGACCAATGGTCCAATTTTGGACCACTCACACTTATGGACCAATGGTGTAACAGCACTCACAGTTATGGACCAATGGTGTAACAGCACTCAAAATTTTGGACCAGTGGTGAAACAGCACTGACACTTATGGACCAATGGTGTTATACCACTAACAGTTAGGACCAATGGTGTAAAAGCAGTGATAGTATTGGATCAACGGTGTAACAGCTCTGACACTTATGGACCAATGGTGTTACAGCACTGACAGTTTTTCAGAGAGAGAGAGAACCATCACGTTTGAGTGATTCTGCGTGAAGTGAGAGGAGGGAGGAAAGGGGTAGAGAGGAACAAAGATGAGTGGGAAAGAGAAAGGGAGAGAGGAGAGGGAAGGGAGAGAGGGAGAGAGAGACATCGAGTGGGAGTGATTCTGTGTGAAGTATGGAAAGAGGGAGAGAGAGAGAGAGGGAAGAAAAGGAACGAAGCAGAGAGCGAGAGATTGAAGTACAAAGTTATTCTTTGTAAACAGCAGCAGAGGAGTCAGAGACAGGCCCTTTAACACCTTGATTCTAAGGTCTGTGTCCCTTACTCACAGAAACGAGGTTTGTTTTGGGGCTCAGAAAATTACATCTGCCTCCAAACCCATTTTATCCTCGATATTTTTACTTCTACATATGTGCGCAAAGATACATTATTCATGCTTGGAAACTGTGTGAATGAGGCTGCGTGGGTGTCAGAGAAACGGGGCTAAATGTTTTATCCATTGTTTCCATGGTAACGTGTGCACTGGCAAGGGGCTGACGGGGCTTGGCTGGATGTTCGGGTTGTGCTGCATATGTTGGGATGAGTACTGGCGAGTAGTGGGATCTCCGTGGATAAGACCACACAGACGGGTCAAATGTAGGCACCCCGAGTGTGATTATGGGAAGTGTGGAGAGAGAGGAGAAGAGGGAGAGAGAGACGGGAGATAGAGATGGGGAATGAGACATCGGAATGAGAGGGGCAGAAAGGAACATTGGGGAAGGAGTGAGAGGGAAGCGAGAGAGGGAAAGAAAGACATAGAGCGGGAGAGATTCTGTGGGAAGTGTGGAGAGAGGGAAAGAGAGGGAGAGATGTGGAGAGAGTGGAGAGATATAGAGGAGGAGAGCGAGAGGGAGGGAGAGAGAGGGAGTGAGAGAGACATTGAGTTTGAGTGATTCTGTGGCAAGTGTGGAGTGAGAGGGGGAGAGACATATAGAGAGGGGGAGAGACAAAGACATCAAGTGTGAGTGATTGTGGGGGAAGTGTGGAGAAAGAGGAGTAGAAGAGAAGGAAGAGGAACAGAGGAGAGATAGGAAGAACAGAGAGAAAAGGACGACTCCGTGGAGAGGGGTCAAACGCAGGGACCTCGGGTGTGGGTGATTCTGAAGGTAGTGTAGAGAGAGTAAAGAGAGGTGGGTCAAGGAGGGCTAGATTTGTCTAAGGAGATGGATCAAATGCAAGAGCCCCCGAGTGTAAGTTATTCTTGTAAACAGCAGTAGAGTAATCTTATAATGTGAAATTACAAAAGACATAGCAAGATTTAGTGCCATAAGAGAAGCTATAATTCTGAAAAATTAGTGCTTTAATCACAGCAGAATTATTTAACAATCCAAACAATCCAATTTGAATCCACAAAATTATTAGAAATTATACCAAAATCTGGTGATGTCTCATTCGCATGGACCCATATGGTGGCATTTCACCAGCTTTTGTGGATTTCACTTTTTTTTTAGGACAAGGATTTCCGTTCATTTAGTAATGCAGAAGACTATTAACAGGTGCAGATGAGACAAGATTGTCGGGAAGCTTGCCCCATGTGGTCGAAATAGGAGGCAGACAAATTCTTTGTTACCAAAATTTATTACAGGTCACCATTGAAAAAATAATACATATTTACAAAAATTAACTGTGCTTAACTAAAACAAAAGCAACAGAAATTAGTGATGTTACGGTCTGTGTCGAGGCTTTGAAGTGTGGCCGATGCTTCATATTGATTCATTTACTCCATGACTCATCTGGAGGTCAACTTGTACAATTATCTAATTTCCATTACAGCACCATCACGTAGACAAATGTACTTCAAAACATGTGATAGGACCACCATGAACGCAGTTTTAGAAATAGGAATGCTTGTGTAACTTTAGTAGTAGCATTTGTAAATATATGAGAATAAAACATTTATATATTTCATTGTTTTTTTATTCAAAAAAATAACTTTCCAAAGTGGCTGAACTGATGCCCTTTCCGTTTTTTTGTAAGGATTTCCCCTGCTTTAGAGAAAATCCTCTCACATGGCACAGATGATGCTGGTGTTGAAAGATAAGTGACAGCCAGTTTGTATAAAGTAGGGAAATTCTTTTCCTGCTGTTTCCAATACTGCAGTGGATCTTCCCATCTGTCTATGTTCGGCTCTGCCAAGTATTTCTGAACTTCAATTGTAGCATTCACTGTCACAGATGTAGATGGGGTTTTGCCTTTTCGAACGGATTCGTCCAAGTGATGCCACAGTTTGCTCCAGTCACTATATAAAGAAGTAACATTCATGTACCATATACAATACCTCCTGTTTGTGGCTGTGAAGCTTCAGATGGCAATGATGCTGGAGCTGAAGTTGATGCTGGAGCTGATGGTGTTGAAGCTGCTACTGAGGGAGAAGTGTGTCTTATTACAGAAGCACATTCTAAGTCTTCTCTCTGCTTCTCCAGCTTTATGTGGACTAAGGAAACCAAGTTTTTTAAATCTGGGATCCAACATGGTGCTCAGTGATAAGATACTTTGAGACTGCAAATAGAATAGTTTTTCTTTTAATAGTTTTTTCATACACCCCACTAATGTGATTCCCTCTGGAGTGGACATTTTCATAATTTCTTCTTCTTCTAGTGCAGTATGAAGCATGGTCAGCACTGGTATGACTTTAGATCCCGACACACACTTTTCCTCTGACAACTCAATGGTTGCATCATTGAATGGTGCCAGAACTTTTAATGAATCCGAAACAATGTTAAGCTGATGGGAGGAGAGAGGAGAAATGTCCATGCTCAAGCCAGCCAGGGCAGCAGCAACTGGCTCCCTTTCCTAAAAAAGTCTCTGCAACATGTTGTAAGAACTGTTCCATCGTGTTTCTACTTCCTGGATAAGTTTTAGAGTTGGCCGAGCCATTTGGCTTTGAACCTGCGAAAGTCTCTCCTACAAGTGGAGCAAAAGTAATTACTAATATTATACATACACATGAATGTGATGGAGAGATAAAGATGAAAAAGAAACTACTTTTGCTGTAATGCTGCTCTTAAAGTACCCAACGATCTTCATGGCTTTGTGTCTTATTTCTGATAGCGTATCATTCACAGAAAGTGCTTTTTTGACAATCAAATTCAAAGTATGTGCCACACAGATGGCATGCTTAACTCCCATCTCTTTTGCACATGCAGCCATATTGGCAGCTCCGTCTGTAACTAAGCAGGTGACCTTGTTACTGATGCCCCACTGTAGAAGAAGGTCTTTTTTCACAGCAGCCAAATTCAATGCAGTGTGTGATGCCGGGAAAGTGTTTAACGCCCAGCACAACAGAAATTCAAATAGTGTTTTCATCAACAAAATGAGCAGTGACGGCGAGGAATGCTTCCGTATTTATGGGGGTCCACATGTCAGATGTTAAGCTTACTGCAGATGATACACTCACAGTGGCTTTTGCCTTCTCCTTGTTTTCATTATATTTCTTATCCACCATAGCTTTCAAGGCCTGAAAAGATGAAGAAAATGAGAGCAATAAGTACAATTAACAAGCAGTAGAACTACTACCTACTACTACTTGTAGTTGATTTAAATTCACACCTGGCGTGTAAGGAGAACATAGGATGGGTTGCATGATTTAACACATTTTTTGAACCCACTACCCTCTACAATGGAGAACAGCAAGCAGTCTTCCACAACCATAGCAATTAATGCTTCGGTGATATCAGTCTTCTCTCCTGAAAAAGACTAAATAATTACTTGAAGATTACAGCTTAACTACAGACAGTTCAAATGACTTTGTTATCATATGTGAAGTACAAATCTATATATTGACATATTTAGATATTAAGATATTTGCATTTTATTGAGATAGTAACATATTTTTATACATACAAATTTCTTAATTTTCTCTGACAGTGACACAGTATAATGTGTATTGTGTATTGCACTCAAAATAGCTTACCAGAGCTTGAATCACCAACTGTCATACTGTCCTGATGCAGGGCTCTAAAGTGCCTCAGCATTGCTGAGGTATTCCCATTATACCCCAGCTCTCTCGAACACAAGACAACAAGAGACACTTCACCTGTGGCAACAAGCCCATGCTCAAAAGGTTTATAGTACGCGGGCAGACAATGTGTAATTTATACGCCTCTTGTGTGACTATACGAGTTAAGCTATAGAGATTTTCTACATTGTGAAATTAATAAGATTTTATTTATATATTTCTTTTAGGACAAACCTTATTGGCAGTTATGAGGTCAAAGTACTCCCAAACCGGGTAGTACTTTCTTTTTTTTTGGTGTTGGTTCCATCTTCGATTTGGAAAAACTTGCAAATGCAGTCCGACAACACACGATGTTCGGGGGACTCCACTGCCGTTTGCAGAAGCTTTTATGTTTCAAATGACTTCCCCAAACCAGCGAACCACTTCCTGAATCAGTCATGTGGTGCGGTGCTTCAGGACGGTTCAAGCGTCATCACTGACGTCACCAAACCATGCTTCGAACCACACTTTGCTTTGTAGATGTACCGATTGCTCGACTCACATTTCGAAGCCTCTGTTCTTTTTGCCCATCACTACCTTTCATCCAATTGGTTCACTCCAGCGCAAAGCTTCTTGAAGCTTCATTTGCTCTAGTAGGGCATCTACTGGACGCAAAAAATATCAGTTGTCATGAATTTGAAATGTATGGCATTTTGCAGAAAGCCTGCGAATAAAACTGTCAGCAAAATAAAGAAGTATGCAACTTATATATACACACACACATATACATGGCCTCTGGATACACATATTTCTGTCTCTTCCAGTATTGAAGGGGGTCCACCAACCTTGCAGTATTTGGTTCCATCATGTAGCGTTGGACCTCAATATTTGTGTCTGCCTCATGCTGTCATCTAGGCGACACCACAGGTTGTGACCTTCACTACAGGTTGTTACTAGTGGCAAAATCCGAACCACTTGCTGAGTCAGTCATGTGGTACAGCTATCATAATTTTCAGTTCCTCTCCTAAATGAAGCAAACCATCACATCAGTAGGTGTAAGTGTGTTATTTAACTTAAAAGGTAGACTAACTAAAAGACAAAACAAAACAAACCTGGGATAGTTATGTTTAGTGTTTAGTTGAATATTGAAAAATTATTAGGAAATGAACAAATGTGTGAGTATCAACAAAATTAAGGTGATATTAATGGGACAAAGGCCCATTTTGTCACAAAGATAATCACACAGAAAAAAATTAAAATCACAAAAAACAGCAAAACCAACAATAGACACTGCAATACAACACAAGATACAATACAATACAAAGTACATTACAAATAGCATAATTGAAGTGAATACAGATGAAATTCAGTGACATGTGCTAGGGGTATCTGTATGTGTGTATGCATGTGTACGTGTGTGTATGTGCCTCAAATACAGGACAATTCAGGATTAGTCACATGCAAGATCGAAATACAACTCTGAGTGAGCGAATGATGAGGGAACACTGTATCTGACAATGCATTAGTGTATTCTCTCTACAGGATTATACACAGGGACTGCAACACTACGGGGAGAGGATTTGGGAACTGAAAAGGGCCCTTGGGTGCAGTGACCTCCTTTTGTTTTCTGCTGTCCGGAGATGCCCCTGCTCAGTGTCACCCATGGGTGCTCAGCATAATGAAGCTCCACACAGGCCCTCCCCGGGAACAGACATCGGGAGTAATTAAGGAACTCTTAAGTTGGTGTTAAGACTAGGCAGGTGGGAGGTCATTATAATTAACAGAAAATTTGTGTGCTTGGTTTTGTTGTTAAAGAGGGGGGATTTTACTTCTGTGGGGTATTAACTGCTAACACATAACATATAACCATGCTACCTTTTATTGCTTTGAAAATGCTATATTTGCCAGAAACAACGTATTAACGTGCTATATAAGTTTCACTTTCATTTTTGGCACTCATGAGACTTTTATTTTGGTTGGGGTCTGGTCCAGGACAGATGTCTGCAATGGCGCTGCTATAGAATGAGCTGTGGGATGTATTCTTGATGACTCCTCTGAAACATATGGGGACATGCTTACTTTTTTCCTTCTTTAAATTAGGAGCTGACCAATATGGAATTTATGGATCCGATATGAACTTTAAGTGGTTATGGAATGCCAATAACTGATATTCTGCATGATACGATTCAAGTTTGTATGCGATATTGAAATTTTTAGCATGTTTTGCAGCTATTGCATTGTCACATTTTGTTTTTCTCATATCAGTATGAAATGTAGTGCTTTCATATAGTTTTATAGTATTTACCTTTTATATTTCATAACATTTTTGCCAGACAAAAGTTGCAGCCCCCAGCAACCCAAAGCTGCTCTACTGACTGCTGTGGATCTACTTCACAGGAATAATCTCTGGATTTATCTGTTTCTCAATCAATGTTTCTGATCCAGCCAAAGCCCTGCCTATATAGCCCTCTGTATCCCACCTGTAATCTTATCTACTCTGTTTTGCACGCACTCTACATCCATCTGTAGTCTGCTGCTCAATGTATCCTCATAGCTTGGAATGACGCTTTCACTGAGTTTCTGCGTTCCAGCTTCAAGTCAGAAAACCAATGAGCATTACATTACAGTATATAGCACCAAATTGCATTTATTAATTTGGACATTGTTATAAGAATTGTTATAAATCAATCATCATTATCTCTGTGTATCTATGATTTTGGCCAAACTTTGTTGTCAAAGCCTGATCTCGCCAGATCTCAGAAGCTAAGCAAGGCTGAGTCTGGTTAGTACATAGATGGGAGACTACTGTTAATTGCAGGTGCCACAGTGGGGCGCAAATGGCAAAATTTTTTGTTGTGTCCTTAGGCAAGGCACTTCACTTACATTGCCTAGTATGAAAGTGGTGTATGAGTGGTTGGGGTAGCTAAAACTCGGGAAGCTGTTGCTACAATAGTTGCTTACCACCATCAAGTGTGAAGTGAATAATGTGAATAATATGTGAAATTGTAACACGAAATACTGGTAGTATCCCACCAAACCAATTTAGAATTAGAGAAAAAAAAAATCTGTCAAATGCACTTAAACAGAACATAACAGCACATGTATAACTGCAGAGGTTCAACAATTGCACTGGAGTGGGTTCACAGAAGCAGAAGGACAGTACAGAGCATCTAAAGTAGTTTAGTAGTTTAGTAGTTGAATATCAAATGTATCCATACGCAGGGTGCAACCAAGAATTTTCTAACTTGGATAAAATTTCTCACAGGGACCCAGCTAGGGGCATAGGCGCCGATTTATGTGGGCGCACACGCAAATCTTTCACTTTTTTCTGCTAGTTTCTACCCTTCCGTTTCACTGAGAAATGGGTCCATGTACTTTAACAGCTCTGCTAAAGTCTGACACTGCACTCCTTACATCCTCGTCTCACTTTCTCTGGTGCCCTCTGCCTTAATATCCCAAATAGACACTTTTCGCAAATTTGAGTCAAAGCATTCGTTTAGGCCTATAGACTATAAGTAAAATTTTGTTTCTGACCCCTGCTTTTGTGCGCAGTAGAGGATCTAACCATTATCAGGGGAACCACAGTTACCCCAGTCCTCAGAACAGACCCAACGTGACTGAAATGACTAAGAGCGCAGAGAGAAGAGTGAGAGAAACTATGTTATATTGTTAACATGCACTTGCAAAAGTCAATACAATATAAGATTGGGGTAAATTCCTGTGAATCGGCTCCTATGGCTAGAGGTTCTGTCCAAGTTTCCAAGTAGGAATTCTGAGATAGATTAGTGTTTGAATTTACAAGTTGGAAATTAACACAGCATTAGCCTGCCTCTCATGTAAAATGGTGCTAAATATAAAATTAGTTTTGATTTGATAATGGCAATATGGTAAAAGCTAAATGCCAGAGGTCTGAGCTATGTTGGAGCAAGAGAGTGCAGTATTTATGACATGTATAATGCATCATATATATATTCATGTGAACTAGAAGTGTGTAACTATGTGTGAGGCTGTCAACTGTTTCTAAGCCTGGAGGTATAAAGGAACGTATGCTTTGTGCTAATTGGCTGAAAACAGAATGTGATGTCTACAGTTATTTATTGTCCAAGAACTAATTCTATGAATAATACCATAATTTCTAGGTGTTGATGATGGGTAGTACCTTTACTGAAGCCACTTTTTAATAAAGTTAGACTTACTTGTATAATATATTGTACAGTGCAACAGTGCTCTTACTTGAGTAATATATTATACAGTGTAATATTTTTACTTGAGTAAAAGTTGGGGTTACTGTTCTTGCCACTGTGTGTAAGTCTACAAGGGACAAAAGCTTTATGTTGACAATATGAAATTATTTGGATATTTGTGTTTCTTGCACTGCTTGATTTACTTTTTTTTTTTTTTTTTTGTGGTTGATCCTTTGATTCTCTCATCAATTAATTTGATGTATAATATTTCAGTGTACTATTAAAATGTTATATCCAAACAGTTAACATCATGATTACTTAACTTGATTCCTTGAACCTTAACTTTGTACTTTGATTTGAGTGAAAGTATTTTAAGCAACAGTATGCTTGCCTGAGTACAGGTTATTCTACAGTTCACTACTCTACAGTTCCAGTTTCTAGTGAATAATGCGTCCAACAGTCGGCAAACCCAGTGCATTACATAAAGAGTCCATAAAATACAGTGGTCCAGTGAAATAAATGCAGGTTTGGTCTGTAGGTATATATAAAGGTTTAGCCACAAACTTGGAATTAACTTGCTCTTGTGAACTGCTGAGACTGACCAACCGTGCACAGCCAGATGGATTCTCGCAATAATTGTGACTTCACAAACTTCCAAGGATTGGCATGTTCCCACTGGTGTGATAGGGCCTGGTTGGTTGGTAGACCAACCACAGAGCAGCAGTGAGGTTTGGATGGAGTCAAAGGTGAAGCACCTAACTCAGGGGTGTCAAACTCAAATTCACAGAGGGCCAAAATTAAAAACTGTGACTAAGTCGCGGGCCAAACTAAATATTTATTGAAAAATTTCAACAACATCTGCATGTTTTTCAGAAGGGGTGGATTAACTTTGAGTGAGGCGAGTGAGGTAGGTAGCAGATGCTAATAAATGTCAACAGAAGTGGTGAGGGCCGGTACCAATACATTTGCAAAGCATTCTGGGATTCATAGTGTTAAAGATACATGCGCTATACTGGCGTGATGGCCGCCGGGTCAGCTCTAATACATATTTGATATGATCTCACGGGCCAAATATATTTATATCGAGGGCCAAATTTGGCCTGCGGGCCAGGTTGACATGTCTGACCTAAGTGAACCAAAAGAAACCGAGTGCAATTTCAACACAACTTGGTTGGAGGTAGCCCCACCAAACTGACCTGGCACAAGGCGGCCCAAGATAAACATGGAATGGAAAAGAGGCTTTAATGCCATACTGTGGAGTATTCCAGGCAAAGCATTGACATCTTCATCAAGACAAGCAGGTGGCTTGTCTTCATGAAGCTACCTGCACCTTTAACAATAGTACAACATGTATTTTGCTCTTGTGGGTGTTAGCAGCTTAGGCATATTTTAATTTAACAGGACTAAAATAGAAAGAGTAATATGGCACAAGTCAGCCTAGTTCTAATGCTAACACTATTATTGCATAAGCACACAGTGAACGCCCATGTGTTAGCTGAGAAAACTGTGGGCTTAGACAGGAATAGAAGCTATAAGAGAAAAAGAGGGGGAGAGAGAGAGAGATAGGAGAATAGGGGGGGGGGGAGAGGGGGAAAAGGGGGGGGGGGGGGGGGGGGGGGGGGGGGGGGGGGGGGGGGGGGGGGGGGGTTAGGGGGGGGCAGAGATTTAGTGGAGTTTGGAGCTGGCAGCCAATCAGCTCACAGCGTTTCCAGCATCAGTGGCACGAAGCTGTGGTAATCAGAAAGAGAGAAAGAGAGGCAGAGAGCGAGAGAGAGGGATGTGTTAACCCAAGGACATGTCACACAGAGAGAGAAGGAGACAGGGAATGAAAGGAAGAGAGGGAGGGGAAGAGACAGTGCAGAGAGAAGGAGGAGTGAGAAGAAAAGAGAGGGAGGAGGTAGAGGAGAAGATGAGGTGGATGAAGAAAGGAGGAATGAACCCAGGAGGCAGCTGTGTCACCTGCTTCACCCTGGATCACACATGACATTATAAACTCTGCTAGACCGAACAGCTTCACTTATGATTTTTATCTGAGATTATTTTAGAAAATATCTCATGCAGGAAGAAAAAAATCATGCAGGAAGAAAAAAATCTATTTGAATTGTGAGTGTAATAATATTCTAAAACAGCAAAATGTGTTTAAGAATGAAAAATCTTTGTAAGAAGGTAGAAATTTGTCCACATACTATCTTATTACTTACTACTACTTGTGTGATCATCAAAAATAAATATGTGGATTCAGACTTTTGGCATGTCCATTTTTTTTTAAACTGGAATTGGTAAAAAGGAGTTGGTTGCTCAATAAGGAATCACAACAGTATTGGGAGGTCTTTAAAAACAAACTCTCTTAAACTCACTCTCTCAAACATGTCCATGTGTTTGGAGGAGTTTTTAAAGAAAATTTTATGCTAAACCAACCTTTGCGGGTCCGACTGCTAAACCACACCTCAGTGCGGGTCCGACTGCAGACTGTGTTAAACTACAGCTCAGTCGAACCCAGCTGGAAACTCTGCTTAACTACAGATCAGTACGGGTTCGGCTGCAAACTCTGCTAAACCTTAGCTCAGTGCGGGTCCGGATGCAAACTGTGCTAAATCACAGCTCATTGCGGGTCCGGCTGCAGACTGTGTCAAACTGCCGGCCCTGAGAGTTTTTCACACCAAACGGCTGGAAAATGGCCCTCTTGCCTGCCAACTTCCCCCTGGCACAAACAGACAAAGGGAGGGGAGAAGGAGGGGGAGAAAAGTGTGTGGCCTTCGGGGTGTGTGCGTGTGTGTATGTATCCCACTTGCACCTTTCTCTCCCTCTCTCTGTCCTTTTCTTTTTTCCTATCTCTCCTCTCTCTATCCCATTATCCCTCTTTCTTTTTTCTTTCTTTCTATTCCTTTTTCTTTCTTTTCTTTTCTCTTCTATTCCTTCCCTCTTCCTTACTCTTTCACTCTTTCTCTCTCACTCTCATCTCCTTTTCTTTCTTTCTTTTTTTCTTTCTTTCTCTCACTCCTGCTCTCTCTCATCATCTCTTACTTTCACCTGATCCCTGGGGTTCAAACATGGCCGACAGTTTGAATGAATGGGCCGAGTTCAGTGGCGCGTGTTGCTAGTTTAGCCTTTAGCAACCAGGTAAGTCCCATGTCCATAAGTGCTCTTCCCAAGCACAATGAGAGCAGAGCAGAGCAAGCCAAGCTAAAGACGTAAGAGCTGTTTTTAAAGCAGATGTGTCTACTGTATAGTTATAATCTATGAAACCCTTCATTATATTATAATTTGGACATTTTAAATCGTAATATTCATTTAAAATTACTGAATTAAAGAAACAAATCTGCTGACTTATGCATTAGAAAACTACAGTGCCAAGTGGGAGCTGCCATTGCCGTAAACCTCATTACAAAAAAGATCTGTGAAGTTATTGGCGCCTAGATAGCTGCACATTATAATAGTGAGCCAGGGATTTTTTTCCCCTGGGGTAGATCGTCAATGTGGTGTCTTGAAAATAATGAATAATTAAACATGCACAAATCACTCCAAATGCAACTTCAAGAAGGTAAATGAGAACTATAACATTGTTAAAATCTTCAAAAAGTAAATTTTGCTTAATAGGTCTGCTTTAAGACAACTGAAGGAGTGTGAACTGAGAAAAAAAAAAACATAATCCAAAAATAAATAACATTTTCAAAAATTGCCATCATCTTGTGAAAACTGTAGGGCCTTGTCATTCCCAGTCAGTCCCTGTTAGCCAAAAGAAGGACTTTGTGTTTACACTGTGTTCTATTTGAAAAAAAAAAACCTTTTTGCTGTAGAGGAATTTTTGCTGCAGAATCAACAGAGTGGTTCAAGCTGCAATATCCAGATATTTTAATTGATCCATGGGTTTCAGCCCCTTCTCTCTCTCTCTGTGTCTCTCTCTCACTCACACATACACACACATACACACACAAGAAATTGTGAAAGTTATACAACCTTTTTTGGTGAATGTAGATTTTTTTTATGTTAGCAGTTAATACCCCCGAAAAAGTGTCGTGCTACCTCTTGCATGTCCTGATTTTTGCAAGTAAGAGTAATAACTTTAAAGTAACTTTAAAATAATATTATCAGAAGTACAAAGAGTAACAAAAGTATTTGGGAAAACTACTACTACCTAGACTCAAGTAAGAGTAAATTAAAGAGTAGCTGTTGAAACATAACATCTGATTTATAATTTAAAGTGAATGTACTTGTTTGGACAAAGCATTAAATAAATGCACAAAAAATCTGGTATTTTCAAAGGATACACCCAAAAATGAGACAAAATAAATCATATCTGAAGGAGTGTGGCAAGAAACACAAATGTTCCAAACAATTCATATTGTCAACATAAACTTTTGTCACTTGAAACCTACTCACAGTGGGAAGAGTAACCATATATTTTACTTACTAACAGTTACTTCAGTAAAAAAATATCACTCAAGTTGGAGTAAATTATGCTGCTAGAAGAGTTCTCTGAAAAGTGCAATTTCTTAAAAAAAGTATTCAGTAAATGTAACTGAGTAAATGTCACTTCCCACCTAAGCTAGTGGAGTTTGAGTCCTCACAGAAGCAGGCTGCACTCTGCACATGTGATATTAGCTCAGAGTCACATTCATATCTGTACAGTGCTGCGCTGACACAATGTAATTATTATTTCATTATGGTGCTGTTGGATATCATAAATGTCATCAAAGCTTTAACCTACAGTTGTGGAAGGTGAATAACATACCTGATCAATAGTATATTTCTAACATTTAACTTAACATTATATTAAACTACCTGTATTGATTCGCAAAAGAAATGACAGGAGCTCAGAAGCTTACAAATGTCGATATTTGTGCAGTGCCTAAAACAGAAAGACTCACTGTTTGAAGATTGCACACACTTGTCCAGGTACAGAGACCAGAGACACAGGGGACATGGCCAGACACAGGAATCACAATATACTATACACAATAGATGTATGTATGTATGTATGTATGTATGTATGTATGTATGTATGTATGTATGTATGTATGTATGTATGTATGTATGTATGTATGTATGTATCTATCTATCTATCTATCTATCTATCTATCTATCTATCTATCTATCTATCTATCTATTTTTCCACAATGGCTTTCCTCAGCTATTTGTCATTATTCTGTCAGTCTGTATCTTAAGTTGGTTATGATTTGCACTTTTTACAATGATTGTGCAATTATTTAGCCACCTCCTCACCTGCACTACTCTCTTATTTGGTTAATAACATAAAAAGAAAATTCTTAGACAAAAGACTGGCTTGATATGTGGGCGGATTTTACCGGTACTGATGTACTGATCCGGTCTGATTTCTGAAGCGAAGCATGGTTGGGCCTGGTTAGTACTTGGATAGGAGAAAGTACGGAATATCAGGTGCCACAGGGGGGGCAGCAGTGGCTCTAGTGTAGTCGTTCATAAATTTGGGGTCATGAGGCATTGAGCAGGGAGTTGCAAGATGACTCACCAGTCCCGCCCACTTCCAAGTCTGCTCTAGTTCTGGAAGTAAATTTCTATAAATTTTTCCCAGAGAATTTAAAAAAATTCAAATATTAAGAATTCAAAGGCATCGTGGAGGCTAACCAGCTATTTTCTAACTTAATATGGTCCAAAAAGCACATTTAAAACACACGATTCAAGATAACTTTGTGGTTTATACAGTTTTGGAAACAGATTTTATGTAAAATTATATGTCTTGTAGAACTAATTAGCCCTGAGCAAGCTTTTAGACTTTTAAGATAATTTTTATTCTGGAAAGTTCATAAGAAAAATAATTGAGAAATTGACTGGAAACAGGGAGTAGGCAGTCACTGTTGGCAAGCTCCATAGGTCAAATAACACAATATTCAAGTTGAGTGATAGTTATTCATGATTAGCTACTTGGTATGGTTAAACAGTGTTTCCCTCACTTGGCTTGGTCTCACAAAGTCACACATATTTGCACTATCATAGCTTTTATGAGGCATGCGAGGAGCTTTGGCATTGAGGCTGCAGTAAAACTCCTCCATTAAAGCTGTGCCCTTGATAGTGATGGTGAAACTATATACATGTCACTATAAACATGCTAACGTTTGCTAATATGCTAACATGTCCTCCAGAGAGCTCTTCACTTCTTTGCAACGACTGCTAGGATAACATATTTTTATATCCATAAGAACTGTGTTAAAACTGTAATGCCTTGTTTGCTGTTAAAGTATAACATTATTATTAATCAATTATATTTTATAATTAAAGGGCTTGATTTTTTCCCATTTATTGGAGAAAAAATGTGTCTTGCCCCAGAAAACATATATTGCATCAGCAGCTCTTGAGGTCAAAATCAGGAAGGATGCGTTAGCATGGTAGTTGCTGTCATTGGATTTACCATTGGAGGAAAACATTGTGAAAAGCACTTATAAACTTATTGTGGTGGATAATTAGCATGCTCGGAATGCATAAGGTAAGTGGGGAATAACTTTGGACCACTGCAAACCATTTAAAATGAAAATATTTGTGTAAACCCTCAGTCGTCCAGGTCTGATCCATAGCAAAAGACGAAGTTCAAATCTGTCAACTGGACCACTGGCTTATAGACCATACAAACTTTTAGTAACACACACACTGGGCTCATGTCACATTTTTTGTAGCTTTTTGACAGTTTTCTTATAATGAAATTATTAAAACAACAAACATTTTCCATAGGTGTTCCTACAAGGGCACCAGTGACGTGCAGTCAGGTGAGGCACTGCCTCACCTGTCATCAGAGAGAAAAAAGAAATGGTTTTATTTATACAATTATTTGTGCGGTAAAGTTATTTTCTTCTTAACTTTGCAATTTTATTCTATTTTTTACTCAAAATCGAAATTTTTTTACGTTTACCGTTTAAATCCTGAGAAGAGACGCACGAAATGCCGGTGCCTCACCGCGGACTGACTGTCCTGTACACTCAGTAGTGAGCAGCTGCTGCTTTAAGCGCCTGTGAAGAAGAGCTGGGTGAGGCAGGGGGGCATTCGTGATCCCAGCGATTCTTGTAACTCCCACAGAATAGGGGCCGCAAACTACAATTTAGAGTTAGCAAGTCAACCGTTGTTCTCCTGGGGGACTTCAACGCCCACGTGGGTAATGACAGTGACAGGCATGATTGGGAGGAACGGCCTCCCTGATCTGAACCCGAGCGGTGTTTTGTTATTGGACTTCTGTGCTAGTCACAGTTTGTCCATAACGAACACCATGTTCAAACACAAGGGTGTCCATCAATGCACGTGGCACCAGGACACCCTAGGTCGGAGGTCGATGATCGACTTTGTAGTCGTGTTCATCTGACCTCCGGCCATGTGTTTTGGACACTCGGGTGAAGAGAGGGGCAGAGCTGTCAACTGATCACCACCTGGTTGTGAGTTGGCTCCGCTGGCGGAGGAGGAAGCCGGATAGACCTGGCAGGCCCAAGCGCATCGTGAGGGTCTGTTGGGAACGTCTGGCGGAGCCTTCTGTCAGGGGGGTCTTCAATTCGGACCTCTGGGAGATCCCGGGGGGAGGCTGGGACATGGACTCTGAGTGGGCCATGTTCTCCATCTCCATTGTTGATGCAGCTGCTCGTAGCTGTGGTCGTAAGGTCTGCGGTGCTTGTCGCGGCGGCAATCCCCGAACCCGGTGGTGGAAAAGTAAGGGATGCCGTCAGGCTGAAGAAGGAGTCCTATCGAGCCTTGTTGGCTTGTGGGACTCCTGAGGCAGCTGACAGGTACCGGTGGGCCAAGTGTGCCGCAGCTCGTGCTGTCGTGGAGGCAAAAACTCGGGGTTGGGAGGCCATGGAGGAGGACTATCGGACGGCCTCAAAGAAATTCTGGCAAACCGTTCGGAGTCTCAGGAGGGGGAAGCAGTGTTTCACCAACACTGTTTACAGTGCGGGTGGAGAGCTGCTGACCTCAACTGGGGATGTGGTCGGACGGTGGAAGGAATACTTTGAGGATCTCCTCAATCCCACTGTCACATCTTCCGAGGAGGAAGCCGAGACTGGGGACCCGGAGGTGGACTCGTCTATCACCCTGGCCGAAGTCACTGAGGTGGTTGGCAAGCTCCTTGGTGGCAAGGCTCTGGGCGTTAATGAGATCCGTCCCGAGTACCTTAAGTCTCTGGATGTTGTGGGGCTGTCTTGGTTGACACGCCTCTACAACATCACGTGGCGGTCGGGACAGTACCGGTGGAATGGCAGACCGGGGTGGTGGTCCCTCTGTATAAAAAGGGGGACCGGAGGGTGTGTTCCAACTACAGGGGAATCACACTCCTCAGCCTTCCCGGTAAGGTCTGGCCAAGGTACTGGAGAGGAGGGTCTGGCCAGGGTACTGGAGAGGAGAGTCCGACCGATAGTCGATTCAGGAGGAACAGTGTGGTTTTCGTCCTGGTCGTGGAACACTGGACCAGCTCTATACTCTCCATCGGGTGCTCGAGGGTTCATGGGAGTTTGCCCAACCGGTCCACATGTGTTTTGTGGATCTGGAGAAGGCATTCGACCGTGTCCCTCGTGGTGTCCTTTGGGGGGTACTCTGGGAGTATGGGGTCCGGGGCCCTTTGCTAAGGGGTGTCCGTTCCCTGTATGACCGGAGCAGGAGCTGTGTTTGCATTGCCGGCAGTAAGTCAGACTTGTTCCCGGTGCATGTTGGACTCCGCCAGGGTTGCCCTTTGTCACCGGTTCTGTTCATTATATTTATGGACAGAATTTCTAGGCGCAGTCACGGGCTGGAGGGGGTCTGGTTCAGGAACCACAGGATCTAATCTCTGCTGTTTGCAGATGATGTTGTCCTGATGGCTTCTTCGAGCCAGGACCTGCAGCAGGCACTGGGGCGGTTTGCAGCCGAGTGTGAAGCGGCTGGGATGAGAATCAGCTCTTCCAAATCTGAGGCCATGGTTCTCAACCGGAAAAAGGTGGTTTGCCCTCTCCGGGTGGTTGGTGAGCCCTTGCCTCAAGTGGAGGAGTTCAATTATCTCGGGATCTTGTTCACGAGTGAGGGACGGATGGAACGCGAGATTGACAGGCGGATCGGTGCAGCGTCTGCAGTGATGCGGTTGCTGTATCGGTCCGTTGTGGTGAAGAAGGAGCTGAGTCGAAAGGCAAAGCTCTCGATTTACCGTCAATCTACGTTCCTACCCTCACCTGTGGTCATGAGCTCTCCGCTGCTCCTTCACATCGAGAGGAACCAGCTGAGGTGGCTCGGGCATCTGCTCAGGATGCCTCCTGGACGCCTCCCTAGGGAGGTCACTCACTTTTTTTCTTCTTGTTTGGGCCTACTTTTAAATGGAAGAAGATTACACATTAAAGCTCAAGCAGTTGGTCGAAGCAGGAGGTTATAATTAAAGGAAGACCGACGCTAAAGGAGCTAAATGGTTTGCTCCAGACGACGGGATGAAAGACTCGCTCTTTTCAAACAGAGATGGACAAAATGATAAGAAACAGAATAAAGATAAAAAAAAAACAATTAAAAAAAAAGCTTTTAATTTCCTACTATTAGAGCTATTTCATAAGGACTTCGGAACTTTTATTTTGAAATTATTTTTTATTCTGGCCCCAAGTCACTGGGAGAAAAATTGGCCTGGGGTCATATTTACTTGCCACCTAAATCTGATTGTGAAGACATCAGTGCCTCACCAGCCATGAACCTCACTGCATGTCACTGGAGGGCACATATATGGGGGTAGTCCATAAGTATGCCTGACTAAGGGCATGTGAGAAGGTTGTACTCCTCCATAGGCACTCCTGGCTTGGGGAATATACGAGGGTTGTACTCCTGAGGTACTTCTGACTTAGGCACGTATATGGGTGTTGCACTCTTCCATAAATATTCCTGAACTGGGCACATATATGAGGGTTGCACTCCTCCAGCTGGGTACTCCTGACACTACACAAAGTAATTCCTAGTGCTTTACAGAATAAGAAAGATATTAAAATCACAATACAAAAAATCAAAGCATACATAATCATAAATAATCATCATAATATGAAAATTAAAAGAGAAGAGTGCAGAATAAAAACCTTTCAGTCATATGCACAGCTAAACAGAACCGTTTTGCGCCTGGATTTAAATATTGTCTCTCACAACTTCAGGAAGACTGTTCCAGGTTTATCGGCACAAAACTGAAATGCTGATTCTCCATGTTTAGTCCTGACTCTGGGCACAAGCAGGGGGTCTGTCCTCAGAGTGTAAGATGGTTCATATGGCACTAACATGTCAGAGATGTACTTTGGTGCTAGGCCATGGAGAGACTTGTACACAAAAATCTATTCTCTCAACCACAAAAATCTATTCCCTGAGCCACAGGAAGGCAATGCAGAGGCCTGAGCTGAGCTGTGCTCTTATGTGCACTTATGTGCTCGTACTTCCTAGTTCTAGTCAGGACCCGAGCAGCAGCATTCTGGATGTACTGCAGCTGTCTTAATGCTCCTTTGGAGAGGCCAGTGAGCAGGCAGTTAAAGTAGTATAACCTACTGGAGACAAATGCATGGATAAGTCTCTCCAAGTCCAGTTTTGACAATATACCTTTGATTTTTTTCAGTGTTTTTTAGATGGTAAAAAGCTGTTGATATGGCTGTTAAAGTTCAAGTCTGAGTTATTACCCCTAGATTTCTAGCCTGAATTGAAGGTTTTACAGAAAGAGACTGGAGGTAACTGCTGACACTTTCTCTATGTTTCTGTGAGCCAAAGACTATGACTTCAGTCTTATGTGAGTTTAGCTGCAGAAAGTTGTCTTGCATCCACACACTCATTTGTTAGATGCAGTGGCAGAGTGAATATTACACAGGTCCAGGTTGACAACAGGGGTCCCAGGATTGACCCCTGGAGCCCCCCAAAAGTCAGGGACATTTATTTTATTTATTTATTTATTTGGTTGGGACAATGCATGTTGATGAACAGACATGACAGACATGAACGTAAACACGCCGGATTATAGCCAAAGGCTAATTTCCACCCGTTGTCCCAAGGGCTGGGGTCATAGAAGGGTTAAAATAAAAATTGCACAATTCCCAAAGCTGCGCATTCCACTCATTGCACATCCCACATATTGCACATTCCACATATTGCACATCTCACATAATGCACATTCCACCTATTGCACATTCCACCTATTGCACATTCCACATATTGCACATTCCACCTATTGCACATTCCACATATTGCACATTCCACATATTGCACATTCCACTCATTGCACATTCCATTCATTGCACGTTCCATTCATTGCACGTTCCATTCATTACACAACCCCTATATATTCTACAACACCCACCCCCTTCGTATTTTGCCCAATACCTGCAAATATCTCTCTGTGAACAGTTAAAATCATATTGCTACTATGGATGGGTTGCATGTTTGATTTGCCCATAACCCGTTTTTCATTTGAGCTTTAAAAGATTTTATCTGAGACACATTTTTCCAATTTTAATAAAGTACTCCCTGTCTCCTAGATAGCCCTCTGGTCTCTGTGAGAGAGCTCTCTAGTCTCTATAAGAGGATCCCATGATGGATAGTGTCAAAGGCAACACTTGGATCTAACAGGATCAAAACTGAGACTTTGGATTGCATCAGTGTTTATATTGTGATGTCATTTGTCACCTTGGTAAGAGCAGTGTT
The DNA here is from genome assembly GCA_019594935.1 of Periophthalmus modestus. Taxonomy (NCBI): domain Eukaryota; kingdom Metazoa; phylum Chordata; class Actinopteri; order Gobiiformes; family Gobiidae; genus Periophthalmus; species Periophthalmus modestus. Next base: position 9,619,666 of record JAIEZT010000107.1, read on the forward strand.
GTTGTGGTGGGGTCTAAAAACTGGAAAACATCAAAGGTGTTGTTGTTTGGAGAAAGTTAATAAGCTGTTTGTAAACAATTTTTTCAAGGACTTTACCTAAAAATGGCAGATTTAAGATGGTTTGGTAAATTCAGTATTGTGGCATCAAAAACTGCTCTTCTTTAGAAGAGGCTTGATAACTGCAATGGGGGTTGCAAACCTCCTGACTTGGGGTTGCACTCCCGCATAGATACACCTGACTCAGGCTTATAGGGGGGTTGCACACCTCCAGCTGACTACTCCTGAGTTTCGCACATATATGTGGGTTGCATGCAGGTGAAGCTTGTGTCTATCAGTACAGTGGCTCTAAGCTGTAGGATTATGTGTGGCTCCAATCATAGTTCTTCTTCAGGCGCACACACACAAGTCTAAATGACTAAATGACCTCTGCAATGATCTGTGCTCCCTAAGCCCCACATAGCACAGGGAATTTACTGTAGCCTTTTATTAAGATGATATTATCACATAAGAGAAAGTGGGAGCGAAGCAGTAGGACATCATCAGAACTGTCGGAGGATAGCAATGAGTCAATATAGTCAGTAAATGAGATCATAGAGTGCATTTGTGATTGGCAACATGACCCAACTTGGCCCAACCACTTGACCCAACCTGACCCAACTTTACCCAGCCTGACCAAACCAGATCCAACCTGGCCCAATCTGACTCAACCTGACCCAACCTATCCAAACTTACCCCAACCTGAACCAACCTGACTCAATCTGTCTTCACCAGGCCCACTTCACCCACCCTTACCTTAACCTTACCTGACCCAACCTTGCCCAACCTGACTCAAACTGACCCAACCAGACCCAGCTGGCTGAAGCCAACCCAGCCAGAGGAAACCAGGCCAAACCTGACCCAACCTGAGCCAACCAGACCCAACTGGACTCAACCTGACAAAACCCAATCCAACCTTTCAGAGTGACTATCTAACTATGGCTAAAAGTACATTGAAAAAAAAAATCATGAATTCTTGCTGTGAGTGGGGTGCCTCTCCTCAAATCTGACCTGTAACTTGGGCTGAAGCATCGCCTGTTTATCTCTATGGC
>JAIEZT010000107.1:9620853-9673053 GCA_019594935.1 Periophthalmus modestus
AAGTTAGGCAGCGTTTATCTTCATAATCGTGATGTCTCTGCACAGGAAGCTGTCTACAGAGTTACAAACATGCATTTAAAGGAGTTTTCACGTAAAGTGACATTTGTTCCGACTGGTGATAACATAGTCCGTATGAGCAAACCAATTGGCGAAATAGATGATGATGAATGGGGGATGATATTTGGATGACAAACACTATAGAGATCGATATTTTAAGTAGACCAAACGACAGCACATTTAATGACATGTGCATCGCGCGACATTCGTATCCGAATATCGCTTGCTCGGGCCGTCGGACAAATGTAAAAATCCAATTCTCTTACAGAATGGATTAGGGGCAATTACTAAAAGAACTCGGACCAAGCCCGCTGTAGTTAGATATGCACGATTCTCTGAGACTAAAAACACAGAGAGTATTCCATCAAAGCATTCTTCAGCTATTCCTGCCTTATCGTGCTGATGTTGATCTGAAGCCCCCCCATTTGAAACATTTGAAAATTTCTATAAACCGGGATGTGCTTTTGAGTGACGGGTCTGTACATTTGGTTAAGTCTGTAGTTGACTCAAATAGGCGTCGGTTTGAACTTGCAGCTGAGGATTTGGATGAGGTCCACGAGCAGATGGACTTAGGTGAGCTGCATGAGGATGCGTGGGGCCTGCTCTGCCCAGAACAGGAAGTGGAGAGGTTGGAGTCGAGGGAGGAGTTCAGACAGATGTTACAGGCTGTTGGTTCTGAGCAGGAGCAAGAGGCTATTCCAGATTTAGCTGTTAGAAGTGAACAAGTGAGTCACATAGAGAAAAGAAACGTGATGAATCGTCAAGAGGGTCTTTCACTTGTGAAATCTCTGAACGAGCAACAACTGTCCTATTTTTTACAAAATACGGCAATGGTGTTTAGACAAAGTAGCTGGTAACAACCCAGAGCCATTGCACGTGTTCATCACAGGGGGAGCAGGCACAGGAAAAAGTCACCTTATCAGAGCCATTCAGTACGAGGCGACTCGTCTATTCGGTCCAATTTGTCATAGTCCAGATAATATTAGTGTTTTATTAACGGCTCCAACAGGGATAGCGGCATATAACTTGCAGGCGGCTACTATCCACACAACATTTAGTATTGGCACTAATGTTTCCCTCCCCTACACGCCGCTGGGGGAGGAAAAGATCAATACTCTGCGTGCTAAGTACATGGATTTACAAATTGTAATTATTGATGAAATATCCATGGTAGATAAAAGTTGTTTACTTATATTCATGGGGAGGCTACGTCAAATTAAACAGTCAGGTGACTTTTCTCCATTTGGCAATGTGTCTGTTATAGCTGTTGGGGATTTTTATCAATTATCACCAGTCATGGGTCAAGCTCTGTACAGAGAAAACATAGGTGTTAATTTATTTATAGATTTATTCAAAATTGCAGAGTTAACAATTGTAGTTAGACAAAAAGATAAAACTTTTGCAGAGCTCCTAAACCGACTTAGAGTGCGCTCCAGAGGGACACCACTGCTCGATGGGGACATAGAAATATTAAAACACTGTGAAACGGGTGAAGATCCAGATGTTTTACACATTTTCACCAAAAACAGCTTTGTATCTAATTATAATTTGAAGATATTAAATAGAGTTTGTCCAGAAAAAGTAACGATCAGTGCGCGCGTGACTTTGGCTATGACAAAAATACTGGAAAGTTAACAGAGATACAAGGCCATCTCCATAAATCCAAATTAGCCAGTTTGGAGGAGTGTTTAATCTTGGGCATAAATGCTCGTGTAATGCTGTGTAAAAATGTAGATTTAGCTGATGGTTTAGTTAATGGGGTATGTGGTATTGTTACATATATGGTTGAAAATCCACAGAAAAACCTGCCTCCTTTAGCAATTTATGTTAAATTTGATGATGATAGAGTAGGCGCACAGAGGAGGAGGCAAACACGCCCCCTGCTCACCTGACTGGTTCTACCCTCATAGAACCAGAGGAGGAGCAGCAGGCGAATAAAACGAGGGGAAAAGCGGCGTCAGTTTCCGCTTAAACTCGCTTGGGCGTGTACAGTTCATAAAGTACAGGGAGTTACAGTAGATCAAGCCGTGGTGTCCCTTAAACAAGTATTTACGGCAGGTCAGGCGTATGTGGCCCTTAGTCGTGTTAGGACTTTAGAAGGCCTCATCATTCAGGACTTTAATGAAGATGCCATTTATTGTAACGATGGCATTAGAGCGGCACTTCAGAACATGCCTCCCTTCACAGTCGACAGTTTGTCCTGGCACCTACAGGAGGCACATGTCCTGACATTCTTTTACATGAATGTTCAGGGTTTAGCTCGACATGTGTCAGATTTGGCTTTATGCTCACAGCACTGGCAGCCTAACTGTATCGCTGTGTGGTAGAGACATGGTAAATGTAGATTCATCTTTTCAAACTAGTCACATTGAAGGTTTCAACTTCCATAGTCGTCCCCGTAGTTTATCTTATCAGCAGAGTAATCATCCAGCTTTGACTAGTTTGCTGGGCCAGCAGCACGGTGGTGTTGGCATGTACTGTGAGGAAAACCTTAACTATGAGATCACAGTACGAGATTTTAGTTTAGAATGTTTAGTGAATTATTTTGCAGAGTATAAAATTATAGTTTGTGTCATTTATCGTCCACCGTCTTACCCCATGTCTCTATTTAAGTATAATTTGGACAGATTATTGAATTGGCTGGAGTCACATTGTGCCACTGTGGCAGTGGTGGGAGATTTTAATGACGACATATTGAAATCTTCAAATCTCTGCAGTTTTATGATAGAAAAAGGTTATGTTCAATATGTCACATCTCCCACAACAGAGAGGGGGACATTAATCGATCATGTATATGTTAAAACTACAGAGTATGACATAGACTCTGTCGTGGTGCCAACTTACTTCAGTGACCATGAGGGGATGGTGTTTTCTTTTAAATTTAGATCTACAGAGGCCACACAATTAGGCTGAATTGGTTTATTTAAAATGGACAGTTGTTGCTTTTTGACGTCTCATCACATTGTTGTGGGTTGATTTGTCTTTATCCTGTCTTTACTTTTATATGATGTGAAGTTGTTTTAATGTCGATCATGGAGATTCTTATCATGAGTTTTAGATGGTTCTTCATCAGTGTGTTATGTGTTTATCATGCTCCTTCTTAATCATGAATTTTAAAGTGTTTCTAATCAGGTGATGTGTTTTTATTGTATATTAAACTGTATTTATGTTTGTAGTTAATCTCTTGTAATCTGGTGTTTTTATTGTATATTTAATCTTGTTCATGTTTGCAGTTAGTCTGTTCTAGTCGTGTGTTTTTTATTGTATATTTATCTCTCTATATGTTTGTAGTTAGTGTCCATACAGTGATGAGTGCACACATACTGTATGGTTTGTCCTTTGTCAAAGTTCAAACTGACAACCTGTACACCTCTCTCCTCTCTCCCCCTCTCCTCCCTCTCTCTCTCTCCCCCCTCTCATCTCCCACTCCCTCTCCCCCCTGAATCCTCCCCTCCCTCCCTCTCCCCCCCCCCCTCCCCCCTCCCTGTCCCTCTCTCTCCCTCCCTCCTCCCCCCTCTCTCTCGCTCCCCTCCCCTGTCTCCTCTCCCTCCCCCTCCCTCCCCCCCCCTCTCCCCCCCCCCCCCCCCCTCCCCCCCCCCCTCCCCCCCCCACCCCCCCCCCCCTCTCTCCCCCCCCCCCCCCCCACCCCCCCCTCCCCCCCCCCCCCCCCCCCCTCCCTCCTCCCCATCTCCCTCTCTGCCCTCCCCCCCCCCTCCCTCCCTCCCTCTCTCTCTCTGCCCTTCCCCCCCCCTCCCTCCCTCTCTCTCTGCCCTTCCCTCCCTCTCTCCCTGCCCTCCCCCCCCCTCCCTCTCCTCTCTCCCCCCTCCCTGCCTCCCTGTTTTTCTCCCTACCTCTGTCCTGTTCTTCTCTCGATCTCTCCCTCACTGTCCTGTGTTTCCTTTCCTTTCCTCCTCTCCTTGAACCACCACCTTATCGCGGTGGGAGAGGTTTGTGTGCCCAGATGATCCTTGGAGCTGTTGTGAGGGGCTTTATGCTCCTGGTCAGATCTCCCAGGACAAACAGGTTCTAGGTGATGGGTCAGACAAAGAGTGGTTCAAAATACTCAAAGTAGCATTCACTGTTCAGTTCAGCTGGAGTTTGTTCATTGCTATTCACATGTTGTTTCTTGTCCTGTTTCAGATCTCTGGCCGCTGACCGCCCGGTGATGACTGGACCCTAGATCCACTTCTGTCCCCTGATTCTGTTCTGTGGACCTGAACCTTCCCTTTCCTGAATGACTGGCCCAATACCTGGTTGGGGTGGCTCCCACTCTGGTTGGGCCCCTCTCTGTCTCTTAGTTGAGCGGCTCTGAACCTACAGACTTGAACTCTATCTGTAAATGGATGCACATTAGTCTGGACACATCTGCAGCTGCCCCTCCATGGGAGTGGTGGATTTCTCATTCACTCATTCTCCTCCAGGTTTCTTTCTTTTTCTTTTTTTCTGGAGTTGTTCCCTGACGAGGAGGGTCTAAGGACAGGGGGCGCTCTGGGACACTTTTGTGTTTTTCTGTTTCATTGTTGATTTTCTAACTTTCTGTTGGTTAACTCAATTGTCATGTTCATTCCTAAGAGATGTGTCTATTTGTATATGTGTGTGTGGGTGTCTGTGTGTGTCTGTGTCTGTGTGTATATATATATGTGCCTGTGTGTGTCTCTGTCTGTGTGTGTATACATATATTTGATAGATGGACGTGTATATAAGTAGGTGTAATGTTTTGGTTTACAGTTACATGGCTAAATTCTGCTCATGTATTGATACTACTGTAGTTATTTTGTGATGTATAATGTTTTGATTTTGCAGTAATAACAGGCTGTTATTGTAAAGACTGAACTGTTCTCATAATTGTAATAAGTTTTGGGTTTTGTCTTGGTTTAATTTTTAAGTTGTCAATTTTATAACAGTACAGTTGAATGGATTAACAATGTCTTTATCAATTTTATTCATAACTGACGAGAAAAATAAAATCTTTGAAAGGAAACTAATTTCTATTTATTTAATATTATGTAAAACATTTTATTGAATTAATTAGCTGTAAAATATAGAAGTAAAGACAAAGTTTTTGCACACTTTCACATAATGTATAAAATGTAATTAGTTATTTATTAATTAATCCAAACCACTTCTACTGAAAATAAATAAAGAGGATAACACGGCCTTTGAGGGCAGAAAAGTTAACCACACAGCTTTTGAATAATGTGAGATGTTTTTTAACAAAAGATGGAGATAACAGGTTTATCGTGGTTGAGTAAACATGTTGTATTAGTTCTATTAGGTTTAAAAGTTCATAATATGGCGTCTCCAGCAGCAGCAGGTCTAATGTAGTGGATCAGGGCTTTGTCCATTATCTTCCTTGTCCACCACCATCACAGTTTTCTGGGCGTCAAAGCACAATATTAATTTTAATCATGATTCATGTGCAGGTTATCTTTCTATTTTAAAGAGGTACAAAAAATCATCTGCTTCTAAGAGTTCACACTACACTGATGAAATTCACCTGTCACCCACCAGATCCTTACTGAGGTTAACCTGAGTGGATGAAGTGGTTGTCTGTGCATGTGCATCATCACATATTCATGCAGGCTGGAGAAGAAAAATAACAATTCACATATGAAATAGATATATAATTGGCAGTTTCCTTACTCTAATATTTAAATTCCTGTGTATTAAATATTGTTAAATACAATAAAATGCCTGTAAAACACCACATAAACATACTTGAAGTTTCTAAAGCATTCTAAGTAAATCATCTTGAAAAGTCAGTTTAATTTCATAATATGGCTTTACTCATTTGCAGTAAATTGTTCTGAAGTTATGACCTAATGATGTTATTTCTGGTCAAAATTAGCAGTCACAGAGCAGACTTTAGTTTCATCCTTTTACTTCTTTATAGAAAAAAACACTCCTCAAAGTATCTGTCAAACTAAAAAAGCAAACTTTTTTTAAGTATTTGGTTTACTCTATATTTTGTTTACTTACAAAGTGTCACTTGTAAAGTGCTTTGAGTGACTTGAAGGTGGGAAAGTGCTTTATAAAAATATGAACATTTTCCATGACTAAGCATTAATGTGCATTTTATTATAAAAAATTCTGTGTCTGTTCTAATCATGTTATCAGTCCTGTGCTGCCATCGTTGCAGTGATCACAGCATTGAGAGGAGCAGAGCCGACGATGGCGTAGCCCAAAACCAGAACCAGATCACTTTGAGTGACGGACTGGACTAGGCCAGTAAAGTATGAGAGAAGATACAGACTGGATTTCTGTGAAGACAGTAGTTTCTTGTGGATCAGTAGAACAGATTTTGTAAAGACACTCGTTCAGTAGCACTTGTCTCTTTATTGCAGCTTCGGGGTGTACTTGTCAATAAACAGACAAAGTGAATAAACATTGGAAGCTTTGCTGCACTCATCGCCATGACAATGACAAATGACCATGTAAAATACAACTTTGACCCACTGAACTTATGACTAAAGTGACCTGAAAGTAGGAGGAGCTCCCTGCAGGAACTTGGGCCTAAATAATAAATTGTTATATTACTTTGAAGTTGAATTTATTAATTTAGTAAACATTGCCATTAGGATAACAAGGGCACTGGCAACCTACTGAAAAATACCATGTAATTTCCGTTGATTTTTATTTGTCATTTTTTATCAAGACGACCAAACGTAATTTTGTGTAAAATTTTGTTACATTTAAAAAATCTAAATTTTCGGCCCTTCATACAAATTTGCTTGTTATTGTATAGGAGGGACTCTCACACTAATATTGTTTCTTTCACAATGACACGGTTTAGACAAGAAAGTTTTATAACTGATTCAGATTTGTGCCCAATCGGACTTTGTATGCACAAATGGGAGCAAATTTTGAAATCGGAAAATTTCCAAATTTCCAATGTAAATTTATGACTCCCATTGACACAATGTATTTTGATATTTGCAGGTGGTGCTGTTGCACCACTTTTTAGGCACAGATTTACATTTTTAAAATGAATATATTAAAAAGTCACTGTGGCAAATTTTATGTTCTTCATTGAAGGTAATAAGGCGTTATAAGACGATAATTTATAAATTTCCCCATTAGGATAACGTAGACAAATAAGAACAAGCATGCATATCCAGTGTTGGGAATAACGGTGTTAAACAATAACGGCTTTACTAACGTGTTGTTTTTTCACTAACGGAGTAATTTATCTAATTACTTTTCCCAGCGTCCCAACGCCGTTACCGTTACTGACAGTAAAATGTGGCGCGTTACTATTACTTCAGTTCACTCTGCTCTTCATCAGAGAAGACTCATCTTAAGGAGCTGTAGCACTGTTGTGTTTCTTTGGTGAAAGAGGCTCGAGGTGAGATCAGAGGCTTGTTTGAGATGAGGCGCAGATAATCTCGTGAGAGCGAGGCCGACGCAGCCGTGTCTCAATTCACCAAAGTGCCTTAAATGCGCCGCTCGAACGGGGCATTTAAGTCGGGCGGTGCTTCGACCCGCACTTCGAACAGAACAGAACGGTGCATGTGACAAATTGGGACACGGCCGCAATTTTTGAGCAAGGAGAGCACAGCAGCTCTACACCGCCTGCGGCCGCCTGCATGGACTACAAAGGCTTAATGCATGATGGGAAATGGTGTCCTGTCACACGTGCATCGACAGCTGATTGGGTCTGAGTTGAGTTTTGATCAGAAACGTGACGCCCTGACGCACGGCGCCTCCTCCTCCAACTTTACACAAACTACTGCCACATATTTGATATGGACATATGTTTAAATGTGACTGAAGTGTCCAGGCTGGTGTCACATGAATCACTTTAAACAAATACAATATAATTACATTCTGTTAAAGTGAAATAAATCTCAAAGGTTCACATCTGTTGTGTTTTTATTGTTTTAACAAAGTAACGGCATAGTTACTTTGCCTAGTAACTAATTACTTCTCCCAAAAAGTAACTGAGATGGTAACTCAGTTACTTTTTGGGAGAAGTAACTTGTAACTATAACTAATTACATTTTTGAAGTAAGATTCCCAACACTGTGCATATCCCATGCCTACTGCATGGGTTGCTAGGATACTGGAGTCTGTGCAGAGGGCGACCTCAGTTATTGCGTGCCTTGCGCGCAACTTCGGCAAGACAGTTAGCAATGACGCTAGCAGCATTGAACAGCTATCGCCCACTGAACAGCCCTGCACTGGGCACACCCTGTAGGTGGCGCTAACGCGCCACATGCCTCTGTTTTATTGCGTCTTAGAGCTGCATTTGTGACCAAACAAATCCAAAAGACATTGGGAGCACTGATGCACAAAATGCACAAACATGGATTTTTGAGGCGTCGCCATGGCAACACCGTGCAAAAAGCAAAGTTGGCCCCCCAGACTTTTTTGATGGGGACGAACTGAAGAATCACTGTGCCAAATTTCACGTTCTTCATTGAAGGTAATAAGCCGTTATAAGACTTTGAAATGTGTGAGAATTTATAAATTTTCCCATTAGGATAACATTGGGTATTTCGTGCATCGCTATGGAAACAGAGTGAAAAATATGACATGGGTCCTATTGACTTTTTTGATTGGGATGACATGATGAGTCGGTATGTCAAATTTCATAGAATTCCATGAAACTAATGTTTTTCTCATGAATGGGAAAATTTGGGACCGTTCCCATTAGGATAACATGGGCACTTTGGCGCATCGTCATGGCAACACGGTGCAAAAAACGACATGGGTCTGATTGACTTTATTGATTGGGATGCCCCACTGGAATTTTGTGTGAAATTTCGTAACATTTGGGAAAACTAAATTTTCAGCCCTCCATACAAATTAATTTATTATTCTGTAGGGGGCGCTATTGCAACAAATTGTTTTCTTTCAAAATGAGTAGGTTCAGGCCAAAAAGTTTTACAACTGAGTCGAATTTGACCCTAATCAGACTTAGTATGCGCTAATGGGAGGAAATTTTGAAATTTGAAAATTGCAAAAATTCAGATGGAATTTTGCGGCTTCGCCGCACGGAAACCGTTATACGTATCAATGTAAATTGGATAACTTTTGATGCCCCACTTGTCTAGATGATGTCCAGTGATTTTCAGCCCTGCAGGTGAAGCGCCTTCAGAGGAGTTGACGAAAATGCGACGTCAACGAAAACGCAGACTCGGCATTTTGAAATTTTCAATCAAAGATGGCCGACTTCCGGTTTGTCAGGGGGCGTGGCCATAATGATATTTTTTGTTTGGCATCACTTGATGAATGTGTGTACCGGATTTGGTGGGTCTACGACAAAGTTGACGTCGAAGCGTCTCCCATTGACGCAATGTATTTTGACTTTTGTAGGTGGCGCTGTCGCGCCATTTTTTGATGCCCAATGATGCACCACATAAAAAAATAAATTTTTCAGCAGACCTGAATTTTGGGCAAATTTTGGTGAGTTTTCGAATATGTTCAGGGGGTCAAATTCCTGCTCAAAGAGCAGAAGAAGAAGAAATAAAAAAAATTAAAGCCGCAAGCGGCATCGAACGGCCCCTCGCGGGCCGCGCTTCGCACTCGGACGACCGGGCTCCCTGTAGGTGCCGCTGATCCGCCACTTGCTTCCGTTTTATTGTGGCTTTGGGGCTGCACTTGTGACCAAACAAAGCCAAAAGACACCGGGAGCACTGATGCACAAAATGCACCAACATAGGTTTTTCCAGGCATCGCCATGGCAACACCGTGCAAAATACAAACTTGGCACCTCGGACTTTTTTGATGGGGATGATGTAAAGAATCACTGTGCCAAATTTCACATTCTTCCTTAAAGGTAATAAGTCGTTATAAGAGTTTGAAATGTACGGAAATGTGGAAATGTTCCCATTAGGATAACATGGGGTATTTCGCGAATCGCCATGGCAACAGAGTGAAAAATATGACATGGGGGTGATTGACTTTTTTGATCGTGATGACATGATGAGACATTCTGGCAAATTTCACTTAATTCCATGAAACTAATGTTTTTCTCATGAATGTGAAATTTTCGGAGCGTTCCCATTAGGATAACATGGGCACTTTGGCGCATCGTCATGGCAACAGGGTGCAAAAAACGATATGGGTCTGATTGACTTTATTGATCAGGATTACCTACTGGAATTTTGTGTGAAATTTCGTAACATTTGGGAAAACTAAATTTTGGGACCTCCATGCAAATGTATTTGTTATTCTGTAGGGGGCGCTATCGCGCCAATTTTGTTTCTTTCACAATGAGTAGGTTTAGGCCCAAAAGTTTTACAACTGATTTGAATTTGAGTCCAATCGGACTTTGTATGCGCAAACGGGAGCAAATTTTGAAATTAGAAAATTGCAAAAATTCCGATGGAATTTTGCGGCTTCGCCGCATGGAAACCGTGATAGGGATCAACGTAAATTGGATAACTTTGGATGCCCCACTTGTCTAGATGATGTCCAGTGATTTTCAGCCCTGCAGGTGAAGCGCCTTCAGAGGAGTTGACGAAAATGCGACGTCAACGAAAATGCTGACTCGGCATTTCGGAATTTTCAATCCAAGATGGCCGACTTCCGGTTTGTCAGAGGGCGTGGCCATAATAATATTTTTTGTTTGGCATCACTTGATGAATGTGTGTACCGAATTTGGTGGATCTACGACAAAGTTGACGTCGGGGTGTCTCCCATTGACGCAATGTATTTGACTTTTGTAGGTGGCGCTGTCGCGCCATTTTTTTATGCCCAATAATGCAGCATATAAAAAAATAAATTTTTCAGCAGACCTGAATTTTGGGCAAAATTTGGTGAGTTTTCGAATATGTTCAGGGGGTCAAATTCCTGCTCAAAGAGCAGAAGAATAAAAAAAAAAAAAAAATAATAATATTTTTAGCAAAAACAATATATCCGAAAACATTAGAATGACATATTATACGTTTTTTGAAAGCTCTCAACTTTCCCACGTCACCGTGGGGTCTATGGCGAATGACGGGCGCTGACGCGCCCGTCATTCGCCATGACGTCGGGGCCCGCCATTGACCTCCCATTGACTTCCATTCATTTTTAGCAGTAATAAAGATGGCCCATGCCTACGGCATGGGTTGCGGGGATAGTGGAATCAGGGCAAGGTCGCGACCTCAGCCGAACTGTGTGCGCTGCGCGCACAAGTTCGGCAAGACAGTTAGCAACGATGAGTGCCTGGGCTTCGCCCAGGCACTCATCGTTGCAGAAGAAGCAATAGGCCCTACGCCCTGTAGGGGGCTCGGGCCTAATAATAATATTTTTAGCAAAAACAATATATCCGATAACATTAGAATGACATATTATACATTTTTTGAAAGCTCTTGACTTTCCCACACGTCACCGTGGGGTCAATGGCAAATGACGGGCGCGTCAGCGCCCGTCATTTGCCATGACGTTGGGGTCCGCCATTGACTCCCATTGACTTCCATTCATTTTAGCAGTAATAAAGATGGCCCATGCCTACGGCATGGGTTGCTGGGATAGGGCTCGATGCCAGGAGTGTGTTTGGGCGACATGAGCGCTTCGCGCTGCCTTTGTCAACATTGAGTCAATGGGCTTCGCCCATTGACTCAATGTTGACGATGACATGCTAGCAAGAACAAATATGCATATCCCATGCCTACGGCATGGGTTGCTAGGATACTGGAGTCGGGGCAAGGTCGCGACCTCAGCCGAACTTGTGCGCTGCGCGCACAAGTTCGGCAAGACAGTTAGCAACGATGAGTGCCTGGGCGAAGCCCAGGCACTCATCGTTGCGGAAGCAATAGGCCCTACGCCCTGTAGGGGCTCGGGCCTAACTATAACTAATTACATTGTTGAAGAAAGATGCCCAACACTGCTTCTAACTCAGCTGATGCCCAGACACACCATCTCTCCACACATGTCAGCTATTATGAATGATTAAAGTGAAAAGGTCTTTTTTATGAACCCTATCATCAACTAAACTGAAATAAAAAATGAAATTGAAGCTTTGAAGATGATTAGATTCAACTGGGGTCCAATTTATTTCCCACAGTGTGTGCTCTGTGCTAGGAGTAATGGGACCTAATGGCTTCACTTTATACTTATGGAAGTCAATAAACTCCACATACCATGGAGAGAAGTAAGCACATTTTTATTCAACCATTTACAGCCCACAATAATCACATTAGCCGGTTAGCAAGGAGCTAACTACATCAGAACAAAGCGGAGGTACACACTGCAGAGGAGAGGAGAGCCAGTCCCAGACCGTATTATTACTTGTTTGAATGCTAGCGATAGCTAATAGATGTGTCTCCTTTCTGTTCACTAGGGGGCCAACCCGATTAACCGAAACCGGATTAATCTCAGCACAGTGCAAACTAATCATGTGCCAAAGTCTGGGCACAGTTATGGAGCTAACCTAGCACAGGGGACTTACCAGGCTACAGACCAACTGGACAGCATGGAACTGCATTTTCAAAGCATTTCATAGAGATATCCATTTGAAAGTAAGTAAGAAATATAGCAATATTTAGCAAAGCAAAACTAAAACTTGAATGAAAATACTTTTGAACTGCGAGGAGTCGAACACCCAATACTGAATGAGATGCCAGACATTTTGCTTATTGCCGTTTTCCCCAGATGTTAGGACACATTTTTGAATGTCATTTAAGAGCTGAGCATTGATTATTTATATAAAAACAAAAAATTTCATTCACTCCTGGTGTGAGAGCCATTCATCACAATATTTAATGACATGTTAGTCAAAAACATTATATTTAATACTTTAATAGTTACAATAGATGCACAGTAGGGCTGCAAGAGTAATCGCAATCTAATCACAGTTTGAATGGACGCAATTAGCCAATCACTAAGGCTGCAATATTTAAAGTACCATAATTCCCTTCACAAACAACAAAATCTCCTGTCCTATTCTGGATCAAATCTGATAACCCTACAGTTTAGATCTGTGCAAACATGTTCTGAAATGTGATTACATATTTTAGTATTTTTTAAAACATTAAAAATCACAATTGCAGTGCTTGTTCAAAAACATTACAGTTAGATATAAAAAAAAAAAAATGGTTCAGTCCTAATGCATAGTCATATTTGTATGGGAAACCCTAATAATCCTAATGATACACATTTTTGTGCTAACCTTGTAGTAATGTTGTCACGATACAAAAATGTCAAATTTTATTTTGATACTAAGGAATAGACTCTTTACTCTGATTCCGAGTAATAATAATAAAAAACACTAAATCTTCTTTTATATTACCATATGGCCTATATCTGCGTAATCCCTGCATAATTGTCCAGGTAGGTTGCATTCGATCCATTGGCATATACAATTCTATGTTGTCTCATATGTCTGATACAGCTCCAGATCAGTCTAAAGCTCAAATGATTATCTAGTTTGCATATTAGTTTTAGTATCAATTAGTATATGATTTTCAGTACTTTTGACAACCCTACCTGGTAGTTGGCCATCTCGATGAGCTGTTCCATGTCCTTTTCAGGGTGTCTCTGTTTTGAGCTCCTTGAGAGTCCTGGCCATGTCCCGGCGTGCCTCGTCCTCCTCGTCTTTAGCCCCGCCCTCCTCCATCAGTCCGTCTGTGCCATGGCAGTTGAGCGCCATCTGGCCGTCCAGCTCCAGCATGTCCATCTTAGTGAAACCACCCAGAGCCCCGCCCCCACCATGCAACATGTCCCCACCCTCAGACTCGATGATGATGCCACGGCTCTTGTCAGCACGGTAACGCTTGCGCACGTATTTATAAATTAGCAGGCGACGGTCAGCCACCCAGGCCTGGACCACACACAGTGGGAAGAAGAGGAAAGTGAGCACTGCCTCCCACACCTGTGAGAGAGAAATCGATTAATATAGAAATTCATTATTTCTCAATCATTATATGTTGTCACCATCATTCTACCAAATAAGTATTCCAGTTATATCACCACATAACATCACAAGGTGGATGATTTGTACACTATATATATATATATATATATATATATATATATATATATATATATATATATATATATATATATATATATATATACATACATATACATATATATATGACTGAGCTCCTCACCCTGTCTCTAAGGGTGCGCCCAGCCACTCTGCGGAGGAAACCCATTTCGGCCGCTTGTATCCGCGATCTTGTCCTTTCGGTCATGACCCATGACCATATAGCACATGACCATAGGTGAGGGTAGGAACGTAGATTGACCGGTAAATCGAGAGCTTTGGCTTTCGACTCAGCGCCCTCTTTACCACAACGGACCGATACAGCGACCGCATCACTGCAGACGCTGCACCGATCCGCCTGTCAATCTCGCGTTCCATCTTTCCCTCACTCGTGAACAAGACCCCGAGATAATTGAACTCCTCCACTTGAGGCAAGGGCTCACCACCCACCCAGAGAGGGCCAACCACCTTTTTCCGGTCGAGAACCATGGCCTCAGATTTGGAAGAGCTGATTCTCATCCCAGCCACTTCACACTCGGCTGCAAACCGCCCCAGTGCCTGCTGCAGGTCCTGGCTCGAAGAAGCCATCAGGACAACATCATCTGCAAACAGCAGAGATGAGATCCTGTGGTTCCCGAACCAGACCCCCTCCAGCCCCTGACTGCGCCTAGAAATTCTGTCCATGAATATATTGAACAGAACCCGGTGACAAAGGGCAGCCCTGGCGGAGTCCAACATGCACCGGGGAACAAGTCTGACTTACTGCCAGCAATGCGAACACAGCTCCTGCTCTGGCCATACAGGGAATGGACAGCCCTTAACAAAGGACCCCCGGACCCCATACTCCCGGAGCACGAAAACCACACTGCTCCTCCTGAATCCGAGGTTCGACTATCGGTCGGATTCTCCTCTCCAGTACCCTGGAAGGCTGAGGAGTGTGATCCCCCTATAATTGGAACACACCCTCCGGTCCCCCTTCTTACAGAGGGACCACAACCCCGGTCTGCCAGTCCAGCGGTACTGTCCCCAACTGCCACGCGATGTTGTAGAGACGTGTCAGCCAAGACAACCCCACAACATCCAGAGACTTGAGGTACTCGGGACGGATCTCATCAACGCCCGGAGCCTTGCTACTGAGGAGCTTGCCAGCCACCTCAGTGACTTTGGCCAGGGTGATGGACGAGTCCGTCTCCGGGTCCCCAGTCTCTGCTTCCTCCTCGGAAGATGTGACAGTGGGATTGAGGAGATCCTCAAAGTATTCCTTCCACCGTCCGACAACATCCCCAATCGAGGTCAGCAGCTCTCCACCCGCACTGTAAACAGTGTTGGTGAAGCACTGCTTCCCCTCCTGAGGCGCCGGATGGTTTGCCAGAATTTCTTTGAGGCCGTCCGATAGTCCTCCTCCATGGCCTCCCCGAACTCCTCCCAACCTCGAGCTTTTGCCTCCATGACAGCACAAGCTGTGGCACGCTTGGCCCACCGATACCTATCAGCTGCCTCAGGAGTCCCACCAGCCAACAAGGCTCGGTAGGACTCCTTCTTTAGCTTGACGGCATCCTTTACTTCCGGTGTCCCTATCACAAATAAGGCCCCTGTGAATTTTTTCACAAGTCCACGACAAATCGATTGTCTTCTATGAATTTTTGAAAATGAAATTTGAAGAGGGCGCTAGAGAGTCATTTTGTGAGATAAGGCCATGATTTGCATATCATTGCGTTCAGCTCACAAATGTGCATAAACGCTCTATCAGCGTTTTTCCACAAAAAAATGTGTGAAAGAGAAATATTTATTGACTTATTCCAAAATTTGTGATTTTGTATAAAATTCACCATGACCACACCCAAAGTCATATTCAAATTATAATTGATGATCTTAAATCTCACATGGGTTTAGTGGGATTTGGCCAAGTTTGAAGTGTTTATGATGAAAACTGTGTGAGGAGATGTCCTGAATGTGAGACTGTGCGCTTTTGTCATTCTTGGGTTTGATCCAATATGGCCGACTTCCTGTACATTTTAGGGCGGGGTCATAATATCATTTTTGTCATGTCCTGACATGTTCTATTTTTTGATGTGAGTTTCAGATTTTTCGGTTGACTTTTTTCCGAGTCGGGCTCCCATTAGCCCCATGAAAATCAAAGTTTGAGGTGGCGCTACCGAGTCGTCTTTCGTCATTTTTTTTCGGGGTCTTTGGTGACAATTTGAGCTTGGCGTGTTTACTACTTGATTTTTGCCATTTTCCACGTTTCGGACACGGTTTTAATGAGTCCCTCGCCGGGACGTTGTCACCGGCTCGGGCCTAATAACAAAATTGCTTTATTTGGGATATAAATTCATATTTTACTCATAAATTTGTTCAAAAAGGCAAATCTGATGCACTGGAGGACAATCTGGGAAGGACACATGGGCAAACAAAGACAAGAGCTGTGCAGAAAAAAACAAAACTGTGCCAAATATCTCTAAATATTCAATATCAGATCGATACAGATATCTAGGTAAATCCTCTGATATCGCTAATTAAACCACCAATAAACCATCCCTAAATGAAGATGCTCACATCCACCACTCCAGGCGAGAAGACACTGAGGATGAGGTAGAGCCAGATGTATGCAAAAATGCTCCAGGCTGCAGTTACGAAGAAGACTCGCAGGTGTTTGATTTTGCGCGTTTCCCCATCTGGGACCACGTACACGCACAGGGCAATGATCACAAACATGTTGAATGCAGCGCTGCCCACGATGGTGCTCGGCCCGAGGAGCCCGCTTCAAAGTTGTGCCCACACACCTGGAGGGAAGACAGGACCCAAATGAAGAATGCCATTATAAATCCTGCATTAGAGAGGGCAGCAGGAGTCAATGTGTAGACCTGCACACACCAGGAAATGGATAACTGGCCTAATCCAATTTAAATAAATTTATCCAAATGCATGCAAACCCGGGGTAACTATGATTAAGGTGTTGTTAATTGAATACCAAAAAGATCCCAATAACACATCTGGAGCAACCAGTATGTACTTGGATGCCCGTTACATGTAACAGCGCAGTCCAATATACATTATGCACAGACTAGGAGAGGCATTCAAATCCATGAGGTAAGAAACAGCCAGGAAAATATTACACGTGTTTAGATGTCTAGTATTGAAAAGCTACAGCCTCTCCACCGAGCCCCCCACTAAGCACATATTGTTTTGTTTCAGTCCGCTTTGTTAAAGTAAAATGAGCTTCAATATATATTTGTGCTGCAGAAAGCAAATAACACAATTGCATGTCTGAAAATCAAATGCACAACGTAAATGAGATTCAGCTTACCTATTTCAGCCAAAAATTGCAGTTATAGTAGGTGTGATAGTCATTTTTATTAGTAATTATAGCTGCAAATTTAATGTGCTATGCTAAATTCCTACAACCACCTGAACATCTCAGAACCCCCCTTTCACACCTATGTGGTTCTTTGACCTGCTGTAGACTGGAGAAGAGTGGTCTGACAGGTTTTGGGGTAAAGACAATGTGAATTTGGTTGTTTATGACACTCGTATTTCTGTGCATGTAAATCACAGTACCTCACCTCTATCACAGAGAGCAGAATCTCCGGAGCACTAGAGCCCAGGGCCATCAGGGTCAGGTTAGACACGGTCTCATTCCAGATCCGCACTGTGGCTGTGGTGGTCTCCCCGTTGGATTTCTTTATGGTAATTTCCTTCTCTTGTGATGTTATCACCTTCAAATAACAACACATCTAAATTTTCATGTATGTTACTATGTCATCTTTTTCAATTCAACACAGTTCAAATTAGTCACTTTAGTTATCCCTGAGAGGCAATTAAAAGGGACAGAGAGCAGAGTACACATAATAAAGGTATACATAAAATCAATCATAACATCCATACAATAGAGCTCATGTTAAAGTGCTGAGAATTTTTCTTCATCTCAGTACAACTACACTGGGGTGAAATGGAAAGCCCAAAAGAACAATTATTAGTTAAATGTCTGTCTGTGAGTGACTTAGGGATGCACCAATCCAAGTTCTTCAGTTTCCGATATTGATGTCAATACTTTGCCTTTAAGTATCTGCCGATACCCGATATCAACTGATACTAGGGCCGAGACTGAAAACATAATTTATTTCCTCTAACACACCGCTTTCATACTAGGTGAAGTGTGTGGGTGAAGTCTCTTGTCTAAGGACACAACAACCGAACTTGGTCCGAGCAGGACTCAATCCTCTGACCTTTGGGTTGGGGGACCAAAGCTCTAACCAGTGAGCCACTGTCGCCACAAGTACTATCTCCGACTACCACCAGATCTAAACCAGGTCTCTATGAACATAATTCCAGGTCTAATCTAGGGTTAAACCAGGTCTAAAAGTGGACTACATCATTCCTACTGTAGTTCTAAACTATCCAAAGGAGGATAAAAAAGTGATAAAATGAACTCTAAATTAGGCCATCCCACAAACAAAAAGCTATCCAAGTACCACCTGAAAGGGCTGGCAGACACATTTTGAGAAACACTGATAAAGATCATTGTATCCAGGGCGTGATTATCCGGAAAAAGAGACCAGATGATGTTTTCTTTACTTATTTAAAACTATTTAAACGAGTCTGTGTCTGCAGCACGAGCATTTTACTCAGACTGTGGTGATGATCACTGTGATCCCCAGAATAAAGCAGAAATAGGGAAAACAGAAGCAGAGAAGCAAATCACACCCTCACCCTCTAAATATTAAGTGTATGTAGTGTGTTTGTATTTCTCAGTTTGGAGGTTCACTGGAATTAAACTTAAAATGCTGTGACTGCGGGCAGAACAGACCATATTAAAAAGTACATCTATTGGCAGATGTGTGCAGTGTGCAGACCTCAATAGAAGACATGAAGCGGTCTGCGATGATGCTCATGCCCAGGAACATGTAGATCAAAGCCACAAAGTAGACGATGGCCCGGGCCACTTTGTCCCCGGCCGATGGGTTCTGTGGATTCCATACTGGGAGAACCACACCTGGAAAACAACACGTTTGAGGAACAGATGCCACAGAACAGTAAGCCCCTGCCATCTGCCGAAACTATAGACAATGGTCTACAGCATGACCTTGCATTCATATTTCAAATGCTTTATTAAGGTGAGATACAGAAACAGACTGCTGTTTGTTTTATGGTCAGTTAGCTCTCTCAGCATATAAGCTCTCACCAGGAAACAAAAATATAGTCCAATCTGCACTCTAGATGTTTTATAGCCCACCCAGAGGACCCACCCCACAGACTCCCACCAGGATGACCCTCACTAGACGCACCTCCATTGACACATCCCTTAACCATTACAGATTTGTGTCTAATCTTAACTAGACAAAGGGCCTACAGCAACACTGTTGATTTTCTAATTCTGTTGGTTAATCAACTCTCATGTTCAGCCCTAAGAGGCGACTGCTGTCGTGATTTTGGGCTCTACAAAAATAAATTGAATTGAATTGAATTGAAACACATTCACAGACAAATTACATGCTTATGCTATTTACGCCCTGTGTATGTATATGTAGGTCCGTTGTTTGTGACAATGTGTTTAAAGTGTTAATTAACGTAGACAAGAGGAGTAGAGCAGAGATAACAGAGCTAGTTCATTCAAGTTACAAATGAAATCCATTGGTCAATAAATATCTATGATGTCATTTATAAAGTAAACTAATTGAAAATAGTGAGGTACATGACAGCGAAGGCACATCGTGGTGGAGGCCTGCAGGGTAGGGTCCTCTGTGTGGAGGTTTGCAGCCGCACTCTCTTGATTATTTCAGAAGAAAACCTGAAGAAATTAGTGCATCAATCTTTCAGTGGAGCTCTGCTAGGATATAACGAAAAGAAGATATTTAAAAAGATATTTAAAACAGATTATGATTGACTTGCCATTGTTGCCAAAAAGATGTGTGTACAGCAGTCAAGCAGAGATATGAGAAACTCCATTGTCCTGATGAAGACACATTAGTGTCGAAACGTATTGGCTGCCCACACTGTAATAAAGGACTTTTAATCTTAGACTACAGAGTGCCTCAGATCTCTGCTTGACTGCTGTACACACATCTTTTTGGCAACATTGGCAAGTTAACCAACTTACAGCCATAGAGCTATATGGGACATTGAAACTTCAAAAGCTGTTTTCTCAAAATGCATTTTCCTCCCAGAAGGATCACTGTCACTCTGTCACACTAAACTTCATAATCTTGTACAAAATAAGATTGTGACAGATTGTATACTTATGTCAGTAAACTACACACATTTGAAGTTAATATCACTTTTTTTCTCTCTCTCTTTATCCCACCATGTTTATTTATTTGAACAGGGACAGTGCACATTAATGAACATTTCTGTAAACGTGCCAGTTTTAACTGCAAAGCCCACCAAATCCCAGTAGGTTACCATATTTCTATCACAGAATATTTCTGTCTTCATAAATTCTACTCAATACAACTGTTTAAATTGTTGACCGTGTTTCAATCTTGTATTGGTTACAATGACTTGAATTCAGAATATTAATTATTCTGCCTCCACTAGAACTAGTTTTACAGTTCTAGTGGAGGCAATTTCTTGTAGTTTTGGATGCACTTATTGACTAGAAAACTAACGATAGAATATACAGAACACCATAAACAAGATTTCCATAATAAAGCGTGTGTAAAATTATCAATAGAAAATCCCATAGACATTCTAATGCTATTAGTGCCTTATATTTTAGCAAGAATTTCAAGAATGAAAAGTAGAAAAGTGCAAAAATACAGGAAGTAGCAGTGAGTTTTAAAACAGAATACCTCTACTTATGTCATCAACAAGGAACATTCCATCCAAAATGCAGAGACAATTTACAAGGAAGCCATTTTTCTGACAGTTTAAACATTCATTTCACAAAATAAAAGTATTGTTATTTATTTTTGTTTGTTAAATCCTAAGTATAGCCTTAAGTACAGAAGCTTTGGCCTTTGTTTACAGTATGGTTGCAAGTTAACACTTAAGGAATAACCTCTTGAAACTTGTTATATCTGCTTATAACCTGTGCTACCCATATCCAACCAGGAAAGAAAATTATAAACTCTAAAATAAAATAAAAATTTGAAGCAATCAAGGTTGTTGGTAAAATATATATTTATGTTAACTATGTTTTAGTGCTATGAGTAGTCAAACGTGTCAAATGCACTTTAATTCTGAATTCAAGTCATTTCAGAAAATAGCGTTTGTGTGAGATGTGAAGGAGATACAATGCAGTGTGAAACAGAGGCAGTAGTGTCTGAGTGCTGCTGACAATGCCACGTCTCATTAGGGTCCTGTCATCTGCCTTCTCTGTCCAACCGCCACACATAGACAGGACATCTAATACATGCACACAACCTCTCCACTTGACAGTAAGCAGGGGGATCCAAAGTCAAAAAGAATACATCATATAAAAATAGTTACAGAAGTTTAATCTTTTTTGTTTGTTTGTTTGTTTATACATTCTCACCCAAGAGATTTTGTGAATAAGTTGCTCTGACGACATTCTAGGTAGGCCTGCATGATTTTGGCAAAATGCTAAATTGCAATTTTTCTGGCAGCGATTGCAATTAAATTAGCAATTGATGTTTTAATTGTGGTGGTTGGGAAGAGATAGGGTGAGGAGCTTAGTGACACAGAAGGATCTTGCTGCTGCTCCTCCTCGCTGAGAGAAGCCTGTTAAGGTGGCTCGGGCATCATCTTCCAGATGCCTCTTGGAGGTGTTTCAGGTATGTCCCACATGGAGGGGAGGTCCCGGGGAAAACTCAAGAATCCGCTGGCGGACCTCCCTTCTTAGACTGCTTCCGCCACCACCCGGCCCCAGATAAAGTGGAAGAAAATAAATGGATGGATGTTCAACATTTACATTTTATACTATTGTAGGTGCATTCAAATTTAAGAGCAGACTGAAATATGTACTGCTAAACTAATCCAAGAATAGTGTGCTTTTCAGAAAGTTTGTAGAGGTCAAAACGACAGAGTTTGCAGGTTTTATCACATAGTTACACATTAGTAGAAAGTACTTAAATAATTACAGTCATTGTGGTTTGGTAATTGCAACCATTTAAATAGCAGTTTCGATTCAATTGCAATATATATCTTGCAGCAGTAATTCTAGGTATCATAATTTCAGGTGCAGAACAGGTACCAATAATAATCCCAGACAATCTACAAATTCTGCACCTAAATCTCATGGCATAAGGTTTTTTGTTTGTTTGTTTGTTTGTTTCATGTAGATAAGGCCAATAACTATACTATTACATTAACTGATGTATGCACCATAACCCAGGAAAACTGCCTTCGGACAGCTCAGTTTTAAACTCACATTTTTATTTAAAATTATTATTTTGTTATAATTGTATTTATTGTAATAATAATAATAATAATAATAATAATAATAATAATAATAATAATAATAATAATAATAGTTGTTGTTGTTGTTGTTGTTGTTGTTGTTGTTGTTGTTGTTGTTATTATTATTATTATTATTATTATTATTATTATTATTATGAATTTATTTTTTATTTATTTTTTTTATTAAAATTATGTCTATATGGAAAAAGTGTACTTATAAACTTTTCAAGTTTCCAATGAGGTTTTTAGGCATTAGAGCCCTCTCTGCTGTCAGCAACAAGAAGGTTTTATGTGCAATGCAACTTGACAGGCAAAATGAGAATGGAGCATTTTTGAGAAAACTTTGAATCAATAAATTAATGAAACAACCATGAATGAAACAAAATACAACTTTAGGTATGTGTTTGATGGGGGGACAACAATATAACATGGTTAAAAGCTCCAAAAAGTCAGTTTTACATAATATGTGTTCTTTAAAGAGGGGTATTTTATTTCTATGCTGAAAAATAACATATTTTGATCACCATGTTACCTTTTATTGTTTTGAAAATGCTTAATTTGCCAATAACAATGCATTAACAATCAAAGTCACTCCTCCTTCAGAGTGACATTACAACACAATCAGCGTGCATTCTGCTAATGAAACTACTGCACATTGCACCATGTTTGTCAAGTTGTTGTGTACAGTCATATCATGCTTTTGCATATTTATGTTGTGCAGGAGCATGGCTGATTTAGGCTTGTGGGTGGAGCTTTGGACAAATCTTACTGCTGTAAGGAAGATTTGAATAGGGTCCGGGAAAAATTGTTAGATTACTCAAACATGCATGCATGACATATGAAACCATTTCAGGCATGTTTTGATGAGAGAATAATGTTATAACATGGCTAAAAGCTTCAAAAAGTCTAATTTGCACAATATGTGTTTTTTAACTGTGACGTGCTCACCCTCCTGACAGGGGTCTCCAGAGGCAGAGCAGTTCTTTGCAGAAGCATGAGTGTGTGTGGGACAGGACAGGAGCAGCAGGGCAGACACAAGCAGGAGGGCAGACAGGACACCTGCATAGGCCATCTTCAGTCAGTCCAGAGCCTGCAACACAGACACAAGAGAGGTTAGTCCTATAACCTTCTGACCGTTACACACACTATATTTAATTTGTTTTGATGGCCGTGGCAGGCTGCTCTTGGGGGCCGACTAGCTGGCACACGGAGCAGTTTGTAAACTTAAAACACTTTTTTTTTATAAGTTTACTTAATATTTAGGTTATGACCACCTAACAAGTGTAGCTTGTGCTGTTCAGAGGACACAAGTTAAGGACTATGGGATTGTGTGACTTGACTTTTTCCTATATCCATGGCCACAATGCCTGGAGATAGCTATACTAGTCCGCTAGCTCTGAAATGCTACAGACTTTTTACACCAATGTAACGGGCTTTTTACACAAATATGGCAGAAGACGTTCCAGAGTTAGGGAGACTTAGGGAGGGAATGTCCCATCTCATCACTGGCCAAAACAACAGAGCGGAGTGAGAGGCTTAGAAGAGGTTTTCCTGTTGCATTTACTTTAATATAATGCATTCTGCTATATAATAGTTCACAATTTGCTATTTGTTCATTTATTCAATCCACCTGTCACTTAGGTCGTTTTCACACATTTTAGTGTGCTCTGTGAACCCCAGTGCAGTTCTGTTTTCTTTACTTTTGGGTCGGTCTTGTTCAATTGCACCTCATCATTCACCCCAAACACCCACCATGAGCCATGTGAGAAGCCACCATCAGCTGATGCCTTGCTTATTTCTATGACAACGCGCTTCAAGTGGACAGGGCCCCCCTGAATACCACACGCACACACACCTCCCTGGTGCTATAAGCAAGATCTTTTCTTCACCTGTGGCTAAATATACACTGAGAACTGTATGCACTGGTGACAACAGAGAAAATAAAACACAGACAGACTCGGGCTCACATGCACAGATAGCGGTGGTACAATATTATTAGATATTATTATATACAAATATTATTAGATACAAATATACGTGATCAGAGAGCTTTTTACCCAATTCCAAGTACTTCTACTCGCACCCATAGACAGTCTCTGCCCGCACTGCAAACTGTATACATCAGCCCCGGGTCAGCCGCATTCACACCACACTTGCCCCTCTCCAGAGTGACAGTGGACCTCCTGTTTCAAGCGCTTTTGGACCACCTGTTTACTGAGGTCCAGAATGCGACTCACATTCACACCAGCCCAAATGCACCGCTGCAGGAGCGAAAGCTCTTTTACTTCGACCTAACTAGTAGCAGTGTGAAAAAGACTTTACTCACTCAACTACTTGTTTGGGATTGACTCCAAAATATGCCATATAAATCTTATGGGTTAATGTCCTTTAAACTGATAACAATCACATATTTGGTGTTGAATAATGCCCCCCCATTCTGAAGTGAACTTTTGTTAATATGTGCTGACAGAGATGTCAGATGTTAAACTTTGTTTCAATTATTGCTTCATAATGATTGGGAAAGAGAAATTGCATTTCTGTGCCAGCCCCACACTGCCAGCTCAGTACTTGTTATCTTGGCCCATGTAATCTGCGGTATAGTACTCCCTACAATGGAAGCATAGCCAGAGTGGTGCTGGGTCTTGTAGTGATGGTAAATAAACTTCCGCATTAGAACTCTGGCCTCATGCATTTTTTTTTCAACAGTTGAGCTCAAAAACACACCACTGGTACAGTGATTTGATATATTTGCTGGTGGTGTGAGGGATAGTGGGGCCAGTGGTGAAAAAGATATTGGGACCAGTTGTGTGAGGGATAGTAGGGCCAGTGCTGAAAGAGATAGTGGAGCAAGTGCTGTGAGGGATAGTGGGTCTGGAGGTGTGTGGTGGGTACAGTGGTGTGAGGGATAGTGGATCTCAGTGACGTGCAGTCAGGGGAGGCAGGTGAGGCCGTGGCCGATGACAGGCCTCACCTGTCATCACAAAGAAAAAATAAATGAATGGTTATATTTATCCAATGATTTGTACTATAGTTATTTTCTATTTAACTTCGCAATTTTAATTCTTTTTCTTATTCAACATCGCTGAATTTTTACGTTTACCACTGAGAAGAGACGTGTGGAGAGGCACCGGCCGTTTGTGCCTCACCATGAACTGACTGTGCTGTAGCTCAGCAGTGACAGCTGCTGCGGCTGTGAAAAGGTGCTGAGTGAGGCACGTAGTTACCTGGCCTCATGGTAGGGGGCAACTCCCGCAGAATAGGGGGCCGCAGAATAGTGACAGCAAGCTAAAATTTAGAGTTAGCAAATCAAGTTTAACAATCCGTTCACTTTTTTCTTCATGTCTGGCCCTACTTTTTAAATGGGGGAAGATTACATATTAAATCTCAAACAGTTTTCTAAACTGGACTTTCGGTCGAAGCAGGAGGTTATAATTAAAGGAAGACCAACGCTACAGGAGCTAAATGGTTTGCTCCAGTCTATGGGACAAAAGACTCGCTCTTTTCAAACAGAGTGGTACAAAATGATAAGAAATGTAATGACTTCAATCCATTGAAAATTGCGGAATCAGAATAAGGATAAATACAAACAATACAAAACCAGCTTGCTTTTTATTTTATATTTCTAGAGCTATTTCATACGGACTTCGGAACTTTTATTTTGAAATTCTTTTTATTCTCGCCCCAAGTCACTTACTAGGAGAGACATTGGCCCGGGGCCTAATGTACTGACACCTGGTTTTTTATTTGTAAATCTGATTGTGACAACATCAGTGCCTCACCAGCCACGTACCTCACCACACGTCACTGTTGGATCTAAAGGTGTGTAGTGCGGCTGGAGATATGAAGGATAGTAGGTCTGGAGGTCTGTAGTAGGGCCAGTGGTGTGAGGGATAGTGGGTTTAGAGGTGTGTAGTGGAGCTGGTGGTGTGAGGGATAGTGGCTCATAAAGCGCTTCATAAAGTGTGGAGCAAACGCTGAGCACAGCACGATCCCAGACCCAGAGCCGTTTATCTGCTGCACTTTATCTGCCGCACACTGCACCCAATCTCCATCTGCACCCAGGGCCAGGCAAACCACCAATCGCCAGAGAAGTTACACAGTGCATCTTTAAATTTCAAAAACAATTTACAGCACGTAATGTTGCAGTGTGGTTGTTTGTGAGTGATTAAAGAAGTCGTTAACCATGAACATTGGTGTGTTTCTAAGGGTCTTCTGGTGTTGTCATGGTGATCATGGTGATCGCTTGAGACTGACTTCCGTCTTATTGGGTTCACTGAGCACCTTCCTGCACCGGGTCAACCGTAGTGCCCACTGCCAAACATGCACTAACCCTTTCAGCTAGCATTGTAAAGTCAGTCAGTTTGTGCCAGTCCTTCCACACCAAGTGCTCTAGTAGTGTAGGTAGCGTATTTGTGCTAATACGGTATCAGTCATGTTTTTTTGTTCATATATTAATATAGGGATGATGGAAGAATTCACATACTAACTGACCATTTAGTAGTTGAATAGTCAGCAATTATTTATACAGTCCAGTCCACTTCCACGCTTGCTCCGGTTCCCATTCAATTTCCCATAGACTTTTCAAAACTTTTCAAAAGTTTTTCAAAAAAATTCTCAGAGACTAACCAGATACGTGCTAACTAATATCCATAATGCACTTCTTTTAATTCCAAAATGCATGTTTAAAATGCAGGATTTGGCTAAATGTTTTAAAAACTATATGATTTATAAAGTTTAAGTAAAATTATAAGTCTCGTGGTTATTAGTTACCACTTGGTGTAATAATGGTTCAAATACATGTAGCACTTGTAAGATGGATTTTCCATGTAGTGGAAGTTTTCAATTTAACAGCTACCTTTTACCTTTGCAGAGCTGAAATAATCCAAATGATTTTAGTCAAGGTGTATGAGTTTAAAAAGAAAGCAGAGTACTTCCTGTATCATCAAATGACATCACAAAGGTTTGTATGTTAAACATGTGTAAATGAAACAAAACACAACTCCAGGTATGTTTGTGTTAAGAAAACAACAATATAACATAGATCAGAAAATAGCATAATATAAATATTTAAACATGCTAACTGAAGAGTTCTGTGTATTGTTATTCTTTTTTTTTTTCCATTTCGATTTAATAATGCAGCTGTCTTCAACATCATACGTAAGTGTTCAGTTAATGATTAGCAACTATTCAAATTGTCAACATTTATTTTAATAGTCAATCAGTCACAATTATTTTGATTAGCAGCACAGATGGATGCACTCCATGGATAAACATGACCTCTGTCTTTATAGGATTCAATAGTTTGCTCAGCTCTGCAGAGACAGTGGACATGGCTCAGGACAGAGCAGTGGGGCTAAGCAAGTTTATACTCTCATGTCCTTGTGCACGCTACCATGTCCATGTGCACACCCCCATGTCCATGACCATGTGCACGCTCCAATGCTCATGTGCACACTTCCAGTCCCCTCATATCAGCCGTCATTCTCACATATTACTGTCACTGCTCATTAGAATCCTTTGACCCTGTTTTGCTGATGCTGGACTATTCACGCCCTCATTAATAACTCCACCAAAGGAGTTCTTTAAAATCATATTCGCAATAATACATTAATAAATATAAAAGAAAAAAAGAAGCATATAACATTAGGAATTGTATTGTTTCTTATTGAAAATATATATATTTTTTTTAAATGTCTTTTTGTTCTTGTAGAGTCTACAAACCCCATGCTTTTACTGAGAATTGGCTGTAAACTCTCCATTAAATGCCTTACACTGACCGTTGACCCCAGAAAACAAATTGATCTCCATTTGATTCAAATGTGATGAATTGCTCAGCCCTGAGCAGTAACTTGACCTGGCAACCTTGTCTCAGGCTGGTGCGTCATGTGACCTATACTACGCACAGACCAGGGAAAGCAGCATATATGCATTCCCTGTGTGTCTGTCTCCATGTATGTATGTATGTGTGTGATTCCAGTCCTTGAATTGCCAATCATAATAAACAGAAAATCATTACATCACAAGTCAGAGCAGAATGTTCTGAGCTTTGGTGACGTAGATGTCCCAATAATGCAGGCTTACTCTGACAGGTGTGAATGAAACAAAACACAACAATATGGTGTTGAGAAGGTAACAACATTCCAACGTGCCTAAAATCTCATGAGTCAATTTTGCATAATGTGGACCTTTAATATCAGACAAATCTTATATCAACAATGTGTAGTTTGATCACAAAGATAATATTACTGACAAAAATCCCATAAAAAGACTAAACCAAGACTAAACCAAGATTAAACCAGTACTAAACCAAGACTAAACCAGGACTAAACCAAAACTAAACCAGGACTAGACAGAGACTAAACCAAGACTAAACGAGGCCTAGACCAAGACAAAACCAAGACTAAACCAGGACTAAACCACTCCTAAGACTAAAAAAGGACTAAACCACTCCTGAGACTAAACAAAGACTAAACAAAGACTAAATCAGACGTAGACCAGGACTGACCAAAACTAAACTAGGACTGACCAAGACCAAAGAAGAACTGACCAAGACTAAACCAAGACTGAGCCATTACTAAAACTAAACCAAGACTAAACCAAGACTAAGACATTACTAAAACTAAACCATGACTAAACCAGGAGTGAATAATATATAATATAGAAGTAAACACTAACTCAAGTGTGAGGCAGAGGAACTCTATTTGAGAGAGAGGGGAGTTGTAGTTGTGGTTCTATAGATAATGAGGCTCTCCCACAGGACTCTGCTGTGGTGCTAATAACCCTGATGATCACACAGCGAAGCTTAATGAGATCCACGTACATACTGTTGTGTGTGAATGTGTGCACATGAGTGCGTATTCTGT
Source organism: Periophthalmus modestus (assembly GCA_019594935.1). Classification (NCBI taxonomy): domain Eukaryota; kingdom Metazoa; phylum Chordata; class Actinopteri; order Gobiiformes; family Gobiidae; genus Periophthalmus; species Periophthalmus modestus. Next base: position 9,650,050 of record JAIEZT010000107.1, read on the forward strand.
TTCTGTGATCTGTGTGTGGCTAAAATACACAACTCCACACAGCGGATCATCTATGTTTCATTTATTCAATGATCACTACATGTGTATGATGTTATAAAGATGCTACGCTAACGGGGCTCATTTCCATCTGCAGTACTTAAAGGAGAGGGTAGGGCACAATACATTATACTACTGTACTATTCAATTTTAATTTTTCCACAATACACCATCTATGGCCATAGAGATAAACAGGCGATGCTTCCAGCCCAAGTTACAGGTCAGATTTGAGGAGAGGCAACCCCACTCACAGCAAGAATTCATGATTTTTCAATGTACTTTTAGCCATAGTTAGATAGTCCACTCTGAAAGGTTGGATTGGGTTTTGTCAGGTTGAGTCCAGTTGGGTCTGGTTGGCTCAGGTTGGGTCAGGTTTGGCCTGGTTTCCTCTGGCTGGGTTGGCTTCAGCCAGGCTGGGTCTGGTTGGGTCAGTTTGAGTCAGGTTGGGCAAGGTTGGGTCAGGTAAGGTTAAGGTAAGGGTGGGTGAAGTGGGCCTGGTGAAGACAGATTGAGTCAGGTTGGTTCAGGTTGGGTAAGTTTGGATAAGGTTGGGTCAGGTTGAGTCAGATTGGGCCAGGTTGGATCTGGTTTGGTCAGGCTGGGTAAAGTTGGGTCAGGTTGGGTCAAGTGGTTGGGCCAAGTTGGGTCATGTTGCCAATCACAAATGCACTCTATGATCTCATTTACTGACTATATTGACTCATTGCTATCCTCCGACAGTTCTGATGATGTCCTACTGCTTCGCTCCCACTTCATCTTATGTGATAATATCATCTTAATAAAAGGCTACAGTAAATTCCCTGTGCTATGTGGGGAGCACAGATCATTGCAGAGGTCATTTAGTCATTTAGACTTGTGTGTGTGCGCCTGAAGAAGAACTATGATTGGAGCCACACATAATCCTACAGCTTAGAGCCACTGTACTGATAGACACAAGCTTCACCTGCATGCAACCCACATATATGTGCGAAACTCAGGAGTAGTCAGCTGGAGGTGTGCAACCCCCCTATAAGCCCTGAGTCAGGTGTATCTATGCCGGAGTGCAACCCCCAAGTCAGGAGTACCGAGCTGGAGGTTTGCAACCCCCATTGCAGTTATCAAGCCTCTTCTAAAGAAGAGCAGTTTTGATGCCACAATACTGAATTTACCAAACCATCTTAAATCTGCCATTTTTAGGTAAAGTCCTTGAAAAATTGTTTACCAACAGCTTATTAACTTTCTCCAAACAACAACACCTTTGATGTTTTCCAGTTTTTAGACCCCACCACAACAACACTGCTCTTACCAAGGTGACAAATGACATCACAAATAAACACTGATGCAATCCAAAGTCTCAGTTTTGATCCTGTTAGATCCAAGTGTTGCCTTTGACACTATCCATCATGGGATCCTCTTATAGAGACTAGAGAGCTCTCTCACAGAGACCAGAGGGCTATCTAGGAGACAGGGAGTACTTTATTAAAATTGGAAAATGTGTCTCAGATAAAATCTTTTAAAGCTCAAATGAAAAACGGGTTATGGGCAAATCAAACATGCACCCATCCATAGTAGCAATATGATTTTAACTGTTCCACAGAGAGATATTTGCAGGTATTGGGCAAAATACGAAGGGGGTGGGTGTAGAATATATAGGGGTTGTGTAATGAATGGAACGTGCAATGAATGGAACGTGCAATGAATGGAATGTGCAATGAGTGGAATGTACAGTGAGTGGAATGTGCAATATGTGGAATGTGCAATATGTGGAATGTGCAATAGGTGGAATGTGCAATAGGTGGAATGTGCATTATGTGAGATGTGCAATATGTGGAATGTGCAATGAGTGGAATGCGCAGCTTTGGGAATTGTGCAATTTTTATTTTAACCCTTCTATGACCCCAGCCCTTGGGACAACGGGTGGAAATTAGCCTTTGGCTATAATCCGGCGTGTTTACGTTCATGTCTGTCATGTCTGTTCATCAACATGCATTGTCCCAACCAAATAAATAAATAAATAAATAAATAAAATAAATGTCCCTGACTTTTGGGGGGCTCCAGGGGTCAATCCTGGGACCCCTGTTGTTCAACCTCTATATGCTGCTGTTAGGCCAGGTAATATGCAGCAATAATTTGTCCTACCAGAACCACGCAGATGACACTCAAATCTAATTCTCACTGGCAGCAGGTGAATATGGACCTGTGGATTCACTCTGCCACTGCATCTAACAAATGAGTGTGTGGATGCAAGACAACTTTCTGCAGCTAAACTCACATAAGACTGAAGTCATAGTCTTTGGCTCACAGAAACATAGAGAAAGTGTCAGCAGTTACCTCCAGTCTCTTTCTGTAAAACCTTCAATTCAGGCTAGAAATCTAGGGGTAATAACTCAGACTTGAACTTTAACAGCCATATCAACAGCTTTTTACCATCTAAAAAACACTGAAAAAAAATCAAAGGTATATTGTCAACTGGACTTGGAGAGACTTATCCATGCATTTGTCTCCAGTAGGTTATACTACTTTAACTGCCTGCTCACTGGCCTCTCCAAAGGAGCATTAAGACAGCTGCAGTACATCCAGAATGCTGCTGCTCGGGTCCTGACTAGAACTAGGAAGTACGAGCACATAAGTGCACATAAGAGCACAGCTCAGCTCAGGCCTCTGCATTGCCTTCCTGTGGCTCAGGGAATAGATTTTTGTGGTTGAGAGAATAGATTTTTGTGTACAAGTCTCTCCATGGCCTAGCACCAAAGTACATCTCTGACATGTTAGTGCCATATGAACCATCTTACACTCTGAGGACAGACCCCCTGCTTGTGCCCAGAGTCAGGACTAAACATGGAGAATCAGCATTTCAGTTTTGTGCCGATAAACCTGGAACAGTCTTCCTGAAGTTGTGAGAGACAATATTTAAATCCAGGCGCAAAACGGTTCTGTTTAGCTGTGCATATGACTGAAAGGTTTTTATTCTGCACTCTTCTCTTTTAATGTTCATATTATGATGATTATTTATGATTATGTATGCTTTGATTTTTTGTATTGTGATTTTAATATCTTTCTTATTCTGTAAAGCACTAGGAATTACTTTGTGTAGTGTCAGGAGTACCCAGCTGGAGGAGTGCAACCCTCATATATGTGCCCAGTTCAGGAAATATTTATGGAAGAGTGCAACACCCATATACGTGCCTAAGTCAGAAGTACCTCAGGAGTACAACCCTCGTATATTCCCCAAGCCAGGAGTGCCTATGGAGGAGTACAACCTTCTCACATGCCCCTAGTCAGGCATACTTATGGACTACCCCCATATATGTGCCCTCCAGTGACATGCAGTGAGGTTCATGGCTGGTGAGGCACTGATGTCTTCACAATCAGATTTAGGTGGCAAGTAAATATGACCCCAGGCCAATTTTTCTCCCAGTGACTTGGGGCCAGAATAAAAAAGAATTTCAAAATAAAAGTTCCGAAGTCCTTATGAAATAGCTCTAATAGTAGGAAATTAAAAGCTTTTTTTTAATTGTTTTTTTTTATCTTTATTCTGTTTCTTATCATTTTGTCCATCTCTGTTTGAAAAGAGCGAGTCTTTCATCCCGTCGTCTGGAGCAAACCATTTAGCTCCTTTAGCGTCGGTCTTCCTTTAATTATAACCTCCTGCTTCGACCAACTGCTTGAGCTTTAATGTGTAATCTTCCTCCATTTAAAAAGTAGGGCCAGACAAGAAGAAAAAAGTGAGTGACCTCCCTAGGGAGGCGTCCAGGAGGCATCCTGAGCAGATGCCCGAGCCACCTCAGCTGGTTCCTCTCGATGTGAAGGAGCAGCGGAGAGCTCATGACCACAGGTGAGGGTAGGAACGTAGATTGACCGGTAAATCGAGAGCTTTGCCTTTCGACTCAGCTCCTTCTTCACCACAACGGACCGATACAGCAACCGCATCACTGCAGACGCTGCACCGATCCGCCTGTCAATCTCGCGTTCCATCCTTCCCTCACTCGTGAACAAGATCCCGAGATAATTGAACTCCTCCACTTGAGGCAAGGGCTCACCAACCACCCGGAGAGGGCAAACCACCTTTTTCCGGTCGAGAACCATGGCCTCAGATTTGGAAGAGCTGATTCTCATCCCAGCCGCTTCACACTCGGCTGCAAACCGCCCCAGTGCCTGCTGCAGGTCCTGGCTCGAAGAAGCCATCAGGACAACATCATCTGCAAACAGCAGAGATTAGATCCTGTGGTTCCTGAACCAGACCCCCTCCAGCCCGTGACTGCGCCTAGAAATTCTGTCCATAAATATAATGAACAGAGCCGGTGACAAAGGGCAACCCTGGCGGAGTCCAACATGCACCGGGAACAAGTCTGACTTACTGCCGGCAATGCAAACACAGCTCCTGCTCTGGTCATACAGGGAACGGACACCCCTTAGCAAAGGGCCCCGGACCCCATACTCCCAGAGTACCCCCCAAAGGACACCACGAGGGACACGGTCGAATGCCTTCTCCAGATCCACAAAACACATGTGGACCGGTTGGGCAAACTCCCATGAACCCTCGAGCACCCAATGGAGAGTATAGAGCTGGTCCAGTGTTCCACGACCAGGACGAAAACCACACTGTTCCTCCTGAATCCGAGGTTCGACTATCGGTCGGACTCTCCTCTCCAGTACCCTGGCCAGACCCTCCTCTCCAGTACCCTGGCCAGACCTTACCGGGAAGGCTGAGGAGTGTGATTCCCCTGTAGTTGGAACACACCCTCCGGTCCCCCTTTTTATACAGAGGGACCACCACCCTGGTCTGCCAGTCCACCGGTACTGTCCCGACCGCCACGTGATGTTGTAGAGGCGTGTCAACCAAGACAGCCCCACAACATCCAGAGACTTAAGGTACTCGGGACGGATCTCATTAACGCCCAGAGCCTTGCCACCAAGGAGCTTGCCAACCACCTCAGTGACTTCGGCCAGGGTGATAGACGAGTCCACCTCCGGGTCCCCAGTCTCGGCTTCCTCCTCGGAAGATGTGACAGTGGGATTGAGGAGATCCTCAAAGTATTCCTTCCACCGTCCGACCACATCCCCAGTTGAGGTCAGCAGCTCTCCACCCGCACTGTAAACAGTGTTGGTGAAACACTGCTTCCCCCTCCTGAGACTCCGAACGGTTTGCCAGAATTTCTTTGAGGCCGTCCGATAGTCCTCCTCCATGGCCTCCCAACCCCGAGTTTTTGCCTCCACGACAGCACGAGCTGCGGCACGCTTGGCCCACCGGTACCTGTCAGCTGCCTCAGGAGTCCCACAAGCCAACAAGGCTCGATAGGACTCCTTCTTCAGCCTGACGGCATCCCTTACTTTTCCACCACCGGGTTTCGGGATTGCCGCCGCGGCAAGCACCGCAGACCTTACGACCACAGCTACGAGCAGCTGCATCAACAATGGAGATGGAGAACATGGCCCACTCGGAGTCCATGTCCCAGCCTCCCCCCGGGATCTCCCAGAGGTCCGAATTGAAGACCCCCCTGACAGAAGGCTCCGCCAGACGTTCCCAACAGACCCTCACGATGCGCTTGGGCCTGCCAGGTCTATCCGGCTTCCTCCTCCGCCAGCGGAGCCAACTCACAACCAGGTGGTGATCAGTTGACAGCTCTGCCCCTCTCTTCACCCGAGTGTCCAAAACACATGGCCGGAGGTCAGATGAACACGACTACAAAGTCGATCATCGACCTCCGACCTAGGGTGTCCTGGTGCCACGTGCATTGATGGACACCCTTGTGTTTGAACATGGTGTTCGTTATGGACAAACTGTGACTAGCACAGAAGTCCAATAACAAAACACCGCTCGGGTTCAGATCAGGGAGGCCGTTCCTCCCAATCACGCCTGTCACTGTCATTACCCACGTGGGCGTTGAAGTCCCCCAGGAGAACAACGGTTGACTTGCTAACTCTAAATTGTAGTTTGCGGCCCCTATTCTGTGGGAGTTACAAGAATCGCTGGGATCACGAATGCCCCCCTGCCTCACCCAGCTCTTCTTCACAGGCGCTTAAAGCAGCAGCTGCTCACTACTGAGTGTACAGGACAGTCAGTCCGCGGTGAGGCACCGGCATTTCGTGCGTCTCTTCTCAGGATTTTAACGGTAAACGTAAAAAAAAAAAATTCGATTTTGAGTAAAAAAATAAAATAAAATTGCAAAGTTAAGAAGAAAATAACTTTACCGCACAAATAATTGTATAAATAAAACCATTTCTTTTTTCTCTCTGATGACAGGTGAGGCAGTGCCTCACCTGACTGCACGTCACTGGTGCCCTTGTTAGGAACACCTATGGAAAATGTTTGTTGTTTTAATAATTTCATTATAAGAAAACTGTCAAAAAGCTACAAAAAATGTGACATGAGCCCAGTGTGTGTGTTACTAAAAGTTTGTATGGTCTATAAGCCAGTGGTCCAGTTGACAGATTTGAACTTCGTCTTTTGCTATGGATCAGACCTGGACGACTGAGGGTTTACACAAATATTTTCATTTTAAATGGTTTGCAGTGGTCCAAAGTTATTCCCCACTTACCTTATGCATTCCGAGCATGCTAATTATCCACCACAATAAGTTTATAAGTGCTTTTCACAATGTTTTCCTCCAATGGTAAATCCAATGACAGCAACTACCATGCTAACGCATCCTTCCTGATTTTGACCTCAAGAGCTGCTGATGCAATATATGTGTTTTCTGGGCAAGACACATTTTTTCTCCAATAAATGGGAAAAAATCAAGCCCTTTAATTATAAAATATAATTGATTAATAATAATGTTATACTTTAACAGCAAACAAGGCATTACAGACATGTTTTAACACAGTTCTTATGGATATAAAAATATGTTATCCTAGCAGTCGTTGCAAAGAAGTGAAGAGCTCTCTGGAGGACATGTTAGCATATTAGCAAACGTTAGCATGTTTATAGTGACATGTATATAGTTTCACCATCACTATCAAGGGCACAGCTTTAATGGAGGAGTTTTACTGCAGCCTCAATGCCAAAGCTCCTCGCATGCCTCATAAAAGCTATGATAGTGCAAATATATGTGTGACTTTGTGAGACCAAGCCAAGTGAGGGAAACACTGTTTAACCATACCAAGTAGCTAATCATGAATAACTATCACTCAACTTGAATATTGTGTTATTTGACCTATGGAGCTTGCCAACAGTGACTGCCTACTCCCTGTTTCCAGTCAATTTCTCAATTATTTTTCTTATGAACTTTCCAGAATAAAAATTATCTTAAAAGTCTAAAAGCTTGCTCAGGGCTAATTAGTTCTACAAGACATATAATTTTACATAAAATCTGTTTCCAAAACTGTATAAACCACAAAGTTATCTTGAATCGTGTGTTTTAAATGTGCTTTTTGGACCATATTAAGTTAGAAAATAGCTGGTTAGCCTCCACGATGCCTTTGAATTCTTAATATTTGAATTTTTTTAAATTCTCTGGGAAAAATTTATAGAAAATTTACTTCCAGAACTAGAGCAGACTTGGAAGTGGGCGGGACTGGTGAGTCATCTTGCAACTCCCTGCTCAATGCCTCATGACCCCAAATTTATGAACGACTACACTAGAGCCACTGCTGCCCCCCTGTGGCACCTGATATTCCGTACTTTCTCCTATCCAAGTACTAACCAGGCCCAACCCTGCTTCGCTTCAGAAATCAGACCGGATCAGTACATCAGTACCGGTAAAATCCGCCCACATATCAAGCCAGTCTTTTGTCTAAGAATTTTCTTTTTATGTTATTAACCAAATAAGAGAGTAGTGCAGGTGAGGAGGTGGCTAAATAATTGCACAATCATTGTAAAAAGTGCAAATCATAACCAACTTAAGATACAGACTGACAGAATAGTGACAAATAGCTGAGGAAAGCCATTGTGGAAAAATAGATAGATAGATAGATAGATAGATAGATACATACATATATACATACATACATACATACATACATACATACATACATACATACATACATACATACATACATACATACATACATACATACATACATACATACATACATACATACATCTATTGTGTATAGTATATTGTGATTCCTGTGTCTGGCCATGTCCCCTGTGTCTCTGGTCTCTGTACCTGGACAAGTGTGTGCAATCTTCAAACAGTGAGTCTTTGTGTTTTAGGCACTGCACAAATATCGACATTTGTAAGCTTCTGAGCTCCTGTCATTTCTTTTGCGAATCAATACAGGTAGTTTAATATAATGTTAAGTTAAATGTTAGAAATATACTATTGATCAGGTATGTTATTCACCTTCCACAACTGTAGGTTAAAGCTGTGATGACATTTATGATATCCAACAGCACCATAATGAAATAATAATTACATTGTGTCAGCGCAGCACTGTACAGATATGAATGTGACTCTGAGCTAATATCACATGTGCAGAGTGCAGCCTGCTTCTGTGAGGACTCAAACTCCACTAGCTTAGGTGGGAAGTGACATTTACTCAGTTACATTTACTGAATACTTTTTTTAAGAAATTGCACTTTTCAGAGAACTCTTCTAGCAGCATAATTTTACTCCAACTTGAGTGATATTTTTTTACTGAAGTAACTGTTAGTAAGTAAAATATATGGTTACTCTTCCCACTGTGAGTAGGTTTTCAAGTGACAAAAGTTTTATGTTGACAATATGAAATGTTTGGAACATTTGTGTTTCTTGCCACACTCCTTCAGATATGATTTATTTTGTCTCATTTTTGGGTGTATCCTTTGAAAATACCAGATTTTGTGCATTATTTAATGCTTTGTCCAAACAAGTACATTCACTTTAAATTATAAATCAGATGTTATGTTTCAACAGCTACTCTTTAATTTACTCTTACTTGAGTAGTAGTTTTCCCAAATACTTTTGTTACTCTTTGTACTTCTGATAATATTATTTTAAAGTTACTTTAAAGTTATTACTCTTACTTGCAAAAATCAACATTCACCAAAAAAGGTTGTATAACTTTCACAATTTCTTGTGTGTGTATGTGTGAGTGAGAGAGAGACACAGAGAGAGAGAGAAGGGGCTGAAACCCATGGATCAATTAAAATATCTGGATATTGCAGCTTGAACCACTCTGTTGATTCTGCAGCAAAAATTCCTCTACAGCAAAAAGGTTTGTTTTTTTTCAAATAGAACACAGTGTAAACACAAAGTCCTTCTTTTGGCTAACAGGGACTGACTGGGAATGACAAGGCCCTACAGTTTTCACAAGATGATGGCAATTTTTGAATATGTTATTTATTTTTGGAGTATGATTTTTTTTTCTCAGTTCACACTCCTTCAGTTGTCTTAAAGCAGACCTATTAAGCAAAATTTACTTTTTGAAGATTTTAACCATGTTATAGTTCTCATTTACCTTCTTGAAGTTGCATTTGGAGTGATTTGTGCATGTTTAATTATTCATTATTTTCAAGACACCACATTGACGATCTACCCCAGGGGGAAAAAATCCCTGGCTCACTATTATAATGTGCAGCTATCTAGGCGCCAATACGGTTTACGGCAATGGCAGCTCCCACTGGGCACTGTAGTTTTCTAATGCATAAGTCAGCAGATTTGTTTCTTTTATTCAGTAATTTTAAATGAATATTACGATTTAAAATGTCCAAATTATAATATAATGAACGGTTTCATAGATTATATCTATACAGTAGACACATCTGCTTTAAAAACAGCTCTTAAGTCTTTAGCTTGGCTTGCTCTGCTCTGCTCTCATTGTGCTTGGGAAGAGCACTTATGGACATGGGACTTACCTGGTTGCTAAAGGCTAAACTAGCGACACGCGCCACTGACCTCGGCCCATTCATTCAAACTGTCGGCCATGTTTGAACCCCAGGGATCAGGTGAAAGCAAGAGATGATGAGAGAGAGCAGGAGTGAGAGAAAGAAAGAAAAAAAGAAAGAAAGAAAAGGAGATGAGAGTGAGAGAAAGAGTGAAAGAGTAAGGAAGAGGGAAGGAATAGAAGAGAAAAGAAAAGAAAGAAAAAAGGAATAGAAAGAAAGAAAAAAGAAAGAGGGATAATGGGATAGAGAGAGGAGAGATAGGAAAAGAAAAGGACAGAGAGAGGGAGAGAAAGGTGCAAGTGGGATACATACACACACGCACACACCCCGAAGGCCACACACTTTCCTCCCCCTCCTTCTCCCCTCCCTTTGTCTGTTTGTGCCAGGGGGAAGTTGGCAGGCAAGAGGGCCATTTTCCAGCCGTTTGGTGTGAAAAACTCTCAGGGCCGGCAGTTTGACACAGTCTGCAGCCGGACCCGCAATGAGCTGTGATTTAGCACAGTTTGCATCCGGACCCGCACTGAGCTAAGGTTTAGCAGAGTTTGCAGCCGAACCCGTACTGATCTGTAGTTAAGCAGAGTTTCCAGCTGGGTTCGACTGAGCTGTAGTTTAACACAGTCTGCAGTCGGACCCGCACTGAGGTGTGGTTTAGCACAAAAGTTTTCTTATAAAATTTTCTTTAAAAACTCCAAACACATGGACATGTTTGAGAGAGTGAGTTTAAGAGAGTTTGTTTTAAAGACCTCCTAATACTGTTGTGATTCCTTATTGAGCAACCAACTCCTTTTTACCAATTCCAGTTTAAAAAAAATGGGACATGCCAAAAGTCTGAATCCACATATTTATTTTTGATGATCACACAAGTAGTAGTAAGTAATAAGATAGTATGTGGACAAATTTCTACCTTCTTACAAAGATTTTTCATTCTTAAACACATTTTGCTGTTTTAGAATATTATTACACTCACAATTCAAATAGATTTTTTTCTTCCTGCATGAGATATTTTCTAAAATAATCTCAGATAAAAATCATAAGTGAAGCTGTTTGGTCTAGCAGAGTTTATAATGTCATGTGTGATCCAGGGTGAAGCAGGTGACACAGCTGCCTCCTGGGTTCATTCCTCCTTTCTTCATCCACCTCATCTTCTCCTCTACCTCCTCCCTCTCTTTTCTTCTCACTCCTCCTTCTCTCTGCACTGTCTCTTCCCCTCCCTCTCTTCCTTTCATTCCCTGTCTCCTTCTCTCTCTGTGTGACATGTCCTTGGGTTAACACATCCCTCTCTCTCGCTCTCTGCCTCTCTTTCTCTCTTTCTGATTACCACAGCTTCGTGCCACTGATGCTGGAAACGCTGTGAGCTGATTGGCTGCCAGCTCCAAACTCCACTAAATCTCTGCCCCCCCTAACCCTTTTCCCCCTCTCTCCTATTCTCCTATCTCTCCTCTCCCCCTCTTTTTCTCTTATAGCTTCTATTCCTGTCTAAGCCCACAGTTTTCTCAGCTAACACATGGGCGTTCACTGTGTGCTTATGCAATAATAGTGTTAGCATTAGAACTAGGCTGACTTGTGCCATATTACTCTTTCTATTTTAGTCCTGTTAAATTAAAATATGCCTAAGCTGCTAACACCCACAAGAGCAAAATACATGTTGTACTATTGTTAAAGGTGCAGGTAGCTTCATGAAGACAAGCCACCTGCTTGTCTTGATGAAGATGTCAATGCTTTGCCTGGAATACTCCACAGTATGGCATTAAAGCCTCTTTTCCATTCCCATGTTTATCTTGGGCCGCCTTGTGCCAGGTCAGTTTGGTGGGGCTACCTCCAACCAAGTTGTGTTGAAATTGCACTCGGTTTCTTTTGGTTCACTTAGGTCAGACATGTCAACCTCAGGCCCGCGGGCCAAATTTGGCCCTCAATATAAATATATTTGGCCCGTGAGATCATATCAAATATGTATTAGAGCTGACCCGGCGGCCATCGCGCCAGTATAGCGCATGTATCTTTAACACTATGAATCCCAGAATGCTTTGCAAATGTATTGGTACCGGCCCTCACCACTTCTGTTGACATTTATTAGCATCTGCTACCTCACTCGCCTCACTCAAAGTTAATCCACCCCTTCTGAAAAACATGCAGATGTTGTTGAAATTTTTCAATAAATATTTAGTTTGGCCTGCGACTTAGTCACAGTTTTTAATTTTGGCCCTCTGTGAATTTGAGTTTGACACCCCTGAGTTAGGTGCTTCACCTTTGACTCCATCCAAACCTCACTGCTGCTCTGTGGTTGGTCTACCAACCAACCAGGCCCTATCACACCAGTGGGAACATGCCAATCCTTGGAAGTTTGTGAAGTCACAATTATTGCGAGAATCCATCTGGCTGTGCACGGTTGGTCAGTCTCAGCAGTTCACAAGAGCAAGTTAATTCCAAGTTTGTGGCTAAACCTTTATATATACCTACAGACCAAACCTGCATTTATTTCACTGGACCACTGTATTTTATGGACTCTTTATGTAATGCACTGGGTTTGCCGACTGTTGGAAGCATTATTCACTAGAAACTGGAACTGTAGAGTAGTGAACTGTAGAATAACCTGTACTCAAGCAAGCATACTGTTGCTTAAAATACTTTCACTCAAATCAAACTACAAAGTTAAGGTTCAAGGAATCAAGTTAAGTAATCATGATGTTAATTGTTTGGATATAACATTTTAATAGTACAGTGAAATATTATACATCAAATTAATTGATGAGAGAATCAAAGGATCAACCACAAAAAAAAAAAAAAAAGTAAATCAAGCGGTGCAAGAAACACAAATATCCAAATAATTTCATATTGTCAACATAAAGCTTTTGTCCCTTGTAGACTTACACACAGTGGCAAGAACAGTAACCCCAACTTTTACTCAAGTAAAAATATTACACTGTATAATATATTACTCAAGTAAGAGCACTGTTGCACTGTACAATATATTATACAAGTAAGTCTAACTTTATTAAAAGTGGGCTTCAGTAAAGGTATACCCATCATCAACACCTAGAAATTATGGTATTATTCATAGAATTAGTTCTTGGACAATAAATAACTGTAGACATCACATTCTGTTTTCAGCCAATTAGCACAAAGCATACGTTCCTTTATACCTCCAGGCTTAGAAACAGTTGACAGCCTCACACATAGTTACACACTTCTAGTTCACATGAATATATATATGATGCATTATACATGTCATAAATACTGCACTTCAACATAGCTCAGACCTCTGGCATTTAGCTTTTACCATATTGCCATTATCAAATCAAAACTAATTTTATATTTAGCACCATTTTACATGAGAGGCAGGCTAATGCTGTGTTAATTTCCAACTTGTAAATTCAAACACTAATCTATCTCAGAATTCCTACTTGGAAACTTGGACAGAACCTCTAGCCATAGGAGCCGATTCACAGGAATTTACCCCAATCTTATATTGTATTGACTTTGCAAGTGCATGTTAACAATATAACATAGTTTCTCTCACTCTTCTCTCTGCACTCTTAGTCATTTCAGTCACGTTGGGTCTGTTCTGAGGACTGGGGTAACTGTGGTTCCCCTGATAATGGTTAGATCCTCTACTGCGCACAAAAAGCAGGGGTCAGAAACAAAATTTTACTTATAGTCTATAGGCCTAAACGAATGCTTTGACTCAAATTTGCGAAAAGTGTCTATTTGGGATATTAAGGCAGAGGGCACCAGAGAAAGTGAGACGAGGATGTAAGGAGTGCAGTGTCAGACTTTAGCAGAGCTGTTAAAGTACATGGACCCATTTCTCAGTGAAACGGAAGGGTAGAAACTAGCAGAAAAAAGTGAAAGATTTGCGTGTGCGCCCACATAAATCGGCGCGCCTATGCCCCTAGCTGGGTCCCTGTGAGAAATTTTATCCAAGTTAGAAAATTCTTGGTTGCACCCTGTGTATGGATACATTTGATATTCAACTACCAAACTACTAAACTACTTTAGATGCTCTGTACTGTCCTTCTGCTTCTGTGAACCCGCTCCAGTGCAATTGTTGAACCTCTGTAGTTATACATGTGCTGTTATGTTCTGTTTAAGTGCATTTGACAGATTTTTTTTTTTTCTCTAATTCTAAATTGGTTTGGTGGGATACTACCAGTATTTCGTGTTACAATTTCACATATTATTCACATTATTTCACACACTTGATGGTGGTAAGCAACTATTGTAGCAACAGCTTCCCGAGTTTTAGCTATCCCCAACCACTCATACACCACTTTCATACTAGGCAATGTAAGTGAAGTGCCTTGCCTAAGGACACAACAACATTTTTTGCCATTTGCGCCCCACTGTGGCACCTGCAATTAACAGTAGTCTCCCATCCATGTACTAACCTACTAGCCTTGCTTAGCTTCTGAGATCTGGCGAGATCAGGCTTTGACAACAAAGTTTGGCCAAAATCATAGATACACAGAGATAATGATGATTGATTTATAACAATTCTTATAACAATGTCCAAATTAATAAATGCAATTTGGTGCTATATACTGTAATGTAATGCTCATTGGTTTTCTGACTTGAAGCTGGAACGCAGAAACTCAGTGAAAGCGTCATTCCAAGCTATGAGGATACATTGAGCAGCAGACTACAGATGGATGTAGAGTGCGTGCAAAACAGAGTAGATAAGATTACAGGTGGGATACAGAGGGCTATATAGGCAGGGCTTGGCTGGATCAGAAACATTGATTGAGAAACAGATAAATCCAGAGATTATTCCTGTGAAGTAGATCCACAGCAGTAAGTAGAGCAGCTTTGGGTTGCTGGGGGCTGCAACTTTTGTCTGGCAAAAATGTTATGAAATATAAAAGGTAAATACTATAAAACTATATGAAAGCACTACATTTCATACTGATATGAGAAAAACAAAATGTGACAATGCAATAGCTGCAAAACATGCTAAAAATGTCAATATCGCATACAAACTTGAATCGTATCATGCAGAATATCAGTTATTGGCATTCCATAACCACTTAAAGTTCATATCGGATCCATAAATTCCATATTGGTCAGCTCCTAATTTAAAGAAGGAAAAAAAGTAAGCATGTCCCCATATGTTTTCAGAGGAGTCATCAAGAATACATCCCACAGCTCATTCTATAGCAGCGCCATTGCAGACATCTGTCCTGGACCAGACCCCAACCAAAATAAAAAGTCTCATGAGTGCCAAA
Organism: Periophthalmus modestus; assembly: GCA_019594935.1. Classification (NCBI taxonomy): domain Eukaryota; kingdom Metazoa; phylum Chordata; class Actinopteri; order Gobiiformes; family Gobiidae; genus Periophthalmus; species Periophthalmus modestus. Next base: position 9,665,095 of record JAIEZT010000107.1, read on the forward strand.
AATGAAAGTGAAACTATATAGCACGTTAATACGTTGTTTCTGGCAAATATAGCATTTTCAAAGCAATAAAAGGTAGCATGGTTATATGTTATGTGTTAGCAGTTAATACCCCACAGAAGTAAAATCCCCCCTCTTTAACAACAAAACCAAGCACACAAATTTTCTGTTAATTATAATGACCTCCCACCTGCCTAGTCTTAACACCAACTTAAGAGTTCCTTAATTACTCCCGATGTCTGTTCCCGGGGGAGGGCCTGTGTGGAGCTTCATTATGCTGCGCACCCATGGGTGACACTGAGCAGGGGCATCTCCGGACAGCAGAAAACAAAAGGAGGTCACTGCACCCAAGGGCCCTTTTCAGTTCCCAAATCCTCTCCCCGTAGTGTTGCAGTCCCTGTGTATAATCCTGTAGAGAGAATACACTAATGCATTGTCAGATACAGTGTTCCCTCATCATTCGCTCACTCAGAGTTGTATTTCGATCTTGCATGTGACTAATCCTGAATTGTCCTGTATTTGAGGCACATACACACACGTACACATGCATACACACATACAGATACCCCTAGCACATGTCACTGAATTTCATCTGTATTCACTTCAATTATGCTATTTGTAATGTACTTTGTATTGTATTGTATCTTGTGTTGTATTGCAGTGTCTATTGTTGGTTTTGCTGTTTTTGTGATTTTAATTTTTTTCTGTGTGATTATCTTTGTGACAAAATGGGCCTTTGTCCCATTAATATCACCTTAATTTTGTTGATACTCACACATTTGTTAATTTCCTAATAATTTTTCAATATTCAACTAAACACTAAACATAACTATCCCAGGTTTGTTTTGTCTTTTAGTTAGTCTACCTTTTAAGTTAAATAACACACTTACACCTACTGATGTGATGGTTTGCTTCATTTAGGAGAGGAACTGAAAATTATGATAGCTGTACCACATGACTGACTCAGCAAGTGGTTCGGATTTTGCCACTAGTAACAACCTGTAGTGAAGGTCACAACCTGTGGTGTCGCCTAGATGACAGCATGAGGCAGACACAAATATTGAGGTCCAACGCTACATGATGGAACCAAATACTGCAAGGTTGGTGGACCCCCTTCAATACTGGAAGAGACAGAAATATGTGTATCCAGAGGCCATGTATATGTGTGTGTATATATATAAGTTGCATACTTCTTTATTTTGCTGACAGTTTTATTCGCAGGCTTTCTGCAAAATGCCATACATTTCAAATTCATGACAACTGATATTTTTTGCGTCCAGTAGATGCCCTACTAGAGCAAATGAAGCTTCAAGAAGCTTTGCGCTGGAGTGAACCAATTGGATGAAAGGTAGTGATGGGCAAAATGAACAGAGGCTTCGAAATGTGAGTCGAGCAATCGGTACATCTACAAAGCAAAGTGTGGTTCGAAGCATGGTTTGGTGACGTCAGTGATGACGCTTGAACCGTCCTGAAGCACCGCACCACATGACTGATTCAGGAAGTGGTTCGCTGGTTTGGGGAAGTCATTTGAAACATAAAAGCTTCTGCAAACGGCAGTGGAGTCCCCCGAACATCGTGTGTTGTCGGACTGCATTTGCAAGTTTTTCCAAATCGAAGATGGAACCAACACCAAAAAAAAAAGAAAGTACTCCCCGGTTTGGGAGTACTTTGACCTCATAACTGCCAATAAGGTTTGTCCTAAAAGAAATATATAAATAAAATCTTATTAATTTCACAATGTAGAAAATCTCTATAGCTTAACTCGTATAGTCACACAAGAGGCGTATAAAATTACACATTGTCTGCCCGCGTACTATAAACCTTTTGAGCATGGGCTTGTTGCCACAGGTGAAGTGTCTCTTGTTGTCTTGTGTTCGAGAGAGCTGGGGTATAATGGGAATACCTCAGCAATGCTGAGGCACTTTAGAGCCCTGCATCAGGACAGTATGACAGTTGGTGATTCAAGCTCTGGTAAGCTATTTTGAGTGCAATACACAATACACATTATACTGTGTCACTGTCAGAGAAAATTAAGAAATTTGTATGTATAAAAATATGTTACTATCTCAATAAAATGCAAATATCTTAATATCTAAATATGTCAATATATAGATTTGTACTTCACATATGAGATAACAAAGTCATTTGAACTGTCTGTAGTTAAGCTGTAATCTTCAAGTAATTATTTAGTCTTTTTCAGGAGAGAAGACTGATGTCACCGAAGCATTAATTGCTATGGTTGTGGAAGACTGCTTGCTGTTCTCCATTGTAGAGGGTAGTGGGTTCAAAAATGTGTTAAATCATGCAACCCATCCTATGTTCTCCTTACACGCCAGGTGTGAATTTAAATCAACTACAAGTAGTAGTAGGTAGTAGTTCTACTGCTTGTTAATTGTACTTATTGCTCTCATTTTCTTCATCTTTTCAGGCCTTGAAAGCTATGGTGGATAAGCAATATAATGAAAACAAGGAGAAGGCAAAAGCCACTGTGAGTGTATCATCTGTAGTAAGCTTAACATCTGACATGTGGACCCCCATAAATACGGAAGCATTCCTCGCCGTCACTGCTCATTTTGTTGATGAAAACACTATTCTGAATTCTGTTGTGCTGGGCGTTAAACACTTCCCGGCATCACACACTGCATTGAATTTGGCTGCTGTGAAAAAAGACCTTCTTCTACAGTGGGGCATCAGTAACAAGGTCACCTGCTTAGTTACAGACGGAGCTGCCAATATGGCTGCATGTGCAAAAGAGATGGGAGTTAAGCATGCCATCTGTGTGGCACATACTTTGAATTTGATTGTCAAAAAAGCACTTTCTGTGAATGATACGCTATCAGAAATAAGACACAAAGCCATGAAGATCGTTAGAGGAACTTTAAGAGCAGCATTACAGCAAAAGTAGTTTCTTTTTCATCTTTATCTTTCCATCACATTCATGTGTATGTATAATATTAGTAACTTTTGCTTGCTTACTTTTGCTCCACTTGTAGGAGAGACTTTCGCAGGTTCAAAGCCAAATGGGTCGGCCAACTCTAAAACTTATCCAGGAAGTGGAAACACGATGGAATAGTTCTTACAACATGTTGCAGAGACTTTTTCAGGAAAGGGAGCCAGTTGCTGCTACCCTGGCTGGCTTGAGTACGGACATTTCTCCTCTGTCCTCCCATCACCAGCTTAACATAGTTTCTGATTCATTAAAGGCTCTGGCACCATTCAATGTTGCAACCATTGAGTTGTCAGAGGAAAAATGTGTGTCGGGATCTAAAGTCATACCAGTGCTGACCATGCTTCATACTGCACTAGAAGAAGAAGAAATTATGAAAATGTCCACTCCAGGAGGGAATCACATTAGTGGGGTGTATGAAAAAACTATTAAAAGAAGAACTATTCTATTTGCAGTCTCAAAGTATCTTATCACTGAGCACCATGTTGGATCCCAGATTTAAAAAACTTGGTTTCCTTAGTCCACATAAAGCTGCAGAAGCAGAGAGAAGACTTACTTCAGAATGTGCTTCTGTAATAAGACACACTTCTCTCTCAGTAGCAGCTTCAACACCATCAGCTCCAGCATCAACTTCAGCTCCAGCATCATTGCCATCTGAAGCTTCACAGCCACAAACAGGAGGTATTGTATATGGTACATGAATGTTACTTCTTTATATAGTGACTGGAGCAAACTGTGGCATCACTTGGACGAATCCGTTCGAAAAGGCAAAACCCCATCTACATCTGTGACAGTGAATGCTACAATTGAAGTTCAGAAATACTTGGCAGAGCCGAACATAGACAGATGGGAAGATCCACTGCAGTATTGGAAACAGCAAGAAAAGAATTTCCCTACGTTATACAAACAGACTGTCACTTATCTTTCAACTCCAGCATCATCTGTGCCATGTGAGAGGATTTTCTCTAAAGCAGGGGAAATCCTTACAAAAAAACGGAAAGGCATCAGTTCAGCCACTTTGGAAAGTTATTTTTTTGAATAAAAAACAATGAAATATATAAATGTTTTATTCTCATATATTTACAAATGCTACTACAAAGTTACACAAGCATTCCTATTTCTAAAACTGCGTTTCATGGTGGTCCTATCACATGTTTTGAAGTACATTTGTCTACGTGATGGTGCTGTAATGGAAATTAGATAATTGTACAAGTTGACCTCCAGATGGAGTCATGGAGTAAATGAATCAATATGAAGCATCGGCCACACTTCAAAGCCTCGACACAGACCGTAACATCACTAATTTCTGTTGCTTTTGTTTTAGTTAAGCACAGTTAATTTTTGTAAATATGTATTATTTTTTCGATGGTGACCTGTAATAAATTTTGGTAACAAAGAATTTGTCTGCCTCCTATTTCGACCACATGGGGCAAGCTTCCCGACAATCTTGTCTCATCTGCACCTGTTAATAGTCTTCTGCATTACTAAATGAACGGAAATCTGACTCTGGCTTGTTCAGTCAGGGTTGAAAATTCCTTGTAGGCATTTTTCAACAATAAAAAAAAAGTGAAAATCCACAACTGATTATAATGAAATGCCACTAAACAGGTTCCTATTGGGACAAAAGCTGGTGAGACCATATGGGTCCATGCGAATGAGACATCACCAGATTTTGGTATAATTTCTAATAATTTTGTGGATTCAAATTGGATTGTTTGGATTGTTAAATAATTCTGCTGTGATTAAAGCACTAATTTTTCAGAATTATAGCTTCTCTTATGGCACTAAATCTTGCTATGTCTTTTGTAATTTCACATTATAAGATTACTCTACTGCTGTTTACAAGAATAACTTACACTCGGGGGCTCTTGCATTTGATCCATCTCCTTAGACAAATCCAGCCCTCCTTGACCCACCTTCTTTACTCTCTCTACACTACCTTCAGAATCACCCACACCGAGGTCCCTGCGTTTTGACCCCTCTCCACGGAGTCGTCCTTTTCTCTCTGTTCTTCCTATCTTCTCCTCCTCTGTTCCTCTTCCTTCTCTTCTACTCCTCTTTCTCCACACTTCCCCCACAATCACTCACACTTGATGTCTTTGTCTCTCCCCCTCTCTCTATATGTCTCTCCCCCTCTCACTCCACACTTGCCACAGAATCACTCAAACTCAATGTCTCTCTCACTCCCTCTCTCTCCCTCCCTCTCTCTCTCCTCCTCTATATCTCTCCACTCTCTCCACATCTCTCCCTCTCTTTCCCCTCTCTCCACACTTCCCACAGAATCTCTCCCGCGCTCTATGTCTTTCTTTCCCTCTCTCGTCTTCCCTCTCACTCCTTCCCCAATGTTCCTTTCTGCCCCTCTCATTCCGATGTCTCATTCCCCCATCTCTATCTCCCCGTCTCTCTCTCCCTCTTCTCCTCTCTCTCCACACTTCCCATAATCACACTCGGGGTGCCTACATTTGACCCGTCCGTGTGGTCCATCCACGGAGATCCCACTACTCGCCAGTACTCATCCCAACATATGCAGCACAACCCGAACATCCAGCCAAGCCCCGTCAGCCCCTTGCCAGTGCACACGTTACCATGGAAACAATGGATAAAACATTTAGCCCCGTTTCTCTGACACCCACGCAGCCTCATTCACACAGTTTCCAAGCATGAATAAGTGTATCTTTGCGCACATATGTAGAAGTAAAAATATCGAGGATAAAATGGGTTTGGAGGCAGATGTAATTTTCTGAGCCCCAAACAAACCTCGTTTCTGTGAGTAAGGGGACACAGACCTTAGAATCAAGGTGTTAAAGGGCCTGTCTCTGACTCCTCTGCTGCTGTTTTACAAAGAATAACTTTGTACTTCAATCTCTCGCTCTCTGCTTCGTTCCTTTTCCTTCCCTCTCTCTCTCTCTTCTCCCTCTTTCCATACTTCACACAGAATCACTCCCACTCGATGTCTCTCTCTCCCTCTCTCCCTTTCCCTGTCCTCTCTCCCTTTCTCTTTCCCACTCATCTTTGTTCCTCTCTACCCCTTTCCTCCCTCCTCACTCACTTCACGCAGAATCACTCAAACGTGATGGTCTCTCTCTCTCTGAAAAACTGTCAGTGCTGTAACACCATTGGTCCATAAGTGTCAGAGCTGTTACACACCGTTGATCCAATACTATCACTGCTTTTACACCATTGGTCCTAACTGTTAGGGGGTGTAAACACCATTGGGTCCATAAGTGTCAGTGCTGTTACACCTATTGGTCCCAGAAGTACAGTGCTGTCACCACTGGTCCAAAATTTTGAGTGCTGTTACACCATTGGTCCATAACTGTGAGTGCTGTTACACCATTGGTCCATAAGTTGTGAGTGGTCCAAAATTGGACCATTGGTCCATAATTATCACTGCTGTTCTACCATTGGTCCAAAATTGTTAGTGCGGTTACACATTGGTCCAAAAATTGCCCGTGCTATTACACCATTGGTCCATAATTATCACTGCTGCTGTTCTACCATTGGTTCAAAATTGTTTAGTGCGGTTACACATTGGTCCAAAATTGACAGTGCGGTTCCACCATTGGTTCATAATTATCACTGCTGTTCTATCATTGGTCCAAAATTGTTAGTGCTGTTGTATACGATTGGTCCACAAATGTCAGTGCTGTTACACCACTGGTCCAAAACTATCAGTGCTGTTACGCCATTAGTCAAAATCTATCAGTGTTATTACACCATTGGTCCATAACTATCTGCTGTTAAACCACTGGTCCAAAAACTGTCTGTTGTGACACCACTGGTCTCTCTGGGAGGTCTTGGCCCCGTCGCATATGAGTATGTGTTATCACTGGTCTCAGATGATCCTGACTCAGAAAACTGTAGTCTGGATCACACCACGCTCTGTGTGTCTGTGTCCACGACACCTCATCCCCTCTGCAGTCTACTGTACAATAAAGCTACTGCTTGGCACCATATTAATTCTGGACCCTCAGCGTTGCTCTTGAAGTAAGCTGACACAGTGGGGACTTTTTTATTTTTCAACTCTTAATATCGCCTTTTACTGCAACTGTGACAGCACTTCACAGTCTTATGTTACTGTTTAAATGTATATCTTGCCCTTTGAGGCATTTACCTTGTTTCAAAGCTAAAAAACCTTAAGTTATCAGCGTTGCCCACAGCTGTGCTATAGTTGTCATAGTTGTCACTCTAAATATCCAAGATACTCTGATTAGTCATGTAGAGGCCTACAGGATATGACTATCCTGGTTTCTCTGAGCACATGTAAACATCATAACCAGAACACTGTCATAACCGGGATGGTGAATGGTAAATGTCACATTTTTATTTAGCGCTTTTCCACCGTCAGTACACTCAAAGCGCTTCACATCAAGGAACCACTCACCCATTCACACACACATTCACACACACATTCATACACCATGTACACAGAGACTGGATGCGAGGTGAGTTAGTGTCTTGCCCAAGGACTCAATAACAGCAATCATCTGTGGGAGCTGGAATCCGTGGATCTGACTGCTAAACCAATGATACTTATGTGATGTTTATGTCAAGAGCAGGATTCGAACTGCCAGCTGTTGGGATAAGATTCATAACCTGGATAAGGCTCATAATTGGGATACTGGAGTGCATGTAAAAGCACTGATTGAAACAATTTAACATAGGTGTGTATTGAGGCGACAATGATCAAAAAAAATCTATATTTATTTTTTTACCATTTTTTACCATTATTATTTGATATATTGTTATTGTATGCTAAATGACTTATTTCAGAATAGTATCACTCACATAAAAGTAACCCAAATAATTACTCAAGAGTAACAGTTGAGGAAAAAAAACGTGAAATATGTCAAATGTAATCTGACAGACAAACCTAAAATAATGCACAGATTCTGGCATCTCTGGCAAAAATTAGACAAATTAGATCATATCTGAAGAAGCGGTGCAAGAAACACAAATGTTCAAATTATTTCATATTTCAACAATCAAACTTTTTGTCACTTGTAGATTAACCC
>JAIEZT010000107.1:9673153-9783153 GCA_019594935.1 Periophthalmus modestus
TTCTGTGTGAAGTATGGAAAGAGGGGAAAGCATGAGAGAGACGGGAAAGAAAAGGAACCGAACAGACGAGCGACGAGATTGAAGGTACAACGGTATCTTTGTAAACAGCGCGAGGAGTCAGAGACAGACCTGAAAACCTGATTCTACCGGGTCTGGTCCCTGTACAGCACCAGAAAGAAAGGAGTTTGTTTGGGGACTCAGAAAAAATTACCTCTGACTCAAAACCCCCATTTTAATCCTCCGCCTATTCTTGGAATCCTACAATATAGTGCGCAAAGATACCATATATTCATGCTTGGACAACTGTAGTGAATCGAGGCCCTGCTGTGGAGGTCTTGTTGTCACGAGAAACGGGGCTCTCAAAGTTAAGCCATGTTTCCATGTAACGCGTTGCACTGGCCAAGGGCTGACAGGGCTTGGTGGATGGTCAGGGTTGTGTGGCCAAGTGGGATGGAGTACTGGCGAAGAGTGTTGGGCTCTCCGTGGATAAGGACCACACGGACGGGGCAAAGAGGCACCCCGAGTTTCGATTAGGGGAAGTTGTGGACGAGAGAGGAGAAGAGGACGATGAAGAGAAGAGACGGGAGATTAGAGCAGATGGCGGCATGAGACATCGGAATGAGAGGGGCAGAAAGGAACATTGGGGAGGACGAGTGGAGGTAAGCGAGAGAGGAAAGCAAAGACATAGAGCGGGAGAGATTCTGTGGGAAAGTGTGCGAGAGAGGGAAAGGATTGAGGGGAGGATGTAGGAGGAGATGGAAGAGATATAGAGGAGGAGACCGACGAAGAGTCGAGGGAACCTGACCGGAGGGAGTGAGAGAGACATTGAGTTTGGCGTGATATCTGTGTTCAAGTGTGGAGTGAGAGGGGGAGAGGACATATAGAGAGGGGAGCGGACAAAGACATCAAGTGTGAGTGATTGTGGGGAAGGGTGGAGATATGAGGGAGTAGAACGAGACGGAGAGGACACAGAGCGAGCAGATAGGAAGAACAGACGAGGAAAAGGCACACTCCGTGGAGAGGGGGTCAAACGCCAGGGACCTCGGGCCGTGTGGGTGAGTCCGAAGGTAGTGTAGAGGAGAGTCAAGAGGGTGGGGTCAAGGAGGGCGGAGTTGTCTATAAGGCAGATGGATCAAATGCACAGAGCCCCCGAAGTGTCAAGTTAATTCTGTAAACAGAGAGAGACGTAATCTCATTAATGTGAAATTACACAACCATAGCAAGATTTAGTGCCATTAAGAGTAAGCTATTAATTCTGAAATAATTAGGCGTTAATCACAGCAGACTATTAAGAAACCATCCAAACAATCCAGATTCGGAATCCACAAAAATTATTAGAAATCTATACCAAAGATTCTGGTGAGTCTCATTCGCATGGATCCATAGGTACGAACAGCTTTTGTCCAATAGGAACCTGTTGTAGGGCATTCATTATAATCAGTTGGGATTTTCCTTTTTTTTATTGTTTGAAAAAATGTCTACAAGGACATTTTCAAACCCTGAACTGAACAAGCCCAGAGCACGATTTCGTCACATTGGCTAATGCAGACGACTCAAACAGGTGCAGATGAGACACAAGATTGTCGGGAAGCTTGCCCCATGTGGTCGAAATAGGAGGCAGACAAATTCTTCTGACTCCAAATTTTATTACAGGTCACCAGTTTGAAAAAATAATACATATTGTACAAAAAATTACTGTGTCTTAACTAAAACAAAAGTAAACACAGAACTTATTGAATCGTTACCGTCTGGGTCGAAGCGCTTTTGAAGATGTGGACCTGATGCTAAAGGGGGGTCAGTATTGACAAGTTGCAATTGTGACTAAATTACATCCATTGAACTTCCATCTGAAGCGTCCACTTGATACAATTATTCTAATTTCCATTACAGCACCATCACGATAGACCAATAGATATTCAAAACATGTGATAGGACCAACATGAAACGCAGTTCACGTCAGTTAGAACTAGGAATGCTTTTGCTAACCTTTGTAAGTAGCATTTGAAAATAACTGAGAATAAACATTTATATATTTCATTGTTTTTTATTCCAAAAAAATAACTTTCCAAAGTGGCTGAAATGCTGCCTTTCCATTTTTATTGTAAGGGATTTGCCCTCTGCTTTAGAGAAATCCTCTCACCATGGCACAGATGATTCTCTAGGAGTTGAAAAGCTAGTTGACAGTCTGGTTTGGTACATAACGTAGGGACAATTCTTTTCTTGCTGGGGGGGGTTTCCATACTGCTAGGGGATTCTTCCCATCTGTCTAGGTTTTCGGCTCTGCCTAAGTATTTCGCGAGCACTTCAATACGTACAATTCACTGTCACAGATGTAGATTGGGCGTTTTGCGGTCCGGGATTCGCACGGATTCGTCCCAACGTCGATTGCCGCAGTATTGCTCTCCAGTCACGTAGTATAAGAAGTAACATTCATTGTACATATACCATACCTTTCCTGCTATGTGGCTGATTGAAGCATTCAGATCGGCAATGAGGCTGAGCTGAAGGTTTATGCTTGGAAGCGGATGTGGTTGAAGCTTCTACTGAGAAGAGAAGTTTGTCTATTATCAGAAGCACGCATTCGGAAGGTTAAGTCTTGCTCTCTGCTTTCTGCAGCTTTATGTTGACTAAGGAAACCAAGTTTGTTTTTTAAAATCTGGGATCCCTCAGGTGCGTCATTGATAAGACTACCTTTGAGACGGCAAATAGAATAGTTTTTCTTTTAAGTTTTTCTCCATACACCCCACTAATGTGATTCCATCTGGAGTGGACTTTTCAAATTTCTTTCTTCCTTCTTTTCTAGTGCAGAGTATGAAGCAGGGTCAGCACTGGTAGACTTTAGATCCCGACACACATTTTTTCCTCTGACAACTCAATGGTATGCCACCATTGAATGGTGCCAGGAGCCTTTAAAATGAATCCAGAAAACTATGTTAAAGCTGGTGGTATGGTATGACCCCGATGAGAAATTTCCCGTACTCAAGCCAGCCAGGGGTAGCCGCAACTGGCTCCCTTTCCTGAACAAGTCTCTTGCCACATGTTGTAAGGAAACTATTCCATCGTGTTTCCACTTCCACGGATCAAGTTGATAGTGCTGAGGTTGTGTCCTACCAACATGGTTTGCTTAGAGGTATGGGGGGACACCGTGGTGAAACGGGAGATAGTCTCGGTGCCGTAACAAGTTGGGGGGGGCAAAGAAAAGCAGGGGCGCCACCACAGTTGCGACCAGATAGACATAAGAGCGAGACGCAAGAATGTGTGAATAGAGAGATGAATACTACCAGAAAGGGGAACAGAGACGACTATACTTGTCTAAAAAGTCTGAAAGATACTGCTCTTAAAGTACACCCACCATCGTCAATGGCTTTGTGTCTTATTTCTGCACACAGAAGAGCTATCATTCCAGAAAGTGCTTTTTTTTTTTGACAATCAAATTCAAAGTCTTGTGCCACACAGAGGCATCTTCACTCCCATCTCGTTTTGCACATGCAGCAATATTGGGCAGCAGCTCCGGCTCGTAACTAGCAGCAAGGGTGACATTGTTACTGATGCCCCCACTGTGCCCGAAGGTCTTTTTTTCACAGCAGCCAAATTCATCAATGCAGTGTGTGATTGTTGTGCGGAAGTGTTTAACCACCCATCACAACAGAAGTCGAAAATAGTGGTTTTCATCATCAAAAATGAGCAAGTGACTGCGAGAATGCTTCCGTATTGATGGGTCCACAATGTGAGATGTTAAGCCTTACTACAGATGATACACTCACAGTGGCTTTTGCCTTCTCCTTGTTTTCATTATATTTCTTATCCCCCCTAGCTTTCCCACCACAAAGCCTGAAAAGTGAAGAACATGAGAGCAATAAGTACAATTAACAAGCATTAGAACTACTACCTACTACTACTTTTAGTTGATTTAAATTCACACCTGGGCGTGTAAGGAGAACATAGGATGGGTTGCATTGATTTAACACATTTTTTTGAACCCACTACCCTCTACAATGGAGAACAGCAAGCAGTCTTCCACAACGCATAGCAAATTAATGCTTCGGGTGACCATCAGTCTTTCTCTCCTGAAAAAGACCTAATAATTTACTTGAAGATTACAGCCTAACTACAGACCAGTTTCAAAATGACTTTGTTATCTCATATGTGAAGTACAAATCTCTATATTTGACATATTTAGACTATTAAGATAATTTGCATTTTATTGAGATAGTAAATCTTTTATACATACAAAAATTTCTTAATTTTCTCTGACCGTGTGCGGACAAGTATAATGTGTATTGTGTATTGCACTCAAAATAGCTTACCAGAGCTTGAATCACCAACTGTCATACTGTCCTGATGCAGGGCTCTAAAGTGCCTCACAATTGAGTGATGGTATTCCCCATTATACCCCCGCTCTCTCGACACAGACAAAAGAGACACTTCACCTGTGGCAACAAGCCCATGCTCAAAAGGTTTATAGTACGCGGGCAGACAATGTGTAATTTTATACGCTCTGTGTGTGACTATACGAAGTTAAGAGCTATAGAGATTTTTTCTACATTGTGAAATTAATAAGATTTTATATTCTATATCTTTCTTTTAGGACCAAACCTTATTGGCAGTTATGAGGGTCAAAGTACTCCCAAACCGGGGAGTATTTCTTTTTTTTGGGGTGTGTGGTTCCATCTTCGATTTGGAAAAAAACTTGCAAATGCAGTCCGACAACACACGATGTCGGGGGACTCAACTGCCGTTGCAGAAGCTTTTATGTTTCAAATGACTTCCCCAAAACCAGCGAAGACCACTCCTGAATCAGTCATGTGGTGCGGTGCTTCAGGAACGGTTCAAGCGTCAATCACACTGACGTCACCAACACATGCTTCGATCGAACCACACTTTGGGGCTTTTGTAGAGGGACCGATATGCTCGACTCACAATGTTGCGAAGACTCGTGTTCATTTTGCCATTCACGCCCTTTTCATCAATATTGGGTTCACTCAAGAGCACAAGCTCCTTGACAGCTTCAATTTGCATTAGTAGTAGGGTCATCTACTGCGAAGCAAAAACCTCAGTTGTCATCGAATTGACATAATGGTATGGCATTTTTGTGCAGATAGCTTATGCGAATAAAACTGCTTTCTTCCAGCAAAATACAAGAAGTAGAATGCAATCTTAATACTATATACCACACACTATTTACATGGCCTCTGGATTCACACATTATTGCTGTCTCTTTCCAGTATTGAAGGGGGTCACCCAACCTTGCAGGATTTGGTTCCATATGATGAGAGTTGGACCTCAATATTGGTGTCTGCCTCAGCTGTCAATCTAGGCGACCCCACCAGGTTGTGACCTTCACTACAGGTTGTTACTAGTGGCCACAAAATCCGAACCACTTGCTGAGTCAGTCATGTGGTACAGCCTATCTAATTTTCAGTTCCTCTCCTAAATGAAAGCAAACCATCACATCGAGCAGTATGGTGTAAGTGTGTAATTTAACTTAAAAGGTAGACGAACAAAAGGACCAAACAAAACAAATACCTGCGGGATAGTTATGTTTGAGTGTTTTAGTTGGAAATATGAAAAAGTATTAGGGGACATGACCACGACACAACTGTTGAGGTACAACAAATTAAGGTGTATAATTGACAAAGGCCCATTTCGTCACAAAGATAAGTTCACCACACAGAAAAAGATTAAATCACAAAAAACAGCAAAACCAACATAGACACTGCATACAACTACAAGATATCCAATACAAATAAAGTACATACAAATAAGCATACATTGAAAGGCAATACAGAGAAAATTCAAGTGACATGTGCTAGGGGTATCTGGATGTGTGTGCATGTGGTACGGATGTGTATGAGTGGCTCTCAAATACGAGGACATTCAGGATTAGTTCACTGCACATGGATCGAAATACAAGCTCTGCCAGCATGGGTGGAGCGAATGATGACGGGAACAACCTGATATCTGACAAGAGCATATAGTGAATGCTCTTACAGGGATATACACAAGGGCACGCAACACTACGTGGAGAGGATTTGAGGAACTGAAAAGGGCCCCTTGGGTGCATAGTGACCCTCCTTTTGTTTTTCTGCGGTGCCGGAAGGCCCTGCCTCAGTGTCACCAATGGGTGCTCAGATAATGAAGATGCAACCAGGCCATACCCGAGGAAACAGACTCGGGATTCTTTTTGTTCGTTAGCGTCATAAGGAACTCGTAAGTGGTGTTAAGGCGAACTAGGCAGGTGGGCGGTCATTCTAATTAAACAGAAAATTTGTGTGCTGGTTTTGTTGTTAAAGGAGGGAGGATTGTACTTCTGTGGGGTATTAACTTGCTACCACAGAAATATAACCATGCTGACCTTTATTGCTTTGCAAAATGCTATATTTCGCACGAAAACCAACGTGATTAACGTGCGATCGTACGTCGTCAACTTTCTATTTTGGCACTCATGAGACTTTTATTATGGTTGGGGTCTGGTCCAGGACAGAATGTGCGGCAATGGACCGCTGCTATAGAATGGCGCTGTGGGATGTATTCTGATGACTCCTCCTGAGAACGATAGGGGACATTGCTACGCTTATTCTTCTTTAAATTAGGAGCGGACCACTATGGAATATTTATGGATCCGATATGAAACTTTAAGGGATGGAATGCCATAACCTTATATTCTGGCATGATACGATTCAAGCTTTGTAGTGGAGATATTTGAAATTTTTAGCATGTTTTGCAGCTTGCATTGTAACATTTTGTTTTTCTCATATCAGTATGAAATGTAGTGCTTTCATATAGTTTTATAGATTTACCTTTTATATTTAGAAACATTTGTGAAGACAAAAGTTGCAACGACCCCCGCAACCCAAACAGCTGCTCTACTGTACTGACTGTTTGGATCACTTGCACAGGGAGGATATATCGTTGGATTTATCGTGTTTCTCAATCAAGTGTTAGATCCAGCCAATAGCCCTGCTATATACGCCCTCTGTATCCCCACCTGTAATCTTACTCTACTCTGTTTTGCACGCACTTACATCCATCGTAGTATGCTGCTCAATGTATCCTCATAGCTTGCAATGACGCTTTCACCGTGAGTTTATCGTTGACGTTCCGAAAGCCTTCAAGTCAGAAAACCAATGAAGCATTACATGACAGTAGATACCACCACATATGCACTGTATAATTTGGACATTGTTATAAGTAATGTTATACACTCAATCATCTTATCTCGGTGTATGCGACTGATTTTGGCCAAACTTTCGTTGTCAAAGCCTGATCTCGCCGATTCAGAGCAAGCAAGGCTAGTAGGTTAGTACATGGATGGGAGGACATTCTACGTTAACTTGCAGGTGCCACAGTGGGCGCAAATGGCAAAAAATGGTGTTGTGTCCTTAGGCAAGGAGCTTCACTTACCATTGCCTAGTATGAAAGGTGTATGCTGGTGGGGTAGCTAACACTCGGGAAGCTCTGCTACAAGATGTTGCTACCGCACCATCAAGTCGTGAAGTGAAAAAATAAATGTGAAATAATATGTGAAATTGTAACACAAATAATACTGCGTAAGTATCCCACCCACAAACCAAGTTAGAATAGAGAAAAAAAAAAACTGTCCAAATGCACTGAAACAGAAACGAACAGCACAGTTTACACTACAGAGGTCAACAATTGCACTGGAGCGGGTTGCACAGAAGCAGAAGGAACAGTATACAGAGCATCTAAAGTAGTTTAGTAGTTTGGTAGTTGAATATCAAAGGTAGCCCATCACAGGGTGCAACAAGAAATTTCAAACATTGGTCATAAATTTCTCACAGGAGACCCGCATAGCTGGATAGGCGCCGATTTATGTGGGCGCACCGCAATTCTCAACTTTTTCTGCCTACGTGTTTCTACCCGTCCAGTTTCCTAAGCATGGGCCAGTACTTAACAGCTCTGCTAAAGTCGGACAGACTGCACCTTCTTACATCCTCGTCTCCACTTTCTCTGGCTGCCATCTGCCCTTAATATCCCAATAGACACTTTTAGCAAATTGAGTCAAAGCATTTCGTTTAGGACTATAGACAAAAGTAAAATTTTGGTTTCTGACCCCAGGCTTTTGTGCGAGGCGTAGAGTATATAACCATTATCAGGGGAACCCACAGTTACCCCAGTCCTCAGAAACCAAAGACACCAACGTGACTGAATTGACTAAGAGTGCACAGTAAGGAAGGTGAACTGAGAAACTTGTTAATTGTTAAAATGCACTTGCAAAAGGTCAATAAAATAAGATTGGGGTAACAATTCTGCGTGAACCGGCTGTCTACGGCTAGAGGTACCTGTCCAGTGTTCCAAGTAGGGAATTCTGAGCTAGATTACGGGTTTGACAGTTACAAAGTTCCTGTGAAATTATTAACACAGCCATTAGCCTGCCGCCATGTAAAATGGTGCTAAGATATAAAATTCGTGTGGTATTCTGATCATGGCAAAGGGTAAAAGTTAATGGCACAGAGGTCGCGAGATATGTTGAAGACTGCAGTCATTTGAACATGTTAATGCTCACAATATAAAATTAATGTGAACTAGAAGTGTGTAACTATGTGTGCGAGGCTTCTGTCAAATGTCTTCTACGCCTGGAGATAAGGAACGTATGCTTGTGCTAATTGGCTGGAAAACAGAATGGTCATGTCTACAGTTATTGTATTGTTCCAAGAACTAATTCTTATGACTAAATACTAATTATAGGTGTTGATGATTGTGGTAGTACCTTTACTCTGAAGCCACTATTAATAAAGGCTGAACTTACGTGTTATAATTTTTTACATTATTGTAAGCTGCAACAGTTTGGCGTTCTTATTGAGTAGATAATTAGACAGTGTAATATTTTTTACTGAGTAAAAAGTTGGGGTTACTGTTCTTCCACTGGTGCTTGAACGTCTAAAAGGGACAAAAAAGCTTTATTGCTGATGACTCATATGATGAAAATTATTTGATATTTGTGTTTCTTGCACTGCTTGATTACTTTTTTTTTTTTTTTGTGGGACCTGTCGGATTCTCCATAAAATTAATTTGAGTCACATAATATTCTCAGTGTATAATTAAAAGTCTATATCCAAAAACAGTTAACAGTCATGATTACTTAACTGATTCC
The DNA here is from genome assembly GCA_019594935.1 of Periophthalmus modestus. Lineage (NCBI taxonomy): Eukaryota > Metazoa > Chordata > Actinopteri > Gobiiformes > Gobiidae > Periophthalmus > Periophthalmus modestus. The sequence goes on from JAIEZT010000107.1 coordinate 9,682,269, forward strand.
TCTGGACCCTTAAAACTTTGTACGTTGATTTGAGTTGAAAGGTTTGAAGCGACACATGTATGCTTGCATGAGTACAGGTTCACTACAGTCAACTACTCTAACAGTATCAGTTTCTAGTGAATAATGCGTACAAAACAGTCGGCAAACCCAGGCATTACATAAAGCAGTCATAAAAAACAGTTGGGCAGTGAATAGTAAAAATGCAAGGGTTTGGTCTGTAGGTATATTATACCACGGTCGTAGCAACAAATGGGAATTAACGTGCTCTGGTGAACCTGCTGCAGAGACCAAACCGTGCAACAGCCTAGATGGTGGTTCTCGCAGAAATAATGTGACTCAACAAACTTCCACCGGATTGGCATAGTTCCCACTGGTGTCGATTAGGGCATGGCGTGGTAGACCAACCAACACAGGAGCGAGCAGTGACGGTTTGGAGGGAGTCAAAGGTGAAGCACCTAACTCAGGGCGTGTCAATATCCAATTCACAGAGGCCAAAATTAAAACACTCAACCCCCCCCTCTGTGACTAAGTCGCGGGCCAAACTAACTATTTATGAAAAAATGCACAACAACACCCGCTTATGTTTTTCAGAGGGTCGCTGCGATTTAACTGTTGCGTCGCAGGCAGCACCGAGAGGTGAAGCAAGATGCCTAATACAATGTCAACACAGAAGTGCGTGAGGGCCTGGCTATTAATCAACGGCATCCCCACTCTCCAAACTGCGGCGCGCTCCCTCGGTACCAATACATTTGCAAGCATTCTGGAATTCATAGTCTGGTAAAGTACAGGCGCACATACTGGCAGTTGATGGCCGCAGGGTAGCCTCTAATACATATTTGAGATGATCTCACGGGCCAAACTATTATTTAATCGAGGTGCCAAAACTTTGGCCCCTGCGGAGCGAGGTTGACCTGTCTGAACTAAGTGGAACCAAGAAAAACGAGGCAAATTCACGACCTACAACTTGGTTGGAGGTAGCCCCCCACCATAACTGACCTGGACAAGGCCGGTCCCCAAGATAAAATGGGAATGGACAACAACCAAGCGAGGCTTTAATGCAAACTAGGGGTTCTTCCCAGGAAATAGCATTGACATCCTTGATCAAGACAACAGGTGGCCTTGGTCTTCATGAAGCTACCTGACACCTTTAACAATAGCACAACAGGTAATGTTTGCCTTTGTGGGTGTTAGCAGCAGCTAGGCATATTTTACTTTAACAGGACCTAAAATAGAAGCCTAATATGGCACAAAGTCAGCACTAGTTCTAATGCTAACACGTATGTATTGCATAAGACCACACAGTGACGAACGCCATGTGTAGCTGAGAAAAAACTGGGGCTTAGACAGGCAATAAAGAAGCTATAAGAGAAAAAGAGGGGGAGAGGAGTGAGATAGGCGAATAGGAGAGAGGGGGAAAAGGTGTATGCGGTGGGGGGGGGGGGGGGGGCCAGAGGTTGTAGTGGCTGGAGTTTGGAAGCTGGCAGCAAATAAGCTCACAGCGTTTCCCCGCATCAGTGTGGCCACGAAGCTGTGGTAAGCAGAAAGAGAGAAAGAGAGGGCAGAGAGCGAGAGAGAGGGGAGTGTTAACCCTAGAAGGACATGTCACACGACAGGGTGAGAAGGAGCATATGGATGAAAGGAAAGAGAGGAGGGGAGGAACAGTGCAGACGAGAGAAGGAGAGAGTGAGAAGAAAAGAGAGGGAGCAGGAGGACCGGTAGAGAGAAGATGAGGTGGATGAAGAAAGGAGGAATGAACACAGGAGGGCAGCTGTGTCACCCTGGCTTCACCCTGGTATCCCACAGAAACCATTTATAAACTCTGCTAGGACGCGAACAGCTTAACTTAAGGATTTTTATCTGAGATTATTTTTTAGAAAATATACTCAATGCAGGAAAGAAAAAAATCCATGCAGGAAGAAAAAAATCTATTTGAATTGTGAGTGTACTAATATTCTAAAACAGCTAAAAGGTGCTTAAGAATGAAAATATCTTGGTAAGAACGCGTCTAGAAAGTTGTCCACTATACTATCTTTATTATCTATATATCACTTGGTCTGTTGATCATTCAAATCAATATAAATGTGGATTTCAGGAATTTGGGCATTCACATTTTTTTTACACGGAATTGGTTAAAAAGGGAGTTGGCTTGCTGTACAATAAGGAATACACAAACAGGAGAGGGGAAGGGGCGTGTTAGAAAACCACAAGAGCTCCTCTTAACACTCACTGATCTCAAACATGCTCCATGGTGTTTGGAGGTTTTGTAAAGACAAATTTTATAGAGAACACTTTTGTGCTAAACCACCCTCAGTGTCTCGGGAGGGCCCGACTGCCAGACTGGCCACTAAACCATGCCGTCAGTGACGGCGTCACCCGACCCCGCCCCCAGACAGACTGTGGTTAAAACTACAGCTCGTCTAGACGACCCAGCTTGAAACTCTGCTTAACTACAGATACAGTACGCGGTGATCGGCTGCCAAACTCGGGCTGAAACAAATGTGAGGGACGCTGTCAGCTGAGGGAAAGCGTCCGGATGCAAACTGTGTCATAAAATCAGGAACAGCTTCATGGCGGGTCCGGGCATGCAGCTCTGTGAACACAAACGTGCCGGCCCTGAGCGTTTGTCACACCAAACGGAGGCATAGGAGAAAATGGCCCTTCTTGACTGCCAAACTAGTCCACCTGGAAACAACAGAACAAAGGGAGGGGAGAAGGAGGAGGGAGGAAAAGTGTTGTGCCGTTCGGGGGTGGTGCGTTCATGTTGATAGCTATTCTCACACTACATTGCAACTTTCATCTCCCTCTCTACTTCGCCTTTCTTTTACTATCTCTCCTCTCTCACTATCTCACATTAATCCCTCTTATCTTTTTCTTTTGTCCTATTCCTGTAGTGGTTCTTCATGCTTTCATTTCTCTTCTATTCATTCCATCTTCCTTTACTCTTTTCACTCTTTCTCTCAAGCTACATATCCCTTTTCTTTATTTCTTTATATTTATGATCTGTCTACTCAATCACTGCTCTCTCCTTCATACCATCTCGTGCTGTACACACTGCATCCCTGGGGGTCAAACATGGCAGCGGGACCAACGTTGTATTGAATGAAATGGGCCTAAGGGTTCAGTGGCGACGTGTCGCTAGTGATTAAGGGGCCAATTGAGCGAACCAGCAGTAAGTACCAAATGTCAATAGGAGAGGTGGCTCTTCACCAAGCACAATGAGCAGCAGAGCAGGAGCACAGCAAGCAAGGACCGTGAAGAGCTCGTTTTTAAGCGAGATGCTCGTCTACTGTATAGGTTGTAAAGCGGACTGAAAAAACCACATTCATTAGGTATGATGGAATTTGGACAAAGATTTTAGCAATGTAATATTCATTTAAAATTATCTGAATGAATTTAAGAAACAATCTGTGGACTTTATGCATTAGAAAACTCCAGTGAAACTGTGCGGAGTGCACACAATTGCCCGGTTAAATGGTAAACCTCATTACAAAAAAGATTCTGTGAAGTTATTGGCGCCCTAGATAGCTGCAAATTATAATAGGAGCCAGGGATTTTTTTTCACATGGTAGGTAGAAGATCGTCAATGTGGTGTTTGAAAATAATGGAATAATTTAAACATTGCACACAAAGAATCACTCCAAAGCAAATTCAAGAAGGTAAATGAGAGAACTATAACATTGTTAAAATCTTCACAAAGTAAAATTTTGCTCTAATAGGTCTGCTTTAAGACAACGCAAGGAGTGTGAGACTGAGAAAAAAAAGAAAACATAATCCAAAAATAAAATAAACATTTCAAAAATTGCCTCATCTTGTGAAAAACTGTAGAGGCATTGGCAGTTCACAGGTCAGTCCCTGTTAGCCAAGGTAAGACAGGATCTTTGTGTGACACCGGTGGTCATATTGAAAAAAAAAAACCTTTTGCTGTAGAGGGATTTTTTGCTGCAGGAATCAACAGAGTGGTCAAGCTGCAATAATCCAGATATTTAATTGATCCATTGGGTTTTCCGCCCCTTCTCTTCTATCTGTGATCTCTCTCTCAATCCAACATAAGCACACATACAGCACAACAGAAAAGGATGTGGAAAGTTATACAAAACCTCATTTTTTGGTGAATGTAGTCATTTTTCTCTATGTTAAGGCAGTTTAAAAACCAGCTCACACCAGCCGAAACAAAGTGAGGGGAAAAGTGTGTGCTACCCAGCTTGCCTAGTGCCTGTTTGTTGCACACACAAGAAGAGTAATAACTTGTAAAGTAACATTTAAACTCATATTATCACGAAGGACAAAGAGTACCCAAAATGTATGTTTTGTTAGGAAAAATAGCTACTCACGCTAAGAGTAAATTAAGAGTCAGCTGTTGACAACATAAAAGCGATTTATAAGACGTTTAGTTACGCAACAGTGATGTACTTGTTTTGACCCCCAAATCGAAGCAAGTTAGATAATGCACACAAAATCGCACTGGTATATTTGTCAGCAATCTGAAGGGGTGGCAAAAAACACAAAGTTCCAAACAATTCATATTGTCACATAAAAACTTTTTGCCAGACAAGAAAACTACCACAGTGGGAAGAGTAAACCATATAATATTACGTACTTCAAAGCGACAGTGGCGATGATAGGCACAGCACGACAGAAAGGGGGAGTTCGCACTGGAACCACTGCACGCGCATAGAACAGATTACAGAGTAGAGCAGTGGGAGTGCGACCGGACACAAGTAAAATTATGCGTGCCTAGAAGAGTTCTCTGACAACAGTGCACATCTTCTAACACAAGATATTAAGTAAATGTAACTGAGTCAAATTCGTCACTTACCAACTAAGCATAGAGGAGTTTGCGTCCTCACAGAAGCAGGCTGCACTTCTGCAAATGTGATATTAGATCAGCAGTCCTCCATTCGATATCTGTACCAGTGCTGAGCTGACACAATGTAATGATTATTTCATTATGGTGCGGTGGAATATAAGAACGGTCATCAAAGCTGAACCTACAGTTGTGGAAGGTGGATAACCAACTGATCAATAGTATATTTCTACACATTAACTTAACATTATATTTAAACTACCTGTATTGAATTGAAAAGAAAATGACAGGCCGCCAGACAGAGAAGCTTACAAATTCGGGATATTTGTGCAGTGCCTAAAAAACAGAAAGGAATCACTGTTTTTTTTTTCCTTTTTTTTTTTTTTGAGATTGCACACACTTGTCCAGGTAGACGCGCCAGAGGGACACAGGGTGACATCGGCAAGACACAGGCATCACAAATATACTATACACAATAGATGTAGGTATGTATGCATGTATGTCGTATTGTTATGTATGTATGTATGGATGGTAGATGTAGATATGTATGTATATAAAAATGTGAGGATCATGTATATATCTATAGTCATCTATCTATCTATCTATCATATCTATCTATTTATCTATCGTATACTGATGTGTTCTCCTTTGACAATGCGCACCCTCCTTCACCGGCGCAACGTCATTAGTTTGTCAATCTATTCTTGTCAGCTCTGGTATCCTACGTTTGGTTGTCCGGATTTGGCAGCAACTTTTTAGCAATGACTTGTGCGATTATGGAGCCAACCGCCTCACTGCACTACTCATCCACCTTATCATGGTTGGTTAATAAACATTCAAATCATGTAAAATTCTTAGACAAAAGACTGGCTTGATATCTGAGGATTTTAGGGTATTGATGACCCGGTCCTGATATACTGACAGGATACCGTGATTTCTGAAGGCGATAGCGCTCCTGTTGGGCTCTGGTTAACCTACTGTAGCGCCAAGCTATTGCTGCAGGAAAGTACGGAAATATCAGGTGCCACAGGGGATTGGCAAGCTATGTGGCTCTCCGCCTGCACATTGTCCAGTATCGTCATACAAATGTGGGGTCTATAGCATCCTGTGCATATCGAGCAGGGAGTTTTTTGCAAATGCATGAGTCTCTCACTACCCGTAGCGCATCTTACACAAGTCGCTCTCGGTTCTGGACCAGAAAATATTTTGTCATACTAAATCTATTCTTCCCCCCCGACAGCATTTAAAATAAAATGCAAATAATTAAAGATTCAAAGCGGGCGAGAGTGGAAGGTAAACCAGCTTATTCTCATTAGACTAATATGGTCCAACCCAGCCCATTATAATCTAGTGCATTATTTTACACGGTTTTTTTTTTATCTTTAGTACAGACTTCAGGCTTGGTTGTTGATACAGTTTTGGGAACACAGATTTATCTGTGAACAATTATAATGGTCTTGGTTCGAACCACCTGATAGCCCCCATTGACGTCATAGCTTTCTTTTAGATTTGAAGACTAATTTACTATTACTGGATAGAGTGCAATAAGAAAAATAATTCCGCACGAAAGTGTTGACTGTGCCTAACCAGGGACGGCAGCATTGTAGGCCACCGTTCATGTTGGCACGCTACATAGGTCAAATAACACAATATTCAAGTTGATGATTTTGATGTTATGTTAGGATTGAATTGTTTCCCCATCGCCACTGTAGGCTCTCCATTTGTCGCTATAATACCATCGGCCCTGTCCACCCCCCCTTTTTCACTCACTTGACGCGCCTCTTCTTGCGTCTTCGACTACACACCTAGTGCCCTCAAACACACTATTTCATTTCGGCATCCTTCAGGCAGAGCTACTCCTCATTGATGTAACTGCAGGCTGAGCGAGCTCTTGGCCATTATGACTGGCGGCAAGTGTTAAAATCTCCTCCATAACAGATGTGCCCATTGATAGTGTGATGGTGAAAACTATATACATGTCACTATAAACATGCATAACGTTTGCTTAATATGATAACAGGGTCCTCCAGAGGAGACGCTTCTTAACTATCTCTTCGCATCAACATCTGTGCATCCGCCCTGAACCTAGAAAATTATGTTTAATCCGATCATATAGAACCTTACACACTGTGTTAAAAACCTGGTTAATGCGCATTGTGTGCTGTTAAAAGTATAACATTATTATATACATCAAAGTTCATATTTTATAAATTACAAGGGCTTGCATTTTTTCCCCATTTATTGAGAGGAAATAAGATTGTGTCTCTGCCCCAGAAAACATAATTGCATCAGCAGAGCTTCTTGATGGTCAAAATCAGGAAGGAGGAGTTAGATATGGTTAGCAGTATTTTGATAGAATAAGTAATGCATAGTGTCCATTAGTATTAGCTGGTTTTTAGTTTTTGTACCAGAGAGATTTTAGCACGAAGCAAGGGAAAGAAAGTGTGCAGATTAGTGAAAAGCATACTTATAAAGGAAAAGTTGCTGTCATTGGATTTACCATTGGAGGAAAACATTGTGAAACGCACCTACTAAACTTATCTGTGGATAATTAGCATGCGCGGAATGCATAAGGAAGTCGGGGAATAACTTTGGTCACCACTGCAAAACCATTTAAAATGAAAATATTGCTGTAAACCCCTCCTTCGTCCAGGTTCTGATCACATAGCAAAAGAAGCCGAAGTTCAAATCTGTCAAACTGGACCACTGGCTTACTTATAGACCATACAAACTTTTAGTAACACACACACACGGGCTCATGTTCACATTTTTTTTGTAGCTTCTGTTGACAGGTTTCTTATAATGCAAATTATTAAAACCCCAACAAACAGTTTCCATAGGTGTTTTCCTAACAAGGGCATCCAGTGACGTGCAACAGTCAGTGAGGCACTGCCTCACCTGTCTCAAGAGAGAAAAAGAAATGTGGTTTTATTTATACAATTATTTTTGCGGGGAAAGTTATTGTTCTTCTTAACTTCATAAGCAATTTTATTTCTATTTTTTTATATACGCTCAAAATCGAAATTTTTTTACGTTTACCGTTTAAATCTCGAGAGAGACGCACGAACAGTGCCGGTGCCCTTTGCCTAACCTGCGGACTGACGTCCTGTACACTCAGTATGTGAGCAGCTGCTGCTTTAAGCCGCCTGTGAAGAAGAGCTGGGTGAGGCAGGGGGGCATTATTCGTTGATCCCAGCGATTCTTGTGTTAACTCCCACACGAATCAGGGGCCGCAAACTACAATTTAGAGTTAGCAAGTCAACCCGTTGTTCTCCTGGGGACTTCAAACGCCCACGTGGGTTAATGAACCACAGTGACAGGCCGTGATTGGGGAGGAACGGCCCCCCTCCCTGATCTGAACCGAGCGGTGGTTTGTTATCTGGACTTCTGTGCTAGTCACAGTTTGTCCAAACGACACACCATGTTCAAAACAAGGGTGTCCATCAATGCCGTGGCACCAGACAACCCTAGGTCGGAGGTCGGATCGATTTGAGTCGACTTCTGCTGAACTCCGCCATGTGTTTTGTCGAGAAGAGGAAGTCATACCCAACACACGAATTAGACCTCCGTTTGCCAAGTGTTTTCCACGTTGGTTGGCCGTACTGTTGGTGTAGTCGGTGTGTGATTGGGTTTTTTTGAGAGGTGATATTTGGCAGAGTGCTGTAACTCCAAGTGCGTGATCACCAATTGTTTGTTTCTGGAAGTGTTTGTGGTTGTTGGTATTGTTTGATCTTGACTTTTGTCAGGGCGCCCCGCTCTGAAGTGGCTGAGACTTGGAATGATCTCCTAGGAGCCACCCGAGCCGGATAGAGCCTGGCAGGCCCAAGTGTCAACATCCACCTGGTTAGGGTCTCCGCTGGGAGAGGAAGACGTCCATGGCGTGAGGCCTGCTGTCAGGGGGGGTCTTTGGGAATTAGCGGAACCTCTGTCAGGGGGGGCTTCATTCGGACTCTTGGAGATCGGGGGGAGGCTGGGACCTTATGGACTCTGATGGGCCATGTTGTCTCCATCTCCATTGTTGATGCAGCGTGCTCGTAGCTGTGGTCGTAAGGTCTGCGGTGCTTGTTCGCGGCGGCAATCCCGAACCCGGTGGTGGAAAAAGTAAGGGATGCCGTCAGGCTGAAGAAGGAGTCCTATCGAGCCTGTTGGCTTGTGGGACATCCTGAGGCAAGCTGACAGGTACCGGTGGGGCCAAGTGTGCCGCAGCTCGTGCTGTCGTGGATGGCAAAAAACTCGGGGTTGGGAGGGCATGGAGGAGGACTATCGGACGGCCTCAAAGAAAATTCTGGCAAACCGTTCGGAAGTCTCAGGAGGGGGAAGCAGTGTTCACCAACACTGTTTACAGTGCGGGTGGAGAGCTGCTGACCTCAACTGGGGATTGTGGACTTCGGACGGTGGAAGAATAACTTTGTAGGATCTCCTCAATCCCACCTTGTCACATCTTGCCCGAGGAGGAAGCCGAGACTGGGGAACCCGGAGGTGGACTCGTCTATCACCCTGGCGAAGGAAGCACTGAGGTGGTTGGCACGGTCCTTGGTGGGCAAGGCGTCTGGGCGTTAATGAGATCCTGTCCCGAGTACTCAGACGGCCACACATTAAGTCTACTGGATGTTGTGGGGCTGTCTGGTTGACACGCCCGATCTCTACAACATCACGTGGACCCAATTTTACGCGGTCTGGGACACAGTACGCGGTGGAATGGCAGACCGGGGTGGAATGGTCCAGCGTCTGTATAAACGCAGGGGGACCGCCCCCTTCGTAGGGTGGTTCCAAATCCAACCCAGCTACGGGGCCGAATCACACTCCTCACGCCTTTTCTGTTTATAAGGTCTCCCGGCCAAGGTAACGGTGCCAGATTCTGGCCCACCAGGTCAAAAACCATGGAGCCAGGGTACTGGGTAGGAGAGATGAGTCCGACCGATAGTCGATTCCAGTGAGGAAACAGTGCTGGTTTTGGTCCTGTACCCGTCGGAACACTGGACCAGCTCTATACTCTCCATTCTGGTGCTCGAGGGTTGCTCATGGGGTTTGCCCAACACACGGTCCACATGTGTTTTGTCGGATCTGGAGAAGGCATTCGTACGCACAGCACCGTTTCCCTCGTGGTGTCCTTTGGGGGGTACTCTGGGCCTGGGAGTATGGGGTCGCGGGCCCTTTGCTAAGGGGTGTTCCGTTCCCTGTATGACCGGAGCCTCATCAGGAGCTGTGTTTGCAATGCCCGCACTACACCAGTTCAGTAAGTCCGACTTGTTCCCGGTGCATGTTGGACTCCGCCAGGGTTTGCCTTTGTCACCGGTTCTGTTCATTATATTTATGGACAGAGATTGTCTAGGCGCAGTCACGGGGCTGGAGGGGGTTCTGGTTCAGGAACCACAGGATCTAATCTCTGCTGTTTGCAGATGATTGTGTCCTGATGGCTTCTTCGAGCCAGGACCTGGCAGCAGGCACTGGGGCGGTTTGCAGCCGAGTGTGAAGCGGCTGGGATGAGAATCAGCTCTTCTCCAACATCTGAGGCCATGGTTCTCAACCGGAAAAAGGTGTGGTTTTGCCCTCTCCGGGTGGTTTGGTGAGCCCTTGCCTCAAGTGGAGGAGTTCAATTATCGGCGGATCTTGTTTTCACCACGAGTGAGGGACGGATGGAACGCGCGAGATTGACAGGCGAATCGGTGCAGCGTCTGCAGTGATGCGGTTTGCTGTATCGGTCCGTTGTGGTGAAGAAGGAGCTGAGTCGAAAGGCAAAGCTCTCGATTTACCGGTTCAATCTACGTTCCTACCCTCACCTGTGGTCATGAGCTCTCCGCTGCTCCTTCACATCGAGAGGAACCAGCTGAGGGTGGTCGGGCATCTGCTCAGGATTGCCTCCTGGACGCCTCCCTAGGAGAGGTCACTCACTTTTTTCTTCTTGTTTGGCCCTACTTTTTAAATGGAAGAAGATTACACATTAAAGCTCAAGCAGTTGGTCGAAGCAGGAGGTTATAATTAAAGGAAGACCGACGCTAAGGAGCTAAATGGTTTGCTCCAGACGACGGATGATGAAAGACTCGCTCTTTTTCCAAACAGGAGATGGACAAAATGATAAGAAACAGAATAAAGATAAAAAAAAAACAATTAAAAAAAAGCTTTTAATTTCCTACTATTAGAGCTATTTCATAAGGACTTCGGAACTTTTTATTTTGAAATTATTTTTTATTCTGGCCCCAAGTCACTGGGAGAAAAATTGGCCTGGGGTCATATTACTTGCCACCTAAATCTGATTGTGAAGACATCAGTGCCTCACCAGCCATGAACCTCACTGCATGTCACTGGAGGGACCATATATGGGGGTAGTCCATAAGTATGCCCTGACTAAGGGCATGTGAGAAGGTTGTACTCCTCCATAGGCACTCCTGGCTTGGGGAAAATACGAGGGTTGTACTCCTGAGGTACTTCTGACTTAGGCACGTATATGGGTGTTGCACTCTTCCATAAATATTCCTGAACTGGGCACATATATGAGGGTTGCACTCCTCCAGCTGGGTACTCCTGACACTACACAAAGTAATTCCTAGTGCTTTACAGAATAAGAAAGATATTTAAAATCACAATACAAAAAATCAAAGCATACATAATCATAAATAATCATCATAATATGAAAATTAAAAGAGAAGAGTGCAGAATAAAAAACCTTTCAGTCATATGCACAGCTAAACAGAACCGTTTTGCGCCTGGATTTAAATATTGTCTCTCACAACTTCAGGAAGACTGGTTCCAGGTTTCATCGGCACAAAACTGAAATGCTGATTCTCCATGTTTAGTCCTGACTCTGGGCACAAGCAGGGGGTCTGGTCCTCAGAGTGTAAGATGGTTTCATATGGCACTAACATGTCAGAGATGTACTTTGGTGCTAGCCATGGAGAGACTTGTAACACAAAAATCTATTCTCTCAAACACCAAAAATCTATTCCCTGAGCCACAGGAAGGCAATGCAGAGGCCTGAGCTGAGCTGTGCTCTATGTGCACTTATGTGCTCGTACTTCCTAGTTCTAGTCAGGACCCGAGCAGCAGCATTCTGGATGTACTGCAGCTGTCTTAATGCTCCTTTGGAGAGGCCAGTGAGCAGGCAGTTAAAGTAGTATAACCTACTGGAGACAAATGCATGGATAAGTCTCTCCAAGTCCAGTTTTGACAATATACCTTTGATTTTTTCAGTGTTTTTTTAGATGGTAAAAAGCTGTTGATATGGCTGTTAAAGTTCAAGTCTGAGTTATTACCCCTAGATTTCTAGCCTGAATTGAAGGTTTTACAGAAAGAGACTGGAGGTAACTGCTGACACTTTCTCTATGTTTCTGTGAGCCAAAGACTATGACTTCAGGTCTTATGTGAGTTTAGCTGCAGAAAGTGTTCTTGCATCCACACACTCATTTGTTAGATGCAGTGGCAGAGTGAATCCACAGGTCCATACAACAGGGGTCCCAGGATTGACCCCCTGGAGCCCCCCAAAAGTCAGGGACATTTATTTTATTTATTTATTTGGTTGGGACAATGCATGTTGATGAAACAGACATGACAGACATGAACGTAAACACGCCCGGATTATAGCCAAAGGCTAATTTCCACCCGTGTCCCAAGGGCTGGGGTCATAGAAGGGTTAAATAAAAATTGCACAATTCCCAAAGCTGCGCATTCCACTCATTGCACATCCCACATATTGCACATTCCACATATTGCACATCTCACATAATGCACATTCCACCTATTGCACATTCCACCTATTGCACATTCCACATATTGCACATTCCCACCTATTGCACATTCCCAATATTGACACATTCCACATATTGCACATTCCACTCATTGCACATTCCATTCATTGCACGTTCCATTCATTGCACGTTCCATTCATTACACACCCCCTATATATTCTACACCCACCCCCTTCGTATTTTGCCCAATACCTGCAAATTATCTCTCTGTGGAACAGTTAAAATCATATTGCTACTATGGATGGGTGCATGTTTGATTTGCCCATAACCCGTTTTCATTTGAGCTTTAAAAGATTTTTATCTGAGACACATTTTCCAATTTTAATAAAGTACTCCCTGTCTCCTAGATAGCCCTCTGGTCTCTGTGAGAGAGCTCTCTAGTCTCTATAAGAGGATCCCCATGATGGATAGTGTCAAAGGCAAACACTTGGATCTAACAGGATCAAAACTGAGACTTTGGATTGCATCAGTGTTTATTTGTGATGTCATTTGTCACCTTGGTAAGAGCAGTGTTGTTGTGGTGGGGTCTAAAAAACTGGAAAACATCAAAGGTGTTGTTGTTTGGAGAAAGTTAATAAGCTGTTGGTAAACAATTTTCAAGGACTTTACCTAAAAAAAATGGCAGATTTAAGATGGTTTGGTAAATTCAGTATTGTGGCATCAAAACTGCTCTTCTTTAGAAGAGGCTTGATAACTGCAATGGGGGTTGCAAACCTCCTGACTTGGGGGTTGCACTCCGGCATAGATACACCTGACTCAGGGCTTATAGGGGGGTTGCACACCTCAGCTGACTACTCCTGAGTTTTCGCACATATATGTGGGTTGCATGCAGGTGAAGCTTGTGTCTATCAGTACAGTGGCTCTAAGCTGTAGGATTATGTGTGGCTCTCCAATCATAGTTCTTCTTCAGGCGCACACACACAAGTCTAAATGACTAAATGACCTCTGCAATGATCTGTGCTCCCTAAGCCCCACATAGCACAGGGAATTTACTGTAGCCTTTTATTAAGATGATATTATCACATAAGAGAAAGTGGGAGCGAAGCAGTAGGACATCATCAGAACTGTCGGAGGATAGCAATGAGTCAATATAGTCAGTAAATGAGATCATAGAGTGCATTTGTGATTGGCAACATGACCCAACTTGGCCCAACCACTTGACCCAACCTGACCCAACTTTACCCAGCCTGACCAAACCAGATCCAACCTGGCCCAATCTGACTCAACCTGACCCAACCTTATCCAAACTTACCCAACCTGAACCAACCTGACTCAATCTGTCTTCACCAGGCCCACTTCACCCACCCCTTACCTTAACCTTACCTGACCCAACCTTGCCCAACCTGACTCAAACTGACCCAACCAGACCCAGCCTGGCTGAAGCCAACCCAGCCAGAGGAAACCAGGCCAACCCTGACCCAACCTGAGCCAACCAGACCCAACTGGACTCAACCTGACAAAACCCAATCCAACCTTTCAGAGTGGACTATCTAACTATGGCTAAAAGTACATTGAAAAAATCATGAATTCTTGCTGTGAGTGGGGTTGCCTCTCCTCAAATCTGACCTGTAACTTGGGCTGGAAGCATCGCCTGTTTATCTCTATGGCCATAGATGGTGTATTGTGGAAAAAATTAAAATTGAATAGTACAGTAGTATAATGTATTGTGCCCTACCCTCTCCTTTAAGTACTGCAGATGGAAATGAGCCCCGTTTAGCGTAGCATCTTTATAACATCATACACATGTAGTGATCATTGAATAAATGAAACGTAGATGATCCGCTGTGTGGAGTTGTGTATTTTAGCACACACAGATCACAGAAACAGAATACGCACTCATGTGCACACATTCACACACAACAGTATGTACGTGGATCTCATTAAGCTTCGCTGTGTGATCATCAGGGGTTATTAGCACCACAGCAGAGTCCTGTGGGAGAGCCTCATTATCTATATAGAACCACAACTACAACTCCCCTCTCTCTCAAATAGAGCTCCTCTGCCTCACACTTGAGTTAGTGTTTACTTCTATATTATATATTATTCACTCCTGGTTTAGTCATGGTTTAGTTTTAGTAATGTCTTAGTCTTGGTTTAGTCTTGGTTTAGTTTTAGTAATGGCTCAGTCTTGGTTTGTCTTGGTCAGTTCTTCTTTGGTCTTGGTCAGTCCTAGTTTAGTTTTGGTCAGTCCTGGTCTACGTCTGATTTAGTCCTTGTTTAGTCTCAGGAGTGGTTTAGTCCTTTTTTAGTCTTAGGAGTGGTTTAGTCCTGGTTTAGTCTGGTTTTAGTCTTGGGATCGTCCCGGTTTGTTTTGCTTTAGTCTGGGTTTTGTCTTGGTCTAGGCCTCGTTTAGTCTTGGTTTAGTCTCTGTCTAGTCCTGGTTTAGTTTTGGTTTAGTCCTGGTTTAGTCTTGGTTTAGTACTGGTTTAATCTTGGTTTAGTCTTGGTTTAGTCTTTTTATGGGATTTTTGTCAGTAATATTATCTTAGTGATCAAACTACACATTGTTGATATAAGATTTGTCTGATATTAAAGGTCCACATTATGCAAAATTGACTCGTGAGCTTTTAGGCATGTTGGAATGTTGTTACCTTCTCAACACCATATTGTTGTGTTTTGTTTCATTCACACCTGTCAGAGTAAGCCTGCATTATTGGGACATCTACGTCACCAAAGCTCAGAACATTCTGCTCTGACTTGTGATGTAATGATTTTCTGTTTATTATGATTGGCAATTCAAGGACTGGAAATCACACACATACATACATACATGGAGACAGACACACAGGGAATGCATGCATATATGCTGCTTTCCCTGGTCTGTGCGTAGTATAGGTCACATGACGCACCAGCCTGAGACAAGGTTGCCAGGTCAAGTACTGCTCAGGGCTGAGCAATTCATCACATTTGAAATCAAATGGAGATCAATTTGTTTTCTGGGGTCAACGGTCAGTGTAAGGCATTTAATGGAGAGTTTACAGCCAATTCTCAGTAAAAGCATGGGGTTTGTAGACTCTACAAGAACAAAAAGACATTTAAAAAAAATATATATATTTTCAATAAGAAACAATACAATTCCTAATGTTATATGCTTCTTTTTTTTTCTTTTATATTTATTAATGTATTATTGCGAATATGATTTTAAAGAACTCCTTTGGTGGAGTTATTAATGAGGGCGTGAATAGTCCAGCATCAGCAAAACAGGGTCAAAGGATTCTAATGAGCAGTGACAGTAATATGTGAGAATGACGGCTGATATGAGGGGACTGG
This sequence comes from Periophthalmus modestus, assembly GCA_019594935.1. Taxonomy (NCBI): domain Eukaryota; kingdom Metazoa; phylum Chordata; class Actinopteri; order Gobiiformes; family Gobiidae; genus Periophthalmus; species Periophthalmus modestus. Next base: position 9,698,085 of record JAIEZT010000107.1, read on the forward strand.
AAGTGTGCACATGAGCATTGGAGCGTGCACATGGTCATGGACATGGGGGTGTGCACATGGACATGGTAGCGTGCACAAGGACATGAGAGTATAAACTTGCTTAGCCCCACTGCTCTGTCCTGAGCCATGTCCACTGTCTCTGCAGAGCTGAGCAAACTATTGAATCCTATAAAGACAGAGGTCATGTTTACCCATGGAGTGCATCCATCTGTGCTGCTAATCAAAATAATTGTGACTGATTGACTATTAAAATAAATGTTGACAATTTGAATAGTTGCTAATCATTAACTGAACACTTGCGTATGATGTTGAAGACAGCTGCATTATTAAATCGAAATGGCAAAAAAAAAAAGAATAACAATACACAGAACTCTTCAGTTAGCATGTTTAAATATTTATATTATGCTATTTTCTGATCTATGTTATATTGTTGTTTTCTTAACACAAACATACCTGGAGTTGTGTTTTGTGTTTCATTTACACATGTTTAACATACAAACCTTTGTGATGTCATTTGATGATACAGGAAGTACTCTGCTTTCTTTTTAAACTCATACACCTTGACTAAAATCATTTGGATTATTTCAGCTCTGCAAAGGTAAAAGGTAGCTGTTAAATTGAAAACTTCCACTACATGGAAAATCCATCTTACAAGTGCTACATGTATTTGAACCATTATTACACCAAGTGGTAACTAATAACCACGAGACTTATAATTTTACTTAAACTTTATAAATCATATAGTTTTTAAAACATTTAGCCAAATCCTGCATTTTAAACATGCATTTTGGAATTAAAAGAAGTGCATTATGGATATTAGTTAGCACGTATCTGGTTAGTCTCTGAGAATTTTTTGAAAAACTTTTGAAAAGTTTTGAAAAGTCTATGGGAAAATTGAATGGGAACCAGAGCAAGCGTGGAAGTGGACTGGACTGTATAAATAATTGCTGACTATTCAACTACTAAATGGTCAGTTAGTATGTGAATTCTTCCATCATCCCTATATTAATATATGAACAAAAAAACATGACTGATACCGTATTAGCACAAATACGCTACCTACACTACTAGAGCACTTGGTGTGGAAGGACTGGCACAAACTGACTGACTTTACAATGCTAGCTGAAAGGGTTAGGGCATGTTTGGCAGTGGGCACTACGGTTGACCCGGTGCAGGAAGGTGCTCAGTGAACCCAATAAGACGGAAGTCAGTCTCAAGCGATCACCATGATCACCATGACAACACCAGAACCCTTAGAACACACCAATGTTCATGGTTAACGACTTCTTTAATCACTCACAAACAACACACTGCAACATTACGTGCTGTAAATTGTTTTTGAAATTTAAAGATGCACTGTGTAACTTCTCGGGCGATTGGTGGTTTGCCTGGCCCTGGGTGCAGATGGAGATTGGGTGCAGTGTGCGGCAGATAAAGTGCAGCAGATAAACGGCTCTGGGTCTGGGATCGTGCTGTGCTCAGCGTTTGCTCCACACTTTATGAAGCGCTTTATGAGCCACTATCCCTCACACCACCAGCTCCACTACACACCTCTAAACCCACTATCCCTCACACCACTGGCCCTACTACAGACCTCCAGACCTACTATCCTTCATATCTTCAGCCGCACTACACACCTTTAGATCCAACAGTGATGTGTGGTGAGGTACGTGGCTGGTGAGGCACTGATGTTGGCCCCACTATCCCTCACACCACCAGCAAATATATCAAATCACTGTACCAGTGGTGTGTTTTTGAGCTCAACTGTTGAAAAAAAAATGCATGAGGCCAGAGTTCTAATGCGGAAGTTTATTTACCATCACTACAAGACCCAGCACCACTCTGGCTATGCTTCCATTGTAGGGAGTACTATACCGCAGATTACATGGGCCAAGATAACAAGTTTTGAGCTGGCAGTGTGGGGCTGGCACAGAAATGCAATTTCTCTTTCCCAATCATTAGGAAGCAATAATTGAAACAAAGTTTAACATCTGACATCTCTGTCAGCACATATTAACAAAAGTTCACTTCAGAATGGGGGGGCATTATTCAACACCAAATATGTGATTGTCAGTTTAAAGGACATTAACCCATAAGATTTATATGGCATATTTTGGAGTCAATCCCAAACAAGTAGTTGAGTGAGTAAAGTCTTTTTCACACTGCTACTAGTTAGGTCGAAGTAAAAGAGCTTTCGCTCCTACAGCGGTGCATTTGGGCTGGTGTGAATGTGAGTCGCATTCTGGACCTCAGTAAACAGCTGGTCCAAAAGCGCTTGAAACAGGAGGTCCACTGTCACTCTGGAGAGGGGCAAGTGTGGTGTGAATGCGGCTGACCCGGGGCTGATGTATACAGTTTGCAGTGCGGGCAGAGACTGTCTATGGGTGCGAGTAGAAGTACGTGGAATTGGGTAAAAAGCTCTCTGATCACGTATATTTGTATCTAATAATATTGTACCACCGCTATCTGTGCATGTGAGCCCGAGTCTGTCTGTGTTTTATTTTCTCTGTTGTCACCAGTGCATACAGTTCTCAGTGTATATTTAGCCACAGGTGAAAGAAAAGATCTTGCTTATAGCACCAGGGAGGTGAGTGTGTGCGTGTGTATTCAGGGGGCCCTGTCCACTTGAAGCGCGTTGTCATAGAAATAAGCAAGGCATCAGCTGATGGTGGCTTCTCACATGGCTCATCGTGGGTATTTGGGGTGAATGATGAGGTGCAAGTGAACAAGACCGACCCAAAAGTAAAGAAAACAGAACTGCACTGGGGTTCACAGAGCACACTAAAATGTGTGAAAACGACCTAAATGACAGGTGGATTGAATAAATGAACAAATAGCAAATTGTGAACTATTATATAGCAGAATGCATTATATTAAAGTAAATGCAACAGGAAAACCTCTTCTAAGCCTCTCACTCTGCTCTGTTGTTTTGGCCAGTGATGAGATGGGACATTCCCTCCCTAAGTCTTTCCTCTGGAACGTCTTCTGCCATATTTGTGTAAAAAGCCCGTTACATTGGTGTAAAAAGTCTGTAGCATTTCAGAGCTAGCGGGCTAGTATAGCTATCTCCAGGCATTGTGGCCATGGATATAGGAAAAAGTCAAGTCACACAATCCCATAGTCCTTAACTTGTGTCCTCTGAACAGCACAAGCTACACTTGTTAGGTGGTCATAACCTAAATATTAAGTAAAAAATAACATTTTTTATATAAGAGCAGCCTGCCACGGCCATCAAAACAAATTAAATATAGTGTGTGTAACGGTCAGAAGGCTATAGGACTAACCTCTCTTGTGTCTGTGTTGCAGGCTCTGGACTGACTGAAGATGGCCTATGCAGGTGTCCTGTCTGCCCTCCTGCTTGTGTCTGCCCTGCTGCTCCTGTCCTGTCCCACACACACTCATGCTTCTGCAAAGAACTGCTCTGCCTCTGGAGACCCCTGTCAGGAGGGTGAGCACGTCACAGTTAAAAAACACATATTGTGCAAATGAGACTTTTTGGAGCTTTTAGCCATGTTATAACATTATTCTCTCATCAAAACATGCCTGAAATGGTTTCATATGTCATGCATGCATGTTTGAGTAATCTAACAATTTTTCCCGGACCCTATTCAAACCTTCCTTACAGTTAGCAGTAAGATTTGTCCAAAGCTCCACCCACAAGCCTAAATCAGCCATGCTCCTGCACAACAGTTCTCCATAAATATGCAAAAGCATGATATGACTGTACACAACAACTTGACAAACATGGTGCAATGTGCAGTAGTTTCATTAGCAGAATGCACGCTGATTGTGTTGTAATGTCACTCTGAAGGAGGAGTGACTTTGATTGTTAATGCATTGTTTTTGGCAAATTAAGCATTTTCAAAACAATAAAAGGTAACATGGTGATCAAAATATGTTATTTTTCAGCATAGAAATAAAATACCCCTCTTTAAAGAACACATATTATGTAAAACTGACTTTTTGGAGCTTTTAACCATGTTATATTGTTGTCCCCCCATCAAACACATACCTAAAGTTGTATTTTGTTTCATTCATGGTTGTTTCATTAATTTATTGATTCAAAGTTTTCTCAAAAATGCTCCATTCTCATTTTGCCTGTCAAGTTGCATTGCACATAAAATCTTCTTGTTGCTGACAGCAGAGAGGGCTCTAATGCCTAAAAACCTCATTGGAAACTTGAAAAGTTTATAAGTTATACATTTTCCATATAGACATCATTTTAATAAAAAAAAATACAAAAAAATACAAAATAAAAAATAATAATAATAATAATAATGATAATAATAATAATAATAATAATAATAATAATAATAATATAATAATAATAATAATAATAATAATAATAATAATGATAATGATAATAATAATAATGATGATGATGATGATGATGATGATGATGATGATGATGATGATGATGATAATAATAATAATTATTATTATTATCATCATTATTATCATTATTATTATTATTATATTATTATTATTATTATTATTATTACAATAAATACAATTATAACAAAATAATAATTTTAAATAAAAATGTGAGTTTAAAACTGAGCTGTCCGAAGGCAGTTTTCCTGGGTTATGGTGCATACATCAGTTAATGTAATAGTATAGTTATTGGCCTTATCTACATGAAAACAAACAAACAAACAAACAAACAAACAAAAAACCTTATGCCATGAGATTAAGGTGCAGATTATTATTGGTACCTGTTCTGCACCTGAAATTATGATACCTAGAATTACTGCTGCAAGATATATATTGCAATTGAATCGAAAACTGCTATTTAAATGGTTGCAATTACCAAACCACAATGACTGTAATTATTTAAGTACTTTCTACTAATGTGTAACTATGTGATAAAACCTGCAAACTCTGTCGTTTTGACCTCTACAAACTTTCTGAAAAGCACACTATTCTTGGATTAGTTTAGCAGTACATATTTCAGTCTGCTCTTAAATTTGAAATGCACCTACAATAGTATAAAATGTAAATGTTGAACATCCATCCATTTATTTTCTTCCACTTTATCTGGGGCCGGGTGGTGGCGGAAGCAGTCTAAGAAGGGAGGTGCAGACTTCCCTGAGGGAAACAGTCCCGCTAGTGGATTCTTGAATTTTTCCCCGGGACCTCCCCTCCATGTGGGACATACCTGAAACACCTCCAAGAGGCATCAGGAAGATGATGCCCGAGCCACCTTAACAGGCTTCTCTCAGCGAGGAGGAGCAGCAGCAAGATCCTTCTGTGTCACTAAGCTCCTCACCCTATCTCTTCCCAACCACCACAATTAAAACATCAATTGCTAATTTAATTGCAATCGCTGCCAGAAAAATTGCAATTTAGCATTTTGCCAAAATCATGCAGGCCTACCTAGAATGTCGTCAGAGCAACTTTATTCACAAAATCTCTTGGGTGAGAATGTATAAACAAACAAACAAACAAAAAAGATTAAACTTCTGTAACTATTTTTATATGATGTATTCTTTTTGACTTTGGATCCCCCTGCTTACTGTCAAGTGGAGAGGTTGTGTGCATGTATTAGATGTCCTGTCTATGTGTGGCGGTTGGACAGAGAAGGCAGATGACAGGACCCTAATGAGACGTGGCATTGTCAGCAGCACTCAGACACTACTGCCTCTGTTTCACACTGCATTGTATCTCCTTCACATCTCACACAAACACACTATTTTCTGAAATGACTTGAATTCAGAATTAAAGTGCATTTGACACGTTTGACTACTCATAGCACTAAAACATAGTTAACATAAATATATATTTTACCAACAACCTTGATTGCTTCAAATTTTTATTTTATTTTAGAGTTTATAATTTTCTTTCCTGGTTGGATATGGGTAGCACAGGTTATAAGCAGATATAACAAGTTCAAGAGGTTATTCCTTAAGTGTTAACTTGCAACCATACTGTAAACAAAGGCCAAAGCTTCTGTACTTAAGGCTATACTTAGGATTTAACAAACAAAAATAAATAACAATACTTTTATTTTGTGAAATGAATGTTTAAACTGTCAGAAAAATGGCTTCCTTGTAAATTGTCTCTGCATTTTGGATGGAATGTTCCTTGTTGATGACATAAGTAGAGGTATTCTGTTTTAAAACTCACTGCTACTTCCTGTATTTTTGCACTTTTCTACTTTTCATTCTTGAAATTCTTGCTAAAATATAAGGCACTAATAGCATTAGAATGTCTATGGGATTTTCTATTGATAATTTTACACACGCTTTATTATGGAAATCTTGTTTATGGTGTTCTGTATATTCTATCGTTAGTTTTCTAGTCAATAAGTGCATCCAAAACTACAAGAAATTGCCTCCACTAGAACTGTAAAACTAGTTCTAGTGGAGGCAGAATAATTAATATTCTGAATTCAAGTCATTGTAACCAATACAAGATTGAAACACGGTCAACAATTTGTGTTGTATTGAGTAGAATTTATGAAGACAGAAATATTCTGTGATAGAAATATGGTAACCTACTGGGATTTGGTGGGCTTGCAGTTAAAAACTGGCACGTTTACAGAAATGTTCATTAATGTGCACTGTCCCTGTTCAAATAAATAAACATGGTGGGATAAAGAGAGAGAGAAAAAAAAAGTGATATTAACTTCAAATGTGTGTAGTTTACTGACATAAGTATACAATCTGTCACAATCTTATTTTGTACAAGATTATGAAGTTTAGTGTGACAGAGTGACAGTGATCCTTCTGGGAGGAAAATGCATTTTGAGAAAACAGCTTTTGAAGTTTCAATGTCCCATATAGCTCTATGGCTGTAAGTTGGTTAACTTGCCAATGTTGCCAAAAAGATGTGTGTACAGCAGTCAAGCAGAGATCTGAGGCACTCTGTAGTCTAAGATTAAAAGTCCTTTATTACAGTGTGGGCAGCCAATACGTTTCGACACTAATGTGTCTTCATCAGGACAATGGAGTTTCTCATATCTCTGCTTGACTGCTGTACACACATCTTTTTGGCAACAATGGCAAGTCAATCATAATCTGTTTTAAATATCTTTTTAAATATCTTCTTTTGGTTATATCCTAGCAGAGCTCCACTGAAAGATTGATGCACTAATTTCTTCAGTTTTTCTTCTGAAATAATCAAGAGAGTGCGGCTGCAAACCTCCACACAGAGGACCCTACCCTGCAGGCCTCCACCACGATGTGCCTTCGCTGTCATGTACCTCACTATTTTCAATTAGTTTACTTTATAAATGACATCATAGATATTTATGACCAATGGATTTCATTTGTAACTTGAATGAACTAGCTCTGTTATCTCTCTGCTCTACTCCTCTTGTCTACGTTAATTAACACTTTAAACACATTGTCACAAAAACAACGGACCTACATATACATACACAGGGCGTAAATAGCATAAGCATGTAATTTGTCTGTGAATGTGTTTCAATTCAATTCAATTCAATTTATTTTTGTAGAGCCCAAAATCACGACAGCAGTCGCCTCTTAGGGCTGAACATGAGAGTTGATTAACCAACAGAATTAGAAAATCAACAGTGTTGCTGTAGGCCCTTTGTCTAGTTAAGATTAGACACAAATCTGTAATGGTTAAGGGATGTGTCAATGGAGGTGCGTCTAGTGAGGGTCATCTGGTGGGAGTCTGTGGGGTGGGTCCTCTGGGTGGGCTATAAAACATCTTGAGTGCAGATTGGACTATATTTTTGTTTCCTGGTGAGTGAGAGCTTATATGCTGAGAGAGCTAACTGACCATAAAAACAAACAGCAGTCTGTTTCTGTATCTCACCTTAATAAAGCATTTGAAATATGAATGCAAGGTCATGCTGTAGACCATTGTTTATAGTTTCGGCAGATGGCAGGGGCTTACTGTTCTGTGGCATCTGTTCCTCAAACGTGTTGTTTTCCAGGTGTGGTTCTCCCAGTATGGAATCCACAGAACCCATCGGCCGGGGACAAAGTGGCCCGGGCAATCGTCTACTTTGTGGCTTTGATCTACATGTTCCTGGGCATGAGCATCATCGCAGACCGCTTCATGTCTTCTATTGAGGTCTGCACACTGCACACATCTGCCAATAGATGTACTTTTTAATATGGTCTGTTCTGCCCGCAGTCACAGCATTTTAAGTTTAATTCCAGTGAACCTCCAAACTGAGAAATACAAACACACTACATACACTTAATATTAAGAGGGTGAGGGGGTGTGATTTGCTTCTCTGCTTCTGTTTTCCCTATTTCTGCTTTATTCTGGGGATCACAGTGATCATCACCACAGTCTGAGTAAAATGCTCGTGCTGCAGACACAGACTTGTTTAAATAGTTTTAAATAAGTAAAGAAAACATCATCTGTTCTCTTTTTCCGGATAATCACGCCCTGGATACAATGATCTTTATCAGTGTTTCTCAAAATGTGTCTGCCAGCCCTTTCAGGTGGTACTTGGATAGCTTTTTGTTTGTGGGATGGCCTAATTTAGAGTTCATTTTATCCACTTTTTTATCCTCCTTTGGATAGTTTAGAACTACAGTAGGAATGATGTAGTCCACTTTTAGACCTGGTTTAACCCTAGATTAGACCTGGAATTATGTTCATAGACCTGGTTTAGATCTGGTGGTAGTCGGAGATAGTACTTGTGGCGACAGTGGCTCACTGGTTAGAGCTTTGGTCCCCCAACCCAAAGGTCAGAGGATTGAGTCCTGCTCGGACCAAGTTCGGTTGTTGTGTCCTTAGACAAGAGACTTCACCCACACACTTCACCTAGTATGAAAGCGGTGTGTTAGAGGAAATAAATTATGTTTTCAGTCTCGGCCCTAGTATCAGTTGATATCGGGTATCGGCAGATACTTAAAGGCAAAGTATTGACATCAATATCGGAAACTGAAGAACTTGGATTGGTGCATCCCTAAGTCACTCACAGACAGACATTTAACTAATAATTGTTCTTTTGGGCTTTCCATTTCACCCCAGTGTAGTTGTACTGAGATGAAGAAAAATTCTCAGCACTTTAACATGAGCTCTATTGTATGGATGTTATGATTGATTTTATGTATACCTTTATTATGTAACTCTGCTCTCTGTCCCTTTTAATTGCCTCTCAGGGATAACTAAAGTGACTAATTTGAACTGTGTTGAATTGAAAAAGATGACATAGTAACATACATGAAAATTTAGATGTGTTGTTATTTGAAGGTGATAACATCACAAGAGAAGGAAATTACCATAAAGAAATCCAACGGGGAGACCACCACAGCCACAGTGCGGATCTGGAATGAGACCGTGTCTAACCTGACCCTGATGGCCCTGGGCTCTAGTGCTCCGGAGATTCTGCTCTCTGTGATAGAGGTGAGGTACTGTGATTTACATGCACAGAAATACGAGTGTCATAAACAACCAAATTCACATTGTCTTTACCCCAAAACCTGTCAGACCACTCTTCTCCCAGTCTACAGCAGGTCAAAGAACCACATAGGTGTGAAAGGGGGTTCTGAGATGTTCAGGTGGTTGTAGGAATTTAGCATAGCACATTAAATTTGCAGCTATAATTACTAATAAAAATGACTATCACACCTACTATAACTGCAATTTTGGCTGAAATAGGTAAGCTGAATCTCATTTACGTTGTGCATTTGATTTTCAGACATGCAATTGTGTTATTTGCTTTCTGCAGCACAAATATATATTGAAGCTCATTTTACTTTAACAAAGCGGACTGAAACAAAACAATATGTGCTTAGTGGGGGCTCGGTGGAGAGGCTGTAGCTTTTCAATACTAGACATCTAAACACGTGTAATATTTTCCTGGCTGTTTCTTACCTCATGGATTTGAATGCCTCTCCTAGTCTGTGCATAATGTATATTGGACTGCGCTGTTACATGTAACGGGCATCCAAGTACATACTGGTTGCTCCAGATGTGTTATTGGGATCTTTTTGGTATTCAATTAACAACACCTTAATCATAGTTACCGGGTTTGCATGCATTTGGATAAATTTATTTAAATTGGATTAGGCCAGTTATCCATTTCCTGGTGTGCAGGTCTACACATTGACTCCTGCTGCCCTCTCTAATGCAGGATTTATAATGGCATTCTTCATTTGGGTCCTGTCTTCCCTCCAGGTGTGTGGGCACAACTTTGAAGCGGGCTCCCTCGGGCCGAGCACCATCGTGGGCAGCGCTGCATTCAACATGTTTGTGATCATTGCCCTGTGCGTGTACGTGGTCCCAGATGGGGAAACGCGCAAAATCAAACACCTGCGAGTCTTCTTCGTAACTGCAGCCTGGAGCATTTTTGCATACATCTGGCTCTACCTCATCCTCAGTGTCTTCTCGCCTGGAGTGGTGGATGTGAGCATCTTCATTTAGGGATGGTTTATTGGTGGTTTAATTAGCGATATCAGAGGATTTACCTAGATATCTGTATCGATCTGATATTGAATATATAGAGATATTTGGCACAGTTTTGTTTTTTTTCTGCACAGCTCTTGTCTTTGTTTGCCCATGTGTCCTTCCCAGATTGTCCTCCAGTGCATCAGATTTGCCTTTTTGAACAAATTTATGAGTAAAATATGAATTTATATCCCAAATAAAGCAATTTTGTTATTAGGCCCGAGCCGGTGACAACGTCCCGGCGAGGGACTCATTAAAACCGTGTCCGAAACTTGGAAAATGGCAAAAATCAAGTAGTAAACACGCCAAGCTCAAATTGTCACCAAAGACCCCGAAAAAAAATGACGAAAGACGACTCGGTAGCGCCACCTCAAACTTTGATTTTCATGGGGCTAATGGGAGCCCGACTCGGAAAAAAGTCAACCGAAATCTGAAACTCACATCAAAAAATAGAACATGTCAGGACATGACAAAAATGATATTATGACCCCGCCCTAAAATGTACAGGAAGTCGGCCATATTGGATCAAACCCAAGAATGACAAAAGCGCACAGTCTCACATTCAGGACATCTCCTCACACAGTTTTCATCATAAACACTTCAAACTTGGCCAAATCCCACTAAACCCATGTGAGATTTAAGATCATCAATTATAATTTGAATATGACTTTGGGTGTGGTCATGGTGAATTTTATACAAAATCACAAATTTTGGAATAAGTCAATAAAATATTTCTCTTTCACACATTTTTTGTTGGGAAAACGCTGATAGAGCGTTTATGCACATTTGTGAGCTGAACGCAATGATATGCAAATCATGGCCTTATCTCACAAAATGACTCTCTAGCGCCCTCTTCAAATTTCATTTTCAAAAATTCATAGAAGACAATCGATTTGTCGTGGACTTGTGAAAAAATTCACAGGGGCCTTATTTGTGATAGGGACACCGGAAGTAAAGGATGCCGTCAAGCTAAAGAAAGGAGTCCTACCGAGCCTTGTTGGCTGGTGGGACTCCTGAGGCAGCTGATAGGTATCGGTGGGCCAAGCGTGCCACAGCTTGTGCTGTCATGGAGGCAAAAGCTCGAGGTTGGGAGGAGTTCGGGGAGGCCATGGAGGAGGACTATCGGACGGCCTCAAAGAAATTCTGGCAAACCATCCGGCACCTCAGGAGGGGAAGCAGTGCTTCACCAACACACTGTTTACAGTGCGGGTGGAGAGCTGCTGACCTCGATTGGGGATGTTGTTGTCGGACGGTGGAAGGAATACTTTGAGGATCTCCTCAATCCCACTGTCACATCTTCCGAGGAGGAAGCAGAGACTGGGGACCCGGAGACGGACTCGTCCATCACCCTGGCCAAAGTCACTGAGGTGGCTGGCAAGCTCCTCAGTAGCAAGGCGTTGATGAGATCCGTCCCGAGTACCTCAAGTCTCTGGATGTTGTGGGGTTGTCTTGGCTGACACGTCTCTACAACATCGCGTGGCAGTTGGGGACAGTACCGCTGGACTGGCAGACCGGGGTTGTGGTCCCTCTGTAAGAAGGGGGGACCGGAGGGTGTGTTCCAATTATAGGGGGATCACACTCCTCAGCCTTCCAGGGTACTGGAGAGGAGAATCCGACCGATAGTCGAACCTCGGATTCAGGAGGAGCAGTGTGGTTTTCGTGCTCCGGGAGTATGGGGTCCGGGGGTCCTTTGTTAAGGGCTGTCCATTCCCTGTATGGCCAGAGCAGGAGCTGTGTTCGCATTGCTGGCAGTAAGTCAGACTTGTTCCCGGTGCATGTTGGACTCCGCCAGGGCTGCCCTTTGTCACCGGTTCTGTTCAATATATTCATGGACAGAATTTCTAGGCGCAGTCAGGGGCTGGAGGGGGTCTGGTTCGGGAACCACAGGATCTCATCTCTGCTGTTTGCAGATGATGTTGTCCTGATGGCTTCTTCGAGCCAGGACCTGCAGCAGGCACTGGGGCGGTTTGCAGCCGAGTGTGTGAAGTGGCTGGGATGAGAATCAGCTCTTCCAAATCTGAGGCCATGGTTCTCGACCGGAAAAAGGTGGTTGGCCCTCTCTGGGTGGGTGGTGAGCCCTTGCCTCAAGTGGAGGAGTTCAATTATCTCGGGGTCTTGTTCACGAGTGAGGGAAAGATGGAACGCGAGATTGACAGGCGGATCGGTGCAGCGTCTGCAGTGATGCGGTCGCTGTATCGGTCCGTTGTGGTAAAGAGGGCGCTGAGTCGAAAGCCAAAGCTCTCGATTTACCGGTCAATCTACGTTCCTACCCTCACCTATGGTCATGTGCTATATGGTCATGGGTCATGACCGAAAGGACAAGATCGCGGATACAAGCGGCCGAAATGGGTTTCCTCCGCAGAGTGGCTGGGCGCACCCTTAGAGACAGGGGAGGGGCTCAGTCATATATATATGTATATGTATATGTATATATATATATATATATATATATATATATATATATATATATATATATATATATATATATATATATATATATATATATATATATATATAGTGTACAAATCATCCACCTTGTGATGTTATGTGGTGATAAACTGGAATACTTATTTGGTAGAATGATGGTGACAACATATAATGATTGAGAAATAATGAATTTCTATATTAATCGATTTCTCTCACAGGTGTGGGAGGCAGTGCTCACTTTCCTCTTCTTCCCACTGTGTGTGGTCCAGGCCTGGTGGCTGACCGTCGCCTGCTAATTTATAAATACGTGCGCAAGCGTTACCGTGCTGACAAGAGCCGTGGCATCATCATCGAGTCTGAGGGTGGGGACATGTTGCATGGTGGGGGCGGGGCTCTGGGTGGTTTCACTAAGATGGACATGCTGGAGCTGGACGGCCAGATGGCGCTCAACTGCCATGGCACAGACGGACTGATGGAGGAGGGCGGGGCTAAAGACGAGGAGGACGAGGCACGCCGGGACATGGCCAGGACTCTCAAGGAGCTCAAACAGAGACACCCTGAAAAGGACATGGAACAGCTCATCGAGATGGCCAACTACCAGGTAGGGTTGTCAAAAGTACTGAAAATCATATACTAATTGATACTAAAACTAATATGCAAACTAGATAATCATTTGAGCTTTAGACTGATCTGGAGCTGTATCAGACATATGAGACAACATAGAATTGTATATGCCAATGGATCGAATGCAACCTACCTGGACAATTATGCAGGGATTACGCAGATATAAGGCCATATGGTAATATAAAAGAAGATTTAGTGTTTTTTATTATTATTACTCGGAATCAGAGTAAAGAGTCTATTCCTTAGTATCAAAATAAAATTTGACATTTTTGTATCGTGACAACATTACTACAAGATTAGCAGCACAAAAATGTGTATCATTAGGATTATTAGGGTTTCCCATACAAATATGACTATGCATTAGGACTGAACAATTTTTTTTTTTTTATATCTAACTGTAATGTTTTTGAACAAGCACTGCAATTGTGATTTTTATGTTTTAAAAAATACTAAAATATGTAATCACATTTCAGAACATGTTTGCACAGATCTAAACTGTAGGGTTATCAGATTTGATCCAGAATAGGACAGGAGATTTTGTTGTTTGTGAAGGGAATTATGGTACTTTAAATATTGCAGCCTTAGTGATTGGCTAATTGCGTCCATTCAAACTGTGATTAGATTGCGATTACTCTTGCAGCCCTACTGTGCATCTATTGTAACTATTAAAGTATTAATATAATGTTTTTGACTAACATGTCATTAAATATTGTGATGAATGGCTCTCACACCAGGAGTGAATGAAATTTTTTTTTTTTTTATATAAATAATCAATGCTCAGCTCTTAAATGACATTCAAAAATGTGTCCTAACATCTGGGGAAAACGGCAATAAGCAAAATGTCTGGCATCTCATTCAGTATTGGGTGTTTGACTCCTCGCAGTTCAAAAGTATTTTCATTCAAGTTTTAGTTTTGCTTTGCTAAATATTGCTATATTTCTTACTTACTTTCAAATGGATATCTCTATGAAATGCTTTGAAAATGCAGTTCCCATGCTGTCCAGTTGGTCTGTAGCCTGGTAAGTCCCCTGTGCTAGGTTAGCTCCATAACTGTGCCCAGACTTTGGCACATGATTAGTTTGCACTGTGCTGAGATTAATCCGGTTTCGGTTAATCGGGTTGGCCCCCTAGTGAACAGAAAGGAGACACATCTATTAGCTATCGCTAGCATTCAAACAAGTAATAATACGGTCTGGGACTGGCTCTCCTCTCCTCTGCAGTGTGTACCTCCGCTTTGTTCTGATGTAGTTAGCTCCTTGCTAACCGGCTAATGTGATTATTGTGGGCTGTAAATGGTTGAAATAAAAATGTGCTTACTTCTCTCCATGGTATGTGGAGTTTATTGACTTCCATAAGTATAAAGTGAAGCCATTAGGTCCCATTACTCCTAGCACAGAGCACACACTGTGGGAAATAAATTGGACCCCAGTTGAATCTAATCATCTTCAAAGCTTCAATTTCATTTTTTTATTTCAGTTTAGTTGATGATAGGGTTCATAAAAAAGACCTTTTCACTTTAATCATTCATAATAGCTGACATGTGTGGAGAGATGGGGTGTGTCTGGGCATCAGCTGAGTTAGAAGCAGTGTTGGGGCATCTTTCTTCAACAATGTAATTAGTTATAGTTACAAGTTATTTCTCCCAAAAAGTCACTGAGTCAGCAACTCAATTACTTTTTAGGAGAAGTAACTAGTTACTAAGCAAAGTAACTATGCCGTTACTTACTATATTAAAACAATAAAAAACACAACAGATGTGAACCTTTAACATCTATTTCAGTTTAACAGATTGCAATTATATTGCATTTGTTCACAAATGATTCATATCTGAGAACAGCCTTGATACTTTCAGTCACATTTAAAACATATGTCGATATCATATCAAATATAGAGCAGTAGTTTGTGTAAAGTTGGAGGAGGAGGCGGCCGTGCATCAGGGCATCACGTTTCTGATCAAAACTCAACTCGGACCCGCTGTCAATGCACGTGTGGACAGGACATCATTTCCCATCATGCATTAAGCGTTTGTAGTCCATGCAGATGGCCGCAGTCGGTGGAGAGCTGTTGCGCCCAATTCGCCAAATGCACCGTTCGATGTGCTGTTCGAAGTGCGGGTCGAAGTACCTGCCCGACTTAAATGTGCCATTCGAACAGCGCATTTGAGGGCACATTGGGACATGGCCTGCGTCCGCCTTGCTCTCACGAGATTGCCGTTACTGGCGAACAGGTTACGTCAGAGCAAGTCGGTGGCATTTTGGAACAAAACTAACCGGCATGCACCGCGCACTGATCGAAGTATCTGCGCCCACCTGGCTCATCTCAAACAAGCCTATTATCTCACCCTTAACCTCCTCTTTCAATAAAGAAGCACAACAGCTCCCTTGGCTGAGAGCAGAGTGAACTGAATTAATAGTAACAGGCCACATTTTATTGTCAGTAACGGTAACGTCGTTGGGACGCTGGGAAAAGTAATTAGTTAGATTACTCTGTTAGTGAATAAACAACGCAGTTAGTAACGCCGTTATAGTTTAACTCCATTATTCCCAACACTGGTTAGAAGTAGACAATGGTTAATTCTTTCGAAGTGCCAGATTAAAGAGGATGCCAGAGGATGTCTGTATTCTGCAGTTAGTACTGCATAGAAATTTTAGGTCACTAGACAAGCATTAGAACACAACCTTTCAGGCTTTACATGTCAAGTTCATAATTATATTCATAATTTGAATATATATCTTCTACCAGATAAAATTAGAAAAGTATAAAGAAAATTTGGGATGTTTTGATTGCACTAAAATAAACCATATCCTAAATGTAAGCCTCTTCACAGTCCTCAGAGACTCATAACTTGGCCGAGAGGTGGGCGTGATTGCTGGACCTGCTTGTCTCCATGACGATGTTATTGCTTTGCATGGAATATTCCACAGTATCTATCTTCATGTAGAGTGTTCCAAAGTATATCTTATATCTCTGTACCTCATTGTCTATGCCAGTGCTAATGTTGACGGAGAGGACAATGTAGAAACATAATTATTGGATACTTATAAATGCAAATTTTGAAGCCCTTAGTCATTTAACAACTGTGTTCACATGTCTTTCTCCATTTTGTGACTGCTGTTATTGGCTTTTTAGGTGTTGATGCAGCAGCAAAAGAGCCGTGCGTTCTACCGGATCCAGGCCACCAGGATGATGATCGGTGCGGGCAACATCCTGAAGAAGCATGCAGCAGACCAGGCTCGGAAGGTACCACCTGCCCCCTCCCTTTTCTCTGCTTTCCTCCATTCCACCTGCACCCCTCTCTGCTTTCCTACATCCCCCCTCTGCTCTCTACAATCCACAGGCCCAGGGCTGTTGGCTCCGCTCAGATAGCACAAAAGAACAGGCCTTGTGTGCTCACAGCTGTTTGTCTGTCACTCTCTCATCTCATTTAAAATAAAAAGCTACTGTGTTGTGTAGGTGTCAGACAAATTCATGAAAACCTCTCTATCATATTTTTATTTTGTAGCAAATTTCATGATTTTTCCATTTGCTATAACTGTTTCTTACTAAAACATGTAAATGTTGCCTTTAATCTTGACTTTAAGAACCAAGGCAGACGTTTAATCAGTACGATTCAACACAAAAGAATAGTTCAATTTTCCTCTGAAGTAAGCTCTGGCTTAAACCTCCCCAATAAAAAGCCCCCATCTGAAACAACTGGATCTTCATTTGATTAAAATTAGATTTCATTGCAGTGCATTTATGTTTAATGAAATGGGATGTTCCTGTTTGTATTCATTTTTTATGATAAGGACCCCCATAGAAACTAGTCACTGGACAAAGAGGATTGAAATAAACAGCACATACTCCCCAATCCTCTCCCTGAGTGTGTGTGTGTATATATCAGGTGGTGAGCAGCCCGGAGACCCAGGCCCAGGAGGATGACCCCCACACAGTGCGGTTGGACTTTGAGCCTGCTCTGTACCAGTGCTTTGAGAACTGTGGATCTCTCAAACTGACCGTGGCCCGCAGCGGAGGAGACCCGGGAGTCACTGTCAAGGTACACACCAACACGCACACGTGTTATGTTTACAGGCTTGGTGGGGACATTATATTAAAGGTCCTATATACTGCAAAATTGACTCTTGCAAGCTTTAGGTCATGTTATAATGTTGTTCTTATCAAAAACATACCTGTTTTGTTTCATTCAAACATGGTTGATTAACCTTTTATTATTAGTCTGTCTACATCTCCAAGGCTCAAACTTCTCGGTCCCATCTTGTGATGTCATATAGTGGTAGTTTTCAAGTAAATGGCTACCTTTTATTTTTAGTTCAGTAGAGACTGGCTTTCCCAGTGAAATGATCCAAATATTTCTAGTAAAGGTGTATGGAGTTTAAAAACACAGTGGAGCACTTCATGTATCCCCACAACATCACAAGGTGGAAAAGAATGTTTTCTGTTTGAGAAAAGAACCCAGCCTATATATGCAGGGTGTGTGTGTTAAACTTATGTGAATGAAACAAAATCCAACTCCAGGAATGTTTTGATGAGGAAACAACATTATAACATAGATCTGAAAATAGTGTAATATAGGACCTTTAACTTGTGTTAAATTTGTGGAGACTAGGAGACCCTAGCCTTAAACTGAACCTAAACCTTAACCTAACTTAATCCATTATTTTTTAGTTGTTTGTACATAACTGAATCATATCCATGTTGTTGATCTAATAAGAATTTAGTTTGAGGACCGTATTTTGAGTCCCCACAAAGCCAAAGGTCCCCTTGAAGTGTGTATATAGATTTCAGTCCATACAATGTGCTGCATACTTGCCCTAGATACCAGCACACACCAGAGGTCATCTTCTAATATGCTATCGCTTTACTGTATTTTTATTATGCAAAGTGGAGAACTATGTGAACAGAGTCTGGCTTCTGGCAATGAGGAGTGTGGCGCTCCAAGCTACCTTCATTTCTGGAGGGAATTTATTTACAACTCTTAAACCCTCACCCACACCCATAGTCCATGGGCCAGACAAAATTTTGATTCCACTCTGGTGGTAAAAGCTATCAGTGATTTTTGAAATGTCCCATATCTAAGCTTTATATTTTGGTGTGATAGACTTTACTGGGTTTCAGCTGTATCATAGATATCAGCCTCTGAAGTGCACAAACCTTGTGTCCAAAAATGCACTTTAGACACAGGTCCATATTTTGCTTTAGGCCATGGGCTGCCTATCAGATAATGATTTAAACTACTGTGTTTGGTATCATTTGAAAGAAAACGTTTTAAACCCATGTGTGACTGACTTTGTCTCTGACAATTACTGTGGTAACCAGGTGTTTTAAAACTCTTACATGAGAACATTTTTTCACCATTCTCGCGGTTTACTACTTTTATCCATGAAAACTCCAGGACCATGACAGATACACATTTGTGATATTAAATTACTCTCTGTCATCTGAGGATTCAAAACATGTATAATATGTCTTTACTGTTTCAAAGCAGCACAAGAATTAGAGTAGAATAGAGATTTAGTGGTTTCAAGAACCTACTGCAGAGAAAAAGTCCACTTGATTAAATGTTGTTGGGATTTTTTTTTTTTTTTTTTTCCAGTAAAATAATCTTTTTTTCAGATAGGCAGTGTTGTTTTACTCAATTCTATTGAATTAGAAATATATGTAATCTTAAATGGCCAAAACAGCAATTATAATATGAGCAGTATAACCTTCAGCATGTGATTTCATTGTTCAACCAACCCAAATGATAATCTCCTATAGAGGCTAATATGTGAGACAAGATTTACATTGACATAGTTATGATCAAGCTGTGACCATCTGCTCTCTTTCTTTCAGTTTAAACAAATATCTTTATATTTATCAATATTTAATGGTTGGTTCTAGCCTCTGAACATAAGTTGTAGGTTTTTGTTTTTTCAGTTTGTTTTTTTTAGTACTATTATTTACTAATGCATCTATCCACATCAATCAGTGCACAAGAGCTGTTGGTGGCCTGCAAGCAGTTCACCAATACACACAGATTTTAGTCCTTTAGTTCCTGAAGTTACACAGGCACTCTTGACTCCTTGATTTAGTTTTGGATCATGTGCCTGCTCTTGTGGCTTTAGTTGTTAGTAATCATGATTATACTTTATACATAGTACATTACATACGTTAGAAAACTAAATATTGATGTCTACCCCAAATCTGATTGCCTACCCATTAAAGTCACCAGATGCTACTACTGTTATTAATGTTCATATCTTCATAAATGAGCGTAGCACCAATTACAGAAAGTCCACGGCTCACTTCTTTTATGTAACGTGGCGGCTAACTGGTCCACTGCTTAACCTACCCAAGTGAATATAGATGTTAAAGGGAAAAAAAAATTGAATTGTTTGAATTGAATTGAATTGTTTATCCACCGTATTCAGGAAGCTACCCCCATCATCATTGGGGTTGGCTACAAAGCCCTTTTAAAGCCTCTCAGAGAATCAGTACTTTAACTTGTTGGTGTACATAAACACTTAATTTCATGTTTTAACTTTTCATAAATTCTCCATTGAAATGAATGGGATTCCCGCTTAACCAGAAATTCCACCACAAAAAAAGCGTGGATTAATTAGAGGCAAAGTTGGTAGGATGGAACAAGGTCAATAGTTTGTAATACAGTCAGAGAGGGACACCACTCTCACTATCGGCTGTGTCCAGACCCTTTTGAAAACAGTAGATTTTTTTGTTGTAAAAACACACACACAAAACATATAAATTGTCTTAGCTGATCTGTTCATTTGGGTACACCTAAAACCTGACTGAAGCATTACATTCAAATCACTTTCAGACTTACAAGTCTGTAACCCTGTCTTTTCTCTGGAGGCCTCTCGCATGTGCCCCACAGACACATACACATATGGCAGCACACGTTTGCTCTGTTTGAGATGTGAAATGCTGCTGTGGCTCTCCCAAAGCTTCAGTCAGAGTCACGAGCTATCAGACAATTTCTGCCTCGGCTCTATTTTTACTCTTCTCATGAAAAGTGCACAACCGCCTCTAAGCCCACGCAACCAGCTCTGCTCATAAGTGTCTGCCCACGCAACCAGCCCCGCTCTGAAATGTCTGCCCACGCAACCAGTTCAGCTCTGAAGTGTCTGTGCCAAGTAACCAACCCCGCTCAGGGGAGTTTGTGCCCACTCAACCAGTCCCACTCTGAAGTGTCTATAAACACACAACCAGTCTCCCACTGAATCTGTTTAGTTACATATTGCACCTTAAAGACCAATAAAATGTACACAAACACAAAATGAGCGAGGCATTAGTATTTATTAAACATTCATTACATTGAAACATTTCTCTTGTGTCATTAATACATAGCAAATAAAACTGGCACTATACCCTGTATTAAAAACAACTGTGCCCACTCATCCTGCCTGTTGTGAGGAGTTTCTGAGGAGAGGGCTCTCACAGGCGGGTGGGAGGGTGGTAGCTGCTCCCTGGTGAGGCTACAGCTCTGAAATAAGCTAAATCTCAATCTCTGTGTGAGCGTGTAAACAGTTCCAGATACAGTGAATAAGGGGAGCAGAGCAAGTTCACCTCTGACAGCAGGATGTCAGCAGAAAACAGGCACAGTGAACAAATCAGATCATCAAATCATCAAATCGCAGCTGGAATCATAAAAGCACTTCATTGTATCTGTGTTTTATATGTGTGACAGTGATTGATTCCAAATCGTTTATTAAGACGAGACACTGCGGATGAATCTTTATTTTAGAGAAATTATTTAGAAACTTCTAATGTAATTTCTTTATAACTGTGGGCAGAAATGTATTTTAACCATGTAATGTTTTTACACAGAAAATGGCCAAAATGTACCATATTTGGGACATATAAATCTGAACAATAATTGGAGCCAGATTTGAATTTTTTGCCCTTTTTTTTGGACATAGTAAATGGGATTTTGGATGCCATTTGAGTAGATTAGATCATACTAAAATTTCAACAAAAAATGCATTTTGAGAAATCAAATCAATTTGAAGTTTCTGAACTATACTAAATTAATGAAAATGAAATAAAACAAAATATACAATTTTTATGTACAGATTGGACAATTTAGTTGTTTCCACACTTGAGTTGTTTCCACACATGAACACTTGTATGCTGAGGGAGCAAACTAACCAAAAAAAAAAAAAAAGTTTATTAAAATAATGCAATGGCTGATGTCCATCTGCCCTTGTTCAATTATAATACTTTGACTTTATTGAAAGTTACAAATCAAATAGTTTTTGGGGAAACCATCTAGTCCTGTCACGGTAATAACTATATTGAGTTCAGTAAATAATAAATAGAACAATACTTTTTGGAGGTCAGTATTTATGGTGTGTACCTTTTCTTTGTAGTGGGACATTTTTGGTTATTTTTGCAATATGATAAGATTTGAGCCATAGAAGGTTGAAGGTCACTTCTATGACTCATGATAGATACAAACTAATTACTAATGTATTGCATTCTGCTATTTATTTATTGCATCTCATGTATTTATTTATTTTTTTTAAACAATTGTAAAAGCCAGAAGTAAACTCTGTCAGCTGGACAAAAAGTTGTAGGAGTGAAGACGTTTTGCTGCTCATCCATTCTTCAGTTCCGGTCAGACTGCTGGTGGGCTGGTGGACTGCCTGATCTATGTGAAGGGAGGAGCTAACTAAACTGAAATTGAAAACTGCTATTGTTTACAGTTTCTGTATGTAGGCTAGGTCTATTGAGCTGCACTAAGTGTGCACTGTGCCTGAGTCATAATTAGCATATTCATTCAGCTCTTAATTGGTGCTTACACACCTATTGGCATCCTGGCTACCTCTGTTCTTTTCTTTGTTTCATTTGTTTGCTTTGGGTCTGATGGTGGAATTATAGATGGGTGAAAGATGATGTCTAAGGCCCCCATTCCTGTTCAACAAAGCATTATCTGTTTGTTTTAACAATATTGCACATTTAGAATACTTTTTGGGGATAAGGCTGCTTTATGGTTCGGTTTCAATATTATGGTTTATCGTCTATATTTACATACAGCAATATATCGATCTTCAAAATTTGTTATCTTGACAGGCTTACTCACCCCCTCCACTTAGCCTGTTTGCCCCTCCTCTCACCTCTTGTGTGTGCCCCTCTGCCTCAGGTGGATTACCGCACCGAGGATGGCACCGCTAACGCCGGCTCGGACTACGAGTTTGCAGAGGGCACGCTGCTGTTCAAGCCTGGAGAGACTCTCAAAGGTAAAGGGCACTGGTGCCAACATCTCCTGGCATATTTACCAAAAACATGTCAGGGAAGCTCAGACTCTCCTGCTGCTCTGGGCCGTTCTGGAGCATGCAGCTCCACTTCTGTTGTTGTGCTATAGCCAACAACAGCTGCTTTTGTTTGTTCTAACCACAAATTTGAATGCAGTTTAAATCTTTGGTCCAAACACATTTATAGTTTTTGTCAAGATTTAGTTAATAAGGGGGTATTTTACTTCTATGTGGTATTAACTGCTAACACATAAGATATCTAGATCACAATGTTTTGAAAATGCTATAGCTGCTGGAAACAACATGTAAGTTTCACTTTCGTTTTTGAAGCTCAGAGAAGGGACGTGCCCCTTTCTCAGTTCCAGTACTCATTCAGATACTACTGCTTATCAACCAATGAAAACCACATTTATTTTCTTAAAACAAAAATAAAATTGTTATTTATCTCTCATGTTACTACACAACAGCTTTGAATAAATAAAAATTCCATTATTATGAGACTTTCTTGGTCGATTACAGCCATTACATACTCTTATTACATTTATATGTCCAGACTGGGTAGCAACTGAACCAATATTTGAAAGCCAATATTTGGAAGCCTTATAGAAGGTTGTTGTACATTTTAGATCCTTATTAGCTTCAGTAGGATATTTTTGACATGACTATTACATGACTGTGTAATCCCTCAGTTATCCAGGTTGGTTCCATAGTGGGCATATACTAGTATGCAGTATACAGCTCAAGATCATTCTAAAACTATTCAAGAAAAGTTCATTTCTGTCCTATCATTGTGACTTTGTCAGGATAGATACTAGTTCTAATCAGCATCTGCTGTTCAATACTTTGGACAACCCTACCACATACTAGTGAATGGATTTATAATGATTACTGAATTACAACAATGACAACAAAGGGGTATGAGACCACGGAGTACTCAAAAAAAAAAAAAAAAAAAAAAAAAGAAGCTTCTTAAAAACTTTTTGTCAGCTAAAATATCCAATGCTGATAAAATACCCTTTGTCTGTCATACATCATATGTCTGTTGTGTGTGTACTGACAGAGATCACTGTGGGAGTGATTGATGACGATATCTTTGAAGAGGATGAGTACTTCTACGTTCACCTGAGTAACCCACGCGTGGTTGGCTACCCTGAGATAGGCGCTGCACCCCTGGATCCCAGTGTCACGCCCAAAGCTGTCCTGGGCAAGAACCCCACAGCCACAGTGACCATCTATGATGATGACCATGCAGGTACAATTAGTCTTAATAACCATTCTTACACTGATGCATATTGAATGAGTTAAAGGCGCTCTAGCTCATTTTTACTGTCTCAAAAAAAACTTGGAAAAACAGAACTAGTTATTTTAAACGGTTTGCAGTGGTCCATATTTATTCCTCACTTACCTTATGCATTCAGAGGATACTGATTATTCGCTATGATAATTTTATAAGTAGTGAAGAGTTTCTTGTGCTGGTATAGCTAACAACAACTAGCAAGTTAATGTGCATTTCCTGATTATCTGACAGTAAAATGCTTTAGAATTAGAATAGAATAGAATTAGATGCATACAGTTAGCAGCTCATGTATTTTGACCTCCAGAGCTGCTTATACAATATATCTGTATTGGGGCAAAACTTTTTTCTGAAACAAACAGGAAAAAATTGGGTACAGGATGTTTTAACTCAAGCATTGATCTATACTGGTCTTATACACTGTACAGGTAATTTTATATGTAATAATGTAGATTCCTAAACATAAACATAGCTTCAGTTTTTCATTTGCATATGCTGCAGTGATACCGCATATTAGCAAGTAGTAGTCCTTGAAGCTTCTTCCTGTTTTTTAAGTCCATACACCTTCCCTAGTCTTATAACTGTGCCAGAGGTGGGTGTACTCAGTTACATTTTGTCGTAATAAGTGGGAAAGGTGGACCAACAGTACAGAACTCGGAAGCATTTTAAAGTGCAAGTGCAAAAATATTCAACAATAACGGTAGTCAGGCGGGGGCGAAGAGTGAGCGGGAGCAGGAGGCTGAGAACTTGACGGGATCTTGAGACACGGGAGCGGAGAGCGGAGCCAGGGACGAGAAGCAGGTAAGATCCAGGAAGCGGGTGCAGGAGCAGAGTGCAGGTAAGAGCCAGGGTGACGAGGAGACAAAGACAGGACTATCCCGGGATGACGAGGCAGGAACGGGAGTGGAGCCAGAGGCGCAGGAGCTGGGATGGTCCAGAGAGCAGGAATCTGGAGAGGTAGCAAAATCCAATAAGTCTCGGGAAAAAGGTAAGTACAACATGCAAAAAGCAGAACTGGAGTAGTCACACAGACACGCGGACGATCTGACACCGAGTGACTGGTCCTGGCCACTCTTATCCACGGCAGGTGGTGATGATTAGCGCTGATGGACTGCAGGTGCACGCGGGAGGAGCCAGTATTCCGCCCAGCTCCGGAGTCAAGCAGGTGATGGAGGGGGAGAGGAGAACACAGGAGGCACAACAAGGACAGGAACACGTGGATCATGACACATTTACTTTTGTGTAACTTTTAAATAAAATTGTACATCACAGAGTACTTTTCAGACACCATGACTCCTACTTCAGCAAAATATTGGACACTGTAATAGTACTCTTATTGAGTAAAGTTTTGGTTTCTCTTCTCACTATGAGTGAGTCTACAAGCGACCAAAATTTTATGTTGACAATATGAAGTGACTTGAACATTTTATTTCTTGCACCACTTCTTCAGACAATTATGGAAAGACCAAATTTGGTACATTATTTAATATTTTAGTCAGTTACTTTTATAGGAACTTGATCTTATTCTATCTGACAATATGATTAATCAACTGAAAATGCAAATGGATAACTGTCTCAGAACATCCCCTGTCCTTAGACCCTCCTTCTCGGCAAGGAAAAACTCAAAAAACCCAGTGGGAAAAAGAAACCTCGGGGAAAACCACAGATGGGCAGGCTGCAGATGTGTCCAGGACTAATGCGCATCCATTTGCAGATAGGGTTCATTTATGTAATGTATGTGTTTATAATTACATTTAAATATTAAGCCTCCTTATAATGTACACCCGATTACACAGTTTAAACATTACAGCCAAACAACGAGGCAAAATAAGGACATATATAGCTTCTGAAAATGATTTAATTCCCATTTGGGGCTCTGGCCTTTTAATCCAAACATGTTTTGGATCAAGTTAGCACATTCACTTTTTCTCCCTGGTAACAAGTCCACAAAACTAGGGGTTGCAGTGAGAATAATAAAAAAAATAAATAAATAAAAAATTATCTGTGAGGGAATGTAATACTTTTGCAAGCCTATTACTTTTTGCTAGCGTATTTATTTATTTTACGAGATAATATAACTTAATCAATCAGGTAACTTGTTGCTTATGGCGTATTGCTGCAATGACCACCCACATTTCCTTTTTTTGACTGGAGGAGCTACGGGGTGCTATCTTCTCCAACAGGGGTGCACACTTAACATGTTCATTTAGAGCCTTTTATGGCTATGAATGCATCATTTTGTGGTTGCCATTTAAACATTTTTAGTTCAGATTGAATATCCTATGAATATGGGGGAAAAATCTTTGGGGGAGCTATGGAGGTGCACTGGGGAGGCTAGTAACCCCTCATGCCCCTCCTGGCGCCACCCCTAACTGCCATTGATTCCCTCTCGGCTCCTTCCTGTTTTCTAAGAGCGCGCCTGCCTTCACCCAAATGGAGATGTTAGTTCAGGCATAGCATCACAAAATACACATGTATGTTTTGGATCTCCATGTGGGTGAAGCCTCGTGCTCATTGGTGCCATGAGGGAAGAAGTAATATACTACGTAGATGTGCGACACAGTTGGGAGCACACCCATGTGGCTGGACATCCCATAGTCTGCATTTTTGTATTTAGTCCAACATAAAAGCAGCATGTGTCTGATATGTGGGGTCGGAGCAGCAACATTCAGCCCGATGTTTTGAGGAGGGGAGCATGTGCATAGAACGCTGGAAGGCACTACGCCAAGTAGCATGCCAGCCATGGTGCCTATACATTAGAGAATACATTGTTTTCAAAATGCTGTAAATCATCAAGAACAACTTATTAAATTATTTTATAAGTTTCACTTATACTTATTACTACGTTTTTGATGCTCTGAATCTCCC
The DNA here is from genome assembly GCA_019594935.1 of Periophthalmus modestus. Classification (NCBI taxonomy): domain Eukaryota; kingdom Metazoa; phylum Chordata; class Actinopteri; order Gobiiformes; family Gobiidae; genus Periophthalmus; species Periophthalmus modestus. Next base: position 9,724,932 of record JAIEZT010000107.1, read on the forward strand.
CTCTCTCCTCGAACAAAGTCACTCCCTCTTCAGAGCTCTATCATAACACAATCAGCTAATCCTGTAGCCTCAACGTGAACGAGCAACAGCTCTACGCCGAGCTCCTCCTGTGTGACTGAGCTCCTCACTCTATGTCCAAGGGTGCGCCCAGCCATCCTGCGGAGGAAGCCCATTTCGGCCACTTGTATTCGGCCTCTTGTCCTTTTGGTCATTACCCAGAGCACATGACCATAGGTGAGGGTAGGAACGTAGATTGACCGGTAAATCGAGAGCTTTGCCTTTCGACTCAGCTCTTTCTTCACCCAGAGAGGGCAAACCACCTTTTTCAGGTCAAGAACCATGGCCTCGGATTTGGAGGAGCTGATTCTCATCCCTGCCGCTTCACACTCCGCTGCAAACTGCCCCAGTGCCTTCAGCCAGGGTGATGGATGAGTCCACCTCCGGGTCCCCAGTCTCTGCTTCCTCCTCAGAAGACATGACAGTGGGATTGAGGAGGTCCTCAAAGTATTCCTTCCACCGTCCGAGAGCATCCACAGTCGAGATCACCAGCTCTCCACCTGCACTGTAGACAGTGTTGGTGAAGCATTGCTTCACCCCTCCTGAGGCGCCGGACAGTTTGCCAGAATTTCTTTGAGGCCGACCGATAGTCCTCCATGGCCTTCCCGAACTCCTCCCAACCCCCCGAGTTTTTGCCAATGCGACAGCATGACCCGTGGCACGCTTGGCCCGCCGGTACCTGTCAGCTGCCTCAGGAGTACCACAAGCCAACAAAGCTCAATAGGACTCCTTCTTCAGCCTGACGGCATCCCTTACTTTCGGTGTCCACCATCGGGTTCGGGGGCTGCCACTGCGACAAGCACCGCAGACCTTATGACCACAGATACGAACAACCACATCGACAATAGAGGTGGAGAACATGGCCCACTCAGAATCCATGTCCCCAGCCTCCCCCAGGATCTGGGAGAAGCTCTCCCGGAGTTGAAGACCCCCGTGACAGAGGGCTCCACCAGAAGTTCCCAACAAACCCTCACAATACACTTGGGTCTGCCAGGTCTGTCCGGCTTCCTCCTCCACCAGCGAATCCAACTCACCACCAGGTGGTGATCGGTTGACAGCTCTGCCCTGCTCTCACCCGAGTGTCCAAGACACGCAGCCGGAGGTCAGATGACACAACAACAAAGTCGATCATCGACCTCCGACCTAGTGCCACGTGCACTGATGGACACCCTTGTGCTTGAACATGGTGTTCGTTATGAACAAACTGACTAGCACAGAAGTCCAATAACAGAACACCACTCGGCTTCAGATCAGGGAGGCCGTTCTTCCAGATCATGCCCCTCCAAGTGTCACTGTTATTACCCACATGGGCATTGAAGTCCCCTTGGAGAACAATGGAGTCCCCAGTCGGTGCACTGTCTAGTACCCCTTCCAGGGACTCCAAGAAGGCCGGGTACTCTGCACTGCTTTTTGGCCCATAAGCCGCCACTACAGTGAAAGATCTGTCCCTGACCCAAAAGCGCAGGGACGCGACCCTCTCGTTCACTGGGGTGAACTCCAACACGAACCTGTGGGGCAATGAGCAAGCCCATACCAGCTCACCGCCTTTCCCTGCGGGCAATGCCAGAGAAATTGAGAGTCCAGCCCCTCTCAAGGAGTTGGGTAGTGGAGTGACATTCCATCTCCCGAGAGCTAGTCTCCATGTCCAAAGATCCGGTCGCCAAGGCCCCCGCCTTTGATTGCTGCCCAGATCTCTTTGTAGCGGCCTTCCATGGTTCTCCCCGCAGGTGGTGGGTCCATGGGAGGACGGCCCCATGTCGCTTCTTTGGGCTGAGCCCGGCCGGCCCCCATGGGGAAAGGTCCGCGGCCACCAGGCGTTCACTGGCGAGCTCCCACCCCAGGCCTGGCTCCAGGGTGGGGCCCCAGTAACGCCAGTCCGGGCAATGTAACGGGCCTTGATCTTCTACTGTCCATTGAAGGCTTCTGAACAGCTCTTAATCTGACCCGTCCCCCTGGACCTGTTTGCCATGGGTGACCCTACCAGGGCCATGAAGCCCCTGACAACACAGCTCCCAAGATCATTCGGGTACTTAAACCCCTCCAGCACGTTAAGGTGGCAGTTCAGGAAGGGGGCCAAGTTGTCCCAAAGTAGTTTAAAAAGACTGAATAATGCATGTTAGGACCTTTAATGCTCTGCTGGTGTGTGATTGTAATCAGTGCAATAATAATGTTGAAAAGGTTATTGTTAAAATGTTATTGTTAAGAGTTTCTGATTTGACTTCGGTCATAAAGTCAAATAGCACAAGAGTCATGAAAGAAAGTTTTGATAAGATCAAAAATGTTGTTCAAAAATGATTCCGTTGAGAGTGCACATTGTAACACACCCAGGAGCATTCACATCTGTGAGAAGACTGAAATATGAACTAACTACCAGAATCCAGTTCATTTGAGAAGATATCTGTAGAAGTCTAAACTACAATGTTAGCTGTTTTTTTTATTGATGGTCTGATATAGATTTTTAAGCCGATACTGATATTTGCCAATGCCGATATTAAGCTTTTAAAATCTATAGTACAGACCAAATAAATACTTTTGTAATAATAATAACATTTTTTAATTTTTTTTATTTGGGATATAAATTCATATTTGAGTCATTTTAATAATTTCGTCTGCTCAAAAAGACAAGTTTCATACACTGAGGACAAACTGGGAATGACATCTGGGCGCACACAGACTGGGGCAGTCCAGAAAAAATACTGGTGATATCTATGGAAATCCTCTGATATCGCCTATATAACCGATATACCATCTCTAGAGTGTTTGTAGTGACACCACATCGAGCAAGGGTCTTCAGTTACATTTTCCAGGGAGCCAGATTCTGGGAGCCAGATGTCAGTAAGACTAATGATATGTCTATTGACTTTAGAAGACAGGTCACAACTCTTAGAGCGACTGTTATCAACGGTCAAGAGGTAGAGCTAGGGGAAAATTATAAGTACCTGGGAACCTTGATTGACCACAAACTGAACTTTAATGATAACACAGACATGCTGTGCAAGAGAGGTCAGCAGCATCTGTTCTGCCTCAGAAAACTTTCGTATTTCCACATGGACAGGACTTTGATGACTTTGTTTTATAAATCTTGTGTCGAGTCTGTTTTCACTTTTTCTATGCTGTGTTGGTATGGGAATCTCAATATCAAAGCAAAAAAATCACTCAGTAGAATTGTACATTTGAGTGAGAAAATCTTGAGGGCCCAGCAGACTTCTCTGTCTGAGCTTTTCTCCAGACAGGTGAAAAGGAAGGCTCTGAGCATCTTGTCTGATGATGCTCATCCTCTTCATGATGAGTTTAGTTTTCTTCCCTCTGGCTCTAGGCTCAGGTTTCCTACAGTGAGGAGTAATAGGTTTAAGAACTCTTTTATTCCTACGGCCATTTTGCTTTTAAACGCTGCTCAGGGTAGAAATACATTTTAATCTTACTTACTGCTGTGTATTTTTCCTGCTCTGTGGATGGACAAAAATGTACTGTTTTTAATGTCCTTTTAATGTTTTTATATGTGTTTGTCTTTTTGTATTTATCTTTGCTGCAAAACTAATTGCCCCATGGGGGACACAAATAAAGTGAAGTGAGGTGAAGTGAAGATTTTCCTGAGGTTTTCAGTACGAAGGCTGGATGACAAAACTGCACCTCAGTTAAATGTTTTATCTCATAATATCCACAAACAAATCTCAAGTGGTACAATTCCACACAAAAAACAAACAAACAAACAAAAAAATGACCTTTAAAATTATAACAGTATAGCTATAAGTCAAGACAAGCTGAAATTAGACTTAAACTGTATTGCAGTTAATAACAGATCTAGGACTAGACCAGGTTAAAGCCAAGACCAGGACTAAAGCAGGTCTTCACTGTAAATGACAACTGGTTGAATTGATGTTAAAAGCCCAGTACAGTAGGCTACCACAATAACAGAGCTAACTTTGCTATTTAGTTCACTAAGACCAAAGACTACAGCTTTGTTACTACATGCACAGCTGTCTGTCCCTACCTCACAGTCACAGGTTAAGCCCATTCAAAAATTGTAGCCTGTTAAATGCGCTGACCAGACTTCAGTCCTCCTTATTCTCTGTGTTTGCATTACACAGGTGTACTTAGACATGGTTTTCAGAAGAATGGGTTTCTCTGGCCTACTGCAAACAGCTGAGGAGATGCGGTAAAGTAGCTAAAGCTCCGTGCATGTGATGTGGATGCAACGGAGTGGAAGCATTGTGAAAAAATTATATATATATTTTTTTTTAAAAGAATGGGCAAAGGGGCTGCCTACAACCCTGACATAAAGACACAGGGCTATTTTGTTATCTGCATACGATATTATATCAGAATTGTATCTTTTGGCATTTGTGGGGAATTCAGCTTTAGCTATGTTTTTAATTCAGCCATTTTGAATAAACTTTATTTATTGATGTGTAAAATAACATGTAAAAAAACAATGTCTGTCTATTGCAGGTATCTTCACCTTTGAGGGGGCCAGTCAGAGGGTGAGTGAGAGCGTGGGGGTCATGGAGGTCAAGGTGCTGCGGACATCTGGAGCCCGGGGTCTGGTGGCAGTCCCTTACAGAACACTGGACGGTACTGCCAAAGGAGGAGAGGACTACGAGCTGGCAGCAGGGAAGCTGGAGTTCCAAAATGATGAGACCATGTAAGTAGACTATATCCTTCTGAACCTGATCACCAGCAGAACCCACAGTGCTAGGAGCGCCGATATGTGTGTGTATGGAAGTTGGATTTTAAAATAGTGGCTAAAGTTGCTGACAAAAATTTTTGGACCTGTGTATTGAGGTGTACTGACTCACTTGGGACCAGTGATGATTCAAACTAGTTTTGCAGTGGACTGGCAATTATTACTCTTTTTATCCACAGAATTTGAAAGTGAAAATAAATTGACAAAGGATTTGGTATTATTGTGTTGAACTGTGGGAAAGGAAACTTGGGAGCAATGCTTGTCTAAAGATCCAGTCCTCTAAGTAAATGAGCTCATTTGCAAAAGTGAGAATATGTATGTTAGCGAAAGTTACTGGATGTCCCTGAATGCCTCTTGGCCACCATTGTATTCAGCTTTTTAATCTGCATGGATACTGGAGAAAGAGTAGTCAAAATGGTTCTCTGGTAGTTAAAGTTGAGTAAAATCATATAGACCCTTTCAAGAGTGAAGTTGTTAATAATAATGTTCTACCCCATTTATTTTAATGAGGCAAAACATGATTTTGTGATTTGTGGGATGTGCATGCAATCGGTTGCTGTTTATCTTTATTATATTTGTCAATGAGTAATTACAGTCAATTACTAAATTCCTGCTTAATTTTTATTAAAGAGGGGGTATTACACATCTATGTGGCATTAAAGAACACACATCTTGCCTGTGTGGGAGGACAAGAACAGGTTCGAGGAGAGATCACCAGATTACTGAAACACGCATCTAACACCTTGGTTTTGATGAGGGAACAACATTATCAGAATCAGAAGAATCAGAACATGGTTGGTGGCTAACTGCCCTATTAAAAATGTATTGGTAGCAGGCGTTCTCTTTACAAACACTGGAAGGCGTATGCACTCTTTTTGTTCATAATAATATGTGTATGAAGAGATATTCAAATAGAGCTAAAGAGGAGCAGGTATTAATAATCCTCATTATTTAGCCTTGTATACACAGTTCTTGTAAAGCAGTGCTAGCATTGTCAGTGTCTTGGGGATTGGCTTGACTCATTCACAATGCTCTTGCTGAGGTTAAGTGAAGGTTTAACTTAAGCAGGAGAAGGGGGGGGGGCAGTGCAAGACCTTCCCTCTGATAAGGACGCACTTCACAGACACGCATACACATACTCAGAGCTGTACTCCGGGCCATGCATTTTTAATAAGCTGATGTTAGTGCTGTTAAATCGACCAGTGCATAAAGTGGTTGGGAGTGATGTTGCTTCCTCTGTGCTTCCCGAGCCAAGGCAGCCGTCGCTGTATGGTTTTATATTTTTATTAAGAAATATTTGGCTCATTTGCTGTGTCCACAAAACAGAACAAATTATTATGTTTACTCTTCCTGCACACATGCTCCAAACAGTGTCTTCAGACAGGAGCAACTAGAAACCACAATCCATATCCATAAGGTCATTGCTGTGAGTTATAACAGTAGCGAATACTTGCAAAATAGGCTTGATGCACTGTACAAATGCATTCCAGACTTGAAATGTGGATTTCTTCAAAATTATTGGTCCTGTTAACACAAAATTAAAACTGTAATTTTACTTGAATATGTTTTCAATAAGATGGAAGAAAATCAAATACATTTTTTTTTGCCATCCATCCATTTTCTTCTGCTTATCCGGGGCTGGGTCGCGGTGGCAGCAGTCTAAGCAGGGACTCCCAGTCTTCCCTCACTCCAGACACATCCTCCAGCTCCTCTGGTGGGACCCCAAGATATTCCCAGACCAGCCGAGAGACATAGTCCCTCCAGCGTGTCCTGGGTCTTAGCCAGGGCCTTCTCCTGGTGGGATATGCCCGAAAGACCTCCCTAGGGAGGCGTCCAGGAGGCATCCTGAGCAGACACTGAAGTTTACAGAGTGTCCTAAAACATTCATACCTATATGCATATTTACATATTTACATATAACAGTAACAGCATAGATTACAGAGTACATGTATGCAGTGCATGCCTACATACGTATGTGTATGCATGCACCGCACAACAACAACAGTAAAATATGAGACTGTTCAGACAGTCATGGTAATGCTACATACGTATATGTATCATGTACCATGAGGCCTGAACAGCTCTAATGGGAGCAGTGTTGATTAGATTTGAGGCATTTTTTAAGGTGAGTTTTAAAGGTGTTATATGTCGAGGATTCTCTTATTGTGTGAGGGATGTTATTAAAGATGTACAGCCTCTGACTGCGAGGACTGACTGTGCGAAGGTGGTACGTCAATAAGGAACCTCACAATCACCTCTTGTAGTCGCCCTGGTATATCCTTTCGGCCATTACCCAAAGCTCTTGACCATAGGTGAGGGTAGGAACGTAGATTGACTGATAAAATCGAGAGCTTTGCCTTTCGAGTCTGCTCCTTCTTTACCACGATAGTTCGATACAGCGACCGTATCACTGCAGACACTTCACCGTTCCACCTGTCAATCTCACCCTCCATCCGTCCCTCATTTGTGAACAAGACACTGAGATACTTGAACTCCTCCACTTGAGGCAGAGCTTCCCCTCCCACCTGAAGAGGGCAAGCCACCTTTTTCTGGTCGAGAACCATGGCCTAGGATTCAGGGGAGCTGATTCTCATCCCAGCCACTTCACACTCGGCTGCAAACCGCTCCAGTGCCTGCTGCAGGTCCTGGCTCGAAGAAGCCATCAGGACACCATCATCCGCAAACAGCAGCGATGAGATCCTATGGTTCCCGAACTAGACCCCCATCCGGCCCCTGGTTGCGCCTAGAAATTCTGTCCATAAATACAATGAACAGAACCGGTGACAGAGGGCAGCCCCAACATGCACCGGGAACAGGTCTGACTTACTGCTGGTAATGCAAACACAGCTCCTGCTCTGGTCATACAGGGACCAGACAGCCCTTAGCAAAGAGCCCTGGACCCCATACTCCCTAAGCACCCCCTCAGAGGACACCATGAGGGACAAGGTCGAATGCCTTCTCCAGATCCACAAAGCACATGTGGACTGGTTGGGCAAACTCCCATGAACCCTCAAGCACCCGATGGAGAGTGTAGAGCAGGTCCAGTGTTCCGCGACCAGAATGAAAACCGCACTGCTCCTCCTGAATCTGAGGTTCGACTGTTGGATGGATTTTCTTCTCCAGTACCCTGGGAAGACCTTCTCAGGAAGGCTGAGGAGTGTGATTGCCCTGTAACACCCTCCGGTTGCTCTTCTTATACAGAGGGATCACCACCCCAGTCTGCCAGTCCAAAGGTACCGTCCTCGACCGCCATGCAATGTTGGAGAGCCCCACAACATCCAGAGACTTAAGATACTCCGAACGGATCTCGTCCACTCCTGCAGGCCTTGCCACCGAGGAGCTTGCCAACCACCTCAATGACTTCAGCCAGGGCGATGGAGGGGTTGCCTTCAGGTCCCCAGTCTCTGCTTTTTCCTCAGAAGACGTGATGGTGGGATTGAGTATTCCTTTCACTGTCCAACAACATCTCCAGTCAAGTTTTTGCCTCTGCGACTATCCGAGCCACGGGGAGTTCCACAAGCCAACAAGGCTTGATAGGACTCCTTCTTCAACCTGATGACATCTCTTATTTCCAGTGTCCACCACCGGGTTTGGGGGTTGCCACCGCGACAAGCATCTGCACCTTATGACCACAGCTGCGAGCAGCCGCATCAACAATAGAGGCAGAGAACATGGCCCACTCAGAATCCATCTCCCCAGCCTCCCCCACCGGGATCTGGAAGAAGCTCTCCCAGAGGTGCGAGTTGAAGAGCCCCGTGACAGAGGACTCTGCAAGACGCCTATACACTTGGGCCTGCCAGGTCTGTCCAGCTTTCTCGTCCGCCAGCGAATCCAACTCACCACCAGGTGGTGATTGGTTGACAGCTCTGCCCCTCTCTTCACCTGAGTGTCCAATGCATGCTGCCGGAGGTCAGATGACGACAACAAAGTCGATCATCGACCTCCCACCTAGGGTGTCCTGGTGCCACGTGCACTGATAGACACCCTTGTTCTCGAACGTGGTGTTTGTTATGGACAAACTGTAGCTAGCACAGAAGTCCAATAACAGAACACCACTCGGCTTCAGATCAGGGAGGCTGTTCTTCCCGATCACGCCACTCCAGGTGTCACTGTCGTTGCCCACATAGGCATTGAAATCCCCTTGGAGAACAACAGAGTCCCGGGTCAGTGCACTGTCTAGTACCCCTCCCAGGGACTCCAAGATGGCCGAGTACTCTACACTAACTCTAACTGTTGTGTCGGTATACTGTTTGGCCCGTATACCGACACAACAGTTAGAGACCCACTTCCTGTTTTCCGGGTCAGCCTTTTACGCTAATGTGAAGTCTTACCTGACAGAGCACTATTTAAGAGACAAATGAGGAGTAAAATATAAAGTTTTTCGTTCATCAGTTTATTTACTAGCAGGTCAAAGTGGTATGTATGTGTTCCATGCGTTCTTATGCAATTTTGTGTGTATATGTAATATGATCCAGAGCTTATGTTATATTATATGTGTTTGCTAGTTCGACGGTGTGAACTATGGTGAAGAAGTAAGACCATAGTAAACATCAGTGAAGAGAACCTGTCTCTTATGTCTCTTGTGCTTGTGGACAAGCTGGTATGTTAGCATGTCTGATTAACTGTTAATATCTTACGTTAACATACCAGACACATATTCAGTTTCCTGTCTGTGCTTCATGTAGCTGAATAAATATAAATGTATTGTACTGCTATTCAGCCTGCTGTTCTCTATTTTATTCCTATTATTATAAGATAAAATGTCTGTTCTTGGTCTTGGATTTTGTTAAATAAATGTCCCCGAAAATGCGACTTTTCCAGTGCAACTTGTTTATGTTTTTTTCTTCATTATTACGCATTACACACCCGGAGCGACTTGTAGTCTGAAAAATATGGCTTATGGGTTTATGTCTACACAAACATCTTACAACTTATTTAATATTCTACATAAATACACATTATTTTTTACAAAAGTTAATCTCTGAACTTTACTTCCACATAAGATAAATTTGTGGGTCTTACTATGGATTTTCAAAGCTAAATATCATATTGGCAAATATCGGTTATTGGCCACAGCAGCAGCAGCATCTGAGAGTTGTGTACATTCTTTTGTTCTGGAGATTTGTCATCATCAGGAGTTCCATCAGACTAGAGCAAAGTCTTTAGACTGAACACACACACACACACACACACACACCCATCTTATGTACTTATACTTGTGGGCTGATAAGGAGCTTGCTGCTACTGTAGACTGTTCTTGAGTGTCAGAGCAAGGGTAGATGGCAGTACAATGGAACATCAATCCCACTGTGAGAGGGTACCCTTGGGTAAGGAAAAGACTTTGATAGAGCACCCAAGGGCGGATGGGGTTGGTGACACATAAGTGATTTAAAAGTGGGCGATATATAAAAGAACTTTGTTTTATTGTCATTTTTGCGATTTGCAAAATTAAAAATCGAGTAATAACTTGTGTGAGTAATTCCAATCCATTCACATTTTGTTTCTTATTAATTGCCATAATATTGTCTCAGTGTTCTCATTGTCATAGTCCTTTAGTCATTTAGTGGTCGTATGCCGGTGGTGGTGAAAATGAGGGTTGCTCGGCAATATGGTATCTTACAAATAAGCGATTAAAGATTGCATTACACTGTACAACACTGTAGATGCAACTGCGAGAGAGTAAATGTGAAGGGGAAACAATTATAACATGGTTAAAAAGTTGATTTTGCTTAATCTATCTATCTATCTATCTATCTATCTATTATTTAGTTTTTGATGCTGTGAGTCCCCCCTCCCTTTACTCTCCACGCTAAGTCACTCCCCCTTAAGAGTGCTACTGCTTTACAGTTGTTGTGCATTCCTTTAATGAAACTACTGAACATTACATCAGGTTTATGAAGTTGTAATGTATTGTTTTGTATCATGCATTTGCATACCGATGGAAAATTGCTGTGCAGGAGCAATGGGGTCTCGTGGGATGACCTTTGGATAGGATTGTACTGCTAACCATGACAAGGGTTTGGACAAGTTCCGGGAGAGATTTCTGGATTACTCAAAGATGCATGGATGAGATCTAAACCCTCTTAAGGGATGTTTTGATGAGGGAACAATGTTATAATATGGTAGAAAGAGAAAAAGTGTATTTAGCTTAATACCCCATCTTTCTAGTCTTGTGTGATGAAACCCTGCTATATACATTGCTATTTGAGATTTCAAATTTATCAAGAATGACAGTGCAGAAATTCTGCTTGTTCTCCGCTTCTCTGTGTTCACTGGTGCCTGCCTCCTTTCCTGCTTGTTTACTTGTCCCAGGCATTTTTGGTCTTCTCTCTCCATGCTCCACTTCCCCTCCTCTCCGCTCTGCTTTCTGTTGCCACCTCTCTCACTCCTCTTTCACATCTTTGCCCCAGTCCCTTATTCTCTTGCCTCTTTCCTCCTCCTCCTGATGTCTCCTCTTCCTTCCAATGCTCCTTAAATCCCCCTCTCTCTGTCAGACCCTCCACTGGCAGCACACACACAGCGCCAAAGTCATTTAGCCCTGTCACATAGCTCAGCGTGTTGGGCTCCTGCTCCGGATTGCTCAGACAGCCCTTTCACTGCTGTCTGCTTTATGTCTCTTATTTGTGAGTGTGCTGGGAGAGACAGGGGCAGGTGCACAATACACAATGCAGGTAAAACTCCTCTTGTTTATTAAATTTGCAGTTAACTCTTACTGGAAAGCTTGTCCAATCCACAGCTTAAGATGTTTTATTTTTCCACCAAACTAGGGTGTAATGTTTTGTGGAAAATATCTAATTGTAATTTTTTTGGGACAAATATTGCCTTTGTGATTAGATTTGCAATTTACTTTTTAATAATAAGATTCTTTTCTATTCAGATTTCAGAAATGACAAAAAAATAAAAATAAAAAAATGAAATATGAATCGAGAAACTGATACCAGAATCATAGTTCAAACTATGTTTGTACAGACCAAAACACAGGGTTATCAAGTTTCTTTTGTTGTTGTTGTTGTTTGTGTAGGAAAATTATGGTACTTAAAAAAATTGCAGCCTTTGTGATTTGCTAGTCTAAACAACAAAAACGTTGTACAGATGAATTAGATTAAAATGGATTATGTGAGGGTTTTAACTTGATGAGGAAAACATATATTTTTACATTTGTTTCACTAGTAAAAATTACCCAAATAAATGACATGCTATGTAGTGAAATTGTGTACAATTGTATATTTACATACAAAACATTAAGGAGCAAATAAATTGCAATACACAATTTTGTCAGTTTTTGGTCAGCAAACTGCAGGTTAAGTTTAAAATAGATATCTCTGGACTGAATGGACTGAAGGGTAAATCTGTTTTTCTCTGTCTACTTTGATTACATTTGTGGTCTGGAGCCAGTGATTACACATTAGGGCTTAGAATGAGAGACAAATGAGGGGATGGAGGTGTAGAATGAGAAACAGATGAGAGGACAGAGGTGTAGAATGAAAAACAGATGAAAGGATGGAGGTGAAAAATGAGAGACAGATGAGAGGATGGAGGTGTAGAATGAGAGAAAGATGAGGAGATGGAGGTGTAGAATGAGAGACAGATGAAAGGATGGAGGTGTAAAATGAGAGACCGATGAGAGGACAAAAGAGTAGTGGAGATATAGATGAGGGGATGGAGGTATAAAATTAGATGAGAGGATGGAGGTGTAGAATGAGAGACAGATGAGAGGTTGGAAGTATAGAATGAGAGACAGATAAGAGGACTTGAGGTGTAGAATGAGAGAGACAAGTGGTCAGAGGTGTAGTGGAGATACAGATGAGGGGATGGAAGAGTAAAATGAGATGATAGGAGTGAATATCTTATGGGCCAACTGGCAGTGAAGGTTTCTTTTAATGAAGTCCTATAATTTATAATACAATATTTGCACAAAGTACAGTGCCAAGCAGTGGCCACTGTTCAGCATCTGGGTAACAAGAATGAACAGTATAAAGTTGAGCGAGAGTTACACTTCAAAACTATAGTAACATGCTTTGGATTTGTTACCCTCACTGGTACATTTTTTAAGTTGTTCATCTATTTTGTTCCTCTTTATTTAGATGATAAGGATTTATATGGGACAACAGTGGAAAGGAAAAGTTAGTGAGTGAGTTAGCTGAAGAGTTGGTATTTTTTCCTATATATTTGTAAAGAGGCATGTTGAACTCATGATTCACAAATTGAATCTGTCTTTATTTAAATACATTGTTTCCTAGTACTTTTTTCTTCACAAATAGTTGTTTTTGCATGAACTCCTACGCAGGAGTAGTCTTGTGAGAGCAGCTTGGGTCAGATACTTAGAGGTACGTAATAGTTTTGAGAGCTTTAGCTATGGACACTTTTCAGTCAACTAATCGATCGGCAAGACATGTCATAAGTCCACCAAGAATTTATTTAGTCAAATACATCCCTAGATTGTATTTGAAGCCATTCTTCTTTCTGTGTGACTGATAAGCAGTAGTGGATATATTACCATAGAAGGCAATATCATGTTATCTGTTGAATAAAGCTCTTGGCGTCTCCCCTCTGTAAAGGTCAACTGAATTACTGTTTATGTATGTGTGTGCACATGTGTGTGTGCATGTGTCTGTGTGTATGTAGCATGACATCAGCGGGCTACTGGAGTCACATGATAGAAGCAGGAAGTGGACGTCAGGTGCGAAGGTCCTGGAGGATAGCAATGACCTCTGCAGTGACAATAGACTGATTCAGAAAGAACAATGACCACGAGCTGAATGGTGTACTCTGTATGTATTCACAATTACATTACTGCTCAAATCAGTTTCAAATATGGGTAGTTAAAGGCACTATACCAGATTTTACTGTCCTCAGAATACAGGGTTCTCAAATGTATCAAAAATCTGATATATGAATCGATTCTAAAGCTAGTATCAAAACTAGATACTCATTTGTATTGTTTACAAATAAATATTGATATGAAAGTCACATTTACTGGACAGAAATGAACCTTTCCTATATAGCTTTAGAATGATCTTGAACTGTATCAGAACAAGTATAAGACCACATCAACTATGGACCACTATGGAATCTACTGTACCTGGACGACTGAGGGATTACATAGATATAAGGTCACATGGTAATAAGAAAGAAAATACTATAATTTAATATTGAAAATCACATTCTACTGTCTAAATAGTGTTTTTATTATCATCATGGTATCAGAATCGGGACTGAGTATTGAATCTATTCCTTAGTGTCAAAACTGGGACACTGTACTTTATTTTTTACAGCTTACAGATGTCTAAAGTTAATTAATTCACCACAGTGAGTTATAGGCACATTTCCCATCTTTCAGTTTTACTGCAGTGCTGACATCCGGCATCCTAACAGTGCACTTCCTAATTCTCAGTGAGAAAAAAGGAAGAAAAAAAAAACACTTCATAAGTAGATCCAGATAGCACATCACAGTCTCAATTCAAATGTAAAGAGAAGGCATTTTACTTCTATGGGGTATTAACTGCTAATACAACATATTTAGATCCCCATGTTTATTAATTAGAAAATGCTATATTCACAGAAAAAACTAAATTATTAACATGTTTAATAAGCTTCGTTTAGTTTTTTTGTTGCACCAAGTCCCCCCTCCCCTTGCTCTTTGTGCTAATTCACTCCCCTTTCAGAGCACTATCACAACAATATAAAATGGAAGAAAAAAAGTTGATTTTGAAGGGTACTTCCTTGTACAGATATATTCCACAAGGAAGGGTAATATGCAAAATCAACTTTTTGCTGAAATACTCAGGTACAGTCTCTTTAAAATGGTGAGGCAAGGAAAGGCTAGGCAAGTTTATTTGTATTGTGGAATTCGTACACAAAGTAATTCAAAGTGCTTCACAAAATAAGAAAGAGATTCAAATCACAATACAACAAATCAAAACATAAGTGATCACAAATAATCATCATAAAATTAACATTAGAGGAGAAAAGGGCAGAATAAAAACCTTTCAGTCATATGCACACCTAAGAAGAACTGTTTTGAGCCTGGATTAAAACATTGTCAAAGTAGAGGCCTGTCTCACATCTTCACGGTGATTGTTCCAGATTTTAGAGGTATAAAGCTGAAATGCTTAGTCCTGACTCTGACCACCAGCATTAGGCTGGTCCCTGAAGCCCTCATAGTGTGAGATGGTTCATATGGCACTAACCTGTCAAAGATGTACTTTGGTGCTAGGCCATGGAGAGACTTGTACTTGTTTAAAGTCTATTCTCTGAGCCACAGGAAACCAGTGCAGAGACCTGAGCACAGGATGTGCTCGTACTTCCTGGTTCTAGTCAGGACCCGAGCAGTAGCGTTCTGGATGTACTGCAGCTGTATTAACACTGTCTTAAAATGGTAATATGAAGATGATTTGGGATATGTATGGTGGAGGTACGATTTTCTTCTTGTATCAGTTGATCTAAAGGTGCACTATGTAACTTTTCTGGTGCAAAGTCTACCACCTTCTTGTCTCAATACGGATGTTAGTGCATGATATGGAATGATCCACAGTTTAGTATTGAACTTTCATTTATCCATGGAGACAGTGGCAAGTTGAGAACTTTACTCCGAGCTTTGGCAATGTCTCTGGAACTGTCGTTGTGTCTGCACCTCTGGGCACAGTCCTCTCTGAAGTTGCCGTCATATGTCCATGGAGACAGTGGCAAGTTGCTGGTCAGATTTGTAGATAGGCAGACTCACTGAACAAACACAACAATACATGTTTTTCCATGGGATTTTATAAACATTTACATAGTTGTATATAAGGAGCTGTTAATTAATCACAAGCAGAGTCTGAACCCTACATTTCCTTGTTGAGAATTTTACTCCTCTCTTTCTCTTTCTTTCTTTCTTTCTTTCTCTCTCTCTGTCTGTCTTTCTACCAGTCTTTTCTCTCTACTATCCACTCTTTCTTTCTCGCTCTCTCCCTCTCTCTCCCTCTGTCCCCTGGCTGCTCATTAGACGTTTTAACAGGTGTGCTCCATGCACTCGCTTCATCACACTCTGCTCTGTGTGCCACTTCATTCTGTGTGGCACACTGTGGCTTGGGAGGGATATGCCTACAAGATTTTCACTCCAATACAGACTACAGATTTATCTACAGATGTGACAACTTCAAGGGTCAGACTGAGAAGAGGATGCAGAGAGAAGAGAGTCAGACAGGGCAGAGGATGCAGAGGAGAGGGTCAGATGGAGCAAATGAGGTGCTGGAACACTTTCTGTCTAACATATTTTACACTTAAACTGTGTGAGTGCATACCTGCCCTCAACTCTGTAATCTGTAGCCTGTTTGTCCATCTATTGTCTGAGTGCTGACGCTCTGCTTTGAGGAAGTGCTTTTGTCTTCCTCTCTGCTGTGGGAGTTAAGGTATGCTTTATTGTATCCATAAGGAAGTAAGTCCTCTGCATTTGAACCATATTTGAATAATGCTGGGGCACCTAATCAGGAGCAGTGGGACCCATCTCCAGATCTTGAGCTAGTCTTGCTCAGGACTACCTTTGTTGGAGGATTGTACATGGTGCATGTTTTGGGTTGATCGGAGAAACCAGAGTGCCCAGAGGAAAGCCATCTAGATACAGAGAAAATCATGCAAAACCTTGCACAGAACCTGGAACCTTCTTGCTGTGAAGCATGAGTACCTGAATGTTGGTTAATCTACTTGTCTGTTATTGACAAATATCTGTTTCACTGCTGGGTTTTCTAACTTTCTGTTGGTTAAATCAATGATCCTGATAAACTTTAAGAGGCAACTGCTCTTGTGATTTTGGGCTTTACAAAAATAAATGTAATTAAATTGAGTAGCCACTGACTAGTACTTGATTCAGACTTCAGACAAAAGACTTAAGAGCTGCACCACACGAAATTGGTCCCATCTAGACCAGCATTTCTGACTGTTAAAGGTTGTGTGCAAAACAGTGAAAGTTGTCAGTTTGTCATTTGCTATCCTCATCTGGGGCAGCGACCAATTTCCCCTGAGTAGGATTCATGTGACATAACTGTTTAAAATCCCTCTAGTTTAACCTGAGATGGAATTAGCTGTTTAACTATTAGACTGCAGATGTTTGACCTGGTCTGTGATTAATATCTTTGTGATTACTGGGCCTATCCACATGAAACAAAACTGTCTAATCCGTCAACATTAATAAACTACATTTTGTAAAATTATTTTTTTTTGTAATGGCTTACGAAAGGCTTAAGAAAGTTGTACCATTATTTGTTAGTGGAGCCAATCCCAGACAAAATAATGTTTAGGATCAGCATTTGAGTATTTTCAGTTTGGACATTTATTTAAAATTGCGTAGAGTTATATATACCTCTGCCCACCATCTTAAATCATGACATCATCAAATTTACCCTCACTGATACATTGTCTTAAATATCATTGGCCTGTAAATTGTTGAATTGTCACCTGATATTACATTTAAATGCACTTACGTTTAAAATCCCTCCATAACACAAGATTTAGGAGAAGAGCGTGTTTCCCTGTTGTTTACAGGCAGACAGTCTGAACCATGCGGTGTCCTTTAAACCTGCTTTTCTTTCGTTTAGTAAGTCTATCATTACCATGCACTCAGCCTCTTCCTCCCCCTCACCCCATTCTTTCACTCTTTTATGTGGCCCTTCTCTCGCTCACAAGCTTGCCTGTGTCTCTGAGGGAGTGCATCCATGTACATGTGGTCACTGTAATCACTGCTCAGTAGTCAAACAGATGGTCTTTTATCAGTGTAGCCTCAGTTGTGGTTTCAGAAACATAGCAGAGAAGTGTAATTGTGATAAAAGGGAATGAGTACTAAGGTTGTCAAAAGTATTGAAAATCAGATACAAATTGATACTATAACTAGATACTCATTTGAGCAGGTATCGATACTAAAAAAAGTCACTTTCACAGGACAAATATTAATCTTTAAATAGCTTTAGAATGGTCTTGAACTGTATCAGAAAAAAAGTATAAGACCACATAGAATAGTATATGCTCTTGGACCACTATAAAAGATATCTGGGGGACTGAGGGATTACACAGATATAAGGCCACGTGGTAATATAAGAGAAAGTACTATGATTTGAGTTGAAAATTACATTCTATTGTTAAGTGTTTTTTTAATCTGAATTAGTACTGAGTATTGAGTCTTAGTAGTCAAAATTGAGTTTGAAATGTCCGTATCGTGATAATACTAATAAGCACTGTCATGCACATGCCATTCATTAAAGGTTCTATAGTACCCCAAACTAACTTGTGTGAGCTTTTAGTAATTTTGTAATGTTATTACCGCCCCAAAAACATGCCTGGCCGTTTCAATGAGGCCAAAATTTACCTGTCCATCCAGGACCACACACTTTGACAAAACTTCACAAATACAAGTGGGTCTGGAATCATATCCTGTCAGGCAGATTAACCAATCAGAGAGACTCATGTGAATAAAAACAAACACAATGTCTTATGTAAAAAAAACAAACAAAAAAACATCACAGGAGAAAAAGCGCAGAGTTCTGCAGAATCAACACGTGAAGCACCAAACTCTTTTTTATCTCAGGTAGAAGAAGTGATATATTTTGTTCTGAACGATACAAGAATTCTGGAGAAGTAATGTCTTCTACATTGGAAAGATGTGGTTGGACCATCCCAAATTACAACAAAGGTTTGTTGTGCTCTATGGTCTGATTCCAGAGCCTTTTGGATTCTAACACAGTGTAGAGGGGACTGGCTGGTCAGGCAAGCTAAAACAATAGCTGTAACTTCAAAGTTAGGCAAATCCAGGGCTGAAATTATTTAAATGAGTTTAAAGCACAGTGGAGCATTTCCTGTATTACCACTTAATGACGTCACAAGGAGGTGTGTTGTGAGTTTGAAGAACTCATGTGTGAATAAAAAACAAAACAAACTGTGTGTTTGTGATGAGGAAACAATTATAACATAGATCAAATGTCTGTGTAATCCCTCAGTTGGCCAGGTCTGATCCACAGCAAAAGACAAAGTTTAAACCCTTACCATTCCGGGACATTTTGGTGAAATTGCCTTTGGTCTGACCTCTCCAAATTAAAATTAGTATTGAACTATCAGTAGTATTTACACAAGTTTGGGATCTTTGTAAAGGTAACACCTATAGTTTTACCCACATGTGTCAGAATCACTGTAAGTTTGTCTGCTAAGCATTTATACACTTTGGAACACACATAAAAAATGATTTTTCTCATCCTCGCCTAAATTTTTTTTGTTAAAATTAAGGTGCAGAGAGCTGCAGTAGGTAGCTGGGGTCAAAAATACACCATATTTCAACTGAAAATATTGTTGACCTCTCACATTTCAGATTTGAGGTCAATCTCTAAAAAAATGAGATTTTTACACTCATTTTATTGTTACTAAATCCAGGCATTTTGTTGAAAAACTGCAATAACTTTTGAATACTTCAACCCACAGACATCAATGAGGGCTCTACTGAAAGCTCACACTTAGAGGAATCTGTATCTGCACACCAAGCTGCTCTATTACTTATGTACAGTTATATAGCATATTAAAACACAATATAAAATATATATTTGTTTATAAAATATAGTCAAAACACATTGTATAGGTCAAAATTAATATATATTTACAAACTCCACACACTGCAAACAGTAAACAAACACACACTTCAAAATTTAAACAAACACACACTGCAAACAGCAGTGAAAAGCACACTGTACATGATTATGGCTTGTCCACAAAATGGTGAAAAAATGTCTTGCACCATTTCTTTGTTTTGTGCAAAACCTGGTAACAGCTGATGAGCACATCTGATAACGTCCCCCATCTGATAACGCCTAAAGAAAAACACAAACACATTAGTAACAAGAAAGTACAAAATTGAGAGGGGGTGAAGTAATACTATATCATATACATATTCATAATCATCACACAAAAACAGTAAAGGATGTACAATGATGCAGGATTTACACATGGAGTGGAGCTGTGCCTCTACACTATACTCTACCTGTGTACAGTAAAGCTACTGTACTCTACCTGTGTACAGTAAAGATACTGTACTCAACCTGTGTACAGTATAGCCAAACTATACACTGTCTTGTTCAGCTGCTCATTGGCTGTTAGGTTAAATGCTAATGTGTGCACATCTTATATTTTTACTTACAATAATGTAAACTGCAGAATAACACAACACCTTTCAATCAATAGACAAATGAAGTCTAATTCATACAGCTAAACACAAATGTGCCAGAGCGCATGGTTCCAATGTGCACTATGTGCACAGAAGTGATGCTAAGAATTACACACGTTATATTTTATCTACAATTATTTAAATAGCAGAATAAACCACGCTTACCGATCCGAGTCCACCGTGGAATCTGCCACGAACCGCTCCGGGTCCGAGATGCCTCTGGTATAACTTGTACAAACATCCACAGTGTCCTCAATCGCGTACTGCCTTTGTTTTGTCCGTTTTGTCATGTTTAGAACGCAAAACTGTTGCAAAATCACAGTGCGTAAAATTACGCATACTGTACGCACTGTAGTGTCTGTTCTGCCATTTGTCATCAGACCCATATGCTCCTTCCTGTCCCTTTACGAATTAAGGTGACAAAGGTCATAAGCTCACACTGAGAGGAATGTGGGAAACTCTTTACAACTAAGTTCTCGACCTAAGGTATGGAAAAAACCAACATATGTCAAGGGGCTGTCCTATAGTCCCATAGGGTATAAGTAGAGGTGAACTCCTTTGTTCATGGTCTTTCTCACATTGGCTCAGAGAATACCCAGACTCTGTCTGTAATTGGCATATACTCTGTTTTTGTAATAAATAGCATTACACTATCAGAGCCTGTCTTTTGGGTCATTTCATGAATACATCCCACTCCGGACCTCCGGGCTTCTACTGAAGGTGAGCTGCTGTATGCAGGTTAAACCAAAGCACGAAAAGCCGTCGATGCATTCACTTTCGTTACGCACACGGCCTGCTTCGTCTGTTTACAGAAAACCATGGCATGTCATACATCCTTGTGTTCAGCTGCTCATTGGCTGTTAGGAGAAAACGTCACTAAACATGTGCAATGTAACTGGTTGATTCTAGAAGAGGGAGAGTGGTGCGTAAACTTTCAGTCACCTGTAGCACTGATTCGCTGTCTGTGGCTCCAGTAACCCACAACCCCCACCTTATTGGCCAAACTTGGTGTCAATCAGAAGCTAACACGTTTGTTTATCACTGAGAAACAAAGTTGGAGCTCTCTGAAGTTTATTATGCCTGAAAGAAATGCAAAAAATGATGGAGCAGATTTCACTTTCCTGCAGCAGATTGGACATGGAGGATCTAACTTACTTTGGGGACATAATTTCTTGACTGGATTATATTCTCTGGACCTGTACAGAACGAATGAGTTTTGTGGGAATATGTTTATGTTTGACAGAACAAAGGTGAAAATGGTTTGCATATTCGGAAAGATGAGACCCGTAGCTTTCATTTGATGTGTAGATTGTGTGGGTGATGCAGAGTGAAAGTTGTAAAGAAAAGGCGGAACGGTAAGTGGTTAAATATTTCAACTGGTGAAGAAACATCTTCACTCACGATTTGTCCAGTTTAAACTTCGATCAAAAACAGTGCAATTTAGGCCGTTTAAGTAAAAATCCTACATTTTGGAATTTTTTTCTTCTGTTCCATCCATCCATTTTCTTACACTTAAATGGGGCCGGGTTGTGGGGGCAGCAGTCTGTGACCCCAAGATGTTTCCAGACCAGTTGAGAGACGTAGTGCCTCCAGCAGGTCCGGGGTCTTCCCCAGTGCCTCCTCCTGGTGGGTGTCCAGAACACCTCCCTAGGGAGACGTCCAGGAGGCATCCTGAACAGATGCTCGAGACACCTCATCGGCTCTATTCCGAGCTCCTCCCATGTGACTGAGCTCATCACCCTATCTCTAAGGGAGCGCCCAACCACCCAGCGGAGAAAGCTCATTTCAGCTGCTTGTATCCGTGATCTTGTTCTTTTGGTCATTACCCAAAGCTAAGACTATAGGTGAGGGTAGGAACATAGATTGACAAGTAAATCGAGAGCTTTGCCTTTCGACTCAGCTCCTTCTTTACAGCAACAGTCCAATACGTGAGGCAAGGACTCACCGCCCACCTGGCGAGGGCAAGCTGCCTTTTTTCAGTCGAGAACCATGGCCTCAGATTTGGAGTAGCTGATTCTCATCCCAGCCACTTCACACTTAGCTGCAAACCACCCCAGTGCCTGCTGCTGGTCCTGACCCGATGAAACAATCAGTACAACATCCCCTGGAACAGGTCTGACTTACTGCCAGCAATGCGAACACAGCTCCTGCTCCGGTCATATAGTGACCGGACAGCCCTCAGAAAAGGTCCCTGCACCCTCTTTGGTTTAGTGCAGCCTCCCTTCCTTATGTAAAACTGCACTAAACTTTTCAAGAAGGGCCATGGCTGGGAGACTCGGGGATGACTCACTACACTGCCATCTTCTGGCGCACCCCGTTAATACAAGAGTACTTCAAAATTAAGCATATTAATAAACATATGAGTACATCATTACAATGACGATTTAGTGCAGTTTATCAACAAGGGAGCTATTTATAGATGTAAATACAAATAATCTACAAATAGTCTAATTACCAAATAACAGAAAATGTGACTGCACACTTGTGACTGTGACTTTGTGTGTGTCACATATAGCACAAGGTATGTTTTTGATGACTATGATTATAACATAGATCAGAAAATAGCATATCTAGTTTGCAGAAGAGCATTGCTGCCCAATGGTTACCCAGTATTACCAGCGGTCACCCACAGCTTTCAATATCAGACGAGATTGGACATTGATGAGGAGGTATGGCCTGCATATTTACTATGTAACTTTCTGGTGCAAAGTGCAATAGTATAATATATATATATATATATATATATATATATATATATATATATATATATATATATATATATATATATATATATATATATATATATATATATATATATATATATATATATATATATATATATATATATATATATATATATATATATATATATGTGTGTGTGTGTGTGTGTGTGTGTGTGTGTATGTATAATATATATATATATATATATATATATATATATATATATATATATATATATATATATATATATATATATATACTACCTCTATTAACTATACATATACTACCTCTGTTAACTACATGGTTTTTTAGGTATAATATTTCTGTCTCTCTTTCTCTCTCCTTTCCAGCTCATGTTTTGTAGTACAATCTCCCTGACACCATCCATTGCACCATCTAACAGCAGCACGCCTTATCTAAACACTATCTATTTTTAAACACTGCTTGTAGCCTCCTCTGTTATCTCCGTCTGCTCCCGGCAATAAGGCTGAGTGGAAACGGCTGGATTATTTAAGGGCAACCCAAGGTCTACAACTCACGATGCTCACAGCAAAAGCAAGGTGACAGGCTAAAACTAGAGAAAGGGAGAGTGAAGAGAGGATGCACAGTCAGATGGAGCAGAGGATGCCGAGGAGAGGGTCAGATGGAGCAGATGAGAGAATCAGAGGGAGGAGAGGATGCATTGGAGAGAGTTTGAGAGATTAAAGGATGTGGAGGAAAGGATCGGAGGGAGCAGAGCATGGAGAGGAGAAGGTCAGATGGAGCAGAGGAGAGGGTCAGAGTGAACAGAGTGTGCAGAGGAGAGGGTGAGATGGAGCAGAGGATGCAGACGAGAGAGTCAGAGGGAGGAGTCGATGGGGAGGAGAAAGTCAGATGGAGCAAAGGAAAAGGTAAGATGAAGCAGAGGGTGCAGAGGAGAGGGTTAAATGGAGAAGAAAAGAGGGTAAGATGGAGTAGAGGACATAGAGAAGAGAACCATAGCGGAGGAAAGGGTCAGATGGAGCAGAGGGTGCAGAGGAGAAGGTTAGATGAGCAGAGAATGCAGAGACAAAGGTCAGATGGAGCAGAGGACCAAACGATGCAGAGGAGATTATTTAGATAATTTAAGGACAGACAAAGGTCTACAAGTCACCACGCTCAGAGCCAAAACAAAGTGTCAGGAGGACAACAGAGACCCAGTGTTTACCATCAGTGCAATCTGTGAAGTAAAAGCTGTTTGTTGGGCTTGTCAGACAAATTTAGTTTGATGGGAGGGACATTAGGGTCAGTCAAATAGACATAGCACATGTAGTACAACCTAGGCAATACGATACATACATATACATATATATGTGTGTGTGTGTGTGTGTGTGTATGTGTGTGTGTGTGTGTGTGTGTGTGTGTGTGTGTGTGTATAGATTATATAGATATAGATATATATACACACACGCAACAACAACAACAACATTTTGGGGTCAATATTTATCGTGCTTTTGAGGTTGACTCATTATAGATACAGGCAAGGCAAGGCAGGTTTTCTAAACAGAACAATTTTGAGCCTGGATTTAAACATTGTCAAAGCAGAGGTCTGTCTCACATCTTCAGGAACACTGTTCCAGGTTTTACCTGCGTAAATATGAAATGCTGACTCTGGGCACCAGCAGGAGGCCAGTCCCTCCTGCTGTGTCTCTGACACTAACATGTCAGAGATGTACTTTGGTGCTAGGCCATGGAGAGACTTGTACACAAGCAGAGCTGCTTTAAAGTCTATTCTCTGAGCCACAGGAAGCCAATGCAGAGACCTCAGAACAGGACTTCCCAGTTCTAGTTAGGACCCAAGCAGCAGCATTGTGGAAGTATTGCAGCTGTCATAACGCTTGTTTGGAGAGACCAGTGAGCATCCCGTTGCAGGAATCTAATCTACTGGATGCATGGATGGACAACATTCCTGTTATTGATTTGATGTGGCTGTTAAAATTCAGATATAAACCAAGCAAGAAGTGTTTCATTCTGGTATTTATTTATTGCAGCTCATGTTTTTTGTAAACTTCTACAGTCATCAGTATATTGCACATCAAAATTTGTTATCATGACAAGCCTAGTATTACCTGCAGAGGAGAGGATTATTGGTTATAAGAGTTACGGAGGACTGGCAAGGTCATATCATGCAAAATGTCTTTAATTTACCTTTTAACCGTGCTCTAATACTAAACCCTCAATAATCCTGTCTCTCACCTCCCTCTCCAGAGCTCAAAAGGCTTCCCTCTTGCTCCATCATCAACATGACTTTGTAAAGTGTGTGGCCTCTTTTCTGCTGTTTTGTTTAGCCTTTCCTTTGAGAGGATCAAATGGATCCAAGTGCATATGGCAATATATATATATATATATATATATATATATATATATATATATATATATATATATATATATATATATATATATATATACTATATATACTCTAAATTTTAGACAAACTCTAAGTTTGTCTCTGTCAAACTCTATTTGGTCACATGGGTTTGGTTTCATGATACACTTAAAGCTAAGTAGGACTATAGCCAGACCTCTGTTTCCAATGAGACATTTATGTATTAAAGTTCCCTCTGCTGTCTGTCTGCTGGAGATGGTTTTTATGGCCTTAAAAACTCCAATTTTATCTATGACAGCCAAAATGTAAACAGAGCATTTTTGAGTGCTCAGAGAAGACAGCTTTGGATTAATAAAAAAGAGTGAATGAATAACAATCAATTTTGCATAATGTGTTCTTTAAGTGGAAGTTTGGGAAGAAAACTTGGTGGAAAAGCTGAAAATTACAGGAAGTAGTAGTAGTTTTTAAGCATGAAATTTTACAAATTTAAGTTGTTTTTATTTGTCAAATAACTATTATTAGGTAACAGCTATGGAATGACTTCAGCATTTGTCCCATTTGTGTTCCATGCCAAACCAGGAAATAAAATTGTGAACGGCAAAATTGTCAACTATTATTATTATAAATCTTTTATACAGATATGCTGCGTATGATTTTGTGCAGTAGTACCCGACCCATCAATCACGATCTTTGAGACAGTGGGAATAGATCCTAAAGGCCTGTTGGTTTATATAAAGTTTATTGTTTGCTTTAAAAGTGACGAGTGCAAGTTGTTTTTTTTTTTGCTACTTTCCTTTGAGTTTTAACACAAGAGCCAGACTTCGTCTGCTCATGCTGGGCTGCTTGAAGGAAAGAGGAGAAAGAGGAGAGTCATGCCAAGGAGCAGGGAAGAGGAGGCAAGTAGTACCATAGTATATAATCCTACCTTTTCTTGCTGTGAATGTCCTTCCCAAAGCAGTTTGTTGTTAATGTGTGCCAAAGGAAAACTGACTTTCTCAAAGTTTCAAGCCCTTCCCTTCAGCATTACCATGGAGATTACCTCACTAATAACTAATAAAATAGAATAGCTACAAATGAGGTCTTGATAAGCGTAAGTTTCTATTTGGTTATGGCTAATATTTACAAAATAGTCAGCTGTAGCCTTTTAAATGGAAGACATTTAACTAAAACATTTTCCAGGTTTACATTTTTTGAAAATGTTATTATTGGGCTATTAGTAGGTTTACATCGTTTTATACTGTACAATTATGTTTAATCAATAATACAAAATCCTACTATGCATAATACAATGAATTAAAACTGCAAGGAGTGATAAAGGTCCCACGCAACCCTTGCAGCCGTGGAAGAGCACGCCAGAGTGGGAGAGCTGCATATCAGCCTTAGCTAGACATGTGATTCAATATTTCCAGTGTCTTGTTGATAGAGATAAATGTTTACACATACATACATTGGGTTTGTCCAGATCTGACAATTTTTGGAGTTATAGGGTTTTTTAAGCTTTCAAAAAGGCCACTCCGTTAAGAGCTCGTCATGACCACACTCTGAGACTTGTAAATGGGCCATAATATATTTTTGTTTTATGTGCCCACAATGAAAAAATAGGCTCTGCTCCCTCCAAAATATTCCATAGGGCGCCACTGAGCCATCCTGCAACGTAGATTCTAGGCGATGTTATGTAACTTAAATTTGAGTCGATCTCTAATTTTATGGTGATTTTCAAGAATTTTTGAGCATGTTTTCTTTCTCTCCGGAGCGATTTAGTTGGTGGAAAGGAATAATAATAATAATAATCTTTTTTTTCTTCAATTTTTTACGCCTAAACCTGAAAGTTAGAATGATGGGACTGTTACATGATTCCACATTATGAAGAGCCTTTCTGTAAATTCTTTCGCAAGTCCACAACAAATAGATTGGCTTTATGAATTTGAAGGTAGCACTGTAGAGCCATCTTAAAAGATCATTACGTCCAGCTCAGAAATGTGCATGCATGGGGTCCATTCAAATCTGACAATGTGTGAAAGATAGAATTTTAAACATTTTTCCAAAAATGTTCATTTTGTAAAAATGTAGTCAGCATTTTGTGAAAAAATGTGAAAAATCACCATGACCAAGCCCAACATTTTATTTAAAACCTACAACAATAATAATTTTGGACACTCAAAGATACTTTACAAATAATACGATAGACAGTGGTGGAAATCATGGGGGTAATGGCAAAATGAACAGGTGAGTTTTCAGTAGTGATTTGAAGTGCTGAGTTCAACTTCCTAATGAGTTGCGGGAATGAGTTCTAGAGGGTGGGGGCGACGGCAGTGAAGGCTCGGTCCATCGGGGTTTGGTGCTTTGTCCTGATGAGGAGAGTGAGGAGGTTGGTGTCGGCTGAACTGTTCTGAGGTGACTGATGGGGCGGTGCTGATGGAAGAGGTTGGTGAGATAGGGAGAGACCAGGCTATGGAGTTGTAGGTGATGAGGAGGAGCTTGTATTGGATTTGTCTGGAGTCTATTTGGTGATGAATGCATAAATAAGGAGTTCTGCATTGGGCTGAGAGAGGGCAGGGCAGGAATAAAACACTTTAAAAGGACCCTCATTATGCTATTTTCTGAAATATGTTATAATGTTGTTTCCTCATCCAATCCATACCTGGGGTTGTGTTTTGTTTTCTTCACACATGTTTAACACACACCCTGTACATTTAGTTCTTCTTCTGAAACACTCTTTCCCTTGTGATGTCATTTGATGTTACAGGAAGTGCTCCACTGTGTTTAAAACTCCATACACCTTCACTAAAATCTATAATGTGATTTTTTTTTTTTATCAGATTGTTTTAAATATCAGTTTTTGTCTTGTTTTATTTATTTATTTATTTTTGTGAGACACACAAAGAGCACATCACTTCTAAGCATGTGCTCACACTAGCCCATTCAAACCATGCCCAAGCACGGTTAGCCCCTAAAGTGCGGGTGTGTACAGAGTGAGTGGGATGGACTGGCTGGAAGAGGTGGGCCAAAGGACAGCACGGTCACTCATATTCTGGCACACATGTTATGTTTACAAGCCCTGTCTGGTGCTGAGGAGAGGATAGAGGATAAGAGGAAAAAGTGAATGCTCCAAAACTCACGCCGAATGCATGCACATTCTTCCAAACAGATCAATTTGAACTTACAATTGGATTAATCAATGTAATAGATTTTTTTGCCAAGCCCTAGGTAGCTGTTAACTTGAAAACTACCACTACATGACATCAGAAGGTGGAATAGAGCATTTTAAACAGACTAATAATAAAGGATTACTCAAACATGTGCGAATGAAACAAAACACCAGTAAGTTTTTGATGAGGCAAGAGAGATAACATGACTTAAAGCTCACAAGAGTCGATTTGGCATAATATAGAACTTTTATGCCTGCCAGACAGCAGTTGTGAAACTGTGAAGTGCAAATACAGCAAGGTTTTAAACTGGTATTTTGGGAAAGAATCACAAAGACAAAATATCAACTTTTGCCTGTTTATGGTAAAAGGAAATATTAACCCATTTTTGATAGTATATACAATGTACAAATGGTCCTCGCTCACTAGTCTTTCTTATAATGTGACAACATCCTGACTTCAGTCCTGTCCCCTTCTACACGTCAGAACACTTCAGGGCTGTTGGCTTCACACATGAAATCTGATTTGTGTCACATTTTATGTGCATACAAAAAATAAATAAATAAAAAATAAGAAATCTGATTTGAGAAGAAAGTCTGACTTGAGCATCAAGACCTGCAGTGTGAATGCAGCCTCATACACTTCAGGACCACAAACCTTCTTGTTGAAAGTTTGAAAACTGCTACAAAATGGATGCGTTGTTGATATTAATATTCCAAACGGTTTTGCCCGTGGCCTGGCAAAACCGCCAAAAAATCAAAAAATCTATCACCATTCTGTCAGTCTGTATCTGGAAGTCCCACAGGATCTTGGCTCGATCATTCTTCACTACCTTTGGAGGTGTTTCCCACCTTGACCTGGGGGTTTCAAGTCCGTACTCTGCACAGATGTTTCTGTACACTATGCCCGCCACTTGGTTATGCCGCTCCATGTATGCTTTCCCTGCCAGCATCTTACACCCTGCAGTTATGTGCTTGTACTTGTGGATCTTGGATGTTTCATCCTGGACTGTGGCTCTCACACTCACTAGTCCTCGGCCTCCTTCCTTACGGCTCGCGTACAGTCTCAGGGTGCTGGATTTAGGATGGAACCCACCATGCATGGTCAGGAGCTTTCGTGTCTTAACATCTGTGGTCTGTATCTCCTCCTTTGGCCAGCTTATGATTCCTGCTGGGTATCTGATTACTGGCAGGGCGTAGCTGTTTATTGCCTGGGTCGTATTCTTGCCATTGAGCTGACTCCTTAGGACTTGCCTTACTCGCCTGAGGTATTTGGCCGTAGCTGCTTTCCTTGTTTCCTCTTCAAGGTTGCCATTTGCTTGTGGTATACCAAGGTACTTGTAACTGTCCTCAACGTCTGCTATTGTCCCTTCTGGGAGTGAGACCCCTTCTGTGTGGACTACCTTCCCTGTCTTTGTCACCATCCGGCTACACTTCTCAAGCCCGAATGACATTCCAATGTCTGTGCTGTAGATCCTGGTGGTGTGGATCAGTGAGTACATGTCTCGCCCATTCTTAGCATACAGCTTGATGTCATCCATGTAGAGGAGGTGACTGATGGTGGCCCCATTCCTGAGTCGGTATCCATAGCCAGTGTTGTTGATGATTTGCTGAGGGGGTTCAGACCTATGCAGAACAGCAGTGGGGACAGTGCATCTCTTGGTATATGCCACATTTGATGGTCACTTGTGCAAGTGGCTTGCCATTGGCCTCAAGGGTGGTTTTCCACAACCTCATTGAGTTTGCAATGAAGGCTCTTAGAGTCCTGTTGATGTTGTACAGCTCCAGGCATTCAGTGATCCATGTGTGTGGCATAGAGTCGTAGGCTTTCTTGTAATCAATCCCAGCCCACAGGTTGGTCTTACGGGTTCTGCAGTCTCGGGAGACTGTTCGGTCGACCAGGAGCTGGTGTTTGGCTCCCCTGGTGTCTTTGCCGATGCCCTTCTGTGCTGTGCTCATGTATTGATCCATGTGCCCATTTCGAACCCGGTCCCCCCATGTGAAGGTCATAAGACTTACCAGTTGAGCTAACCAGTACCAGTCAGCACACACATATGTATATATATATATATATATATATATATATATATATATATATATATATATATATATATATATATATATATATATATATATATATATATATATATATATATATATATATATATATATATATATATGTCTATGTATGGGTCTATTCATACATATATATAAGACCTATAAGGTCTATTCCATGGTACTGGAGAGGAGAATCCGTCCGATAGTTGAACCTCGGATCCAGGAGGAGCAGTGCGGTTTTCGTCCTGGTCGCAAAACACTGAACCAGCTCTACACTCTCCATCGGGTGCTCGAGGATTCATGGGAGTTTGCCCAACCAGTCCACATGTGTTTTGTGGATCTGGAGAAGGCATTTGACCGTGTTCCTTGTGGTGTCCTTTGGCGGGTGCTCCGGGAGTATGGAATTCGGGGCCCTTTGCCTCTAGTAAGTCAGACCTGTTCCCAGTGCATGTTGGACTCCGCCAGGGCTGCCCTTTGTCACTGGTTCTGTTCATTATATTTATGAACAGAATTTCTAGGTGTGGTCAGGGGCCAGAGGGGGTTTGGTTCGGGAACCACAGGATCTCATCACTGCTGTTTGCGGGTGATGTTGTCCTGATGGCTTCTTCGAGCCAGGACCCTGGCACTGGGGCGGTTTGCAGCTGAGTGTGAAGCGGCTGGGATGAGAATCATCTCCTCTAAATCCGAGGCATGGTTTCTCGACCGGAAAAAGGTGGCTTGCCTTCTCCAGGTGGGTGGGGAGTCTTTGCCTCAAGTGGAGGAGTTAGGTAGGAGTCAAGTATCTCGGGGTCTTGTTCACGAGGGGCGGATGGAGCGTGAGATTGACAGGTGGAACAGTGAAGTGTCTGCAGTGATATGGTCGCTGTATCGGACTGTCGTGGTGAAGAAGGAGCTGAGCCGAAAGGCAAAGCTCTCGATTTACCGGTCAGTCTACGTTTCTACCCTCACCTATGATCATGAGCTCTGGGTAATGACCGGAAAGATAAGATTGCGGATTCAAATGGCCGAAATGGGCTTCCTCCACAGGGTGGCTGGGCGCACCCTTTGAGATATGGTTAGGAGCTCAGTCACGCCGGAGGAGCTTGGAGCAGAGTCGCTGCTCCTTCACGTCGAGAGAGCCAGCTGAGTTGGCTCGGGCATCTGGTCAGGATGCCTCCTGGACGCCTCCCTAGGGAGGTGTTCCGGGCATGTCCCAACGGGAGGAGGCCCCGGGGAAGACCCAGGACTCGCTGGAGGGACTATGTCTCTCGGCTGGCCTGGGACTGCCTTGGGGTCCCACCAGAGGAGCTGGAGGACGTGTCTGGAGTGAGGGAAGTCTGGGAATCCCCGCTTAGACTGCTGTCCCCGTGACCCGGCACCGGCTAAGCAGAAGAAAATGGATGGATGGATACAAAAAGAATAAACGTTTAGGTGAGCTATACTGGTCTATAGTGTGCTCAGTCCTTAAAGGGTTAAACAGAGGGACCACCACCCCGGTTTGCCAGTCCAGTGGTACTGTCCCTGACCACCACACTGTGTCAGCATGTTTGTACAGATCTAAACTACAGGGTTAGCAGTTTATATACAAAATAAGACAGGGGAATTTGTTGTTTTGGAGAAAACAGTGGTACAAAAAATAATAAATAAATAAATAAATGATGCAGCCTTTGCAATTTGCTTATTGCACCCATTCAAATAGCAATTTCAATTTGACTGTTATTAATCTTGCAGTCCTAATTAAGTATATCTGTCAGTACTGGTGTGAATGTAATTTAGTCATAGCTGCTGTATATGGCAACATGTTCTGATAATGAGTAAGATTTTCCGACAAATTCCCACTATTCCCTACAAAACCCTTTTCTCTTTTTAACCCTTGCTCCCATAGATCATATATATAAATGGACATAGCTAACACACGGGGTCGCGGCCGATCATCGATAAAGGGGGATATAATATACGAAGGTTTGAACTTTGAGAGTGTTTAAACAAGAGAAAAATGTGAGAAAATATTAATGCCTCTCTGAGAAAAGTGTATAATGTGTATGGTGAGGTGTTTTACTGCCTTAAAACATATAAACATATAAACATATAATAATTGTAAAAAATAAAGCTGACTGCTTCGGGGATTTCACCTATTGCGGGTTATTTTTAGAAAGTAACCCCCGTGATAAACGAGGGACCAATGTACTGTAAAAAATATGAGCACCAATAAATAAATAACAAAATGCAACATTCAAGTAATTCATTTGTGTCCATAATGAGTCATACAAGTTCATACTTTAACCTTCTAAAGCTCAAATCTCCTCAAACGAAAAAAAAAAAAAAAAAAAAAAAAAAATTCCCCACTAGTAAAAAAGAAAAGGTATCCACAATAAATATTGATCCCTAAAAATTACCATACCATTTGTCATGTATTAAAGTATAAGTTGATATTATAATTATCATGAAAGGCCTAATTCAGAGTCACAGAACAGTATGACACCACTGTACATCTTGGCTATGTCCGAATGTCCACACTGTTCTCTACTTAGGGCACTATTTAGGGGTCACACCATTGTTAGTGGTGTTTGAATGTTCAGTTGGTGAAAAAGTAGTGCACTCAAAATGTCCCACAATGCATCTTGAAAAGTAGTGTCCAGCTGTGATCACTAGACTGGTTAGTATGGATCACAATGCATTGCAGTAGTCAGAATAACAACAGCGGACGGCGGGAAGCTTCTAAATGAAGGCCAGATTATGACTGAATGAAAGCAGATAGAAGTTCTAGTTTATTGCCATTGTTGTGTCAAGTTGCTAGTGTTAGCCTCTTACCTTAGTTTGAGCTGTTAAAAGACCGATAATCTCCACATCTCAAACAAAAAGATGAATAATCCTGCCCATTTACATAATCCTTCTTGACCAAAACTTGTATGATTATTTTTAGTCCATAAATACTTGTGTGCCAGTCCAATTTCATCATTATTTATTAGACAAATCAAAGAGTTTAGTAGACTTTTTTTTCTCCCAGACGCCAGAATCACGTGACCCAAATGTTGAATCACTCTGTGAATAAGGGGGACTATATAGTTCTCTAAAGAGTGCAGGCCTATGTAGTGAATGAGGGTTTAGGGACTAGGCTCGACATTCAAACACAGCCCTTGTTTGTGCACATAAAGCCACTGCAGCAGCATGCTCTCTGACAGCTCCATATTTATAATTCTACTGCACTGCTCTGGCCCTGGCTCTCGTATGGACACCATCTATCTGTTGTTGTAGCCTATACTGAGCAGAGACAGCCATGTGCCGGTGTTTTCATTTCCTGTGGGCTCTAACCCTTCCGTGACCTCTCTGTGACACCCGCTAACCCTGTGTTATGAGCACATGTGTGACAGACAGGTACAGAGCAGGTGAGGCAATATGTCGTGTATGTGTGTACACCTACTGCTGTTTTAAAGGTGTTGTAGTTGATTGGTACTTATTAAATGAAATGAGTTTTTAAAAGTAATTTTTAATCATTTGTTTTAAAAAGTTATTTTTAAACTGTTAGCAGTGGTCCAAACTTTCCTAACGCTTGCTAAGAAATGCCCCTATCCAGCTTTTTCAGTACCTCACATTTCATGATGCTCCGTATATAGAAAGTCTACCTACTGTATAGTTACATTGAACTAGGTTGAACAAGTATCAACTTATAAATATTTAGGTGCTCAAGTGGACGATAAGATGAGCTGGCATGAGCATGTTATGAGTGTGTGTATCAAGATACGTCAGTGTCTGTATTTTATCAGGAGGAGGACTTTTTGGAGTCAGCTAAAATATATCATTGACATTCTATGGAGCTAGTGCTAAGGTACAGAATAGTCAGCTGGTTTGGAAATTTGACTGTCAAGTATAAACTGCAGATCTTTAGACTGGTAAAACTGGCTGGTAACATCATTATTGTGATTAATCTGACCGGATCACAAACCATCACTGAACAGTCATTTGTGTGACAGGCTCTGAAGATCATCAGAGATCCCTGTCATATACTCAACACAAAGTATGAGCTCTTACAGTCTGGGAAGAAATACAGGGTTTCTTTAGGTATAAAAACGTGTCCACACCCTAGTCGATAAAATTGATTAACGGCATGGACTGACTGTGCAGATGTGTGAAGCCTGAGTTGATTGTCTAGTTCTTTTTGACTTTTGTTCTGTCATATCTATGACAGTTAATGCTACTGATAAAGAAAACCTGAAACAAGAACCCTGCTTTGAGATGTGAAATGTACTGCAAGTAAAGCCATCCACAAAAATCCCTTTAATCAGAACACAGAGATCCTAAACGTTGTTTAAGCAAGGCCTGGGGTGGATGCTTCATCTCTTTTTATCCTCCTCTGTCTTCCTTCTCTCTCTCTCTCTCTCTCTCTCTCTCTCTCTCTCTCTCTCTCTCTCTCTCTCTCTCTCTCTCTCGCTCTCTCCTTCTCTCACCTAAGTAGACAATCGCCTTACCCCCCCTCTCTCCTCCTCCTCTTCTTCTCCTCTCTCTCCTCTTCTCATCTCTCCTTTTCCCTCTTTCACTCCCCCTTTCTTCTTCTCCTCGCCCCCCTCATCTCCTCCTCACTCCCTCTTACTCTCTCTCCCCCATCTCTTTTACTCCTTCATTCCTCCTCACCTGTCCCCACCCCCACTCCACCCCACCATCCCCACTCCACCCCACCACCCCCCATCTCCTTTCTCTTCTTTTCTTTACTACTTCCTATCTCTCCCCCTCACTCTCCCCTTCACTTCTTCTCTCCTCCTTTCTCCTGCTTTTTCCTCTCCCTTCTCTCCCTTTCTCTCTCCCGCTCTGTGGTCAGACATTGGGGCCAAGCAGGAGGTGCATGGCCCCAGTGTCTGACCATGCCATGCATTTGTCATGAGTAGCTCTGAAACATAGATGAGAACAAACAACAGAGTTGTTTGTTCTCACCCCCCCCCCCCCCCCCCCCCCCTCCTCCTTTCTCTTGTGGTAAACCAAGACATGTATATGTATATAAAAGTGGTGTAGAGCAAGAGCAGATAGGACATGTAGGCTTCACAAACATGTCACTATAATGTTGTAACCTTCTAAGTATAGCTCATTGCTGCTGTCATGCGTAGTACTTGGACACAATCATTTAACCTTGAAATAGTGAAACTTTCATGTGAATCACTACTACACTGATATACTACTACTGCTATTACAGTGCACTACTACATTCACTGCCCTACCTGTATATCTATTCCCCCATAAAAAAAACCCCCAAAAAATCCAAAATGTCTGTCTGTAATCCCTGAGTTGTCTGAGTAAGTTCCCTGCGAAAGAAAATTGAATTCTGTCAACTGGGCATAGAGTGCAGATATTCAGTGAATATGTTAGGCCTCTCATCCAGGAAGCTTTGTCAGTTCTGACAAGGTTCTGCAAGTCACAGCTTTATAGCTATCTGAAGGGAAGAGCTAAGTGCACACCCTAATTGTTTACAGTAAAGGAGTATTTGTTGTTTGTAAAGGTGTGAACTGTTCCCTGAGACATATTTTGTATAATTGTTCCTGTACCTAATGAGTGGTCTAACTCCTATTATCATAGTTTGACTATCCTTATTGATTTATTTGTTTTGGGTTTGAGTTGACAGTTCACACCTTAGTATAATAACAGATACCGTATTTTCTAAGCTATAAGTTGCACTCTTTTTCATAGTTTGGCTGGGGGGTGCAACTTACACTCAGATGCGACTTATATGTGAAATTATTAAAATACAATGTTCCCTTGATTATCGCGGGGGTTACATTCCAAAAATAACTCGCAGCAAACGAAATCCGCGAAGTAGAAAACTTAATTTTTTTAAATGATTATTATATATATATTAAGGCTGTAAAACCCCTCTCCACAC
The DNA here is from genome assembly GCA_019594935.1 of Periophthalmus modestus. Classification (NCBI taxonomy): domain Eukaryota; kingdom Metazoa; phylum Chordata; class Actinopteri; order Gobiiformes; family Gobiidae; genus Periophthalmus; species Periophthalmus modestus. The sequence goes on from JAIEZT010000107.1 coordinate 9,760,961, forward strand.
ACTTTGTACACTTTTCTCAGACAGACATTAACATTTTCTCACATTTCTCTCTTGTTTAAACACTCTCAAAGTTCAAACCTTTGTAGATTTTAAAAAATAAGCACAGTTTTATAGAACCAAACCAAATACTATACTGTACTGTAAATAAAAATGTCAGCTTTTAGAGATACTGTAACAAACGTAATTTTTAATCAACCTACGAGGTTGGACACATAAGAAATGATTAAAAATGGCATATTTCACAGCTCCCCTGACCGCTCCTCTTTGTCCTGGCGCCACTTCTCTGTAATGTCTCGTAATGTTCTTTTTCCTGCAGTCACTGATCCACAAATCTAAAGCAGACTCCATCCACACGATGGTCTTGTTCCTGCAGTTACAACCCTTTTTGCATCCTTGTGAAAACTTATTGCTGTCGCCCTTATGTTACTTTCTTCGTTCTTTATGTCAAGTTTACATGTAAAGTCTCTAGTGGACGCGCATCTTGGCCACACTGCGTTTCTGTGGCGCGTTTCAAAGCATCAGAGCGCCACAAATCTGGCGTTGACGTGGCGCATCTTGAGCAGGCGTCAGACACTCTTTTCACAAGTCTAAAAGTAATGAATACACCAAAGCCAAACTCTCAAGCTGGTCTGCAGCGTTTACAAAAAAACAGGGAAAACAAAACATCCAAAGTCACTTGCAGACTGCAACGGACGCTCTGGCATCAAGAGCACGTCAGAGGTGTTTGCTCTCAAATATAAAGGCGTCCAACTAGAGGCGTCCCACGCGTTCTTGACGCGCCAGTGTCTCAGAGTCACACTGCTAGCATCAGACATTTACGTAAATTTGGCTGAACGCATTCTGTACTGTACAGGAGACATGGCACATCCATTAGCTAATCAGGATGCACAACACAATGCGCGTTCATACACTGTAAAAAAAGCATGCAAAAATGCACAAAAAAATCTGCGAAACAGCAAGAACACAAAAGGTGAACCTCAATATAGCCAGGGAACACTGTATACAATTCGTTATTGTCACACTGACAACTGGGCACAAGGGCACTCTAGGCTTGTGTATCAGTATGGCAGCCACACGGAAGCGGTGCTTCATCTACTTCCGGAGCAGGCAGAGTTGTTCAGAAGCCACACCGAAGATGAAGAATCAATGGATTTAGTGATTTGGAGTGAAATCAAGAGTAAATTTGTTAGCTGTTTTTTTATGCTGTAGTTATCCGATTAACTGTTAATATCTTGCGTTAACATACCAGACACGTATTCATTGTCTAAGCGTCATGCAGCTGAATAAATACGTGTTATGTAACAGTTGATTATTCATGCTACAGTTCACTTGTTTGACGACTAGTTGCAGGCGGAGGGTTTGTAATACCTTTAAGAAAATTTACTTGACTTGTTTTCTTTTACACATTTCATATTTAATTTCCCCTTATTTATCTCCCCTTCATTTATAAGACCATAAAGATGATCATTTTCAGGTTGCGAAAATTACTTCCTGTATTCCGGTTCAGCCTTTTACTCTAATGCAGTGTCTAATGTCTTACCTGACAGAGCACTATTTAAGAAACAATTGAGAAGTAAAATATAAAGGTTTTGGTTCACAGGTTTGTTTACTACGATGGCGTATTACTGGCACTTAAAAAAAATAAATTCTGCGGGCGCTACAAGAATAAAGTCGTAGCATTTCGACATTAAAGACGTAATTTTACAAGAATAAAGTCGAAGCCAGAAAAAGTCGTAATTTTACGAGAATAAAGTCATAGTACAACGAGAATAAAGTCGTAATTTTATGAGAATAAAGTCATAATTTTATGAGAATATCGGCTCCTGTGTGTGAATGAGTAGACTCTTATGCGTTAACCATGTTTCCCCTCTCATTTACCCTCTCGAAGGTGTATTTGGAGTGATTCGTGCAATTTCAGAAATCAGTTTTCGCACTTCTTTTCAAGACGCAATGTTGCCAATCAACCCCCGTTTTCACCTTCACCAGCATAAGTCCACTGCTTTGTACTTCTGCCACTTACTCTTCTCTATGAATAATGTCATGGCTTAACCTGGAAAGTTCCAAAGTTTAGCATTAAATGTATCTACTTTGCAATTATAATTGTTTTTATTGCTAAAAAATGTGTGAGGGAGGCTTGCCTCTTCATAGATGTAACATGTAAATTGGCTTGGTTTAAAATGGCTCTTGTCCCCATCTGGGGTATGATGTAATCACATTCTAATCTGAAAACCACTAACATTCACATTCTAGATGTTGATCATGTCATAATTTTAGATGGAGGGCAGTGGCTTATATAACTCTTTTAACTCTAATGTAATTCTTTTTTGAATTGTTGTTGTCAGTGTGTACAGTTTTATATTTTGATTTTGCTATGTGGCTTGGCTGATATAGGTTTGTTGCCTGAGCATTGCACAGAATCTTGCAGCTAATTGCACAGAATCTTGCAGCTAACCATAAGTATGGTTCAAATAGGGCCCAGGAGAAATCTCAGAATTACCGAGACATGCATGGATGACATCTAAAACCTCTTCAGGCATGTTTTTGATGAGTGAATTACTTTATAACATGGCAGAAAGCTCAACAAATATACATTTTTTAAATACCCTCTTTCTAATGAAGCATGTATACATCTATTTCTGTAGCATTGTCACATTGAGCAGATGCACCCATTTATCATACAAAACTAATTATCTTCTGTTCCTCAAGTTCAAAGTGCCATCAACACCTCACACCCTGAAAGTCTCACCTTTCTAACTCATGAAATGCCTGTACCCAGCCTGACTTTTTGGGCTGAGGACAGAAGAAGGCAGCGTGCATTACATAAAGCGTTACATAAAGTAGTGTTTGGTGTACGCTCTGACCCACAGTGACCCTTTGACTCACTCCCCGGAGAGTACGCCACTCCCCTGGGCGATCTGTTCTTTTGGTGAATGCACTGCAAACATAGTCACATTCTAGGATTTTTACATGAGTTAATGTGACTCAGATTACTTCTTAAAAGGCCCATATTGCGCTATATTCTGATCTATGTTATAATGTTGTTTCATCAAAAACATACCCAGAGTTGTGTTTTGTTTAACACACAAATCCTATATTTATGTTGAGTTCTTCTCTGTTTCTCTGTTCCACCTTATGATGTCATGTGGTAATGCAAGTGCTCCACCGTGGTTTTAAACTCCATGCCCCTTCACTGGAATCATCTGAATAATTTCAGCCCCGGAATTTCTCATCTCTACAGAACTAAAGGTAAAAGGTGTGAACTTGAAAACTACAACTACATGACATCACAAGATGGAACAGAGTGCAGTAGTTTTTTATTTACTTTGTTAACTTATTGGACCTGCTTCTTTTTCAGCGTAAATTGAAAAAATTGCACTTACCCCAATGCTAGAGATTTTTTCTATTTCAATTAGTCAAGAGTAGGGCTCAAGATTAATCAGATCAAAATGCTGCAGTTTTTAAAGTACCACAATTTCCTCCACTAAAAACAAAATATCCTGTCTCAAAAACAGCTAATCCTATAGTTATTATTTCATATGAATAATAATTCAATTCTTTATAAGCATCAATATGGTTTCCGTAAAAATCACAGTACTTACATGGCTTTAGTTAATTTGTTAACCTCTGCATTAGATAACAATCAATTTATTTGTATCTTTATCAAAAGCTTTTGATACAGTCAATCATACAATTGTACTTGTACTTGTAAAAAGATATAAATATGGCTTTCATAAAAGGTTTTAAGTGGCTATATATGATCGATCTCAGTTTGTTTGTATAAATGGTTGCAATTCAGTGTGGAGTTCCCTCAGGGGTCCATATTGAATCCTTTATTATATGTTCATTGTTATTGTTATGTTTATTATACTTATGTTACGACTTATGTTGTATATCTCAAGAACTTACTCCAATAATGTTTGTGGATGATACTACTGTATTCATATCTAATTTACACTTCATTGTACTAAGAAACCAAACCAATGCTTATCTGCTTATGACAAATGGTTCAAATTGAACAAATGATCTCATAAATATATATGTTAAAAAAAAACAAATCTAACAACATATGATTTTTTTTGAGGCAAAACCAAAAAAAAATAATAATAAAAAATTCGACCACTCTTATAATTGAAATGCATTCATTTGATATAACTCATATCTCAACCACTAAATTCCTGGACATCATTGTGGGTCAGTTTTATAAACTGGAAAGAGCATGCAGATTGGGTGACCATAAAAATTAACACATCTCTTGGTATTATAAGAAAAGTCTGTAAATTTGTGGACTGAAAATCAATACTTACATTATACTAGTTTAATTTACCCCTATCTGTTGTATTGTAATATAGTGTGGGCAAGCTCTGTCAAAACTATGAAAAAATGTTAATGGTGCAAAAATGTTTTGTTTGAATTGTGACTTATTCTATGCCACTAACATCTCCTGCTAATTTATTCTACAAACGTAACGTATCAAATTTGTATTTTTATGTATAAAATTACATGTTCCTAATTGTGCCACATCAAGAGCTCAGTTTTGCCTATGATACAGAGGCTGTAAATGTGGAGCTAATTTTCACATCTGACTAGTAATGGAATATCAGAAACGTAATTTAAAAATAGTTTAAGGACATGTTTGATAATCATTCAATTGTTGGATGTTTCATGGACTTTGAATCCATATTTGAATACAAATGAAACATCAGTCTGTCAAATTACAGAACCCCAACATGACAAGCAGGATGATCACATGCAAATGCATTACTTTCTTTGATGCTAGGCATGAAGTTAGCCATAGTCAGATATCACATCAGGGGTAAATCTGCACATTGCTCTTGTTTACATACTGACAATTAGTGAAACTAGCAGCACAGATACTGCCTACTAAAGCAAACAATTATCCCAATTATATAACTAGAACAATGTAATGCATAAATAAAATGCATATAAAACTTATGTGATCAATAATAACATTGCCAGATCTGCATTGCTCTTGCACCCTTCTCTTTCCTTGAGCTTTTGCCTTTTCTGAAACAGCTGGTTGTGCCATGGCTGACACCTCACAAATGAACACTGGACATTTATTCTTGTAATGAACTATGGACAGCGCCAGTAAGGGGTATTACCTTAGGTTACCTGTGTGTATACTGAAGTGCTGTAAAGCAATTTGCCTATCGCGAAAATGAGAACAGACTCCTGAGAGTTGACCAAGGGTCAGTGGCAACCAGGTTGTATGCCCATTTTTTTTTCCATTCAGAGACAGCTGGGGGAGCCTTCAAACACCCCAAAATTACCTTTGCAACCACCTGAGGGACTTTACAAGACATTAAATAAGAAAAAAACGTTGTTGTAAAACAAGAACAGAATCCTGCACACCATCAGTCCTTTCAAAAGTTTGTTTATTTAGTACAATGTTTTGGCGGGATCTCTTTCTCATTTTAACTAATACACTATAAAAAACTAAAAAGGGCATGTACCTTTGTTGTGTCTCTCCACAGACATAATATATCCACAATACAAAAACACTGGCTATGCCCAAAGCCAGGCTCAAGACCAGAAGTAACAAAACCTTTTGTGTGGCAGCGTTCAGACTATGGAACAGCCTCCCTCTGCCTGTCAGATTCTCGCAGTCCTTAACACAGTTTAAGACTAGACTGAAACCTCACCCACCTCTTCCCCCTGGCTTTTCATGCTAGCTAGACAGGATATCTTGTTATCTTTTTTCTGTGAAGCACTTTAGGCAACTGAAGTTTAAATGTGCTATATAAATAAAATGGAATTGTATTTCAAAAGATGCAAAACTAACCCAAAACAAATTACTTTTGTAGTTTGTTTTTGTTGTTCGTGTGCCAAATATCCAATCAAAATGTAATAGGAGCTTTGTCACCTTGGAGCTTTGTCACCTACGGCTAAAATTGCTACACTGTTTTAAATAAACTGAACTCTCTATAATATAATGTGTTCTCAGTGTATGACAAGATCTAGGGCTGCAATTAATCACAATCAAATCAAAATGTTGTAACATCAGGCAAGAGGGACCAAAATGACAGAACTCAGGGGTTTTTAACACTGTTTATTTACAAAAGTACAAGGTGCAAAATGACGGTATTAGTGATGTTACAGTCTGTGTCGAGGCTTTGAAGTGTGTGTCGAGTAATCAGTAAAAAGTCAGGCGAAGTGTGGTTCGTGTGTGTTTTGTGTGATGACGTAAGAGATGATGTTCGAACCTTCCTGAAGCACAGTACCACGTGACTGATTCGGGAAGTGGTTTGCTGGTTTGGCCGCGTGCCATTTGAAATAAAAGGCACAGCGAAGAGCAATGGAGTCGACCCACACATCTTGTATTTGGTTATTATCTGCGAGTCTTGAAAAGATGGAACCAGCCAAAAAAAAGAAAGGTTTCCCCTGTTTGGCAGTACTTTGACTTGATCACTCCCAACAAGGTTTGTCTTATATAGAAATTATAAAATTACACAATGTCTCACAAATAAAATAAATACAAATATTGGGGTTTAATTCTCTGTATTTAATTAGATGTACTACTACAAGTAACACCAGTGCATTCCTATTTCTAATAATGTGTGTCCTGTGTTACTGTGGTCCTATCACTGGTTTCGTAGTGCATTTGTTCAATTGATTGCGCTGAGGTGGAAACTAGATTGTAGTAGATTTTATTGACCTCTTGATGGCGATATAGAGTAAATGAATCTTTATGAAGTGTCGTTACATGTGCCGGCACAGTTGACTGAAAGTATCAATACTTCATGGGGCTTCATTTCACCATCACTATTTGCCGTGGTCCAAAGGTAGAGCGTGAGTTGCAGAGTCTGAGACGGGGCGGACAGTACCGGTAGAGAAGAGCAGGGTCGGAAGTGGGAGAGCCGAGCTGGTTCAGGGAGTGAGATCTGGTGAGGAACAAAAGTATGTGGTTAAGCGAGGTCAAAAAGCAGGGAAACATGAACAGAGCCAAGCAAGGTGTACCACATAGATACACGGATGATTTCAATACTGGGAGCCCATGCATATGTGTACAGAGCACATGCATATATGTGTGTATTTATATAAGTTTAGCAGGGACATTCTTGTGTATGCCTGCCTCAGCTGTTTTCCACACACATATACAAAGTATGTATGTACACACACAGATATATATATATATATATCATATATATATATATATATATATATATATATATATATATATAAAGTATGTATGTACACACAGATACATATATATATATATATGTATATATATATAGATATATATATATATATATATATATATATATATATATATATATATATATATATATATATATATATATATACACACACACACACGGTATACTGCCATCACTACAATGTACTGTATACTTATTTATTTTGCTGACAGTTTTACTCACAGGCTTTTTGCAAAATGCCACACTTCAAATTCATGCCAACTGATATTTTTGCATCCAGTGTCCTACTAGAGCTTCAACAAGCTTTGCTCTGGAGTGAACCAATTCATTGAAAGGCTTCAATGGTTCATGAAGCATCATCTGCCGCTCAAGATAAGCAAAAACCAACAACAGAAAACACCCTGCATATATCCCTGCTACACTGATGGTTCCCCAAAAGGCTGGCTTGCCCTGCTTTTATACCCAGAAGCACCTGCCCCAAGTAAGCACCATATTCTTCACAGGTGCTATGGGTTGAAAATTAAGCCATATCTCTAACTCAACTAGCTCTCAACAGCCTAAGTCCCTTAACTAAAAAGTGTTTAAAAATAAACTATAAACAGATCTCCCTCCACATGGTCCAACACACCCAAAAAAATGGCAGACCTAGGGCAGATGAAGCTCTCTCTCTCTCTCTCTCTCTCTCTCTCTCTCTCTCTCTCTCTCTCTCTCTCTCTCTCTCTCTCTCTCTCTCTCTCTCTCTCTCTCTCTCTCTCTCTCTCTCTCTCTATATATATATATATATATATATATATATATACATATAACACCATACACATATACACATACACATACACATCACATACACATACATACACACACACACATACACATACATACACACACACACACACACACACACACACACACATGTATATATATATGGAGACAGATATATGCAGACAAATATGCAGACAAGACCCAAGGTGTAGGCTGTGAAAAGAGGCCCCTGAGACAAGTGTAGGGTGTAAGATGCTGGCAGGGAAAGCATACATGGAGCGGCATAACCAAGTGGCGGACCCCAAGGTCGAGGTGGGAAACACCTCCATAGGTAGTGGAGAATGATCGAGCCAAGATCCTGTGGAACTTCCAAATACAGACTGACAGAATGGTGATGGTGAACCAACCGGACATAGTGGTGGTGGAAAACAACAGACCAAAGCCGTTGTGGTGGACATCGCAGTACCAAGCGATGGGAACATCAGGAAAAAGGAGCATGAGAAAATAGCGAAATACCAGGGGCTCAAAGAAGAGCTGGAGAAAGGCCTGGAAGGTGAAGGCATCAGTGGTGCCCATGGTCATTGGAGCACTCGGGGCAGTGACCCCTAAACTGGAGGAGTGGCTACAGCAGATCCCCAAAAATATCAGACATCTCAGTCCAGAAAAGTGCAATACTAGGAACAAAAAAGATACTGCGCAGAACCCTCAAGCTCCGAGGCCTCTGGTAGAGGTCCCGAGTGTGAATAAAAAAGAGGGGATGAGAGCACCTGTGGAGGGAAAGCAGGAGATTTTATTCATATATACCATCTATATATATACATATATACACTGAGGTATATATATACACATACACACACACACACACACACACACACACATATATATATGCGTATATATATATATATATATATATATATATATATATCTCAGTATTTGCGTCTATCACGTTTGTGTTTGTGTCTGATAGACACTGTCATCAAGGCAACACCACAGGTTGTTACCTTCGCTACAGGTTGATACTAGCGGCAAAATCCAAATCGCTTGCTGAATCAATCACATGGTACAGCCGGGCAGCGAGGCTTTGGATGTCATCATTTTCAGCTCCTCCCATAAATGAAGCAAGCCCTGATACGCGCATTGCGGAAATGCCCCCTCCCCTACTCGGCACACGCTTCGAAGCCTCAATACGGAATGTTACACCACTCTTTGTCTGGATCATGTGGAAATTCAGGTAAGTAAATGGATGAATTAACTAATAAAGTATATTTAAAGTAACAGGTGTGTATGTTGATTAAATTAAAAGGTGTTATCAAAAGGGACAAAGGCCCACTTTGTCACAGTTTCAAATGGACATGTTTAAAATGTGAACAGAACCCTATAATGGCAATCGCAAAGCTTGTCAGAAAAATCGCAATTACATATTTTCCCCAAATCGTTCAGGCATACTATGAGCAATTAAGTGCATAGTCAAATCTGTTCAAATCCAGATTGTGATTCCAGCTCACTGGATTTAATTCTGGATAGCTTTTCCCATGTCTGGCTTTGGGAGGAGCGACAGGGCTAATTAAATAGCCGGCCTGGGAAAGGGGCTGTCGTGTAACTGTCTGCTGTGACTGAAGTTTAGGAGGGTGAATTCTGCAGCTCAGCTCTCAAAGTGCTCAGCTTGTGTCAGTACAGATCATACTCCCTCTCACCTCCAACAAAACCTGCTAAAACTGTCCTAGCACCAAGCTGTTCGCTAACTAATTTACATTTCAACTTCCCCACAATCCTTTGCTGTGTGGCCCATCCCCATGAGATTTCAGTAACACAATATCAAAGTAGAGGCGAGAGGAATAAGAGGGTACCCTCTGTACTCTTATGGAGGAACATAGTCCAAATTTATGCCTGCTTTACTACTTTCATTAGTTTTTTGTTTTCATCTTTTAAAATGCGTAGTATCTGTTGAAAGAAACAAATCGTAATGATGCAGAGGAGAGGGTCAGATGTAGCAGAAGATACAGAGGAGATGGTCAGATGGAGCAGAGGATGCAGATGAGTCTTTATATGCTTGTAACTTTGTCATTGTTTTAATGTTTTTCAGATGACATAACATTCTATATCCTTGTAGCGTTGAGTACAATAATGGACCCTACATTGACCATGTTGAAGATTAGTGGATTTTTAGGTGTGGCTATTGGCGATGTATGTATGCAACTCACATAATAGGAACAAATGACAGAGATATCCTATTATTAAATTAAACCAACATGATTTAAAGTTAAGATCTGGGTTAAAATAAGTTAAGGTCAGGGATTAGGTAAAAAGTGGGTATTTTTCTTGTGGGGTATTAACTGCTGACACATACCACATTTAGATCACCATGTTATCTTTTATTATTTTGAAAATACTAGAGTCTCCAAAGTCTCCAAAGTTTATAAGTTAAATAGTTTATAATTTTCACTTTAAGTTTATGACTCTCTCCCTTTGCTTTCCTTGCTAAGTCCCTCCCCCTTCAGAGTGCTAAAGCAACACAATTGTTGTGCATCCTACTTCTGAAACAACTGCATGTCACATCAGGTTCATCCAGTTTTGTACAGTTTTGTAGTATGTTTTATTTTTATGGAGAATTGTGCAAACATGGATGATTGCGCAAGCATCTTACCGTTAACCGTAAGAAGGGTTTAAATAGGGCCCAAGCGAGATATAGAGCTATATTACTCAAACATGCGTGGAAGACATCTAAAACCTCTTCAGGCATGTTATTGATGAAGGAATGTTATAACATGGTAAAAAATCCATGTCCAAAAAAATCTATTTTGCGTAATACCTTTCTGGGAAAATACCTTAAAAATACCTTTCTTTTAACCTTATCTGCAAACAGAGAAGATGAGGTTAAAAACAGATTATTTCACTAAACAGTCTCATTCATAAAACTTTATGAGGATTAACTTTTCTTAACTTTTCTTTTTTCACATCAAATTGTCTTTTTACGCATGCTTTATAAATAGCACCTGATCTGTAGAGAGACAACCTCTGTAAGAATGTCTGTTTTCAAGCAATAGAAATACCTGTAACTGGCTCACAGTCATCACCACCGTTTCTGTATGGGTTGGTAAGGTAAGCCTACTTAAAGAACCCAGGAAAGACCCAGGACACTCTGGAGGAACTTTATCTCTCAGCTTGACTGAGAATGCCTTGGAGTCCCCCTGAAAGAACTGGAGGAGGTGTGCGTGGAAAGTGAAGCTGTAGAGTTCCTTCTCAAATTGCTGCCCAAGAAGATAGATGAATGAATTACTTCAGCACACAGTGGACACAGAAATGCGGGTGGATGTAACTGACCATGTTTTAAAGACTTTACAACTGAAGTCAATACTTCAGTGGAGGATTTTTTTGTTAATTCTAATGCTGATTTTGAAGCATAACAAATACTGAAGTTATCTACAAATCGGAAGTCTTTAACATAAAACATTTAACGTCCTGTTTATTATGTATATTATGAGTGATAGAGCTCAGACTCAAAAGTGCAAAAACAGTGCAAAGCCTCCATTGTGATGCATAAGCCAAAATGTTAAAATGAATACAAAAGGCCTGTGGAACAACATGATTACTGTAAGTGTGGGGCACAACTGGTAATACACTTATCCCTTTGTAATGTTAAAATACTTTTGGTTTAACATTATTGTCAGTATTACATTTATCTAATTCACTGTCAGTAACTTGATCCTTAGATATTTATTTTGGCATGACTGTACAATTGGAGCAGAATTAGTAAGGATAACCGTGAGCTAGTCGAGCACAAGTGTACAGATACAGAGCCAATTGAATAACTGCAAGATAAATAGATTTAATGCTATACTGTAGAACATTCCTGGCAAAGCTCTGTTGGTATCCTTAGAAATGAAGTATGTTTGAATATGATAACATATTCATATCAGATATTAAGTTTACTGAAAACTGTGTTGTTGCTGTTATTTATTTATTCACTTTACAGCCCTGGCTGACTCGTATTCTTGGTGAATTCACAATAATTCAATGGTCAGCATAATTTATTACTTCACCGACAATTCTGCTTTCTAGTCTGGCTTCTTCAGTTACATCACCAGTTTGAGTTGTCTTGTCTTTAAGGTTTCTCACACTATATGCCCCTCTGCGATGCTCTGGCACTTTGTACGTGTTGATACAGGCACCAAAGCTCTGCTTTTATCCCTGGTGCCAAAAGTAGAGCATAAATCTGCTTCACTCAACAAAATGAGAGTTTGTGCTAAGTCTCTGACAAAACTCCAAAATGGTGCCCACTTTATTACTGCTAACCACACATGGGCATCCAGTGCTTGTAAATCAATGTTCTCTGAGCCAACCGGCAAAAGCGAGCAATGCAGCAGCCGATATGAAAGTGGATTTGTCCATTACAGTAATGCAATAAGCTCCCAGCTAATCAAATCAAACTGTCACTCAATCATGGGGGAATTTGAAACAACATGCTTCTAAAGCCGATTCCTGCCCAGCTCTTCAATCCCGACGTGCGGATGGAAGACAAGCTAGTGCTCTATTTTTATGCAGGGAGGTGAGTTCGACTTGCGTGTCAGACCGTTGACAGGCCGAGGCCACCCAAGAGAGCCCTGACGGAGAGCCGTCTCAGGGGAGCAGGTGTCGAGGAGTAACAAGCTAGAAACACACAGACACATCAAACCAGGAGAAAGACTGGAAAACAAACAGCCAAAGAGGTGTAGTTTGTTAAAGTTACTCCAGCACCACAGTTAACAACAGGAAAACCTCAGCTCCAGCACGTCATAAAATCTCAGGAGAAAAGCACCCTCAGCACAAAGCACCCTCCATTCAGAGATGGTCATAATTATTGTGCTGTTACACCACTTAGACATTTCTCATGGTTAAATCTACATTATATAACTTTTCTGGAAGAGCGTCCATCAAAGTCTTGTCTCCGTTGAGAAATCTTTTTCTGGAATGTTCCCAGAATGGCATTAAACCTGGTGACACCACCAGGTAAAGTTGCAGATCAGATCTGTGAAGCGATGAACCCTTTCATGGCAGGGATACATGGTGATTTCCCCAGAAATACAATGCTTGTAATTGAAGAAATGCAAGCTTGATAAGGTTAATGGCACACTGTGGATCATTGAACAGAAAGCAATAAGATCATGTTACTTAGTGAAACCTTAATGGTGTCTACTGCATCTGCATTAGTAAAGGGCTTGCAGAAGTAGCCAATCCTTTTTGTATATGACCATGTGACATTGGAGAGGTGCTTGGAATGGAGTCGCTGCTCCGCCACATGGAGCACGTAAAGTGGCTCATGGATGGATGATGGATTCTCATTCTCGTATGTCTCCATCTTACAGCTAGAGTTACGTCTAAGGCATCTGTGTTTAGTTATCTCTTAGTGACCCAGGTCTGGATATAGTCTCTAGGCTAGACTCTACCACAGGGGGTGGCAAACATTTTGACTCACGGGCCACAGTGGGTTTTAAAATTTGACAGAGGGGCCAGATTTGGCCTGTAATATGTAGCAAAGCATGAATATGCAAGGGTCATTGTACAAATTGTTTTCCAAACGCATTCATTAAATTAATAACACATTTATTAAATTTCAGTTAAATAAACACAGCAAAAAAACTTTGAATGAGGTTTATCCTTACCTATTTTAATATAATTTGGCAAGTTCAGAGGGCCAGATTAAAAAGCCCAAAGGGCTTGGGTGGCCCCCAGGCTGTAGTTTGCCCATGTCTGCTGTAGTATGTAGCGCATGATTCGTGGAGAGAAGGCCCCAGATGGAGCAGATGTCTCTAACTCATGCTCCATAGAGAGAAGACCCCAGATGGGGTGGAAGTTGCTGAGCACAGCAGCAGTAGCCTGGTCGTCTGATGTCTGTGCACATTACACTCCACCTGCTGTTTCTTTACTGTTACTGCCCAGGGTTTACATGGACTAGCAGTGTGCATGCACATGTGGACAGTGCGTGTGTGGGTAGAGCGGCATGCACCCTAGCATGAGGTCAGCCGTGTGCATGTTAGCATGAGCAGAGCTGAGTGCATGCTAGCAAGCTGTTTTAGCTGAGTCACCTCTTGTGTCATCACAAGCAGTAGAAGCCTTATGAGTGCATATTAGCAGGTTGTGAGACTGCACCATAGTATGTTCGAAGCTAAGCCAGAATGTTGAGGCTGAGGCTGATTTTCATAATTTTCCCAAATTATAATGTTTGAAAAAGATGCTTTGTTACTGTCACATAATGAACTGTTCTACAGAAGAAACATAAATTAATAATAATTAAATATTAAAGCAAAGATTTTAAGACATCAACATCCCTGTTTCACTATAAACCTCACTGCAGATTCCCAAACCTGCCTGTAGAGCTCTTAACACTCCAGTGTTCAGTGAAATTCTATTAAACTAGTATATGCTCATTTGAGCCAGGGCTACCCTTTGTCACCAGTTCTGTTGATTTTATTTATGGACAGAATTTCTTGGACGCAGCCAGGGGCCGGAGGGGGTCTGGTTCAGGAACCACAGGATCTCATCTCTGCTGTTTGCGGATGATGTTGGCCTGATGGCTTCATCGAGCCAGGACCTGCAGCAGGCACTGTGGCGGTTTGCAGCCGAGAGTGAAGCGACTGGGATGAGAATCAGCTCTTCCAAATCTGAGGCCATGGTTCTCGACCGGAAAAAGGTGGCTTGCCCTCTTCGGGTGGGTGGTGAGTCCTTGCCTCAAGTGGAAAAGTGCAAGTATCTCGGGGTCTTGTTCAAGAGTGAGGGAAGGATGGAACGCAAGAATGACAGGCGAATCGGGACAGAGTCTGCAGTGATATGGTCGCTGTATCGGTCGGTTGTGGTGAAGAAGGAGCTGAGCCGAAAGGCAAAGCTCTCGATTTACCGGGCAATCTACGTTCCTACCCTCACCTTTGGTCATGAGCTCTGGGTAATGACCGAAAGGACAAGATCGCGGATACAAGCGGCCGAAATGGGTTTCGTCCGTAGGGTGGCTGGGCGCACCCTTCGAGATAGGGTGAGGAGCTCAGTCACGTGTGAGGAGCTCGGAGTAGAGCCGCTGCTCCTACACGTCGAGAGGAACCACCTGAGGTGGCTCAGGCATCTGCCCAAGATGCCTCCTGGACGCCTCCCTAGGGAGGTGTTCTGGGCATGTCCCACCGGGAGGAGGCCCCAGGGAAGACCCAGAATACACTGGAGGGACTATGTCTCTCGGCTAACCTGGGAATGCCTTGAGGTCCCCCTGGAGGAGCTGGAGGATGTGTCTGGAGTGAGGGAAGTCTGGGAGTCCCTGCTTAGACTGCTGCCCCTGCGACCGGGCCCCGGGATAAGCGGAAGAAAATGGATGGATATTCTCATTTGAAGAGTGTAGAGTGTGCACGTTACCATGTGTAAAGTGTGCACGTTACCATGTGGAGAGTGTGCACATTAGCATGCTGAGAGTGTGCATGTTAGCATATTGGGAATGTGCACGTTAGCATGCAGAAAGTGTTCATGCTGTCTTGTGGACAGTGTGCATGTTAGCATGTGCCATATACTAACATATGCCATATGGGCAGTGTTCATGTTATTATGCGGAGAGTGTGCAAGTTAGCTGTGCATTTTAGCATGTGGCAAGTGTTCATGTAGAGTGGGTGCACTAGCCTGTTGAAAGGCTGTTGATTAGTCCTGTTGTGGTGGGTTGAGGACTCTTCCTGATGTGCTGTATTGGAGTGTGGCTTTAAGTGTCTCATCAGTGTGAGTGGTGAGTGTGTGCTGGCCTTATCATGAACTCGGTGCTTTCTGCTCCTCACTTTGAAACATTTATTTATTTACCCGTCACATTTATCAACTTGTGGATGTTGGCATAACTTCAACAACGATACATTTCACGGTAGAAGCCCCTCCGGATGCCTGACCAGCCAAGAATACACACTTCTGCAATGCTTTACAAAGACCTGCCGTCTGGACACTGGTTTTTATCTCCCATAGCCTGAATTCAGATAGGATGACAGGTGTATTACCCAATCAGAGAAAACTAATATGCTTACTAGTAAAAAAGATGAAAAAATAATACAAGGAACCAAAAAACACTGCAAATGTCTACATAATCGATGGGTAAAGCACTAAACACTATTAATTCCAGATGAGAGAAGTTATGATTTAGTTCTAAATGACATGACCAATGAGCTCCTCTGTTTCCTACATGTCACCATAGATTGTATGTATATAATCGCCCCTTACTATATAACTGCTGCTGTCAGGCTCATCATTTGAGTGTTAAAATGTACTAACCTGCTCTACATTATCCTTGTATTTTTTTCCCCATTGTGTCCCTTAATCAATATATGAACATACTTATAATAACAGACAAATCAGGTGCCTTCTTTCCCCGAGGTTGCTCCCACTAGTGTTAGCAGCCAGGTCTGGTGGTGGCCAGACTAAGACATCTTCTGTACAGAATATAGACAACGAACCAGTCTGGGTACTCCCACCTGGCCAGTCAAAACATCTTCATTGTATTCCACAACAAGAAATTCTATGTGCTGCTTCAGAGAGACTTGAGTGGGTTGGAGATATAGCATATCTAGTGTCTAGCTAAAAGTAGAACATATGTGTGTTACAGGAAGGTGATCGAAGTGAAGATCATTGACGATGAGGAGTATGAGAAGAACAAGACGTTCACCATTGAGCTGGGAGAGCCTATCCTGCTGGAGATCGGACAGAAGCACGGTAAGTTGAGCCGTGTGGGCCCTGAACACAACTTAGGGCCAGAGAGAGTAGGGCTGATGAACTGTGTAGTGCGCCTGATATATGTATACACAAACAACTTGTTTTATATTCAAGATTAATACATGTTGTTATTTTTACAAAAGTTTGTAAATTTGTGATCTTTTGTTCAACTTTAGATACATGTATGAGCCTTGCTATGAATTTTAAACACTGAATATTTGAAAATATTGGCTATTGGTCACAGCAGCAGACCAAATATCAGACATCAGTAATGGCCTCTCCCTAATTTTAATTATCAAAATAGTGAATTTCAAATGTATTGCACAAAACAAGTTTCCTTCCACCAAAACAGAGACAAAATGGTAGCACTGTCACAAAATAATTCACTAAAAGATAATAATAACCATATTATATAACCAAAGCATCACGATATATTGATATTTTCATGTTTTTCCACACACCCCTAATGATAAAGCAGTTCTAAAGCTGTACGCATGCTTTTTTCAGCATGCACAACCTTGAGACTCAAGACATGCCAACAGGTTTATGAGACCTAGGAACAAGTAGCTACTTCTACCTTTTACATTTGAAAATCCAGTATCCCCAACTTTCAAATCACTTCATCTTCATGATCCAAAACCAAGCCAGCTTTGCTTATGTTGGTGCTGAATGTTTGAAGGGTGTTAAAACACATATTTTTTTTCTGAGCTCATGGATTGAAAGGAAACAGTTGAACTAAAAGTGCTTTCATTAAGAACCCTCATTTCAATAGCCTTTGTGTTGTACAAGCAGCTCTCAGATTTATGTGAAAGGAAGTACTCTGGCTCAAAAAGACGGGTGACAAACAGGATAAAATGGTCCTAATCATTCTCATATGCTAAAAACTCAGTATTCAGCTGGATGATGATGATGAGAGGACAATGGAGATATTATTTCCAATGACATTTACTGTTGTGATGCAAATTGAATTAAAACACCATAATTTGTTAAGAGACACAATTTCCACACATTTACCATACCAGCCTTAAAAAGTCTTTTATGTACAATTATGTGTTGGTGATTGAATAATGCCACCATAATAACATTTAGACAATAAACTAGAAGGAATAGATGCTCTTTCTTTAGAGATAGAATGTGATTTTCAACATTAAATTGCCATCTGGTCTTATATCTGTGTAATCCCTTTATCCTGGTAGGTTCTATAGTAGGGAGGAGGCCCCGAGGAAGACCCAGGACACGCTGGAGGGACTATGTCTCTCGGCTGGCCTGGGAACGCCTTGGGGTCCCACCGGAGGAGCTGGAGGACGTGTCTGGGGTGAGGGAAGTCTGGGAGTCCCTCCTTAGGGCCCCCGCCCCGCCCCGGCCCCGGATAAGCGGAAGAAAATGGATGGATGGATGGTTCTATAGTGGGCCACGGCCGTATACTTCTTTATCTTTATTTATACAGGGGAATCCAATGAGAGACTTGGACTGTCTTTTTCATGGGTGCCCTGTTCAAAATACAATACAAAGAAAAAAAGTATATCAGTCCATATAAAACGTTAAAAACAGGTGTAGGAGTGTGTATAAAAGGTTGTCAACTGATTATTAAATTGCAATTGTGGCAAAACAAAAGATTCCAATTTTGCTTTTCCTTGAAATGTATTCCATTCTTGTGAAGGAAAACAGCCAAAAGCCCTCTTTCCCATCTCAGTTCTGGCGCGGCTAGTCCTTAGCCTTATACAGTCATGCGATCTGGTATTAAATGTTCCTGTATCAATGAGTAACAAGCAGGTGAAATATTCCGGCAGAGTTTGAAGTAGTCCCTTATACATACATTTCACACAGTGCCTTTCTCCACTAACAGACAGTGATGGCCAACACACTTTTCCATAGAGAATACAGTGTGAGTTGTCACGATAACAAATTTTGAAGAGCCATATATAGCTGAATGGTAAAAGAAAAATTGAAATCTGTCAGCAATTTGTCCACATTTTTTTGAATGAAGACACTGAATATGTTGCTGTAAATATGTAAAGTAAATATAAACAATAAACGATAATTCTGAAACTTATTTATGCCAGACACAAAAACTATTCTAAAATCTACAGTACTGTTAAAAAACATGAGCTGTAAATAGCTGTAAATAAATAACAGACATTTTACTTAGTTTGCGTCTGAATGATAAGTCAATATAGTAAGTCAATATATTGTAACAGGCCTACGTATACTCGTCTATGTGGACAAAGATCACTCTAAAGCTATTCAGGAAAGGTTGATTTCTGTCCTGTGAATGTGACTTTTTTAGTATTGATATTTGGTCAAATGAGTATCTAATTTCAATACTAGTTTTGGTATAAATTAGTATCTGATTTTCAATACTTTTGACAACTCTATAATGAACTTCATGTCAGTTTTTGATATCTTATCTTGGAGTAGATATAACGGGTTAGACTATTCATTTTGCTAGAAGAATGTAATAGTTTCTCTATTTCAGTGACGTGCTGGTTGGACATGGGAAAATGATTGGGCGATTATTCCATAATTATTACTGGGAAACCTTATTCTTATTATTCATATTATTTGATGAGTAAAAAAAAATAAAATATATAAATTAATATTAATTAATAATCTTTTTGTCACCACCGTGACACCGCCATCTAACTATACTTCTCAAGCCCGAATGATATTCCAATGCATTGTAGATCCTGGTGGTGTGGAGTCGATGTCTCGCTCACTCTTAGCGTATAGCTTGGTGTCATCCATGTAGTGGAGATAACTGATGTTGCCCCCAGGTCCTGAGTCGGTATCCTTAGCCATTGTTGTTGATGGTTTGGCTGAGGGGGTTCAGACCTGTGTAGGAGTATATGCCACATATGCGCACATATGCAATGAAGGCTCTTCCAGGCAATCCAGGCATTCATTGAGTTGTAGGCTTTCTTGTAATCAATCCAGGCAGGTTGTTCTGTGATAGGTGACTGTCTACCAGGTGGGCTGATGGTGGAGATGCCCTTCTGTACTCATGTATTGATCCATGGTGTGAAGGGACAGGTTACTGACCAATATTTGGATGGAATGTACCCTTTGAGGCAGTCTTCTGGATGAGGATCTTATGCCCTTCAGTTAGCCTTTCAGGTAGTCTCATTTTTCATACTTTACTCTTTATTGGATGTCTGCCTCTGTGATGGTTACCCTGTTATTGTACACTTGCGCTGGTTGTCTCATGTTGTCTCATGTACTTGGAGCCTTGTGTACTTGGAGCCTTTGTGTTTTTTTAACTTTGTCTTGTACAGTGTCCTTGAGTGTCCTGAAAGGCGCTTTAAAATAAAATGTATTATTATTATATTATTATTATTATTATTATTATTATTATTATTATTATTATTATTTATTATCATTATTTCATTATATATATTTGGTTTCTTGCTTTATAGCCATGGGTGCTTGTTTTCATGGGCCTCTGACAGTTGTCTCACTACTCTGTGCACTGCACTGTATATCAGCTCATTGTTTTCTGTGATGGTTGAGGTAGGGACCGCTCTCTTCTAGGAGACTTTCAGATATCATTTAGCTTCTGTAACTGGCGTCAGGGTTGCCTTATGTTCATTCGGGCCATGAGCATATCTTTCAAGGCAGGGTTACTGGAGTAGTAGCATTCTGACAGAGCCTTGTTCACGCATCTCCCCCATTTCCATCTTGTTCCAGTAGCCCATTTCTCATCAAGGTGCTCTGGAGCACCTGATGCAGACCTTGTTTGGCTGGGCGACGTCTAATCTATACTTTTTGGGTGTCAAATAAGTTCTATGTAGAAAGTACAATATCTGATGATTTGGATTCGGTAATTGCATTCCAGTTGTCATATATGTTGTATTGTTCTCCAATACAGCATTCAAATCCGTACTCTACACATTTTTAGTTTTCAATAGTTTGTCAATAATAGATCATATAATCAATAATATATTTCCTATCCTATCCTATCCTATTTACCACAAATTCCACATATATTTATAAAAGACCTGTGTACCTCTTACCCAGAAAAAAGTATTAAATAATAATGTTAGGTGTTTATTTCCTCATCATTCAAATCCACTGCTCCTTGGTGAGTGTCTCCCAGTTGGGGCAGTAAATTCTGCCTTTAAACTGACTCTGGCCGGTGTCTGTATTGCGAGGCTCTTTGCACTTGGTGCTTCTGTTGGAGGTGACTGTCGTGCTGTCAACTCCTGCATAAACAGCCTTCTTTTGGGGGGACCTAAAGCACCCAGTGAGCAGCCTGTCCTGATGGCACATAGCGTACAAAATTCTGTTCTTGTTGTGTTGTTCCAGGTTCTGCCAAAGACCCACAGTGGTTCTAGCCTGCTGGTTGGTCAAAGTTAGACTTTCTCATTCCAGCTCTCCAGAGTATGTGCAGAGGCCAAATGTAATCAATAGCAGCAGTTGCCCTATCTTGTTTCCAGCAATGCCCATCCAGTAGGTACATCTGGAAGTTAGGGAGTTTGCGCTTCTTCCTGAAATAAATACCACAAATGTTTGAATAGGACAATTGATTCACTTAAACATAAGCAGCATTATCAGACTGCACATACCTAAAATGGACTGATTTAACTGACAGTGGAACGACTCCAAAGATGTGGAACCTCTGGCACAGCGCAGTGTCTGCAGCTGGACTCCTTTGGTGATGGCAAGTCTGAGTGGACAGTGCCACAGTGACAGTGGATCCTGACATGCCTCTTCTGAACACACCAGATGAGCTGGATTCTTACTGGGTCCAGAAGAGGAACACCAAGCGCATCCT
The DNA here is from genome assembly GCA_019594935.1 of Periophthalmus modestus. NCBI lineage: Eukaryota > Metazoa > Chordata > Actinopteri > Gobiiformes > Gobiidae > Periophthalmus > Periophthalmus modestus. The sequence continues at coordinate 9,782,366 of JAIEZT010000107.1, forward strand.
TTCCCTTGTCACTTATTAGCTCACTGATGAGCTGATCCAGCAGCTAGATGGTCTGCCCTTCTCCATGTGTCCTCCTCCTGCAGTTCCAGCTCAGCCTTTGCGGTGTGCCAGTCCAGTTGCTTTTCAGTGAGAGCAGTCCAGCCTTCCTTGGTTAATTGTGCTCTCTTGACCTCTCTCAGCTTATTCATATCAGCTGCATGCTGACATACAAGCCATGAAAGGAGGTAGAGCTGGTGGGCATCAGTGGTACATCCCACAGTCACATAAAGTGCCAGATGTCAGAATATGGTCTTCAGTTTGGTCTCACCCACTTTTTTGCAGCAGCCACAGTCCACATAGAGAGCAATAGGAGGATCAACACCAGCTGTACAATACATGGAGACATCATTTAAAGTTATAGCATTAATATGCAAATGTAAGGCAGGTCAACAGACCTGTTACTATAACAATTCAAATAAGAACAACACACATTGCCCAAAAACACATTAAGGTATTGATATATCTTTGTGTTAATTATATACCTTGTGATATGTTGCCAAAAGGAAATCACCTTTTGCTGATGAAATCCACAGGTGGCTGGGAGAAAATTGTTTGTTGACCTCTGAAGTGCAGAGGGTACTCTTCTATTTGTAAAGAAAACACAAGTTAACATCTTGCAGTCTGCATATACTCTGTATGTTGGATAGTAATAAAATAATGTATGTGTCCCATTTGATATCCTTTCAACATACCTTGTGATACATATTGTACCACTTCTGTTGCCTTGGTGCAGGTCGGTTTTTTGATGC
>JAIEZT010000107.1:9788153-9813153 GCA_019594935.1 Periophthalmus modestus
CTATTCATTGTATTAGCTATAATACTTCCACATAGGACTATAACAGAATGGAACAGTTTACCCGAGTTGAAACGCATTGATCCTGATAAAAATAGCCACAATATTACAGTGGTTCTCAAACTTGAATTTAGTAGAAATGTGCCGATGGACTTTTTTTAACCAATGCCAATATCTAATATTTGGCCTGCCTCTGTGGCTGACAACTGATATTTGCAGAGACCGTTATTTAGCTTTTAAAATCCATAACAAGGCCTCCAATTTATTACTTTATTTATTAACTTAAATTGAAGTAAAGATAATTTATTAACTTTTCACTTTTGTAAAAAATAGTTAGAACATTTATTTATCTGGGATAAATAATTTGTAACATGTTTGTGAAACATACAGCCATATAACACTATTTCCATTTTTACTAATTAGTCTGTTCAAAAAGAGCACTTTTGAACAGGTGCCCTAATTTGTCAATTTTGTTGAGGTTTATAATTTCACTTCCTTGGACATGGGCAACAGAGGTGACATAGAGGTAATTCCATAACTATTACAACCATACTGTAAATAAGGGCCCAAACTCATCATATACACACAAAAGATAATATTTGACAAATAAGAAATATTTGACATTTATTTTCTTGAATTCATATTGAAGCTATGAGAAAACTACGGCAGTCTCTGTTACTATTAATATATAAAAGTATCCCAACAAATAAATTGATAATTGTTCTTGTGATTTTGTAGTGATATATCTGGCCAGCTGATTTAAACAGCTTTTGTGCAGTCGAAGCTTTCAGGATATGACAAATACGGGGGACTGATCATAAGACACTATAGGATAATAGCCTCTAGCTCTGAAGTTCAATGTGATGAAAATGTGAAAGCAAGTTTAGATCTGGAGTCTCAAGGTTAAAGAACTGCATTAAACCCGAAACCCTTCAATATTTCTGGACTTAAGCCAGTCAGGAGCAGGCAGCAGATCTCAGGCTAGAGTTAGAATCAATAATGCCTAGCACAAGGATTAGCCTTACGTGTAGCTCTGTTTAAGACCTTTTTAAAGAATGTCCCTCCCATCTACCTGTCCCCCTCTCTGTCCCTGCCCCTCCTCTGTCCCTCTCTACCACCTCAATGTCTGCCCATGTTCCTCCTTGTCTGTGCCTGTGCCCCTTTGTCCCTCCCCTGTACTTGTCCCCTGGTGTACTCTATCCCTCCCTTTCACCTGTCCTCCTGGCTGTCCCTGCCCCCCGTCTGTTCCTCCCTTTCACCTGTGCCTCCCTGTTTGTGCCTGTCCCTCTCTCTCTGTATATGCCCCTTCCTATCTGTCCCTGTCCATTCCTGTCTGTTCTTGTCCCCTTCCCTATCCCCTATAGGTGACGACGATGAGGAGGAGAGTGGGGAGGAGCGCCTGCCCTCCTGCTTCGACTACATTATGCACTTCCTGACGGTGTTCTGGAAGGTGCTCTTTGCCTTTGTGCCTCCCACAGAGTACTGGAACGGCTGGGCGTGCTTCATTGTGTCCATCTCCCTCATCGGGGTGCTCACAGCCGTCACCGGAGACCTGGCCTCACACTTCGGCTGTACCATCGGCCTCAAGGACTCTGTGACTGCTGTGGTCTTCGTGGCTCTGGGTACCTCTGTTCCAGGTGAGGAGGGGCTGTACTGTCATAGCTTTACAACACTGAAACTACAGTACTGTCACCTGGAAAGTCCAGACTGATCTCTCTCTGGATATTTTATTGATATTTTGCAGCTGGTGTCATCAACATTCCCTGGGAGAGTGATGCTAAGTGTAGGCACTATTCTGTCAAAAGCGCTATTAGACAGATTAATCTCATGTTTATTTTAACACTAAAAGCTGACTTAGTTAGAACTACAATAGGTGAGATGATCCCACAGTATCTTACACATGAAATTACACACACAAGCTAGCTAGCATTAGCCAAAAGTTTTTCAGTTATTCACTCTCACCTTTTTTGTTGAAAATCATATCCCTAAATGGGACCATGAACACCATGCACATTGATCACAGGCTCCTGAAAATGTGTTGTTTTTCAGATGATCTAGAAAACCAGTGTGCATTTTGTAAAACACCTCCAGCATAATGTCATTGTAAAGTAACAATACCCTAAGGATGTCAGTCTGGTCACCACTACCACGTCACACCTTGAGCTAGATTCAGACAGTACCGTCTAATCAAATTAGTTAATTCAGTCATCCATCATTTTAAACAAAATCTAATTCCTCTCACCTCAGATTAACAGAGTTTAGTGCATCGCTCATTGATTCTACAGAAGAAATGTTGATACAGACGGGCATACATATCTCTGATTGGCTAGTCCACCTGTCAATCAAGGCCACCTGAAAACAGGGCGATTCACTGGTGACCAGACTCAAATCTTCACAAAGTAGTGTAAAAGTGTGTATTCTGAATCCCAGGCACAACCAATACAGATTGGGTCTGAGCACTTTTTCCTCACTTTTAATCAAAATCAGAATTTAAAAAGGAAAAACAAAACTTTGCAATGCCCATTCTGCATCAGTAAAAATGTGCCACCTAACGCAAAATAAAATAATCAATCTATTCTCTGAGCCTGCTTTCAAATGTTGTACTTTTAAATCAAGGAACAAGCTTCTAAAGCTGTGCATGCTAGCAAAAAGCCATGTATGTTAATACCAGCAATGTGCTAAAAAGGAACTAGATTTTAAATACTAGATTTAAATACATGAAAAAAAATGGATGTACCTATGCATTCATTCCTGTGCTTAAGTTTCATCCAATCCTGTTTTACATTCCTAATTATGGTGAGTTACCTGTTGTAGTGAGTGCACACAGCAGACAGTACATCAGCTCATTCAAAACAAGAGTCTTATAAATGGTGTTTGTGCAGCTGCTGTGGCCCGGCATGCTTCATTATTCGTCTCAGTGAAAACTTCAGATTGGGCCAGTGTTCTCCTGTGTTCTCCCTATTGCTCCATCCATCATGCTGTTGCCGTAGGAACCAGGTGTGCAGAGAGAGAAAAAGAGAGTGTTCAGCTTTATGAGGTCGAGCAGCTCAAAGCGTACAGTACGGAGGAGATCATGTTAAAACAGGATTTATCACGTTTGTGCTGCTCACAGTGCCCTCCAGTGGCTCAGACAAACACTGCTCATTTACAGTCTATGGGTAGAGCACGTGGACAGCAGATACATTTGTAACCTGTTCTTTAACTTAACTCCAGGTAATGCTTTACCTAGAATGGACAGTATGGACTTATGGAGTGAAGCAGGTGATGCCACCACTAGACCAAGTTACAGGTCAGATCTGTGTAGAGGGGAGCTTGCTCACAATATCAGTGTATATTTATTAAAGCATATTAGAGCAATAAAAAATTTCAGGCAAAGCAAGACCAGTTTGAATCTGAGTGGTGTCTTCCGGTCTCTCAGTTTGCTGTCTGCTGACCCTGTCTGCTTTGGGACTCTCTGCTCTCAGGGCTGTTTTGGTCTCCTCACTCACACAGAGGTTAGAGAGATGGGGGCATGGGAACTACAAATAAATAGTGATAATCAGTGCAGACGATGAACCTGGCACTGCTCCTGCCAAAATGCCTGCTTTTTTTTTTCAAAATGTTAGACAGATTGCACAAATAACGACAATTAAATTCAATGTTTCAGATACTTTTGCCAGTAAAGTGGCAGCTATCCAGGACCAGTACGCAGACGCCTCCATCGGAAACGTGACAGGCTCCAATGCCGTCAACGTGTTCCTGGGCATCGGAGTGGCATGGACCATCGCTGCCATCGCCTGGCGTTCCAAGGGCCAAGCTTTCCACGTGGACCCAGGGAACCTAGCCTTCTCCGTGACCTTGTTCACCATCTTGGCGTGTGTGTGTGTGTGCACGCTGCTGTACCGACGCAGGGCCTCAGTGGCGGGTGGTGAGCTGGGCGGGCCTCGGACTTGTAAGATTGTCACATCACTCTTGTTTGGCACGCTCTGGCTCATCTACATCCTCCTGGCTTCACTGGAGGCCTACTGCCGTATACCCTCCTTCTAGAGACCTGCTACCAACTAGAGGGCAACGTATCAAAGGAATCCTTGTATTTATTCAAGTCCATGCTGGGTTTGCATGGGGCAAAGACACAAATGGGTCACATTTGGGGCATTAGATATCATAAAGAGTGTTTCTACTCTGCATCCACACTGACATGTTGTTTTCCAAATTGTATTAAGAAAATGCTGGATTGCCTTATCTCCAGAGTTGTCTAAAACTTCAGACAAACTTGTTCTTATCATTTAAGCACACTTTGCTCTCTAAAATATATATTTTTTAGCTATAATCAACATTAAGGTGGCAGCTATAGTTCAAATCAGACCCATCCAAACACAGAAAGCTACAAGACACTAAACACAAAGAAGCACAAGGGTAAGTTTTTGTGCATTAAAACTATCACTATGGTACTGATGATAAGTCATCATTTAGCCTCTTTCAGTTTGAGCAGATTTTTAGCCTGCCCCCTGTTCAATTATGTTTAATGTTTGAGTGCAAAAAAACACTCCAGGGTTCCTTTGGAGCAGTGATCCTCAAATGTTTCAGTTCAAGTATGACCTACAAAAATGTATTTAGCCTTGTGAATACCACCAGGTCTAAATTATAGGTGGGCGAAGAAAAAAATACATATGTATATATACATATGTATATATATATGTATATATATATATATATATATATATATATATATATATATATATATATATATATATATATATATATATATATATATATATATATATATATATATATATATATATATATATATATATATATATATATATATATATATATATATATATCACAATTTTCTTAGAGCCAGATCACAATATCTTTGATACAGTATTTAAGAGGTATCTAAAGCTATCTACTGTTTCTGAAGGTTTACTCTTTAGTGTGATAAGTTATATCCACCTGTCGCTCACTCTGAGCATCACAGAGGCTGACAAATAGGAGGAATGGGTGCTGGAATGTGCCTTTGACCAAGTGTTTTTGACTATAGAGCTGTATTAAATTAAAAAAAAGAGAATTACAATATGACTATTTACCAAAATAGCAGATCATCACAGGAACTAGATCACAATTTGATTTTTATCACCATATTGCCCAGCCCTAGTCTAAACCAGGACTAGGTTGAAACTAGGGTAAACAAGGTCTTAAATAACACAGACTGTCCTGCTGAAGCGTTGTAGATAATGCGCACTTGAAATTACGCAGACTCCAGAACTGAGGAGATATCTGAGTAACACCACAACATGAGAAGCACTGTTCCAGACTAGATTTTCAGAGCTAAATCACACTATTCTTTTACCATTATATAATCTTAGCCTGAAAACATCACTGTTATAATGTTGTTTCCTCATCAAAAACACTTCACTTCTGTAAAAATAACAATAAAATGTATTTATCTGGGATATAAAATCATTAGTTACATGTTTGTGTAACATACAGCCATATAGCACTCTTCTATTACCATTTTTACTCATTCATCTGTTCAAAAAGGGTACTCCGAGAATGGGACAGAGCAAAAAAATATCGGCATTGAATATCGATATTGAGTAGCGATATCAGCCAATACCGATCATTTTCGACCAATACTGATACTGGAATGCCCATCCCTATTCGGTTCCACTTTGTAACACAAGAAGTGCTCCACTGTGTTTTTAAAAGGTATCTGTTAACTTTAGAACTACTGCTTCATGACATCAGAAGGTGGAACAGAGCATTTTGAGTTTTGGAGATGTAGAAAGACTAATTATAAACATGTGTGAAGGAAACAAAACATAACTCCCGTATGTTTTTGATGAAGTAACAACATTATAACATGGCTTAAAGCTCACAAGAGTCATTGTTGTCCAATATAAGTATATATTTGGTCAGAAAAATTGAGGAAATTCAGACCCTACTGTGCTGTTTGTGTCTTTGGAACAGTGTGGATGTAGAGCTACAAGAAAGCATTATTCTTGGCCTTTAGGAATGGGACCAGATCTCATAAAAGTGGAAAATTAACTTGAGATAGATTAGGTCCAAAAAGCTGTGGTACAATGACAGAAAAAAAAAAAATCTAAAACTGTGAGGCCAAAATTGTGAATTAAACCACACAAATAACATTATAAAAAACTGCTCCTTAAAGAGGGGTTATCATGCAAAATCAACTTTTTTTTTGTTCCCTCATCAGAAGCATGCCCGAAGAGGTTCGAGATGTCATGCAGGCATGTTTGAGTATTTTAATGATCTCTCACAAAGCACCCATGCTCCCATTCTCCAGAAATATTTATAAAACATGTTAATATATTGTTTTCGCCGAATATAGCATTTTTAAAACAATAAAAGATAACATGATGATCTAAATATGTTATTTGTTAGCAGTTAATACCCCATAAATACCCCCCTCTGTAATTAGCTTTAATAAACCAAGAAACAAATAGTTTATTAAAGGTGCACTGTGTAACTTTTCTGGTAGAGGGTTTGCCACCATGCTGATCTTATAATTTTCTTTCTTGAATGTTATAGTATGGGATTTAATTTCTATTTAATTGTTCTATTTAATTATCTCCATGGAAACAAGCAGGCCACATCACCAGGCCATGTTACAGGTCAGATCTGTGGAGAAGTGGGGCCGCCTACAGTAAGAATGCATTATTTGAGAAATAAAAACACCTGTAAATTAATAATAAAAATAATATGAATACAATATATATTTGTTTAATGCCATACTGTGGAACATCCCAGGCAAAGCAATGACCATGAGACAAGTAGATGGCAGGCCCTCCACCAGAAAAGTTTCACAGAACACCTTTAAGGCTTAAAGACACTATACCTGATTTTTACTGTCTTAAAACCATGAAAAACAGAACTAGCTCATTTTAAATGTTTTGCAGTGTTCCTCACTTATTCACCCTGATGCTTATAGAGTGGACGTTTGCCATCATAGTAAAACGAACAACAACTATTATGCCAACACGTACTTCCTGATTATCTGACAATAAGATGCGTTTCTCTCAACTACATGAGCAGAAAAATCTGGTACAGGGCATTATTAAAGTGTAAAGTGTAGGTTTTATGAAGTGTAACCCAGTTATTATTGTTATAAAAATTATGTCAAAATCTCATCTTGTCTTATTCTCATGTGTGGTCTTATGGGAATAGTGTTTGGTCCCACTCCTAATGGCTATGGTTCTGAACTATAGGAAGCCTCATACTACATTGTACAGCCAGTGATTGGGAGCAGAGGGGCCCCGTGCTGGACATATACTGCCAAACCCATCCCAAAATAGGCCTCCCCTCTCTCCCCATGTCACCCCAACCGCCCATCCAACCCCGCCTGTGGCCTGCCTGCTGATGAGCCTGGACTGGATAAATACCTTTGTTTCCCAAGAATTCACTGTGCAACTATTTCTGCCTCCCTGGTTTTTTGGCCTTAAGATTCCCCCGTAGAAATCGTCATGTCATGTATACATGGTACATGGTCTAGACCCCTCCTCTCCATCAATCTACCACCATCTTTGGATTTAGCAAACTTTCTCAATGGCGTCACGTGTTGATGTTGTTTCTGTACTTGTAAAAAAAAGTGACTATGGCGACGTGCTTGGACGAACTGGACTCTCGGTGCAGAAGCTGCACTGTGCACTACATATTGTGAAGTTTACTGTTTACATTATACAAGAAGGAGGGACTCAAATGAAGGACATGTTCGGAAATGGAATCATTGAGGACAAATCAAAACTACGGCCAGTGTTTTTTTAAGTGTTTGTATTTTTAAGGCTGAGTTAAATCTCCCTTCTTAGTTATAATAACTTAAATAAATCCAAGAAAGGACAATGTAGACAGCTCAAAGGAAACATCACCAGGGCTATGCAATTTTATTGTAAAAAATCAAATCTTGATTTCTTTGCGATTAGATTTACAATTTCAAATTAGAATTCACCTTGCAGTGTACATTTTAAACTGAGTGTTATGAACTGCTGTACAAGTGATGGACGATACCAGTCGTCATTGTTCCAAATTAATATCGTGATTGATAAGTAATTACTATGGAATTATCAGCATTTTGATCCAATACCAAGACTAGACTGAGAACTGATTTAAAAATATATGTATAGCACATGTAATATATGTGCAGATAATCAAAAATATAAATAATGTGTTGAATGTATAAAATTTGATTTCAAACAGACAAACAAAAAATTAAGTATCATATTTTTGCATGAGAATTGAGCTATTAAGCCACCCATCACTATGTTATAACAATTACAAGAATCCGATACATTCCACAACATATTTGTAGTATCGAAAATCAGATGCTAATCAATACTAAAACTAGTATCAAAACTAGATACTCATTTGAGCAGGTACTGATACTAAAAAAGTCACATTCACAGACAAATGAACCTTTCCTGAATAGCTTTAGAATGATCTTGAGTATCAGAGCAAGTATAAGACTAGACACATAGACTAGTATACACCCATGGACCACTAAAGAATGGACGACTGAGGGATTACACAGAAGCCACATAGTAATATAAAAGAAAGTACCACTACTATGATTTAATGTTGAAAAACACATTCACGCGTATTGTCTAAATAAAGAGTGTTTATTATCATTGTGGTATTGGAATCAGTATTGAGTATCAGCAAGTATGGGTTCTTTTAAAGACAATACAGTAAGAGATGTATTTACCTTGTATTGTCTGTAATGTATTGAAATTGCAGTTTTGATTTGATAGTGATACATTGTGCAGGCCTTATATCACCATCTCCAAATTTGTAACTGTTCTTCAGTGTTCCTGTGACAAAGTCACCACATCCTTCAGACCAAGTAACAACCCACATTGCTTTTTTTTTTTTAATTTATTGTTTCAATAATGTTTTGGTTCCTTTTAATGACTGCCTCAGGGCAACTTGAATATGTGAAACAAACATGGCACAGAGTTTTTTGTCAAATTCATGTACTCTGTGTACAAGTAACTCATGTGAGTAACTCATGTGAGTTACTTGTACTCAGAAAAAAATATACTTAAGTAAGAGTAATGTTACTTTGAAATAATATTACTTACAAGTAGAAGTACAAAGTAGTGATCCAAGAAATTACTCAAGAGTAAGAAAGTATTTGGGAAAACTACTACTCAAGAAAGAGTAACTTAAAAAGTAACTGTGTGTACCATCTGCTATTTATAATTGAAAGTTAATGTATTCTGAAGGACAAAACAATAAATAATGCACAAAATGAATTTTTGTGCCTATCCACAAAAGGATAAGCACAAAAGTGAGACAAACTAAATCATATATGAAGGAACAGTGCAAGAAACAAATATTCAAATCATTTGTCAACATAAAGCTTTTTCCACTTACAGGCTTACTCACAGTGGGAAGAGTAACCAGAACTTTTACTTAAGTACTGTTACTTCAATAAAAAATAAAAAAAATCTATATCTATATACATATACACACACACATATATATATATATATATATATATGTGTATATATATATATGTATATGTGTGTGTGTGTGTATATATATATATAGATATATATATATATATATAGATACACACACACACACACACATATATATATATATATATATATAGACACACACACACACACACACACACATATATATATATATATATATATATATATATATATATATATATATATATATATATATATATATATATATATATATATATATATATATATAAATATATAAAAATACAATTTACGACAATTTACAAAAGTTAGGGACAGTTATCGAGAGCTGCACTAAACTGCAATTTCAAGTGTAAATGTACTGCTCTCTGGCCAGTATACAACATAGGGTTGTGTATGATATTTCAGTATTACTATGAAAACTACAGTATTTTTGTATAGTCCCAGAGCTGAGTCTGGTATAAATATATGGGCTCAATCTATACTTGTGTATGATTTCACAAAGTACTTTTGGTAAACATATCACTTTTTATTTTTATTTTTTGTAAATTGACTTATAAATGGTTTTATGTTCCTGTGTGCCCTTACTTTGACTCTGGCCAGTTTATTAACTCCTATATGTAGCAATTATATCTACATACATTTTCTATTAGCCAAAATCTACGCCAGTGTATTTAAATGCTGTGCAGTTCAAGTGACTTTAAGTTTATAGACATGCCTGCTCCTGATGTTCAATCATCTGTCTTGAATATGTCACGTGATTTATTTAAAACCATAAATATTTGAACTCATGGACCAATCATATTGCCATTGGGCGTATCTATGTACAGTATGTATTTGTGTATGTGTGTGTGGGGAGGGAGAGAGAGTAAATACATAGAAGAAGAAAGAGGGTGAGAGAGAGGGGGATAGCAGGAGGGAGGGTGAGAAAGAGAGAGAGACAGAGAGAGAGCGCGGAGAGGGGACGAGACAGGGATGGTGGAGAGAAACGGAGTGAGAAGAAGCGAAGGAGTGGAGAGAGATGGAGGGCAGAGAGAGAAAGAGTTCGTGAGAGCAAGAGGGAGCAAGGGCGGAGAGGGGGACAGAGAGGGATGGCAGAGAGGAAGAGAGATGGCGGATTGAGAGAGAGGGTGGAAGGTGAGGGAGGATGCGGGGCTGAGAGAGATGTCAGAAGTCAGCGGAGGGTATGTCATCATCCCATCCCATTGGTGGTGCATGATCCATGTGGCAGACTTTGTCGGTGTGTTGATGGAAATGTGGTATATACAGAGTCAAGTCTTTTGAACTGTTGAAGATGAACTGAACTTATTATCTAATTGTTTACAGAGACCAGACTCCTTTTGCTTTTGTTTACTCAAACAGCAAATAAAACCTGACAAATGGAAAAGGCTTAAATGTGGTTTGAGATTTTGTCCTGAGGTTTTGTCCTGACTTTACTCAAGTCAAGTAGAAGTAGCCTAGTGACCAAAATACGTACAGCAAGAAGCTTAACCAAAAATGTTTACTCCAAATATTTCTCAAAGACGGAATACACATAGAATAGGCAGTGTCTCCGCCAACCTACGCAGTCCATGGTGACGGTGCTTGGAATTGGGCAAAAAAGCGCTCGGATCACGTATATTTGTATGAATGAGCGCTGGTGAGCTGCTGTTAGCATTAGTTGAATGAGGCAATTTGGATCGACTCAGTATAAGCGGCAGTCTTCAGCCTGTATGCGCAGGCCAGCCGCTTGTTTGAGGTCGTTTTCACACTGCCACTAGTTAGGTCAAGGTAAAAGAGCATTCCCGAGAGCAGTGGATTTTGGCCGGAATAATCAGTTCAATTCAGTTACTGCTGATAAACATCTGGATGTTGATGTGATGCCAGCGGGTGATAGAATAGTGAGGATGGACTCATTGATGGCCATGTAGAACTGCACCATCATCTGAGCGGGCAGCTTGGCAATCCTCTGCTGATGGCAGGGTCCCACTTGAGGTCCTGGGTGATAGTGGTGCAGAGGAAGTGGAAAGAGTCGACTATGACATTAAAAAAAGAAGAGACAGACACAAATCGGTTGAAGTTGAATGTCACCTGGAAATTACTTGTAAACAATAAAATGTATAAAAAACATTTGCAGAAGAGCCAGCGTTATGTTCATAATGTAACAGTAACAGTGTCATGTAGTGATGTGACGTTCCGTACCGAGGCTTCAAAGCGTGTGCCGAGTAGGGGAGGGGGGCTTGCTTCATTTAGGGGAGGAACTGAAAATGATGACGTCCGAAGCCTCGCTGCCCGGCTGTACCACGTGAGTCACGTGATTCAGCAAGTAGTTCGGATTTTGCCGCGAGTAATAACAGTAAGTAAGTAAGTAAGTAACAACCTGTGGTGTCGCCTGGATGACAGCGTCAGGCAGACACAAACACAACACGTGATAGCAGACACAAATATTGAGGTCCAACGCTACATGATGGAGCCAAATACTGCAAGGCTGGAGGACCCCTTCAATACTGGGAGAGACATATGTGTATCCAGACCCCATATATATGTGTGTGTATTTATTTAAGTTAGCAGTGCCATTCTTGTGTACCGCCTGCCTCATCTGTGCCCTGTGAGCGGCTCTTTTATACACACACACACACACACACACACACACACACACACACACACACACACACACACACACACACACACACACACACATACACACACACACACACACACACACACACACACACACACACACACACATATAAATGTTTTTACACACTTTATTACATCACTATACTACTTTTGTTTAGCTTACAGTTGTATACACAGGCTTAGCTGCAAAAATGCCACACTTCAAATTTATGCCAACACACTGACACATGCGTCCAGTAGACACACACTAGAGCAAATGAAGCTTCAAGAAGCTTCACACATGAAACACTTCAATGTTTCACACAGCACACACACATCACACCATGGTTACATCCGTGTCTACACACACATACATACATATGTACACAGTATACGGCCATCACTACAATATAAATGTTTTGTATACTTTATTACTACTATACTACTTTATTTAGCTGACAGTTGTATTCACAGGCTTTCTGCAAAATGCCACACTTCAAATTTATGCCAACTGACATTTATGCGTCCAGTAGATGTCCTACTAGAGCAAATGAAGCTTCAAGAAGCTTCATGGATGAAAGGCTTCAATGTTTCACGAAGCTTCATCTGGCCATCACTGTTATGGTTACATCCGTGTCTAATGAAGAAACTTGTAACGATCTCTTTGACATCTGTATCATCTGTGTCACTAGACAATAAATGGAGTGTATGTTGAGGACACTGGACTCAGGTGGTACTTCTAATACATATCCAATAGCATAGTGATGTCTGTACACGTTCTGTTAAACGTGTACCTGTTTCCAGCAAGTAATGCTGGAAAATAAGAACAATGTTTGCGGTGACGTGAAGCAGGAACAATCGGGCTGGTAGAGCTTGAGCTTAAACCACGAGCGAATCTGGGAGCAGCGTCAAATTTGTTGCCGAGGTTGCGGTCAGACCATGGCTCTCCAAAAGCCCCTCCCCATGAAGAAATTGATTCTAGCTATTAAATGCACGGATGAAACAAAACCTACTTTGGGGTTTCGAAGAACAATTAACACAAAAACAAGGCTACAAGCTCAAAAAGGTGATTTAGCATAATATAATTAAAATTGTATTTAATTGCAGGAGGAAGTGATGTAGCTTTTAAGTACGTCACATCCGCCTCGTGCTTTCTTTTTGAAAAATGGCGCCAAGCTTTTTGGAGCCTGGAGTTTTACTACAAACAAACTTAATGATCCTGCTACGATCAGTACCAATACATAGTGATGTCCAAATGAGGCTTCATGGGGCCTTGAACTCTTTGCGACGATTGTGTTGGAATTTGGTTCATTACTCGAAGCTTCACTGATTTGAACGTGGGTGTCATCTGCTGGCGCATTGGTTGTACTGCAGCCATGCAAAAGGTTGATGGCCTTTGAGTTTCGCTGTATTTGTGCACTTTTGTTATTAAGTTACCATAGTTGGTAACTTTTACTCTGTGTTGTATGCCTCTTTGTTTCTCTTTGTCTTTGTATGTATGTTTGCCACTGAAGACAATAATTTCCCCCTCTTGAGGATAAGTAAAGTATATATTTCTAAATAAAACTGAAGCATACTTCAGTTCTTGTGTTGCTTTTCCTTTTTGCTCCATGCTACCAATATTTAGATGGTTCACTTAATTAAGAATGAAATGTTGTCATCTGGTCAGCATGAAATAAATAAACGAACTATTAAAGAATAGGTGAATATGCAAATAAAAATAGAATATTGACCTAATGATTCTGACAATTATGAGTTCATGTATGTATTTATTTAAAAAAAACAACAGTTTCTCCACAGTAAAGGGTCTGAGCTGGCTTCTCTTTTTAGAAACAATTTCCCCAGCTTTAGAAAACACCCTCTCGCAGGGCACAGAGAATTCTGGTGTTGCCAGGTACTGGTTTGCCAAGTGGTACAGGTTTGGGTACTGGGCTTTGTGTGTCATCCAGTACAGCAGAGGGTCCTCCAAACGTTCAAGTGGAGGGGCTGACAAATAACGCTGCACCTCCACTATGGCATCAGCAGTGGCATTCCTGGATGCTCTCGCTTCTCCAACTTCCCTGTCCAACAGCTTTCACAGGTCAATGGCTGAAAATTAAAAAAATACATAAAGTTAAGTTTAGTCAGAACATGAATAAATGGCAATAAATTTCTCCACATTCTATAGTTTTTGTACGTTGGGATTGGGAAGATGCAGCTGGTTCTGGCTGTGCTCTTGAAGTAGATGATGGCTCCTCTTCACGGGACACATTCCACAACACTGCAGCACACTCCAATTTTAAGCGGCACACAGCTGACTCGGCATTTGCAGAGCTTTGGAATCCAAGTCTTTTAAATCTTGGATCAAGTAATGATGCTAGCGAGAAGATTGTCATTCAAAATTCTATTTAGGTTTATGCCAAAGTGTTTTGTCATTTCATTTGTGTTCTGTGCAATCACCTCAGTTAAAGAATACTTCAGCATTTTTATCATAGGTATTATTTTTGATCCTGACACTCTCTTTTCTTGTGAGAGCTCTACAATGGCAGCATGAAAAGGTGACAAGATCATTATGCACTGGGATGCACACTCTCACTCTTTTGCAGTCAGTGGTTGCAAATCTATGGGCAGAGTAGACAGAGCAGCTGTCACTGCTTCCCTCTGTTCATAAAACCGCTGCATCATCTCATGGGTGCTATTCCATCTTGTGTCCACCTCAATTATTAATGTTGTGACAGGACAGCTTCTCTTTTGCTGTGGTACTTGATTTAAAATAAGTGACCGTCCACCTAATTTTTGATCTTATATTATCTAGACCAGGAGTAGCATCCATGTACTATTAAATTCAGTGCGTGTGCCAGGCAGACGGCATGCCGCACCTGCAGAGTATTTGCTGCAGCAATCATATTTGCTGCTGCATCAGTCACCAAGCACTTCACCTTCTATTTCAGAGCAAATTCCCTTAAAGCTCTTGAGCAGTTCCAGCGATGTTCTCTGCAGTGTGACTCATAGGAAAAAGCTGAACTCCCAAAAGGGTGGTGGAGAGTTCACCTGAATAAATGCTATGACAGGTAACAGCTAAATACGCATCCATGTTGATAGAGGTCCACATGTATGCGGTCAGGCTAACACTGTGAGCATTCTGCAGGGCTGCCTTGACCTTTTCCTTTTCCTCTACATACCTCCTCTCCACCATGGCTTTAACTGACTGCCATGATGGAAGGGTGTATGTCGGATCCAGTTTAGCCACCAGAGCACGGAAGCCAGGATCAGACACCACAGTGAAAGGCTGGGAATCTTTCACTATGAAATCCACTACAGCTTCATCAAGCTCTTGCTTCCTATTCCCTAAAATATAAAAGTTAGCAGAACAATAAATTAATTTAGTTTTAGCAGAAAAAAAAACATGCAAATGAGACTGCAGGGAAAAGGTGTAAGTGTAAAAGTTGCAATGTATAATTCACTATTACATTTCTGATTTTAAGTTAGTTTAATAATCATTTAATACACACAAACCTGCACTCATTGCTCATAAACATTTACAGAAGTACAGTGAAGGATGAAAGTGACACTATATATATATATTACTTGAAACTGAAAACATTCAGTCAACCACCTGGTGCTGGTGGATGTCATCACAGCAGCACTGTGGCTCCATCCTCATGTTTGGCACGGTAATACCTCATCATTGATGACGTTTATTATTCTAGGTCAATGCCGGGAACAAAGCAGACACTTCACCTCCAAATTAAAAATGAGATGTGTGTGTGGTTTATTCTTTGTTTTATTTACTCTTTTGAAAAATATGTTAACAAATAACCTTGTTTGGCAGCACCATTTCAAAATGCTCTCAGACTTGAGATCTCTTCCTGGTTGGTTCCATTACAAAGCAATAAGAAAGTAAACCGATAGAACTACAAACGCTTGAATGGTAGGGTGAGAGGAAGGGTCAGACAGGTTCAAAGATCAGGAGAAGGGGGGGCTTCAAGATGGACAGGGGTCTACAAGATGGATGAGGGTTGTATTGTAGGACTAGTTATAGTAGTAGTGTTAGCCGCAGTAGCATTAGGCTTAGTACTATTTGAGGGTAAGGGGGGGCTTCAGTATGGATGAGGGTTGTGTGGTAGGACAGTAGAATAGGTAGGATAGTAGTAAAGTTATTAGCAGTAAAATTAGGTTTAGTACTATTTTATGGTAAGGGGGGGGCTTCAAGATAGACTAGGGCTATATGGTAAGCTTAGTGTTAGTATTATTGTCAGTACTACTATTGGTGGTAGCTGCAATAGTTTTAGCAGTAGTTTTAGTATTATAGGTTAAGTGGTAGGGCAAGTCAGTTTCACATATCTGGCAGACTAACTGCTTCAACCCAGTACTACTTGCTCACAAACACAATACACTTGAATGGTAGGGTGAGAGGAAGGGTAAGACAGGTTCAAAGATCAGGTGAAGGGGGGGCTTCTAGATAAATGGGGGTCTACAAGATGGATGAGGTTTGTGTGGTAGGACAATTTATATTAGTAGTAGCTTTACGTTTAGTACTATTTTAAGGTAAGGGTTCAAGATGGACGGGCTCTACATGATGGATGAGGGTTGTATGGTAGGCTTAGTGCCAGTACTAGTATTAGTGTTAGCTGCAGTAGTTTTAGCAGTAATTTAGCTGCAGCACAGTCAGTCCGCGATGAGGCACGCGCCTGTGCCTCACCGCGCGTCTCTTCTCAGGATTTCAACGATAAATGTAAAAATACAGCGAAAAAAAAAAGAATCAAATTGCAAAGTTAAATAGAAAAAAACTTTATAGTACAAATCATTGGATAAATATAACTATTTCATTTATTTTTTCTCTGTGATGAGAGGTGAGGCACGCACGTCACTGAAGGCAAGGCAGTTTTACATATCTGGTTTATTAGGTGCTTAAACCCAGTACTTGCTCACAAACACAATACACTTGAATGGTAGGGTGAGAGGAAGGGTCAGACAGGTTCAGAGATCAGGTCAAGGGGAGGTTTCAAGATGGACGGGCTCTACATGATGGATGAGGGTTGTGTGGTAGGGCTTGTTACAGTCGTTGTTAGCAGTAGCATTAGGTTTAGTGCTATTTTATGGTAAGGGGGAGCTTCAAGATGGATAGGTTCTTCAAGATGGATGAGGGTTGTATAGTAAGCTTAGTGTCAGTTGTAGTATTACTGTTAGTTACTTACTGTAGTTTTAGCAGTAGTTGTAGTATTGTAGGTTAAGTAGTAGGGCAAGACAGTTTCACATATGCGATTGACTGGGAGCTTCAACATATGGACCACAGCCCTCAAGATGGAGAAGACCACCCTGGTCAGCTTCTGCTCCTATTTGAGGTACAATGCAACTCTTGTAATGCCTAACCCCGTGTTAATATTTACAGTGTGTGACTTTCACTTTTTTTTTTCCCCCTAGCTGCTTAAACCCCCAGCACTTGCTCACAAACACAATACTTTTGAATGGTAGGGTAAGAGGATGGGTCAAACAAGTTCAGATTTCAGGTGAAGGCGGGGCTTCAAGATGGACGAGGGTCTTCAAAATGGATGAGGGTTGTGTGGTAGGACTAGTTATAGTAGTAGTGTTATTAGCAGCAGGATTAGGTTTAATACTATATTTTAGGGTAAGGGGGGCTTCAAGATGGTTGAGGGTTGTATGATAGGCTTACTGTTCTAGTTTTAGTCTCAGTATTAGTGTTAGCTGCAGTAGTAGTTTTAGTATTTCAGGTTGAGCAGTAAAGCAAGGCAGTTTTACATATTTGATTGACTAGCTGGTTAAACCCAGTACTTGTTCACAAACACATTTTAATTTTAGCAGTAGTTATATGATTACAGGTTAAGTATAAAAGTTGCCTTCTTTTATTGTGTAACACTCATTTGATTCTTTGTAAATTACAGAAGATGTATTTACATTTGTGACTTGACTGACCTTGTCTTTTCTCAAGTTATACTATTATTTACATAACCACGGACATGTGTGATCTAGGGCACATTTTTGACTTCTGATAATCATATAACATACACAGAAGAAAACCTATAACCCTTTTCCAAACATAAGGGTCAGAGGTTAAGAGTCAGGCACTGGTCACAAGAGTCAAGCAAAAGATATAAATTTTTTGGTTGTTTTTAAAGCCTGACTTGGTTAAGCAAGCAGTGTTAGCACATTTGTTTCAGCTGGTCTCATCATTTTTATATTTTTTTGTTTTTGAATATATTAATGTGTGTGTTTTGTTGTAATTGAAAAATGAAAATAAAATAAGCACTGCCAGTGCACAATACTATGTATAACAAAAATGGCCTGTACGGCAATATCCAGCAAGTTTAAATTAAGAAAAATCAATGCTTTGAGCTTTGAGGCCAAGTTCTTCTGTTTCATATGATTGATACATTGATGTTTTTTTGTCTCGCTGATCAGAGAAATTGTACTGAATCTCTAAGATACAAACAGGACCATTTATGGAACGATGGAGGTGTGGTGGCCTTCCATTCCCTCAGAATAGCCCTTATGATGGAAATTTAAGTATATTCGTGTTGTGTCTTTGAAAACAATTTATGTCAGTCTGTGAGACCCAGACCAGACATTAACATGTGTGAAGGCTTTGTCTCCATCCCACAGGACACTCGTCGTTGTTCTACCTGTCTAAGTGTAAAAGTTTATTATCATATGGATGTGACACAAAAGTCAGCCTGCTTTGAAATGTATGTGGCATTGTCATTCGGGTATAAAATAGTCCGACCTCAGATGCTCAAGAACTGGGGCAGAGACTGGGACTTAGACTGAGACAGCCTGGGGGAGAGGCAGAAAGGTTGCCAGTCTGTGGCCAGTGCAGGCCTGGGCCCTGTCCTGTCTGTATCTGCTGTAACAAAGAATAAACTTTTTTTCTGTATTTCAAAACTCACCGAGCTTTGCAAATGGATTACCCTATTTTCACGATTATAAGGCGCGGGTAAAAGTTGCGAACATCGTGGGAGCAATGGATAGCAGACGGCGAACACTTTTTTTATAACGACTGGGAGGCTGCGCCGAGCGAGTTACGAGTTAGCTTGGGCTAATGGTGCGCCTTTTGTGTGTGGTAAATGCAGAAAAAGCACCCGTAACTGAAACTGCGCTTTATAATCCGATGCGCTATATGGTCGTGAAAATACGGTACTTTTCATCGAGAATTATAATTTTTTCCACAACAGCCCTCTTTGCTATAATCATTCCAAACATGCTTTGCTGGATGGCCTGGGAGCATGGGGGCCTCGACAATTGGATCTCCAGACATCTCCAGAGGCTCCCCCCCAGCAAGGTTACATTCCATGTCCCCAGAGCCAGAGCTTGTGTGAGAGGTTGAGCATTGCCGACTAGATGTAGTAGGCCTAACCTGCACGTACAGCTTGGGCTCTGGAACCAAACTCCTTTAGAGGGGCTGGACTCTCCATTTCTCTGCTGTTGCCCGTGGGGAGAGGTGTGAGCTGTTGTGGGCTTGCTTATTACCCCACAGCTCAGCTGCCATGTGTTGGAGTTCACCCTGGTCGTGTTCACCAGGGTGAATTCCCTTCTTGGAGTTCCTGAGAGGGGTACTAGAAAGTGCATTGCCTGGGGACTCCATTGTTCTACTGGGGGACTTCAACGTGCCATTTCAATTTACATGATAGCACAATTGGTTGTGGAGTTACTGTAATGGAAAGTACGCAACCATGAGTCTATCGGCGGAGATAGAATCCGACGCTATGTAGTTATGAAGGGGAACCGGAGGGTGTGTTCCAACTACAGGGGAATCACACTCCTCAGCCTTCCTGGTAAGGTCTATTTCAGGGTATTGGAGAGGAGAATCCAACTGATAGTCGAACCTTGGATTCAGGAGGAGCAGTGCAGTTTTTGCCCCAGTCGCGGAACAGTGGACCAGCTCTCTCTTGGTTGGCCTGGGAATGCTTGGGATCTCACCGGAGGAGCTCGAGGACATGACTGGGGTGAGGGAAGTATGGTAGTCCTTGCTTAGACTGCTGCCCCCGCAACCTGGCGCCAGATAAGAGGAAGAAAATGGATGGAAGGATGGACCTAAGCATCACACTTAATCAAAACATTAAGCAGTATAATTTTCTGCATAAATGCATAATCTGCAGGTAACTGAAAGAATGACCAGGCAGGAGACTGAACTTGGCTTACAACTGAGCCAATGATCATTAATATAACCTCTGGTCCAACCTCTGTTAGACCAAAGTGTGAATACCGAATCATACATGGCTGGCTTCAATGCTGGATTTTGGCATATAGGAGCATAAATGAACAGGTTTGGAAGACTGAAATCTCACCTAATATGTTTCAGTATTTTATAAGCGTTTGGTAAAACAATAATTTCTTAATGTTTTCATGGGAGTCATCAGTATTGGTAAAAAAAAAAAAAAAAAAAAAAAAAATGCAGATGTAGATGCCCCAGTTATTTGCCCCAGTTATTTATGTGTTTCCATTCCAGGCCAACATGGCATTTGATCATCATAATCTTGAAGTTTACCTGGGAACTGTAGGAAAAACACTTCACCGGCATCAGTCAGTTTCTTCTTGATGCTGTTGAAAGCCTCATGCTGGGAGGACAAGCTCCACTGTGTAGTCCGAAAAGATGAACACTGTGCTATCGTGATAGTGGAGAGGAACCTGCTGCCTGCTGAGTTTAAGGATGTTGAACACATCAATTCAATTTCAATTCATTGTATTCAACAGTTACCTCTTAGGGCTTAACATGATAACTGCTTTAACCAACAAAAAGCTAGAAAATCAACAATGAAACAGACATTGGTCAATAAGAGACAAGCATATTAACCAACAGAAAACAAGCAAATGGATAACCATCCCAGAATATCCCCTGTCCTTAGATGCTCCTTCTGGGCAAGGAAAAAAAAAGAAAATACAAAACAGTTTCTCCTCAAGGTTTCTGTTTTTCCCCACAGTGAAGGAGAAATCCTTCACTTTCTAATTATGTAACATTAACCACCTGTAGCTCACTGGGGTCCATCCACAGATTTATTCATTTTGTCCATCTGCCTCAAAACTTTAGCTAGTTCATCACTTTTTGTCTTTGAGAATCATTCTTGTTTGGTCCCATTTTCGCAAAACCAGCTGCTGGTGTTCTGACAGTTTTAACTGTCAAATAACCAACAAAAGTGTTAGTTAAGTGTAACAACATAAAAAAAGGGAGGGGGGGGGGGGGCAGGGACAGGTTTCACATCTGCCATCTACTGGTCAAACAAATTTACATATGGTTGCTTTAAATATTTGAAAAGCATAGAAAAGCATCTGGAAAGCAATGAAATAGCTTGGTCTTGTTTGAAGATGTCAGCAAGTAAATTAGTCTAAACTACTCATCTAGAGTTATTAATTTTGATTTATTCTTTTTTATTTTTTTTTATTTGCAGGTTTGCGTTCTGTCTAATCTTGCATTGCTATGTGATGTACTGTGAACTTTGCAGTGACGTGTGGTTAGGTCCATGGCTGGTGAGGCACTGATGTTGTCACAATCAGATTTACAAAAATGTAAACCAGGTGTCACTACATTTGGCCCTGGGTCAATTTCTGTCCCAGTAAGACTTGGGGCCTGAATAAAAAAAATAATTTCAAAATAAAAGTTCCGAAGTCCGTATGAAATAGCTCGAATAGTATGAAATAAAAAGCAAGCTGATTTTGTATTGTTTTTTATCCTTATTCTGGTTTCCCAATTTTCAATGGATTGAAGTTATTACATTTCTTAACTTAAACCTTATAGTACAAATCATTGGATAAATATAACCATTTCATTTATTTTTTCTCTGTGATGACAGGTGAGGCACTGCCCGCATGTTTGCCTCATCTGTGTGTAACATGCTGCACTGTAAACCTGGTCTCTATGTGTATCATGTGATTTACTGTAAACCCCCCTTCTTCTGTGTAAAACCAGATTTTGTGCATTAATGTTTTGTCCTTTCTTCCTACATAACTTTAAATGATTAATCTAATGTTATGTCCCATCACCCTCCAAGTTTCGCTTACTGGAGTAGTTCTTTTAACAAAAACTCTACTTCTACTTAATGTCTTGGACCACTCCTTTGTACTTGTACTTGGGTAATATTATTTTGAAGCAACTACCCACCACTATTCATGTAATAAAAACAGAGCGATTAGTCATTCCACTTTTGTAGGTTTATTGTCCAACATTACATCATATACAGTATATTTATCACAAAGAACCATGAATATTATTCCCTTTTAATGATACATTCGTACAGTGTTGACACTTGACATGCAGCCATAATCACAGATAGCGTTGGTGTTAAATAGTCCTCCAATAGAGTTTACTGTGAAGAAGTGGCAACGCTTCATTTTGAGTGGTTTTTCACGCAAGACTCTTCGCCCTGTAAACTGCCCAGGCACAAACTAATCCTGTACAACTACATACAAGACCAAAGGAAATATAGTACACATATAGTATTATCTACAGTTATAAGTCTAAATTTAAAGAGTACATACAAATTACTGATGCCATACCGGTCATTGGATCATATCAAGATCTTAGTGGTTTTGAAAAGTTATATTATACATGTTCTAAACATGAATAAAAAACCTAATTACATCGTATCGCAAAGGCAGAACTGAAAAGTGCAAAGAAACCCTGTCCTTGAGTCCAAACCAAATTCTTAACATGTGTACACCTCATCAGAGAACAGGTCACATGACATTTCCAATGTACCAAAGTGCATTTTATTAAACATATGATAGTACCAACATATACGGGCCTGGAAGTAGCTGCATCAGGGATAGAGTCTGGAGGAATGTACCAGTGGTCAGTACATACAATCCAAAAAAGAAGGTAAAGTTAAAATGAATGCAGACTCTTACATTTAATAGACTGGGTTGAAGCATATTCCTCTTATAACCTAGATTATTCACTGCAAAGATGTCATATTCCACTTAAAATCAGCCAAAAGCCAAAAATTTTCCACTTGAACTGAAATTGAAAATTTGTAATAAAGAATCTCCCCAAAAATAGATATCGATTTCACCACTATTTAATTGATTTTATTTCAAGAGAACTGTAATTTCCATAAGAAATTAAATCTGTCAAAATGTGCAATTTTCATACCTAATTGGTTGGGAGAAAAAACTATGGAATAGATAAAGATAGATTATGCGACTTGATATGATATACTTAAACTAAGATTGTCAATTCAAGTCATTTCAACAGATGTAGACATTCCTCTTTTTGTAGTGTACTTTAGTGTTCAAAGTGACAATAAAAGTGACAGAAATTGCAGCCATTTTCTGTTAAATACATTAAGCACTGTATATGCCAAAATGGTATAGTTATTTTATTTTAGTTTGATAGGTTTTTAATGAGACACATGCTCTTGTCTCCAGCGCTCGCTGTCAGTAGTACAATAACTTACATGTACACACATACTGTGGACACAGTCAGAGCAGAATGCCCTGGTTATTAAAGCCATTATTGACATGGTCAACTTTGATGTACTTATACTATGTATAAGCCTCCTCATGTGCAAATGTGTGATGACCAAGTAATTTCTAACAACATTTAATTAGAAAATGCAGTGTTTCCCAAGAATATGTTTCACATTGTAACACTGCGAAAAGACTGCCAGATGAGGGAAAATGACAATTTTTGTCATGTAGATTTGACTACCTCAAACGTTTCAGTAGGAAGTTCTGGAAAATTTGTGTATGTGGAATGTGAAAGTCAATCCAAATAGAGACGATAAGCTAAATCCAAAGAGAGTATTTAGCTTGAAAGTATAAAAACAAAGCAAAGTTAAAATTAATCTAGATCAAACCAGGCAGAGTTGCACAGGTCTGATTTAGGTAACGATTTTTTGGTTTTGAGTATCAGTGGCTACCTGATATTGAATGTCAAAGCTGAGACCAAAAGAACTGTGTTTTCCTTAAAACATCAATAATGCATGATTACAGTCTAAATAAGTAAAATAAAGTGATTAATAAATGAATGTTTTAAAACTGTGTATATTAAAAAACAACAAAAAAACTAAACAAAAAACAGGAACCAGGATATTTGTTCAGGATTAGACTGAATCGAATCAGAATTTCCCCACACCAGGAAAATATAAATACTATTATGGGTATTGGTCTCATGTACATGTAGTATTGGTGCATCTACAGACATGTCAACAAGAATTTCATTTAATTTTCAAGTCTTTTCATATCATACAGAAAATCAATTTTTGCAGTGCTGTAGTGGAGGCGAACACTCAGCCCTGTCTCCTGCCCTGTGTCCCCTGTCCTGTGCCCATTCCCATTCCCTCTCAGAAGCACAAATGTCATAAGGAGAATGAAAATGCTGGACTGGAGCATATTAGAGGGATGAGGGCCTAGACATAGAAGAGACTGACCTACAGAAGAGAAGGGGAAGGCCAGTACCGCAAAGAATATACAGTTAAGCTCAAAATGCTGACTGAAATATTATTGAACACTTAGACAAATAGAATATTTTTGCCATTTCAGTTAATCAGTCTTAATTTGTAGAATTGAGACCAATGTGCAGAGCCAGCCAGTTTCATATGGAGGCTTCAAGCTGCAGGTCATGTCTCAGAAGTCTGGACCCAAAGGGTTTAGGTCATCATTCTGAAGTTGGATGGGGCTAAAATGCAGTTGATATTACACAGAGGAAGGCATCTGTGGGGGTTGTGCTAAAACCAGTAAAAAAGCAATGAAAAAAATAACTGTATTCTGAAGAAAAACTTATTTTGGATCTCCTCTGAGCAGATCTTCAAGCATTCAATCACCCAGAGCACATGTCTAACCAATAACGGCATTTGGAATATATATAAGACAACGCCTTGGTTTTCTTCACTTCTGTACATTGATGGTCCCTTTACCAAACAGCACTTTTCACCAACTAAGTAGGCCAGTTCTGATTCAGATAGCGATCCTATTTTCCAATCAGATGTTACACTTACTTGAGTAGTAAGAGGGAAGTGGTC
>JAIEZT010000107.1:9818153-9848153 GCA_019594935.1 Periophthalmus modestus
ACCCATCTGTCTCCTCACATCCCCTCTTCAACCCACACTTGCCCCCTCCTCACACACTCACGCTTCAGCCTTGTCCTTGTCTCGGCTCCTGGCTTCACTGATGCTGTTCTGACGCTTTCTGTCCAACATCTTCTGCAGCTCCTTCTTCTCCCTGAGGACACAGTTTATGACCACAATGTAAAAAGCAAGTAAATAAAACATCACTTGGTTGAATAAGGTTATTTTCACACTGCCACTAGTATGGTCAACATAAAAGAGCATCCACAGTCTCAGAGCAGCTTCCCTCTCACTCTGAAGCGGGGTAAGTGCGACGTGAAAGTGATTCACCTCATGCCAACCTACGAGTCCTTCGTGACAATAAAAGTGCTTGGAATCGGGTAAAAAAGCACTCGTATCGCATATATTTCTATGAATGGGTTTGGTTTGGAGAACTGATGGCTCTCATGTGGCTCAGTGTTTGGGGTGAATGATGTGCGGTGCATGTGACCCACCTTAAAGTGAAGTAAACAGAACTAAATCTAGTGCACACTGGGGTCGGTCCACAGATTACATTAACATGTGTGAACACAACCAAAGACTCCACTGATGATTAAGTAACCAAATGTGTATTGCCTGTAGGGTCTGTAACCCCTACTTTATACTGACTGCAGTATAAGGTGGGTACTTTGAGCGGGTTACTTGCAGATTGCCTGCTACACCAACTACAGCGACTATGGTGTGCATTTGACCAAAGCGGTTTCACGTGATGACACATGATGATGATACATAATGACCTGAAACCGCAACAGACCACTGTGGGAAAAATAGAATTCTTTCTGCAGACCCGAACCCGAACCCACACTCACACACCGCTGAGGTCAGTATGGCAGGACACATTGATTTTAATGACTCTACATCTGGCCGGACCCGCGCGAGTCCTGAACTGCACCGCCCTCAGCAATCAGTATACACAATAGGGCAGTTAACAATAGGGCTAATTATTTTAGTGGTTGATTAGTCAAAGAATTGTTTCTACTGTACCTTGAGATTTTGTATATATGTTTTTAACCAAATAAAGTTTGAATATAGGCTTCTAGATAGATATTTACAAATAGAGCTTATTATTGATGAAGATCACAATTGATTATTTTTTACATTTGGATTTAATCATGCCACTGTTATAATAAATACCAAATATAAAAGACATTTTGGTATGTGTATTAGTCTTTATAGTCCAAATGATGATCAAAAATCTATTATTTTAAATATTAAGAAAAACATTTTTTTTTTAGCTTTCTACCATGTTATAATGGTAGAAAACATCTCTGAAGAGATTTTAGATGTCATGCGATCTCTTCCAGGCTCTCTTCGAACCCCATTTATGGTTAACTAAGATTCTGCGCTATGCTCAGCCCACAACCCTACGTCACCCATGCTCCCACATGACAATTCTTCATAAACGTACAAAAGCATGATACAAAATTGTACACAGCAACTTGACAAACCTGATGCGATATGCAGTAGTTGCATTAACAGGATGGATGCTGACTGTGTTGTGATGGTGCCCTGAAGGGGGAGTGACTTAGCACGGAGAGTAAAGGGAGAGGGTACTCAAAGCATCAAAAATGAAAGTAATATGTTGTTTTCAGTAAATATAGAATTTTCAAAACAATAAAAGGTAACATGGTGATCTAAATATCTTAAGTGTTAGTAGTTAATATCCCATAGATGTAAAATACATTTAATATTTTAATAGTCGGCTAGTCACAATTATTCAGATTAACTGATTTAGGGCAGTGTCTTGCAGAACTGACCAAACTGGTTGGATGAGTACCGTAAATTCCGGACTACAGAGTGCACCTGATTAAAAGCCGCATGCTTTAATTTTAGGGAAAAAAAATTCTATAAGCCGCACTGCACTATAAGCCGCAGGTATCCCATGTAGTAATTTGAAAAATTTGCTCAAAACGTTCATTTACACAGGACCACTAGTGCAGTTTTGCATGCTTTTTTTTTTACAGTGTATGCAGGCGTGTGTTCTGCGTCCTGATTGGCTAAACGAAGTGCCGTGTCTCCTGTACAGCAGTGGTCCCCAACCACCAGGCCGGGTCCATTACGCACAAAAACAGTAAATAACTTATCAGTGGCCGCATTTTCTCCGACGTAACTTTCGCCCGTCCCTCATGACACATAATAAGCTTATCTGTAGATATATAATGAAAATCTTGATAGGAAATCACCACAGAAATCCATTGAATATAACAGCGAGTTTATTATATCTGTGCTTGATCTGCTCTTGTCCTGCACGTATAATGTATAACTCATCAGACACGTTGCCCAAAACTAGACCCACAAGCTCTTGAAAATGAGCCAAAACAAGTCTCTGGAGAGCTTTTTTGCAAAGGGGAAAAGGCCAAACTGAAGAGCCAGAAGAGGAGCAGGAGTCCTGCTTAAAATATGAGTTTGTCTGTAGAGGTGACTCTCATGCGCTTAGTCCGCGTAATATGCGGAGAAAAGCGAACGAGGCAATGAAACGTTCAACTGCTTTGGCACATGGAGACTAAGCACCCTGGATTAAAAGATAAGCCTTTAGAGTTTTTTAAAAAGATACAAAAGTGCCCGGCCCACGGCCCCTGGAGTCTGCTTTAGTTTGTGGATCAGTGACTGCAGGAAAAAGAACATTAGAAGACATTACAGCGGAGCGGCGCCAGGATGAAGAGGCGAGGACAGAGGAACTGATAAATACACCTGCAGCTGCAAAACATATAGAATAATTGTAAAAAATTTAAGTTTTCTACTTCATGGATTTCGTTTATACTAACCCCTGCAATAAACCAGACCACTGTCTTCTTATCACTGTAAGAAATGAGTCACTGACAGTGGATGACAAGCAGACAAGTAAGGAGCAACATCCACTCTTTTCACTTTTATGTGTACTGTTACTGGGCAAAATGTCTTTGGCGCCACAGAAAAAAAAAATGTATAAGCCGCACTGCACCATAAGCCGCAGCGGTTAAAAAGTAGAAAAAAGTATCGGCTTGTAGTCCGGAAAATATGGTAGTCAAATGCATCCATTCTGAGAACATTTTTGTCCAGTTGACAGAATAAAATTTTCTTTTGCAATGGCTCCTACCTCGATGACCGATGGATTACAGAGCCCTAGTAAACAAAGATGCAGACAGCAGGCATGACTCACTTCTCACACGTCTCCTTGAGCTTCTTGAGCTGAGTGGTTTGGCAATCTTTGGCAGTGTCCTTGAGCTTCTGAAAAGCCTGGTGCACAGAGGACAGAGGGGTCAGTATAACATGTGGAAGCCTAGGGCCCTTTTCCGAACCACTTCCTTCTTCTTTTTCTGATGTACCCATTTTGTGCGTTCCTGCAAAGGAGCAGCCACATTAAAGGTCCTATATTGGATAAAAGCTCACAAGAGTCAATTTTGCACATGGCAAAATGTTGTTACCTTATCGAAAACATACCCAGACCTTAAGAATAGGCTGATATGGTTGATACTG
Source organism: Periophthalmus modestus (assembly GCA_019594935.1). Classification (NCBI taxonomy): domain Eukaryota; kingdom Metazoa; phylum Chordata; class Actinopteri; order Gobiiformes; family Gobiidae; genus Periophthalmus; species Periophthalmus modestus. The sequence goes on from JAIEZT010000107.1 coordinate 9,821,646, forward strand.
ATATCAGGCCTGCGGCTGTGGTGGATAACCGATATTTATCAATGCTGATATTTAGCTATTAAAATCCATAGTGAGGCCCACAAATGTATCTGAAGTTAAAGTAACGATCACAGCTTTTCACTTTTGTAAATATAACAACAAAATGTATTTATCTGGGATATTAAATAATTAGTTATATGTCTTTATAAACATAATATGATATAATGCCCTTCTATTTCCATTTTGACTCATTAGTCAGTTCAAAAAGAGCACACAGAGAGTGGGAGAGCATAAAAATATCCCTATTGATTATCGGCACCAAGTACTGGAATTGGCCAGTACTGATATCAGAAAGTATTGATATCAGTTGGTACCGGAACTGATATTTCGCTGATCCCCACTGGACTTGTGTTTTGTTTCATTCACATGTTTGAGTAAACCTTTATTATTACACAATATACATCTTCAAAGCTCCAAATGCTCTGCTCCACCTTCTGATGTCATGAAGCGTTAGTTTTCAACTCAACAACTACCTCTTACTTTTTGTTCATTAGAGATTGTCAATTCCATGGCTGAAATTATCCAAATGATTTTAGTGAAGGTGTGTAGAATTTTAAAACGCAGTGGAGCACTTCCTGTATTGCCACATGACATCACAAGGAACGTCGTGTTCTCTGTTCACATTGAGTCAGCATTGGAGCCAATTTGTCAGGTGTATGTAACAGTAGAGAGTAGCTCGCCATGCAAAACGCATCACATGAGTTGAGTTTCACGTTTATTTAGAAGCACAGAGGTCTTCATTTAGAAGCCTGGTGGACTGTTAGAGATGGAAGAGCAAACAGCAAAGCTCTTTAAAGGACTCATATTACTCTATTTTCTGATCTATGTTATAATATTGCAATCTCATCAAAAACATGCCTGGAGTTGTGTTTTGTTTCATTCACACATGTTCAACACAAATCATGCATATATAGTCTGAGCTCTGTAATACTGAAAGTGCTCCACTGTTTATAAACTCCATACACCTTCACTAGAATGATTTCAGTCCTGTAATTTCCCGTCTCTACTGAACAAAAGGTAAAAGGTAGAGTTTAAATCTTACTTTCCCAGTCTTACCTCGATTTTTATCAAATCCACAGGTGTATTTGCAGTTTTTGGGCATTAAGAGCTGCTATGCCAAGTGCATGTCCCCATGGTCAGACTGATAAAGTATATATAGTTATTATATCAAATGATCAAACTTTGATATTTGCGTCATTTGTGGGTTGTGCTAAGGGGAGTGTGTCTGAAAGTCAAAGAACTTGGACTTGGCAGACTTTTCAGTTTCAATACTGATATCAATACTTTGACTTTAAGTATCTCCGATAGATGATATGAACCGACACCAGTGTAGGGACAGAAAATGGCAATTACTTCCTTAAAATACAGTTAATTTATTACACAACTGATCTAATTGTGTCACGTAACTGTTTTTTATCCTTCAAATAATTACAGAAAAACTGTTCAAACATTATTAGACATTCCAGGCCAAAATCAGCCTGTAAATAGTCTTATAACATCCAATTAAAGGACCAACCAGAATACTGGCTTAACTAATATCATGGAACTGATACTGAATCCAGCAAATTTTTCAGTATTGACACCCTTAGAAAAGAGAGGATAAATTTGGTTGGGAAAGGGTCTATGGATCTGTGTGGGTGATGCGGCTCCATCAGACCTCCATCAGATGCGCTTCCTGCCTCTTCCTCTCCACCGCATGTAGCTCTCTCCTCAGCTGTAGCAGCTCATTCATCTGCCACTCCTTTAGCTGCACCGTCTGTTTGGCGATCTCATGGTCAAGGGCCGACAGCTCCTGTTGGATGGGGTCATAGGGCTCACTGCAACACACCCAGTTTGCACAGTTTAGCTTTAGAATTTGGATTTTAGACTTCCAACAAACTTTATTCATCCACATGTGACTTACTTTACTTTAAAGAGGGGTATTATGCAAAATTGATTTTCTGAGCTTTCTACCATGTTATAATATTGTTCCATCATTAAACATGCCTGAAGAGGTTTAATACGTAATTCATGCATGTTTCAGTAGTTTTGTGATCTCTCATGGGGTCTGTTCCCTCCTTATGTGCAATGCTTGCCCCACAAGCCTATGTCATCCATGCTCCCACATGATAATTCTCCAAAAATATACATGACATGATACAAAACTGTACACAGTAACTGAGGGGGAATGACTTATATTAATAATAAAGAATTAGTTTTATACAGTACATTTCCAGATGCTCACTTAAAAATTGTGTGCATTATTCATTTACTTCATACTCAGTGGTGGTAGGCTGCTATTGTAACCACAGCTACCCACCACTTTCATGCACACATTCAATGTGGACACAGGACACAATGCCAATTTTTGCCACGAGCAAACACTGTGGCACCTGGAATTCCCAGCGGTGTTCCAGCTGAGTACTAACCAGGCCCAGACTCAGAGCGCCAAAAACGAAAGGGAATGTTAATGAAATCAAAACAATAAAAGGCAACGTGGTGATCTAAATTAGTTATGTTAACACATAACTAATACCTCATAGAGTGTAAAACACAGTAGCCACATGTTTCTATACAACATCAAAAAACAAAATAAAAGGTAATGCAATAAAAATTAATAAATAAAGGGAGGGTATGTAGAATTTGTCTTTCAAATTTCATTAAAAATACCTATCTGGGACCCCAGGAATGAGCTAACATTTGTATGTTGATTTAACCCTAATTTCAAAAGTAATGGACATGATGGCCAAGTTGTTTATGCTATAATTTGGTGTTTTGGTTCTCAAGACAATGGCATGGTCTGCCCATATACTAAGAATTAGGAAAAACTTGTATGTGTCCTCTATCTGCAGGTTAAGGCACTGGTACCCAGGTTCAGTTGTGATTGTAGTACCTTTTTTAAAACGGTGAGAGTACAGGCTATATACTCTATTGTTAAAGGTGCATCTGTCTATCTATCCATCTATCCATCTCTTAAAAACTTAAATCCGGAAGAAAGAATAAAGTATGGAGTATGTATGCATGTGGACCCGTGTGCACGTGGGCCTGTGTATGCATGTGGGCCTGAATGGTGGAAGCCTGCCTTGGCTCTTACTTCTTCTTGATGCTGCGTTTGAGGTTCTTCTCCATCTGACTGCGCCTCCTCTGTGTGTCCAACTGCAGCTTACAACTCCGACTCTTCTGCTCTTTGTTTAAGTTTAACACCTACAAACATACTTATTCATCACTCAAATCTTTATACACTGTGTTGGCCATAGACTGTAAAAAGAAATGGACAAAGGGAGTGTAACGTCACAATAGTTACAGGAGCAAATTTAGGTTCCATAATTGGACTCCCGACCACGAGTTTAATGCCCCTTCCTGCTCGCACCGCTGGTTTGGCAGGGAGTGGGTGCCTATCAAACAAACTGGTTGCTAACGCTAGCGGAACCATATTGGACCAAAAAGAAAAAGAATTGGAGCTGAAGTCGATGGAGTCGAAAGGGCACCCATGCTCACTTCCTATTTGGAAAGCAGCAGCTAGCAGGTTAACCATGTCCATTTATATATACAGTCTATGTGCCTTTTTTTTTTAATTTCAGGCTAAAACCAACTTCCCAACCTTTTTCATGTGTTTCTTGTGCAGTTCTTTGAGTTCACTGCTGTGTTTCTTGAGAAGTTTTAAATAGTTTTTCTGCAGTTTGAGCTCCTCTATGGACATGACTGGAACATCTGGGAGAATGTTTCACAACTATTAATATAACAGATTTAAGTCCAATAAAGAATATGCAGGTGCACAGTTCTACGATGGGAAGCAGAGATGGCTTACCTCCCAGAACAGTGGCTATGAGGTCCTCCTTTAGGCTGGGGGCTAAACACATAAGCAGATGGGACAATGCATGATAGGACAGATTTGTGAATGGAACAAAGCTGGAAGCCAACACGACACTGGGAAGCCATATTGTCCCCAGTACAGGACAGGGGTTTGGGCTAGTGACAAAATTAGTAAAAGCAAGATAAAGTGCTATTCTAATGTCAAATGAATTAGAATGGTGATGGTTGCGTTCACATCACCACATTGTAGTAATCCTGCATTATTAGTCTGTCAACATCCAAAAACTCAAAACGCTTTGCTCCCTGTGATGTCATTTACTGGTAGTTTTAAAGTTAACCGCGTTTTTTTGTTTTGTTTTTTTTTTTTACCTCAATTGAATTGCTTTACTTTACAATACACTGCAAAAACCTGAAGCTCTTCATGACTACAGGCGCTGACGTCTGTAGTCATGAAGTCATTTGAGCGCCTGGTCCTGCACCACCTCAAGTCCCTCACCTCCCCCCTCCTGGACCCTCTGCAGTTCGCCTACAGAGCCAACCGGTCTGTGGACGACGCCATTAACCTGGCCCTTCACTTCATCCTCCAGCATCTGGACTCCCCGGGAACCTACGCCAGGATCCTGTTTGTGGACTTCAGCTCTGCATTCAACACCATCCTCCCTGCTCTGCTCCAGGACAAGCTCGCTCAGCTCAACGTGCCTGACTCCACCTGCAGGTGGATCACTGACTTCCTGACGGACAGGAGGCAGCGCGTGCGGCTGGGAAAGAATGTCTCGGACACCCGGACAATCAGCACAGGATCTCCACAGGGCTGTGTACTTTCTCCTCTGCTCTTCTCCCTGTACACTAACTGCTGCACCTCCAGTCACGACTCCGTCAAACTGGTCAAGTTTGCGGATGACACCACCCTCATCGGGCTCATCTCGGACGGGGATGAGTCTGTCTACAGGAGGGAGGTGGATCGGCTGGTGTCCTGGTGCAGCAGCAACAACCTGGAGCTCAACGCCCAGAAGACAGTGGAGATGATTGTGGACTTCAGGAAAGTCACAGCCCCCCTGCTCCCCCCTCGCCTTGACTGACTCCCCCATCACCACCGTGGACTCTTTCCCGCTTCCTGGGCACCTGCATCACCCAGGACCTCAAGTGGGAGCCGACCATCAGCTCCCTCATCAAGAAAGCCCAGCAGAGGATGTACTTCCTGCGGCAGCTGAGAAAAGCCAAGCTGCCGGTCCAGATGATGGTGCAGTTCTACACGGCCATCATTGAGTCCATCCTCACCTCCTCCATCACTGTGTGGTTCGCTGGGGGGGCCACTGCCAGGGACAGGCAGAGACTGCAGCGCATTGTGCGCTCTGCTGAGAAGGTGATTGGCTGCAGCCTTCCATCTCTCCAGGACCTGTACGCCTCCAGGACTCGGGGGCGAGCAGGTCGTATAGCAGCTGACACTTCTCACCCTGGACATGGACTATTTCAGCCACTTCCCTCTGGCAGGAGGCTACGGTCCATCAGGACCAGAACCTCTCGTCACAAGAACAGTTTCTTCCCCTCTGCTGTTTCCCTCTCATGAACACTTCTTAAACCTGCACTAAACTGGACATTTCATACACTGGTCACTTTAATAACCCATGTTGCACTGTTGTTGTTGTTTTTGATGCCACTATTGTATATATTTCTACTATTGTATATATTTCTACCTCCTGCATGCCCTTATTTGTATTTATTTAGTGTGTTTTTTTTTTGTGTGTGTGTTGTTGTATGTCGCACTTTATCACCGAAGTAAGTTCCTAGTCTGTGAGCTCTGCTCACGGACAATGGCAATAAAACTTCTTCTGATTCTGATTCTGATTCTGAGATGACCACAGAAAGTCCACAATATCCTCTGGTGCACAGATAAGTGAAGAAGTTACAATGAAGCTAAAACAATAGATGTACCTTCAAGGTTTAGCAATGACAGTGCTGCAAAATGTTTCTTTTGATGACATCACAAGGCGGAAAAGAGTGAGAGAACACAGCCTAAATATGCAGAATTTGGCACAACTCCAGGTATGTTTTTGATGAGAATATTACTATCTATAACATAGATAAAATGTGTGTAATATAGGCCCTTTAATAAGGCAAGTTTGTAGAGTCAATCCCAAACAGATAATGATAAGATTCAGCAATTGTGAATCATAACTTTGGAATTTTCTTTCAAAAACAGTGAATCTCGCAAAGTGTTTTGCCAGCCATTGCCCTGAAATTATGACATCAACCAATTATCAAACAGACTGCCTCCTGGTGATCGGCAGAACAAGTAATGACTGAAATGACAATTGTGTCAAAAATAGTTCAGAAAATTCCAAAGAAACCAATATCCTTGAGTATTGGTCAAAATGAATATTATTGCTGCAAAGGTGTGCTAATGTGCATTTAGGTGTGAACATTCATAGTTACCCGTAGCAGGCGCAAAGTTTTCTGGGTAGTCAATCCAGGGGCTGGGGGCAGGGTTGGCACTGGGGCATGGGAAGGCTAGGCTGGTATCGTTCACTTTGGTGAGCTCTCCTCCTTTGGGCAGGTAAGGGAGATGCTAAACAGAGATAGTGGTGAGTAAATCATTTAGAATCTATAGATCTATGTGAAAGAAGGCATATACTTTCGTTTGCTATAGTCACTACCGGTCAAAAGTTTGGACACGCTTTTTTAATTTATAGTTCTTCTTTATTTCCATGACTATTTACACAGTAGATTCTCACCTCTGCCTCACTGAAGGCATCAAAAATATGAATGGCACATATGGAATGTATTAAACCAAAAATAAACTCAAAATAACTCAACACATGTTTTAGATTTTTAAAAACAGCAGCCATTTGCTTTTATCACTGCTTTTGAAAATTGGCATTTCTTGACCCTGACATGGCACAGCTGTGAAGTGAAAACCATTTAAAGATATGTAATCATGTCATCACTGACAGACGGCCAATGGTTTGCAGCATTGTAACTGAAGCAAAGGGTGGCTACTTTGAAGATTTGAATATAAAAAATATTTAGTTGAACGGTTAAACATTTTTTCTTTGCTACACTTCCATATATCTTGCTTCATATATTTGATGTCTTCTGTTTGTATCTAAAATGTAGAAAGTAGTAAAAAAAAAAAAATCCACAATGTCCAAATGGCTGATTGGTAGTAGCTATATAGTCTGTAACACATGTGCTTCATTATTTCATCTTGCAATAGTGGCTGATTTCCGATTACAACAAAGTGCCACACTTTGTCTACGCATAGCCGAAGTTCAGTAGTGGATTTAAAAAAATAAAAAAAGTTTCAAAATAGTCACAAAAACTGCTGCTGCATACGTGTATCACAGTGTAAAGGAAGAAAAAGTGAACTACAGTTGAAACAATTAGGATTAATTATTAATTACTTAATTAATTAGTAATATATTAATTATATTATATTAATTATTTCTATTTGCTAAATGACAGAGTAATGAGAAAGAAAGTCAGAAGTTTACATGCAGTAAGGTTACTATGACTTTAAACAATTTGGGAAAACCCAGATGATGATGTCATGTCTTTGGAAGCTTCTGATAGGTTTATTGACAACATCTGAGTTAATTAGAGAGACATCTGTGGGATGTATTGGAGGGCACACCCGAAACACACTGCTTCTTTGTGTAACATCATGGGAAAGTCAAAAGAAATCAGCCAAGATATAGGAAAGTGGACTTGCATGAGTTTGGTTCATGGATGCAATTTCCAAATGCCTGAAGTTTGCCACGTTCACTTGTTCAAACAATTATACGCAAGTATAAACAGCATGAGAATGTTCAGCCATCATACCGCTCAGGAAGGAGACAGGTTCTCCCAGAGATTAATGTGCTTTGGTCCAAAATGTGCATATCAACCCAAGAACAACAGTAAAAGACCTTGTGAAGATGCTGGCTGAAGATGGTAAGAGTGTGTCCTTATCAACAGTGAAATGAGTACTGTACAAACATGGGCTGATAGGCCACTGCCAGGAAGAAGCCATTACTCCAAAAGAAACATAAAAAGCCAGATTACAGTTTGCCAATGCACAGAGGAACAAAGACCTGAATTTTTGGACACATGTCCTGTGGACTGATGAAACTTTTGTTTGGCCATAATGATCATATTTATGTTTGGAGGAAAAAGGGGGAAACTTGCAAGCCTGACAACACCATCCTAAGTGTTAAATACGGGGGTGGCGGCATCATGTTGTGGGGTTGTTTTGCTGCAGGAGGGACTGGTGCACTTCACAAAATAGATGGCATCACGAGGAAAGAATATTATGTGCAAATACTGAAGCAACATCTCAAGACATCAGCCAGGAAGTTAAAGCTCAGGCGCCAATGGGTCTTCCAAATGGATAATGACCCAAAGCATACAGCCAAACTGGTTACAAAGTGGCTTAAGGATAACAAAGTCAGTGTTTCGGAGTGGCCATCACAAAGCCCTGATCTCCTTTTGAAAATTTATGGGTAGACCTGAAAAGGCATGCGTGAGTATAGTGGCCTGCAAACTTGGCTCAGTTATACCAGTTCAGGAATCGGCCAAAATTCCTGCTAACTATTGTGAGAAGCTTGTGGAAGGATAGTCCTACAGTTTAAATGCAATGGTACCAAATACTAATGAAATGTATGTAAACTTCTGACTTTGAAGAAAGTAATGAAAATTTGTCTTAATCATTCTCTCATTATTCTGGCATTCAGCAAATAGAAATAATTTATTCATTGTGTTTATAAAAATAAATAAAGAGGATAAATGAGAAGAAAATACAATTATAAAAGGGGTAACAGTTGCGCAGTTGGTGCTCATCCTCTGATATGAAAGTTGACAGTTTGAACCCCACTTGGGGCAAAATAAAATGGTCTGATCCACTGACCCACAGGATAGTGGTTTAGTCCCACCTCTCACAGATGAATACTGTCATTGTGTCCTTGGGCAAAACACATAACCTGCTGCAGTGTCTGTATACAGGTGTCTCACTGTGTGTGGATGGGTGAGTGGTTCCTTAAGTGGTCTTGAAGATACAAAGTGCTTTATAAATATGACCATATAAGAGGTGCAAGATACAAATCTGTTTAGTATTATTTTTAAAACTCACCTCGACAGTGTCTAGGAGAACAGCCAGCTGTGTCGCTCGCTTGTCTAGTTGATTCACATGTTTGATGGGGTTGATCAATGCTTCGGCATATTCTTAAAAAAAACACACACAAAAAAAAAAACACACTTTCAGACAGCCAAATAAGCGGTAAGACAGCTGCAGAACCAGAAAGTTTTATGGAGCTTAAACCTGGAACAGTCTTTCTGATGATGTGAGACAATCAGAACAAACAACTTGACAATGTTTAAATCCAGGCTTAAAACGTTTCTGTTTAGTTGTGCATATGACTGAAAGGTTTTTATTCTGCAATCTTGTCTTTTAATGTTAATTTTATGATGATTATTTAGGTTTTAATTTGTTTGTACTACTTGTGATTTTAATGGCATTCTTATTCTGTAAAGCACTTTGAATTACTTTGTGTATGAAATGGCTCCTTGAGCGCTGTGCAACAGTGGACACTGCTCCCGAGGAGATGCCCCAGAGGCATTCATAGATGGGTCAAATGCAGAGGACAAATTTCCCTATAGGATCAATAAAGTGTTCTGTAAACCTTATTTTGGTGAGCATGTGAACATAGCCACTGTTGAACCTTACATGTACGGTTGATCCACAATTAGTAAAGTCATGGTGGCTGAGTGGGGATCAGGACCTATTCAAGACTAGTATTAAAGCAGAAATTAAATTGGGTTTGTGCACAACGGTGGCTGGCCTGTTCCAAACAGAGAAAAAGTCATCCTGATCATTTCTGTCCGCACTATGTATGTCATTGCTAATGGTAATTTTTTTTTAAATGTTAAATGTATTATAATAACAAAATTACATTTGTTGTAAGTCAGTGTAATAATTTTAATATTTATTAGGCTCAGAAATTAGCGTTAGTGTTCCCCACATTTCTAAAATGTTTATCATGTTGTCAGTGACATCAAAATCCTGTTTAAAATCAGCAAAGGTGAGTAATTTAGTGAGGAGAAAGCTTTACCCAGGTGTTCATTGGGGATGTAGTCGTGGGCTTCGGTACACACCAGTAAAGAGGGCAGGAGTAGAGGCTGGTTCAGCTCATTCTTCAGGTTGATGTAGTGGTAACCTTAAACACCATGACGTCATATGTTTACTATGAGCCAGTCATATGACTCATATGAGATGTGTTTAATGGTCCACTCACCAGGTCTGATGGCTGAGACAGGGAGGATGCGGTGACCAATGAACTTGCCATTTTCCTCAAAAACAGCTATTCTCAAAGAGGCCAGTGTTGGGAGGACTACCTGAAAATCAGACATACCGAAGGCGAGTATTCAGTTGTATTAGTTTCATTTTAGAAATAGTGTTAAGATTTGAATAAACAATATTTGTTGGAATTTTATCTTAGCAGGGCAACATTAGACTTTGCCTTTCTGATTTGTTGTTGTGTGTGTGTGTTTTTTAATCATCATTGGTTATTTACAAGAAGCCATTTTGCTAATCAACTCCCTTTTTACCACCAGGGGTATTCGCCCACTGCTCTGTACTTGTCAGTCCCATCAACCAGGTAAAATAAATATGTATGCAGATATTTTATTTATTTTGCATTAAATTCAGGTCAAGGCTCCGCTACACGCGGATAACAGCTCACAGCATTTTTTGTTTGATACATGGATAATTTAAGTTCAGCTTTTTTTCTATTATTTTTTTAAGAGTTAAAAGTGTTAAAAATGTGTTCATTACATAAATCAAATTACATTTTCTCTGTAGCAGTTCATGGATTTCATAAGCAACAGATTATAGTTGTTTATACAAAGCGTAAAGGTAAAAAAAACCCAAAAAAATATATACAGTATTATCTTCATTTTAGATGTCAAAAAGTATTTGCGGCTCCCAGGATTTTAATTTAATTTAATTTTATTTTTTGGAAACTGGACGAACCAGACGAAATGGCGTTAAAGATTGCCGACCCCTGATCTAGACGAACAAACTAAACAATTTGACTGAGTATTGAAGTTAAATGAAAAATTATTTTCATCAAAAACTAAAACTAAATAATTTTTGGTCCAAATGAACTTTTAGAAAGTAGAAAAAAATAAAAATAAAAACATCATCACCACAAAGAGCCATGCTATAGTAGGCACCTCCGATGGATAGCTACAGATCATGCTTTTCATTTGCACCAAAATGACCATGTGACACCACCGAAACCTACGCGTCTCTCCAATTAAGAAAATAAAATTGGAAAAGGAAGCAAGTGCAAGAGCAGTGGGCATGTACCAGTGGTGGTGAAAACGGGTAGATCGGAGCAATCACTATAAAATACAGGAAAATAAAGATTACTCAAACATGCATGAATAACTCTAGATACATCTTGGAGAGAATAAATGAGAAGGGAAAACAATTATAACATGGATAAAAGATCTGTCATTTTTTTTTTTTTTGCATTACTAGTCTGCTTTAAAAACAACTTCTCTATTTCAATTAATTTGAGAAATACAAAATTCTAAAATGGTTTCTTGCATGTTACCTTATTAAACTCAAAGGTCTCATCTTCCCACACTGGGTCCAGTGAGTTCCCATTGGAGGTTTTGGTTCTGTACTTCCTCTTTGTGTCTGTGGGCAGTCCAAACATGTCCACCTCGACATACACACCTACACGTTTGTCCGTGAGGAATTGGCCTGAGATCACCTGCTCACAAACACAATGAAATTGTCATATTTACATGCACTTTTCTACCTTCAAGGCACTCAAAGTTCTGGAGGCCAGTGGTTGAGAGTGGGATACAAAGCTGTGACTTTTGGATCAGAAGATGAGCACCTGACCAACTGAGCTACTGCCACTCAAAATGCTGCTATATATGAAATGAAAGGCCACAAACTAATGGTCCATCGATCACATGGGTGCAGTGGCTATAGCAGCACTCAAACACTACACTTAGGTTTGTATTACAATTACGGATGCACCAGTCCAACACTGGTATCAGATATCAGCATTGATACTGAAAAATGTGGTGGACTAGATATCGGATTCCAAATATCAGTTCAGCTGATATTCTGGTTGGACATGTAAATTGATGTAAAAAGAGTATTTCCTGGCCGTAGTCTCATAATGTTTGCACTTTTATTTACACAAAGTTGTTCTGTGGTTAAATAACAGCTACATAACACATTTGATTCAGTTTTTTTTTGTTTTTTTTTTTTCAATTTAGCATATTTTCCGGACTATAAATTGCACTTTTTTTTCATAGTTTGGCTGGGGTTGTGACTTATACTCAGATGCAACCTGATATGTCAAATTATTAAAATGTATAATTTCACATCTTAGTTATTGTCACACTGACAACCGTGTGAGGGCAGTCTAGGCTTGTGTACCAGTATGGCAACCATGTACTTCTGGAGTGGTGCTTCATCTACTTCTAGAGCAGGCAGAGTTGTTCAGAAGCCACACAGAGGATGAAAAATTCAATGGATTTAGTGATTTTGTGTGAGATGGAGAGTAAACTTGTTTTTTTTATGCTTTAGTTATCTGATTAACTGTTAAACTGAATATGTGTCTGGTATGTTACCGTAAGATATTGTTGTCTATGCTTCATGTAGTTAAATATGTGTTATGTAATGGTTGATTACACGTGTTACAGCTCACTTATTTGACCACTAAATTGCGCTGGTGTATTTGTAATACCTGTAAGAAAATTTACTCGGGTTGCTTCCTTTTATACATTTCATATTTAATTTCCCCTTATTTATTTCTATTTTATCATTTCATATCATATATAAGACCATAAAGGTGATACATTTTCATATGGAACAATACTGTAAATATTTAGTTTATCATAAGTCTAGTTTATGGTTACAAAAATTACTTCTTGTTTTCCTGTTCAGCCTATTATGCTAATGTGAAGTCTTACCCAACAGAGCACTATTTAAGAAACAATTGAAAAAAATATATAATATTTTCGGTTGACCGGTTTGTTTACTAGCAGGCCAAAGTGGTATGTATATTTTCCATGCGTTCATATGCAATTTTTTGCTTACATTTAATTGAAACAGAGCTTATGTTATAATTTATGTGTTTGAAGATGAAGAAGTAAGACCACAGTAAACATCAGTGAAAAGAACTGTCAACACGACAAGCCGGCATATACATTAGTGTAGTTATTTGAGTAACTGTTAATATCTTACGTAAACACATTTTTGTTTAACGGAAATTAAAGTGGTTTGTGGTTTTCAGTCTCATCTGTACTGGTATCGGTTGATATCAGGTATGTGCTGAGACTTAAATAGAACCATAAGATGGTATAGTGAATATTCCAGACCTAATGAGATTATAAACAAAAAAGATGTGTCAATATCTCTTCTTCTATGTCACAAAAAGAACAAACTCTGTTGATTTCCATGCATTTAGATAAGTCACTATTAACTTGGGATATTTTATGCAAGATCTTAAATTGTATTTCTTTAATTGTATTTGAAATGCAATAATTGTTTGGTAAAAGCCAGGCTTTGTGCCAGTCATTTTCCTGATTAAATGATCTACAAATTTGGAGATGGAATTTTCTCTGGAAGTCATTTCTTTTTGATGTTGAAATATTTGCCGTACATGTCAGTTGTTACAATTTTGTCAGGTTTATACAATTTGAAACCAGTTCCACTTGTCTGCTCTGATTTGAATCATAGGTTAAGTGATATCTATGCCAATTGTGAAAGCAGGGACAATGGATTTTGTTGTAGCATTGCACTTTTTAAAGGGGACTGGAATACCATAACAAGACAAAAATTGTTAATAAGTTAAAAGGTTTTCATAACCATATTTCATTTTCAAACCATTTAGAGTAAAATAGAGTTATACCTGACAATAATCTGTTAATTGTTGCAGATATTCATTGTGCAAGGAGAGAAATTGTGACTAAAGCAGATTTTCCAAGATAGAGGACATTGTTTAGGTAAATTTAGATAAAGTGACTGGTAAAGGGCAGTATTTAAATTTAAATAGGAAAGAGAGAACACCCATTGTTTTAAAACATTTTAATTATGCTGATAAAAGAATGACCAAAACCAAAAGATTTAAGTGTTTATACAAGGAGATATTCAATGGAGTCAAATGCTTTATAAAAATCTAGAAAGAGAATGACAGCTTTAGAATCCACTAAATGAGAGTAGCCCAAAAGGTCAACTACTAGACGAATCTGTTTGCATAAACTAAGGCAAGATTTTATTATCAGTTGTTACTAATCCAATTAGTCATCAGCTGTCTATCAATAGAGTATCTTTATCCTGTTTGGGGAGGAGAGATGATGTCCTTTTTCATCTATCCATCTAAAGAAAAGATGATCTTTACTGATGATGGATGTTTGTGTCATGAGAGCATTTTTGGATACAATTAAACAACCAAAAGTAAATGAAGAACAAAACAAAAACTTGATCTCAGAAATAACTGAACTTGAAATTCAAAAAGCCATTTCTGATTGTAAAACAAAAAAAAACATATGGCTTTTGGAGATGAAGAACCTTATTTTCCCTATTATGAAAAATGTATTCAATCATGTTGTAAAATTTGGCATAGTGCTTCCATCTTGGAATAAGGCATCTATTCTGTTCGCAAAGGAGGGAAAGGATAAACTCGAGTGTGGGAGCTATCGCCCCATTAGTGTGCTTAATCAAGATGATAAAAATATTTACACATATTATTTCTAAAAAAATAGAAAATATTTTAACCCAAATTGTAAGTCTGGACCAGACAGGTTTTGTTAAGAAGAGACAGACAGAAAGATAACATTTGCCGAACTTTACACATTATAGATCAGGTAGTTAAAACTCAGGATAAAATTTTGCGTGTAAGCCTTGATGCCAAAAAGGCATTTGATTGTGTTAATTGGGAATTTTTGTACAAAGTTTTAGAAAAAAAATAATTCCATCAGTCATTTATAAGGGTAACTCAACAATTATATAAATGTCTAAAAGTGAGAATTAAAGTACAGTATTTTCTGGAGTATATATCTATATATATACACACGTGTGTGACTTAAGACACAGCTCTTTGTAAGACCTTGTGAATTCTGACACATCTGGATTAAAGTATCTCCATGTGTCTGCTAATGAAAGATCAGAACATAAGGATAAAATGTATTTTTTGACAAGAATCCTTGAGTAGTCCTCAGAGGGTACATGTCATGTATGGCATCATGACAATGATGCCATAATGTCAAGACTGCCCCTAAGATGCTATTCTACAGCAGTAGATATCTTTGTATATAAGAATGTGAGTATGAATTGTGGCTCGACACATTACATAAAATAAAACCAAAAATAAAAGCTAGAGTTAACCACGTACCTTTGTCAGATTTAACCACCTCCATAACTGCACCCTTTAAATTTGTGAAAAAAGAATATCTACCCCTGCAGATCAATTACTACCATGACAGTAATACATTATGACAATACATTATGATTTGTCCAGAAATGAGTATCTTCATCTCCTGAATGTGTCAAAATAAAAATAAAAAATTAGGATCACTTTTACAAAATAGAAATACAGTTCTTCTCTGCCCTCAAGCCTCTCGTGTTTAGACATCAATCCAAACATATGGTCTATATCAGTATTAGTAATTAAAAAGTCAATTAAAGGGGGAAAAAAGATCTAAAGAACTAACCACACCTTTGTAGGCTGAGGTGCAGAAACAACCCTAGTTAATTCAAGTAAAAGTTAAGGTTTCACCTCAGTGATATCAGGTATTAATTGAAACAAATAAATCGTTTTTATTCTACCCCTAATAGATTAATTGGTTAGAACCTATGCCAAAAATATTGTTTGTTAATTAATTAATAAGCTAAAGAATACCACTACAGGAAAATATACAAAAGTCAAAGTCTACATATAATCACAAAGATATTGATGAATATTTGACGATCTCACCCTCCTCCTGTGCCTTTTTGCCTAAAGGCCACAGCTGTCTGGTGACTTGAACCTTTTCATTTCATTTATAGATAATTTATTTTGATCAGACCAGCTCTTTACTTTAGCCATTTCTAACTGAAACTCTCTTAAATTCTGCCCTGAACTGTCATCCACAATTTCCATTTTTGGATACTTCACAAACCTCTGGAGACCACCGTTTTCTTCTTCAAGTTTCTATCAAAGCCCTCAAAAAGTAAACTAGTGGTCTCTAAAAACACTATTGACGCATCCTCGTCGTTGTTCTCACATATGCTCTGCACTGTCTGCTGAGTCCAGAAAGGAAAGTGAGGCTGTCTCTGACAACAGCTATTCTGCACTAGATTGACTTTTTGTCTTTATCTTTCCCATCATTAAAAGTTCACTTAAATTGTCAGATAGAGTTCCACAAATAGCAAGACATGACTCACAGTCCAGATGAAACAGCTGGGTTTAGGTTAGTTTAGCAACTTCACAATCTGATGTGAAAAGCTCAGAAAATCACATTTGCTCTTGCTGCAGCCATGACAACCTCCAGGAAGTCGAAATTTCTATTTTAGAGAGTTCGGTATTGATGACATCACACCAAGAACAATTCTATCCAAAAGTTCAGCATAATAAACATGCAACAAACACATTTTCTGATACTTTAAACATGACATGATTTCAACAAAATAATAATAATGTTTACTTATATTTTTACTTGTCAAATAACAATTTGTGTGTACATTAGAGGAGTTTGTTTCAGCCTACAATATGGTTGCTAGGTAACATTATGTTATCGAATTCCCTTGTGTGATGTCACGATTTACAACCAGGAAGTAAAATTTGAAACCTAAAAAAATGCAAACTGGAAAAAAAAATGTTACAGTTTTAGCTAAATCTGAAATATAAATGTATAAATATAATCTTAAGTGTATTTTAGTAAAATGATATGTGTACCAGTGTACCAGTTATGTTATACCAGTCCTCACCTTGATTTTGATGGTGTTTGCCACTATGCCATCCACAGTGTCCTCAGTGAAGGGGTCGAAGCACTTGTCAGTTCTCCTCATGAACTCGGGTTTGAGCAGGTACCCGCTGTGGCCATTGTACTCGAATACTCCCATGTTGAGCTGCATCGGGAGGTCTGGGGAGAGGTGAGAGGAGGGGCAGAGGAAAGAGTGTATATGACTTAAATACATATGACCATTCTAAATCACAAAACAGACAAAACATAAAATAATTTAACATATGAAAAATTGTAATAAAAAGGTAATCTGAGCTGTATATAACGTGTCATGGTCCATTGTGGACACTGAAGGCTGACCATCAAAATCAGTTTACTCTGCATTTATATCTAGAGGTGGGTAGTACTCAGTTACACTTACTGGACTTTTATAAAAACAAAACAAAACAAAAACTTTTTGGAGTAGTTTTCTGACACCATACCTTCACTCCTACTTAGTAATATATTTTACTCAAGTAAGAGTACTGTTACACTGTGAAAGGTTGTGGTTACTCTTCTTACTGTGAGTAAGTGGCAAAAGCTTTATCTTGACAACATAAAATTATTTGCATTTTATGCACTTCTCCTTCAGATATGATTTAGTTTGTCTCATTTTTGTGTCTATCCTCTCAAAATACCAGACTGTGTGCATTATTTATTGTTTTGTCAGATTAGCTGTTACTTTCAGACAGTTGTTCTTAGTACTTGATTAGTTGTTTTGCCAAATACTTTCCTACTTTTACCTAAGTTACTTAAAGTAATTTATGCAGGTAAGAGTACAAATTAATAGATTATGAAATTAGTACTTGAATGCAGTTTGTACATTTACTCTACTTTTGCTGAAGTTCTCTTATTTGTCAGCTCACAGTATCAAGGAGATTTTCATTTAGATGACTGTGGAAATTCTTAAACTGTGACCACATGTCACTAGACTAATTTGTCTTTTTAATAATCACATGTACAGGGAAGTTGGTGGGGATAGGGGGTAGGTGAAAACACAAAATTGTTTGAGCAATCAAGCCTAAAATGCAGGATGATAAAGGATTACTCAAACATCAATTAATCAATAAAAATTTAACTGTCAGTAAATTAACACTATTATATCACACTTAATAATGATATAAAAGCTGACAACACCTTATGTCTTCTTTAAAGCAGACCCATTATGCAAAATGTACCTTTTAGTTTTAAACCATGTTTTAGTTGTTTCCCCTCACCATTTACACACCCGAAGTTGTATTTGGAATGTTTAATGCATGTCTGAGCAATCTTTAAATTTCAAGATGCCATTTTGCAGATCAACTTTGTTTTCACTGCCACCGTTACCCACTGCCCACTGCTCTGTACTTAGCTTTGCAATCTTATTTTCTTAGTGATACTCAGGATTCTGCAGTATTTTGGTCATTTTGGTACAAATGGAAAAAAAATCTGCAGCTCACTAGAGAAACTCCACACACCTCTGTTTACATCTACAGTAATTCATTGTCCCAAGATCACCCTTTAGTAATCATATTTGAAAGTGCCCCAGTGTCAGTCAAATATAAACTGCATTCTTACCAAGTGTCTGAAAGTTTAGTGCCACCATCTGGCAGCCCACGTTCCAGAAGAGCTGGGGCATGTAGTTGGAACTGTCCACCCTGGTCCCTTTGGGGTAGACGCGACTTAGCTGGTTCTTGTTGTATCTGAGAATGGGCTGTTAGGGAACCACACTATAGCTATGTCAATACCATCCAGCATTATTCTTTGTTTTAGAAGACATGCATTGTTTCTTCCGATAAATATCTGTGTAATTCCTCAGTCGTCCAGGTCTGATCCATAACAAAAGACAAAATTAAAATCTGTCAACTGGACAAATCGTTTTTGGAGTGATTTGTTTCATTCCAACAATGATTTGTCCAGTTGACAGATTTAAATTTTGTCTTTTGCATCTGATAAATGTTCAAATTTGGTAATAAATCTATAGGCTGATTAACAAAGCATTTAAGAACCTAATTACTAATGTAATAAGAAAGACCACATTGCCTACACCAAAAAAAAAAAAAAAAGAAATTAAATTAAAAATCCCTACATTTTAACAATATGCAATAGGGCTAGCCAAATGCAAGGGAATTTTTAAAGGTCCATATCACGCTATTTTCTGACCTATGTTATATTTCCTCATCAAAAAGATACCGGAGTTTTGTTTCATTCGCACATGTTTAACACACAAACCCTGCATATTTAGGCTGAATTCTTCTCTCAAGCAAAGAACACTCTGTTCCACCTTGTGATGTCATGTGGCAATACAGGAAGTGCTCCACTGTGTTTTAAACTCCGTACACCTTCAGTAGAATCATTTGGATGATCTCAGCCCTGGAATTACCAATTTCTACTGAATAAAAGGTAAAAGGTAGCTGTTAACTTCAAAACTACTGCTTTATGACATTACAAGTTGGAAAAGAGGATTTTGAGCATGATGATGATTGATGTAGACAGAGTAATAATGATAAATAATGTGAATGAAACAAAACATGTTTTTGATGAGGTGACAACATTCTACCATGCCTTAAAGCTCATAAGAATCTATTTTATATAATATGGGACTGTTAATTTTGGCTAGCAACATGTTCCGTCAGTAATTTATAGGTCAAATTTGACATTCAATTTAAAAAAAAATGCAATGTATACACCCAACCATTACATTAACTTTGCCTCAATAGCCTTAACACAGCTACAGTATTCCAGTATATTGAAAATTATATATAATCTGAATGAATTCTTCATTGTATTCTAAAATGAGTGCAGTCGACAGGATGAGAACTAAGTGACACTGACACAATTAGAGCACTTACATCAGAACAGTGGTTATGTAAAAGGATACTCTACAAACTTAACTGGGGAGTTCTTCAGGATGTCCATGCCCTTTGTCTCCACGAACGATGACATCTCAAAGAACTTGTTCCTCTCTATGAAAAAACAACATGGCTGCATTCACAATAACCTCAACAATAAACCTCTAACTATTTCACATAGACATTTCAAAAAATTCTAATATTATAAGTTCAAAAGCATTGCGGAGCCTAACCAGCTATATGTAACTACTATCCATAACGTGGTTGTTTTAAAACCAAAAAGCATATTTAAAATGCTAAATATGGCAAAATGCCATATAACTTATGTAAGTTTCAGAGACAAATTTTAAGTAAAATTATTGTGGTCATTAGTTACCCCATAGCTAATTACCCACCACAGAACTAATTGGCCCTGAGCAAGCTGTCAAACTTAATAACATTTTTTTTGGAAAGTCTATGAGAAAAATTAATGGGAAATTTACTTCTGGAAATCGGGGATGGCATGAGCTGTTGAAGTATCACACATATATAATGAGGATAGATTTAAAATAAATATATTTTTATTCATAATTGATAACACCTTCAACAACCTTACTACTGATTGGCTCGTTGGTTACACACCAATTTCTAAATATGCAACTTACAAATTACCCTCTATATCGACTAGCCTTGATTTGCTTCATTTGGCTTGAGCTGACCACTATGGGTGACGTCACTTTACCTCAGTCCACTTCAAAATACAGTCTAACCCACCCAGATACAGAGAGAAGAATGGACACTGTGTGCATTTGTATTGATATATGGAGACACAATGCATACATTAGCAAACACTGACAAAGAAGTTTTAAGATTTAATTCTAAAAACTCAAAATGGATTTAAACAACACTTTTTCAGGAACCCATTATTAATTTGACCATTCAGTGTTCTGTTTTGGTGTTTGATTTTCACAAAAAAATGACTAGACAGTGACTAACTAAAACTGTTGACTAATGCTAGCTAGCCTGTGACTGTAATATTAGAGGGGGGACTTGTTTAATAGCACAAGCACAAATCATCTCACCTGTTGTAGTTCCAACTAAGTCAATTCTTCCTAATTAAATTGTGTTAAAGTAAACCTCAGATTAAAGTCTAACTTGAGCCACAGAGCTTCACGCAGAGCCTACATTAGCCTCATACCCTCAGGGAACGTTGATGACATTAGCTGCAAAGTATCAATAGTTGCTGTGCAGACTCAAACTTACTACATGCCACTTCAAAGCTCTTGAACTTGACAGGTTCGATATAGTTGACAAGTGTGGACATCTCCTCTGTGGCGTTGACCTCACTGCTGGCCGTGCCCTGAAACACACAGTGGTACAAGCTGGGTTAGTGAAGCCCCAAACCTTATATCCAGTCACAAAGGCAGCTCACATTTTAGAGTAGTTAGATCGTTATAGTAACAAACACAGCAGAGGCAGAGGAGATTGTTATTGACCAGTAAGAGGGGGTATTTTACTTCTATGGGGTATGAATAGCTAACACATAACATACTTGGCTCAACAAGTTACCGGTTATTGTTTTAACAATGCTATATCCACCAAAAACAACATATTAACATGTTTTATAATTTTCCTTTTGCCCCCCTCCCTGTGCTCTCTGCGTCACTCTCCCTTCAGTGCTATCGAAACACAACTAGTGTGTCATAATCAGGTTTGTGAAGTTGTTGTGTATAGTTTTGTATTCTGACTTTGTATATTTATGGAGAATTGTTGTGTGGGAGAATGGGTGATATAAGCTTGTGGGCTGAACATCTGAACAAATCTTACAGCTAACCGGAAGGAGGGTTTGAATAGGGTCTGGGAGAGATTGTAAAATTACTCGAACACGCATGGATGACATCTAAAATCTCTTCACACATGTTTTTGATGAGGGAATGGAATCAAATGTTCTAACATGGTAGAAAGCTCAAAAAATTCAATTTTGAATACAACCCCATCTTTAATGTTTAGGCAGTGGTTGTACTTGACCTCATCATTGTGTTGTAAACTGCAATATAGGTCTAAAACAGCTTTACAGAATCAGTCATCTCGCTCTAGCAAGAAGATTTTGATTTATATGTTTTTATTGTTTAGATAATTATGTGGAAATTCTTAACTCTACAAGTGCCACTCTGAGTGTAATTTTGTTTTTTAATAATCACATGTACCGGGCAGTGGGTGGGGATAGGGGGTAATTGAAAACAGAAATTGTTTACGCACTCTGGCTTAAAATGTAGGATGATACAGCATTACTCAAACATCAATTAATCAATAAAAATTCAACTGCCAGTAAATGAATGACATCATGGAACACCATTATATCGTCCTTAAAAGGATATAAAAGATGATAAAATCTTGTAAGTCTTCTTTAAAGCGGACCTAACGACTTTACTCTTAAATACTCAAATAGTCTGAAATTGTTGCATTTATTTTTGAATACTTTGTCAATTGACAGTATTTAATATCTGCTGGTGCACTCCACTCCATGGAGTGAAACAGTTTCAATGAGGCTAAAACAATAGCTGTAATTTCAAAGATAGGCAAATGCTGGGCTGAAATTATCCAAATGATTCTAGTGAAGGTATGTGGAAAAAAACCAACAGTGGAACATTTTCTGTATTACCACTTGACATTACAAGAAGTAACAGTAGTGTTTTCAGTTTGAGAAAAGAACACAGCCTAAACTACATAGCAGACACAAGCACAATATGTTGACTTTAAGTCTACAATTACTCCAAACCCTTTGGCTATTCTGTGTTGCACACTGCACATTTCAGTTAGGATCATAATACTCTGTTGGATGAGGCAGAGAGCAAAAACTTGGTTTATACCATATATTTGTAGTCTAGGGTTTATTACTGCACCTTGTGAAATGTATAATGCAAAGAAGTGACACTCATCTCTGAGCTGACGTTCAAGCTTTGAGGAGCCACCTCACTAAATCAAAGCCCGAGGAAGGTAGTATTCAGTTATAGTTACCGTAAATTCCGGACTACAGAGCACACCAGATTAAAAGGCATGCTTTAATTTTAGGGGAAAAAATTCTATAAGCCGCACTGCACCATAAACCGCAGGTATCCCACGTAGTAATTTGAAAAATTTGCTCAAAAACGTTCATTTGCGAGGGACCACTAGTGCAGTTTTGCATGCTTTTTTTTTTTTTTTTTTTACAGTGTATTCAGGCGCGTGTTCTGTGTCCTGATTGGCTAAAGGACATGCCATGTCTCCTGTACAGGACAGAATGCGTTCAGCCAAATTTCACGCGTCCACAAGATAATAATAATAATTAAAACTGCAAGTAGTGATAAAGGCCTTTCGCCACCCCTTGCGACCACGGGGTTCACGCCACCGCGGAGATCGCGACTCTCGTTCGCGCTTACATCGCCCTGTTTTTGACAAAGTAACATTTTTTGGGTCCCATTCAAAATTTCAAGGGGGCGCTGTGGAGCAATGGATTGTCTCAGCTATGTAAACTGTATATCGTTAGGTTCAGATTAACACTGTGACCAAAATATATATTAATGCCGGTTAACAGGACACTGCATGTTTGAGTTAGGTGCAATTTAATACTTCAAAAAACGTCATTTTTCTTTGCAGGCTGGCCACACCCACATTTTATGACTTAGAATAATCCAAGACAGTCGCCTATAATCCCACATGGATGCAGTTCTTTCTGAGTGAGTTTCAAGTTTCCTGAATGAAAATCCATGGCGTAAAAAATTCAAAAGTGAGAGTTAAAATATAGAAAAAATTGAGTTCTGCCCACAATGGCTGACTTCCTGTCGGGTTTAGGGTGGGGTCATAATATAATTTTTTTGTCTTGACATGTTCTATGGTTCTACCAAATTTCATTTGTCTATGATGAAAAAGGTCTCTCATTGCCATAATGTATTTTGAAATCTGAGGTGGCGCTACTGAGTCATTTTGCAACATTAATTTTTTTGCACATCAAAACATTTTTTTTTTCACCAACCTTGAATTTTAGGTCATAGTTGGATTAGTGCAGAGCATCTATTTAGTCCACAACAAAGTCCAGTACTCTGAACCCCATTCATTTCAATGACACATTTATGACGTTACCACGGTAACATAGTTGCAAATAGAGGTATGTTCTCATTGGCTTTTTTGTTCTAGCGTGTCATTTTTCAATATTTTTACTAACAGGCTTCAAAAAAAAAAAAAATTCACCAACCTTGAATTTTGGGTCCAATAAAATTGAGTTTTCGTTAACGTTCAGGGGGTCAAAAATGGCTTAAATCCGGCCACCAAAATAATAAAGAATAAGAATAATAATGGAAACTCATTTTCCTCCCATTATTTTTCTCCTAAACCATAAAAGCTAGGAGTCATGTGACTTTCTCACTTTGTGACTCATCACAAATAAGGCCCCTGTGAATTTTTTCACAAGTCCACGACAAATCGATTGTCTTCTATGAATTTTTGAAAATGAAATTTGAAGAGGGCGCTAGAGAGTCTATTTTTGTCAAACTATCTTAATTTGCATATCATTGCGTTCAGCTCACAAATGTGCATAAACGCTGTATCAGCATTTTCCCAACAAAAAATGTGTAAAAGAGAAATATTTTATTGAAATATTCCAAAAATTGCGATTTTGTTGAAATTTCACCATGACCACACCCAAAGTCATATTCAAAATATAATTGATGACCTTTAATCTCACATGAGTTTAGTGGGTTTTGTCCAAATTTGAAGTGTGTGTGATGAAAACTGTGTGAGGAGATGTCCTGAATGTGAGGGTGTGCGCTTTTGTCATTTCCGGGTTTGATCCAATATGGCCGACTTCCTGTACATTTTAGGGCAGGGCCATAATATCATTTTTGTCATGTCCTGACATGTTCTATTTTTTGATGCGAGTTTCAGATTTTTAGGTTCACTTTTTTCCGAGTCGGACTCCCATTGGCCCCATGAAAATCAAAGTTTGAGGTGGCGCTACCAAGTCGTCTTTCGTTTGTTTTCGGGGTCTTCAGTGACAAGTAGAGCTTGGCGAGTTCTAATTTTTGACACCACTCACTGGCAAGTCGGGGCATGTTTACTACTTGATTTTTGCCATTTTCCCTGTTTCGGACGCGGTTTTAATGATAATACATTTTATTTGTATTGCACTTTACATTTCAAAGAAATCTCAGAGTGCTACAGACACATACAAAAACACCATAAACCAGAGAAAGAAGACAATAGACTTTACATGTGAAACAACATAAAGAAGGAGGAAAATGAAAAGGAGGAAAATCATGCCCTTATTTGTATTTATTCAGTGTGGGTTTTTTTGTGTGTGTTGTTGTATGTGCATTTAATCACCGAAGTAAGTTCCTAGTCTGTGAGCTCTGCTCACGACCATGGCAATAAAACTTCTTCTGATTCTCGAGTCTGAAATAACATAAGGACGACAGCAGAGTAAGTTTTAACAAGTTAATAACGTGCAAATGAACGAGCGCATGCACAGCTGAAGCTCAGGTGGAAGCGCTTAATTGTCACTTTTGTTTTCTCTTTTGGGATTAATAACAAATGCTGCGCTCCGGAGAACGTGCTTTTTGTTTGCGCGGAGGCTGCAGTTTCTTCTGTTACCAGTAAGAAAACACACTGTAAGTTTAGTAACTTACTCTGTGCTTGGCGACTCTGACCTAATCTCCTCTCCTTTTCTCCTTTTCTCCTTTTCTCCTTGTTTGGACATTACTGTGACACGTGACGTTTTACATAAAGTAACAAACTGAATTTCTGAATGATACAATGAGGCTTTATTGGCATTAGCTAAACATTTTCGCCGACTTTCTGTATCTTTGGTGTGAAAAATGACACAAATGAGCAGCCTTGGCGCCCACGTGCACGTCGCGGAGCAAAGGACTAAACCAATGTTTTCAGACTTATTTAATGACAGTCAGCTGTGTGGATACAGTATATATAATTAGGTTTTACCATAGTTTAGCATTTGTCATAAAGCCTTAATGCAAGGGCAGGGGGGACAGTAAGAGAGAAGAGGGGGACACTAGTCAGTAAGGGGGGGAAGGTCCAGACCCCCGTCCCCCTGTGATTTCCGCCTATGATTGTAAAAAAAAAATTAAGTTTTCTACTTCACGGATTTCGTTTATACTAACCCCCGGAATAAACCAGACCACTGTCTTCTTATCACTGTAAGAAATGAGAGCATGTGACAAGCAGACAGGTAAGGAGCAACATCCACTCTTTTCACTTTTATGCCTACTGTTGCTTGGCAAAATGTTTTTCGCGCCACGGGAAAAAAAAAATGTATAAGCCGCAGCGGTTAAAAACAGGAAAAAAAATAGCGGCTTGTAGTCCCTAAAATACGGTACATTAATTAACTTTTTAAAGAGTACTTTTCGAGCAGCATACTTTTATTCCTACTTTTATAGATGCTCTTGACTAAAGGTTTTGGTGACTCTTCCCACTGTGAGTAAGTCTACAGCTGGTAAAATCTTTATGTTGACAATATGAAATAATTTGAACATTTCTGTTGCACTGCTCCTTCAGTGTCTTTTGGAAATGCCAGATTTTGTGCATTATTTAATGTTTGTTTTGTCCTTCAAATTACAGGAACAAATTATAAATCAGATATTAGGTTCCAACGCTTACTCTTTCTTACCATTTCTTACTTGATAAGTGCTTTTCCCAAATAATTTTTAATCAAAGAGTAAAGTCTTGGAGAACTACTTATACTTATAAGTGATATTATTTTGAAGTAATGTTACTCATAGTTCACTACAATTTTTGGCTACTCTACTCTATCCAACCAGCTTTGCAATATACCCCTTTTAACTCACCTCATCTGAGTTGGGCTTCTTCAGCTCAGTCAAAGGCTCCTCTTCCT